>CM052801.1:77577873-77648051 GCA_028533885.1 Nasua narica | reverse complement strand
AAGAAACCAAGCTTTAGATAAAGAATGGACTGGCATTTGCTGGGGGGGAAGGTGGGAGATATGGGTGAAGAGGGTCAAAAGGTACAAACTTTTGGTTATAAAATAAGTCATGGGGATATAAAGTACAGCATGATGACTAGTTAATACTGTATGCATATTTGAAAGATTGCTAAGAGTAGATCTTCCCTTTTTTAAAGATTTTATTTATTTGACAGAGAGACACAGCAAGAGAAGGAACACAAGCAGTGGGAGTGGGAGAGGGAGAAGCAGGCTTCCCACTGAGCAGGGAGCCCGATGCGGGGCTCGATCCCAGGATCCCGGGATCATGACCTGAGCCAAGGGCAAATGCCCAACGACTGAGCCACTCAGGCGCCCCACCAAGAGTAGATCTTAAAGCTCTCAGCACAAGAAAAAAAAATTTGTAACTGATGACAGATGTTAACTAGACTTATGATCATTTTGCAATGTATATAGATCGTTATGTTGTACACCTGAGACTAATGTTATCTATTGGTTATGCCTCAATAAAATTAATTTTAAAAACAAAACAAACCATGTCAGTTGACCTCACTGTCCACCCAGCATCCAGCATCCTAATTAATGGAATTTACATTGTGTTAAATCCTTCTGGAAGTTTTCAAACTATAAATTGTGACACTGGGCCTCCTCTCCCTACCTGACTCCTCACTTTTGCTCTCAGATTCAGGGTCTAGGATTTTTCCTCTGTGAGTACATAAAGAAGGCCGGTGTAACAGAGCTCATCTGCGGGAGATTCAAACCTCCAACAGCCAGAGCCCACAGTGGGCTGTCATCTATTAGGCCCCTATTCCCAATACTGCTTCATAAAGCAGTGGATCAGTTTTATTTGCAAGAGAGAGAGAAAGAGAGGGAAAAGCATGTATTGAGTTTCTTGGAATTCATGCTGTAGAGTTTGAAAGTAGATGAGAACATTTTCTTTCCTTTTTGTTTCTTGTGGCTCTTTCTCCTTTCGGAACCTCATTAGCGGACCACTATGTAAACCCAGCGAAAGCAAGTCACCAGACCGTGACTTTTCCTGAGTTTGCATTGCCTGTTCGCGAAAGCAGAGAGGCCTGGGCCCCCCGTGACTGGTGAGCCCAGCTGTGGCTGTAGGGTGCGGGCCCCCGGTGGGCGGCTCCACGCCCCCCCCCGCCCCCCCGGCTCTGCGGCTGGCTTCCGACGGGGCCCGCTCTGCAGCAAAGCTGCTGAATACGCTCACCCTGATTTTCCCCTGCCAGTACTTAGCTACGACTGTATCATCTCCAGTAATCACCTTTTGATCCCATGACCTACAAATAAGTCAACTCTGCTTGAGAAAATGAAAAAGGACTTCACATTAACCCAGGTACAAGGCTGCCTTGCCCTGACAGCCGCCCCCTGCCCACCCCCGGCGGTTCTGCAAAGCCGCAGGACCCACCTGTTCGTAATTGTACTGCCAAAGAGAAAAAAGTCCTTAGATGTCAGAAGATCCTCAAGAGAATATTCACTTACGCCTTACGTAGTTTTATAACATTGAACTTGTGTGCAATCTGCCATCTCTACATCAGAACTCCCATTTTCACCCTTTTTAGGTCAGTGGAAGTGTATCCATTGTTTTGGTTTTTTGCTTTGTTTTTTAGACAAAACTTAGGGATGCCACTCCCTACACTGCTTTACCAGATGCTTAAAAACCACAGTAGGAGGACTTGGACTTGAAGCTCTCTTCCTCCATCAGTCTCAACGTGACGAAGCAGACATTAGGCACTCCTGTCGTGTGTTCTGTGAACAAATGACTCTGTGGCACCAGTGTCCGCATACTTACAAAATCCCTCATTGTAGCTCAGAGGTTCTGCTTGGTTTTAAATATTTTAAATAATTGAGTGCAGTTGAATTCTCTTATAATAACTCAGCTCCTCGGTGCATTAATATAAATACTTCCAGGTCAGATTGGGTCCCAACATGACTACACAGGAGACAGAAATACTCCTTTACGGAGGGCTACCATCCATCCCAAAGGATTTCTATGTTAGGAGTTGAGATTGATTGCAAAATATATACATATATTTTAATATATACAGTACAGGTGTAGGAAAACTGGTTCTGTTTTTTTTTTTTTTTCTCCTGTACGAACCCATGTTTCCACTGGCAATTCCCATAATCTGGAATTTATCTCATTTTCTATCCCTTAAAGCCCCCAAATTGAAAACTTGTTTTCCAATCCTGGAAAAAGGAATAAAACCCAGCGCGAGAATGTCCAGGACAAAAGTCCTGAATCACGTTTTAGAATGGCCCGCCGACTCTGTTGTTCTGAGGTTGACTCGCTTGCACTGTGGCTTCACTCACACCGATCGCAAGCTCCTTTCTGAGAGGAGAAAACCACCAATGGCCCCTCTTTGGAGGCGTAGATGGCATTAAATATGCGGAGGTTATTTCACGCTTGTTTCAAAATTTCTATCCCCTTCATGCGCTCCTCTCGGGACACTTTACCCTAATACTCAGTTTGAGGCTTGCTTTAGGGGATTTTTTTTGCCTCCCACGCAAAATATAATGGGGACCCAACGAAATCAGTATCCCAATACATGCTTTAATGCGGTACTTAACAGAAACATCAAAGTTACTGCAAAAATAACTCATGATTTTAAAATTATAAAAATTTAAATTGAGGTAGGACCTGATCCTGTACTTGCTCCACCGCCCTCCGATAAAAGGTTATTTACAAAACAGGCTTCTGGCCAATGTTTCCCTACTTGGACTTAAACAGTGCATGAAAATATTTACCTTGATGCCCAGTGGGTCTGCCCCCACCCCGGAGTCTTGCGGTGGGGAGGGCTCTGGTGGCCCTGGGCCCGCTACGTGGCTTTTGGCTCTGAGGAAGGGGTGGGGGGGAGAGGGACTCCGGCAGAGATCCAGAGAGGGCCGAAGCCCTGGAGAACTAGCACCTCCAGAAGCAGCCACACGGCGGGGACACGGGGGAGTGTTTGGTGTGGCGTAAAATGCTTTCCGTCCGCAGCTGCCCGGGGGTGAACGGGGTGCAGCAGAGGCGCTGCCGCCTGTCCCCGGGCTGCCGCCCCTCAGGAACGGAAGGAGGACAGTTTCAGCTCTGGGCCGCCACCGCCACCTCTTCGCCCTCCCCACTCCGCCTCTACGCGGCCCACTTCGGACTGTATTTCCTCTTCTGCTACCTTCGCTGAGATCCTGGGAGGGGGCAAGGAAGAGGGTAGAGCGCGGGGAAGGGCTGCGACCTGAAAGCAGCGGCGGCGTCCCGCACCCCGCCTCTCCAGGGGAAGGACGTCCCCTGACGTTAGCCAGAGCACCTGTCTCAGCCCGGGCTCTGGCCCGCGGCTTTCCTGGGTCTCGCCGGAGTCCCGCCGGAGTCCCGCCAGAGTCCTGCCCTTGAGAGCCAGCAGCACAGCTGTGGTGGGCGGGACTTGTCGGGGCGAGCACGCGGCCGGGGCGTGGCCACGAAGTAGGCGGAGCGTTTGCCGGAAGAGCCCTGCCGCTAGGGGGCGCGCGGGGCCTCCGACTCATCCCGGCTCCCGCCCGGCACCCCCTAGAGGAAGGGGCTTTGATGGGTGGTGCCAGCCAGCCGGGGCGGGGTCGGGGCGGGGTCGGGGCGGGGACCGAGTCGGGAATGAAACTTCCCACCATTCCCCCGAGCCCTGGGAGACGGGTTCAGAGAAGGTCTCACCGCCTGCCCTCGCTGCACGCGGGTCGGTACAGGGCTGTCGCCCGAAGCCCCTCCAGGGCGAGAGACGCAGAGATAGGGCTGGAGAAGGCCCGGGGCCAGTCCCGGCACCGAAGCGACAGTATGCCCCTTGCCGAAGCGACAGTATGCCCCTTGCCGTGTGGGCTCTGAGCACGCCTGTCCCCTCCGGCAAGTCAGTAACTAATGGATGCGACTCTCCGGTTGGGTTGGGTTCCGTTCGGCCCCAGAGCCGAACCGGGCTATTGATTCGGACGAAACGATTAGCTCGAGGGCTGCTTGCTTGCTCTGTTTTTGCCATAATGTGCTGAAAGCGGAGCCCTCTGGGTGCTCGGATGCACCCTACAAGAAACCCCACATGCCCCTTGGGAAATCCCAAGTACTCCACGTTTTTACGAATAAACCTGTGTCAGGGTGCAAGTGTAACCCCGTGCCCAAGACTTAGTGTATTCAAGAGCGCGCACCGTCCAAGGGGCCCTTCCTGTGACTTCGGACACAGCCGTGGGGCACGCAGCGTCTGCCAGGCTCCGCTCCCGTGGCTGCAGGCGCCCTGCAATGGCTCCAAGTTTGCCCCTCTCCGGGCCTGTGTCATGGACCAGGGAGAGTTTCCATATTCCCCTACACTCGATCCCAACTGCAATGTGTCAAATAAGAGCCAGGCCAGTTAGAGGGCTTTATGGTTGTCGGAGAGGTGTTTACAGGTACCCTGGGATGTGTTAATATCCTGAATACTGAGAATGGCTTCCAACTCTGGGCCCCAGTGCTTAACAACATGCTCCTCACTGCTCCTGTTTTTCCCTGCACAACCACCGTTATCGTCGACCCCTCCCCTTTTTTTTTTTTTTAAGATTTCATTCATTTATTTGACAGAGAGACCACAAGTAGGCAGAGAGGCAGGCAGAGAGAGAGGGGGAAGCAGGCTCCCTGCTGAGCAGAGAGCCCGATGCGGGGCTCGATCCCAGGACCCTGAGATCGTGACCTGAGCCAAAGGCAGAGGCCCAACCCACTGAGCCACCCAGGCGTCCCTCTGATAAGATTTTCAATAAAGGCCATGTTTAAACCTGTACACTTGCTGTTCTTGCCAGTGCGCGGGGACACTGTCTCAGTCATAGTCAATCCCTCCCCTGCCTCGATGAACGCTGGGGTTCTGCTCATCGGACTCGCAGATGGGGCCCTCCTTCCACCGGCGAGTCAGAAGAGAAAAATAAGGGCAAGTAGAGAGAGACAGAGAAGCTCAAGCAACAGCACTGAGATTCTCTGCTGAATGCGGAGCCCGTGGGCAGGGGGGCTCAATCTCACGACCCCGAGACCATGACCCGTAGACCATGACCTGAGCGGAAGCCAAGAGTCAGAAGCTCAACCGACCGAGCCACCCAGGCTCCCCTTCAATTTCTCATTCTTCAGGACACGTCAGTGCTGGTGCGGCAGAGAGCCTAGTGTGAGACCTGCGCGCGCATCCTCGATGCGCTCCTTCGGAGGTTTGTCTTTGATAGTACGGACTTACGTCACAGGCAGTAACACGGATTGAATATTTCCAACAAAGCTTTGCAGATGACCATGCCCCACGGCTTTATATTTACAATTGCAGCCACTTTCCAATTATTTATGAGGGTCCGCGGGAGCAGAGAGAGAGATCGTCATCCTCTGGCAATCTGCCGCAAAGTCTTCCGTTTTCTTGTGAAAATATGGTCCCTCCCGCACCTTTGTGTACCTGGGACCTTCAGTCGATACGCCTATGCCGGCCACTGGGTGACAGGGGCCGTGTGCCAGGAAGTTTGGGGACCGTCAAGCTGCCTGAGCCAGCCACCGTGCCATGGGTTCTTGTCGTCTGGAGACAAAGATGAGCCCACACCAGAGAAAGAAGGCACGAGTTATGGAGGCACATTGTCCAGCCCCACTCTTCACTCCCTGTGTGACCCTGGGCGAGTCGGCTGACCTCCGTGTGTGCCTCGGTGGCCACATCCTTGAATGGGACCTGCCCCCAGCCACAGGCTGTGAAGGTTAGCGTCCTAAAGGCCCATGGTGAGCACTCAGCCAACATCAGCTGGTCCTGGAGTTAAGGAGTCAAGGGCGGGGTGGGGGGGTTTCAAAGGTCAAACTGGAACTCGCAAGGAGTCCGTTGAACCCACGAGGTCAGACTAAAACCTGGGACGACACTGCGGGACCTCTATCCGCCCCCTCCTGCCTCCAGCCTGGAGAAGGAGCTGCACGCGTTGTTAGAGACGTCGTGGCAGCTTGAGCTGTCTGGGGCCACCGCCGACCTCGCGCCAATACGGTGTGCCAGAGGGTCCCCGCCGCTGTGCGCAGGTGACTCCAGCCCCGGCCTGGCACCAAACTGCACCGGGACACTTTGCAGGTGGCAGCCTAGAAATCCCACTGGTTTTATGGGACACGCTGGGCTTTGAGCACTTTGCAAAGGACAAAGAATCTGAGGCGGTTCTATTTATCACAAAACAGCTGAGTTTTGCTCAAGAGCCATGGCTCAGTCGGTTAAGTGTCTGCCTTCAGCTCAGGTCATGATCCTGGAGTCCTGGGATCGAGCCCCGCATCGGGCTCCCTGCTCCGCTGCTCGGCGGGGAGTCTGCTTCTCCCTTCCCCTCTGCTGCTCCCCCTGCTTGTGTTCTCTCTCTCTCTCTCTGTGTCAAATAAATAAATAAAATCTTAAAAAAAAAAAAAAACCTTTCGATGAAAAGCTATGCTTTTCCGTTTTGACTGGCATTAAACTCTGTTACCAGAACATGGTGAGTAGCTCAACTGCCCACGATTCACTGAAATTTCTTATTTCTCCTCTGGAGGAACTGAGTTAGAAATGGGAAATATTAATTTAGCTACTGGAGTTTTATACCTAAAAAGCTCCTTATGAAAAGAAACTGATTACTCTCTTTTACAGAGTAAGAGAAAACGAAGGGGGTTTATGCTGACGAACTAATCTTGTGGCACTAACAACAGCTAATACAGATTTTGGACTTGCTATGTGCTGGGCACTAACTAATGATTTCACATGTATTATCTCATTTAATCCTCCCAGCACCTGCGGCTCCCACTTAAATGAAGAACTTGGAGCCCAGAAGCGTTGTGATGTGTGTAAAGACACATAGTAAATTCCAGAGCCAGAGCTGACAGCCAACCCGCACCACGGCACTACATTCCGACAAAGATCCATGCCCATCAATAAGGAGACACGACTTCAGCAAAAGATGTACAAACAGGAATCTTTAATGCAGCATCTTTGATAAGAGCTTAACATCTGAGAAAGCTTATATGTCTATCATAAAGGACTGATTAAATTAACGAAGGTACATTCACTCAATACAATAAGTTAAGCATCTGTTACGAATTACATTGCAGAGAAGTGTGCACAGTGTGATCGAATTTTAATAAATACACAGCATTTTTGCCAGGATACATACACATTAAAAGGTCTGGAAAATTATACAGCAAAAATACTAACAATGATCATTTTGAAGTGGTTAGGACTCCAGGGAAATTAAAACACTAAGTTCTCCCAACTTCTCTTACAATAACCATGTAACAAAAAATAGAAGAAAATCATTAAAAATCACACCACTTTCCTTTCACTGAGAGATACTGCTTCCCACTTGAGCCCCAGACTAGAAATCAGCCCCACCCACACTGAAGTGCTGTGTGACTTTGGACAAGTCACTTACCCTCTCTGGGCCTCTTGTTCCATATATATAATAATGAGAAGCTGGTTTCTTTTCAAAAGTTCCTCCCAGCTCTAACTAATTGACTATCAATTTCATCCCTGGCGAAGGTCTTAAAAACAACAACAAAACAAAACGGCACGGGGAGATTGAAATGTCAATGAACAGTCTCTTCACACCTTATCTGGTTTCTTTGGCATATGAAGTTGTTCCCATTCTTCCCTTCCCATCAGTCTTTTGAAAAGGGAATATTAACGCATCTCACCAAAAATGTGTCAAATCGCTCTAGAAAAATAAGGGTCTTCTCCCAGAAAGACTATTTTTTTTAACCTATATGTTAACAAGGGGACAGACCAAAAAACCACAACATGCCGAAACAACACACCCCACGATCCAAGCCAAAAAGAAACAAAAGCCATCTATCCAAACACGATGCCCACTACCGGCCTTACTCCGCGCCGTGTGGGCTTCTCCCCTCAGACGACCTGTCCGCCCGTGGATCTGGTTCCTGGACTAACCAGCCTTCCTTTCACGGATGGCCATAGAGCCCCTGAAACTATTCTCACCGAGAAGCGCGGGCTCTCACCGCCCAGCAGAGAGGATGACAAGCAGCCTAGTCCGCCGGTGGACGGATGCGAAGCCCACAGGGGTGACACGGGCTAAAAGGGAGGGGTGCAGTCTGGGAGATGGGGGTGGGAACACGCAGCCTGGGGGGGGGCATGTCACCAAGACCCACCTCCCCCTCTGCGAGCGGCCCCGTGTCCCGGAGACCTCTGCTCTGCTTCGGGGAAATGCTAGAAAGCCCTAGGGCGGCGGTCTCCCTATCGCCTTTGAAACCTGCTTTCTTCCGGAAAACCGAAAAATCTGCCCTTTTAGAGGAAAAGCACCATATTTCCTACTTTCCTTCCCAGCCAGGGAAAGGATAGTCTCGGCAGTCTGTTTTATGAAAACAGAAGATATTTCTCAACAAAAGTAAAATACTGAATATGCAGCTTGCACATTCTCGCCCCATCCCCCCACACCTGGGACCATCTCCCTGAGAGTCACTGGTCTGGAATCTTCTCCACTGCCCGCTCCAGGCCCCACCCCTCCTTTCTTAGCAAATACTTTCCCAGATGGTATAGTCAGCTAGGAACTATACTTCTGAGGTCTCCCCCATTTCTGTCCACTCGCTAGCTGTGTGGCAGCGGGTAAATGGCTAAAGGACTCTGAGCTAGTAACCACCTCACCGAGTCCATTCACTTATTCACACGGTCAACAGTTGCACCGAGCACCTGCCCCCGCGGGGCCCTCGGCTACGTGCCGGGAACACATCAGTGCACGGCAGACGCCTTCCTTACGCTCATGAAACTGGCCCCCCAACGGGGGGCCCAGACGACAAACGAATAAATACGCAGATGGTGGTCAGTGCGTCCACATACGGGACGAGGTACAAGGAGAGAACACAATGGATTCCGATGTAGGCTGTGAGGCCAAAAGAGGCTACTCCCAGTCACGGACACGAAAGCTGAACCTGAAGAATAAATACGAGTAAGCCAGATGAAAGGTTCTGGGCAAAGACTCTGAGTTAGGAGAGTTTCCTATTTTCTAGAAGAGGCCAGGGGACTCTCGATGTTGTACAGTCTGTGGATGGGAACAAGCCTGTACCGCCCCGCGTCCGCCGTGGTAACACACACAGCCGCTCGGCCCCCTCGACTCACCCTCCCCCGACGACCCCACCCCCTGGCAACGGGTCCTGTTAGGTCTCCATAATTCTGCCTTTTCCAGGACGCCCTAGGGTTGGGATCCTACAGGATGCAGCCTTTTCAAATACTTAGTAATAATGCATTTAAGGTTCTTCCGCGTCTTTTCACGGGTTGATAGCTCATTTCTTTTTCATGCTAAATGACATTTCACCGCCTGCGTGTACCTAGTGGAGGACATCTTGGTGCCTTCAAAGTTTTGGCAATTCCTGCGTAAAGCTTCATCATTGTGTTTGTTTAGAGAAAATTTACTTGTTGCCTTTTGGGACCCTAATGAGCAGGAACAATAGACTAGATCATATGTGAAGGGCAGTTAGGAAGCCGGAAAACAGAGTGTGCTTATCTTCTTAAGATATCACACAGAGATATTATTATGAAAAGCTACCTTACTGCTTTTCGTCTAATACCTACAGGGGAAAGAATTTGTGTTCAGTTGTTGGTCCCTAGTCCCTAGAAATGTCAAATGGCGGCCGGTCCATTGGTATATTTTGAATACACGGAGGGATTTACGCTCTCCACGGCATTATTTTTTCTCTTGTAAAATAACATTGTTACTGAGAGACAATGCACATACTATGATGTTCACCCTGTTAAAATGTGCCGTCCAGTGGTCTCTAGTATATTTAGAAATTCTTGCCTCAATCCTCACTCTATTTCCAGAACGTTCCCTTCACCCCCGGAAGGAAATCCATCCCCAGCGGAAAGATGTGGTGGGTGCGCCACGGACCCGGGCTGCCGGCGAACTGAGGGCGGGAGCGGGCAGCTCACCTCTCCAGCTTGGTCAGCTAGCGCAAGGAGCAACAAAATGTCTCTGGCTTCATCAAAAGCGTCCAGTACAGAAACCCTGAAAGATGCACACAGTGCCTCCCATCTGACTTCCAGAATCAAACTGTGATAGTCTTTGAAAGGGAAAAGCACCAGTGTCTGTATATCATAACTGCACGTGTCCCTAGAAATACATTCTCAGCTAAACATAACGCTTATGTTGGCATTCAACGTGGGGCCTTGTGGCCTAAGGAGGGAGAGGCTCTTCCCAGAAAGGAATCTTCTATGACCAACTTCAGAATGCTCCTATTAACAGACACGATGCGAACGGGCCCCGTTTTGATGTCCTTTTGCGAGATAGTCACTGTACAGTCAGATGTACGTGCTCACGAATCCCTTTGATTCCCCCTCCTGTGCCCGCCTCTGGCCCCTTCCTGTCTCACGTCTCATCCCGGCAGCTTTGGGGAAAAGGCCCTTGCTGGCGGCGTGGATGAAGAATGGCTTGCGACCCGGACTCCTTGGACACTGGCGGCGGCAAACCTTTGTGCTCACCCCCCTGGGAGAAGCTTGCTGCTCTGGCCGGCCCCCCGAGGCCCACGGCCCCAGGGCAGTTCCCTAGGCCCTACCTGGGAAGGCCGAGCGAAGCTCAGGGATCTCTGACTCGGCGCTCCCTCCGTGAAGCAGTGGGCACTGACCTCCCTTCAGAACGTTGCTAAAATGCCACCTGCTTCTGGAAGTGGTTCGTGACTTCCTTAAATCTAATTACGCCACTCTTCTTGGTTTTTAACTATGTATTTTATTTTTTTCTTCTGATACCAGAATATATGGTCCATGAGGGGAAGAACTTTTTAAAAGTTTATTTATTTATTTTTAATTAACCTCTAGACCCAACGTGGGGCTTGAACTCACGACCCCGAGATCAAGAGTCACACACTCTTCAGACTGAGCCAGCCGGGCACATGAGGGGAAGGACTTTTGGTTCAATTCCTGGTGCCTGGTCCCTAGACATGTCAGCTAAGCAGTAGGTACCCCAGAGATATTTTTTGGATACGTGAATGCATCTGTGCTTTTTATAGCAGTATTTTTCCTCTGTAAAATAACATTTTTATTGATGTAATTCACATCACGTGATGTTCACCCTGTTAAAATGTACAATTCAGTGGTCTTTAGTATCTTTGCAAATTTGTGCCTCAATCCTCACTACCTCACCAGTCCCCGTTCCCCAGCTGCCGGCAACCACTAATCTACTTTCTGTCCATAGGCTTCAGTATTCCGGACACTCCTAACAAAGGAAATCGTAAAATACACGGCCTTCTCTGCATGGCCTCTTCCACTTAGCATCACGTTTCCAAGGCCCAGCCATGTATCAGAACTTCAATTCTCACTTACATTGAGCTATTTCACATATTTTAAAGTGAAAAATTCAGTGGTTTTTAGTATTCTCACAAGATTTTTGTGTAAGCATATGGTTTCGATGCTCTTGGGGCACATACCCAGGCGCTGAATCGCCGGTTCATACGGTGACTCCGTGTTTAACTGTTCGCGTTACTGGAAAAATGGTTTCCAAAACCTCTGCCCTACTTTACGCTCCCAACCTACGCGTGTTCATTCAACAGAAACAGCTGAATCTCAACAAGAACAGCAGACTTTATGGTATTTTTAATTACCCTGGTCCTCTCTACGACTGCACAGCTCTGTGGTAGCCCTGAAGAACAACAGCCCAAGTTTGCAGGCCCGGAGGGAGCAGAGCGGTCCTCTTCTAAAGCCTCATCCTCCCCAAACATTCATTATTTCACCTAACGGATCACTGGAAGACCCTCCTCCAAAGACTTCTCTTTATTTGAACTCAGAGCTCGTTTGGTGCTTAAAAAAAAAAAAAATCTCTTCTTGAGGGCACTGGCCCAAAACATTCACTGGAAAGTGGTTTTTTTTTGGGGGGGGGGATGCCTAAGGCAAGAGGTAACACTTGAGGGAAATAACAGACTAAGCAAAAACCTGAAAAGAATCGGCTCGGCAACTGTGTCCCCTGGAGCTCTGACAAGTTCTGACATATTCCTGGGACTCTAGAAGGCCAAGTTCATGCTCAGGGCACTGTACATGCTCACGAGAGTGTGAGAAGGCCCTGTAACTTCTCAACTCCGGCTGACTTTGAGGCTAGTGAAGGTTAATACCGACTTGTAAACTGCCTGATTGAATGATGAAAGCAACACACACACTGAGCCTCCCAGAAATGACAGCAGGATTTATTTGTTCCAGGCACTCAAGGAGATCTCCGTCCGCCATCAGCTGACCACCGAGCCAACTGAGCCAGGGCGTCAGTGGCTAGATACAAAAAAGAGGAGAGCCTTTGCGGAATTAATTCAGAGAAGTCCTAAATAAACACGAACTACAACAGGTGGCCACAACGAAGCCCAGCAGGAGGGAAATCTCATTTCCAGCATCACCACATTACGATATTTGAAATGCCCAGTTTTTAATAAAATTTTACGAGGCACACGAAGAATCGAGAAAGGATGGCCCACGTACAGAGGGGACAGCAAGCAACAGAACTGTCCCAAGGAAGCACAGGCACTGGAATTACTAGATAAAGACTTTCATCAGCTATTTTAATATGTTCAAAGAGCTAACGGAAACAAGGTCTAAAATCTAAAGGAAAGATTCTACTCCAACACATAAAGTGCTTGCAAGTCTTCGTTCCCATCCTCACAAGAAAAAATATGAACAGATTAAAAATCAGTGAGTCTTGGTGGGGACATCAGAGAATTGAGGTCATGGGACCAACTGCACCCTAATCCTAGAGGAACCAGCGATGACAGAGACGACAGATGGCACGGACTCTAACTCCGCACCCCCGAGGCAGGAGGCGCTGGCGACCGCAACCAGGCCTCGAACCAGGACTCGAACGGCAGTGAGCTGTGGACTAGCTTGAGAGATGAAAACTCCCGGGGGCCCCATCTAAGGTAGCTAGCCCCCCACAATCACGGTGTTTACCCCCAGAATCCTCAGCAGCTCTTCTTGAGCAGAACAAGACTGCTTCCTGTTGGGCCAGGGAGAGGCAAGAAAGAACTATCTTGAAAGAAGCCAAGAGTCTACTTGTGATCTCTGTCAAATAAATAAAATCTTTAAAGAAAGAAAGAAAGAAAGAAAGAAAGAAAGAAAGAAAGAAGCCAAGAGCATTCTCCACAACAAAGGTTTACCCAGCAAGGGAGAAGCCTTAGGGGACTCGGGGTTAAGGGAAAGGAGCATAAGGTGGGGGGGAAAGCAGAGAAACACCTGGGAAAGTCCCAGCCCAGGTGGGGCAGGTACACCAAAAGACTGAGGCCGAATCTCAGGATTCTAGAATGAGTGTCCTCCTTTCTGACCTGCCCAAACATCAACAGGGCTCCTGGCTTACAATAGTGGGTTACAGCCGAAAAGAACTGCAAGGCTCAAACTCTTCAGAAGAACTGTTTTCTAAGGAAATGAAAGATCCTGGGGGACAAAAACAAAGACACTAGTGGAAACGGAATCCTCTGATGCTACCGAGACAAGAAACAGTAAATACAGCCTATCTCTTAGCCAGACAAAAATAAACGTCATACTAAAGGCCTACTGACTTCCTGATACCTGATAATTCACAACTGGCTTTCAACAACAACAACAACAATCTACAACAAGCTGGGAAAGAAGAAAAAAATCTGAAGAGACAAAGCAGGTGTCAGAACCAGATTCAGATATGGCAGAGATTCTGAAATCATCAGCCAGGGAAATTAAAAATAAGTACAATTAATACGCTGAGTGCTTCAGTGGCAAGAGTGGACAATGCCCAAGAACAGACAGGTGATGTAAACAGAGCTAGAAACCCTAAGAAAGAATATAGAGGAAAGACTCGAAACAGAAATCACTGTAACAGAAATCAAGTATGCGTCATCTGGTGGACCCATCAGATGACTGGAAAGGGCTGGAGAGAGATCAGAGCACTTGAAGATACGTCAATAGAAACGTCCCAAACTGAACTGTAAAGAGAAAATAATAATAAAAATTGGAACAGAATATCTAATAACTGTGGGGCAATTACAAGAGGTATAAATTATGTATCATAAGACTATCCAAAGCAGGAGAGAGAGAAAGAAACAGAACTATTTGACATAATAATAGCTGAGATTTTCCCAAATTTAATGACAAAAACCACACCACAAATCTACGAATCTCAGAGAACACTGAGCAGGATAAATGTCAGTATCCATACATATATATATCTACACACACACACACACACACACACACACCTAGGTATATCATATTCAAATTGCATAAAGCCAAAGACAAAGAAAAAATCTTTTAAAAAGTCAGAGGATAAAAACACCTAGAGAGGAACAAACGTAAGAATTACATCATACTTGCTTCAAAAATCATGCAAACAAGAAGAGCGTATAATGAAATATTTAAAGTGGTGAAAGAAAAAACCCATCAACCAAAGGAGTCTATATATCCAGAAAAATCACCCCTTCCGATGTAAGGGAAAATGACTTTCTTGGTACAGTAGTTTGCTAGGGTTGCCATAACAAAATACCACAAACTGGATGATTCAAACAACAACAACAACGAAATGATTTTCTACAGTTCTGGAGACTGAAAGTCAAAGATCAAGGTGCTTTAGTGTTGCCTCTCGAGAGGCCTCTCTGCTCGGCTTGGAGACAGCCGTCTCCTCGTCTCCTCGCATGGACTGACCTCTCTGCACGTGCGTGTACATCCCCGTGTCTCCTCCCCTTCCTACAAGGACACCGGCCCATTTGCAGTAAGGCCCCACCCTTATAACCCCATGTGACATTAATGACATTTCTAAAGGCCCTATCTCCAAATACAGTCATGGCGGGAGTTCGGGCTTTGACATATGACTTCTGGAGGGGGGACACGATTCAATGCGTAACACTCAGACGTACAGAACTGAGAGAATTTTTGTCACCAGTCAATGTTAAAAATGCTCTTCAGAGAGAAGGAACATGGTACTGGTCAGAAATTTGGATCTACATGAAGAAAGGAAAGGTGTCAGAGAAGGAATAAATGAAGATTAAAATACAATATTTTATTTTTCTTATTTACTCAACAGGACGACTGTTCAAAGGAGTAACAGCCACAATGTACGGGTGAGCCTAGCGCGTGGGTCAGTGCAAGAGACGACAGCAGGGTTCTGAAGGGATGGGAGTGGGGGGCTGGGGATCCTCTGTGACACCCACACCACCCAGACAGCGGTGCAGCGTTATTTGCAGGTGGGCCCAGATTAGTTGTAAGTTTATGTTGCGCAGTCTAGGTCTAGGGAAACCACTAAAAAGTTAAAGAGAAATATAACTGATACGCTGAGAGAGAAAAGAAAATGGAATAATAAGAAATGCTCAATTAAGAGAGAAGGCAGAAACAGAAAGATCAAGAAAAACACAAAGAACAAGTGCAGCAAATACAGAACTTTGACAAACATGGTGGGTATAAATCCAAATATATCAATAATCACTTTAAGTGGGCGTGGCCTAAATACGCCAGTTAAAAGAAGACACTGTAAGGGTAAATGTAAAACAAGACCAGACTATATGTGGTCTATCAGAAACCCAACTTCAGTATAAACACACACATATATTAAAAGAGCGGAGAGAGGGGAACCACGGGCACTAATCAAACGAAAGCTGGAGCAGCGATACCAATTACAGACAAAAAAGGCATTTGAACAAGGAAACTTCTGGGGAATAAAGAGGGTATTACGTAATAAGGGGAGGTGGTCAATTCTTTGGGAAGACACAATAATCTCTGAAATATATGCACTTTACAACAAAGCGTCACAATACAAGAGGCAAAAACTGACAAAAATGCAGGGAGAAACAGATAACCCGCTATTAACGTGAGGGATTTCAACACTCCCTCTATTAGTAACTGACAGATCCAGTAGGCAGAAAATCAGTAAGGATATAGCTGAACTCAGCAGAACTATCCATCAGTGGATCGGCCTGACATTTCATTCGTAATTTTTTCCCCAGCTTTCTTTTTAATTGACAAATAAAACTGTATAGACTGAAAGTGCGTAATACAATTTGATATACGTACACGTTGTGAAATGATGACCACAATTAAGGTAATTTTAACTCACTTCACACAGTTACCTTTTCTGTGTGTAGAAAGAAAGCTGAAGATCTAGTCTCTTAGCAGAATCTCTTCCTTGCAGATCTGTTCTCTCCTGCTAGACGACTCCAGATCTTCCAAGACGTTCCAAGTAGCGGCCAAGTTCAGTGGACCTCTTTCTTTGTCGTGGGGTCAGAGGTACTAGAGCGGCGCTGTACGTCTGGCGCCTGCAATCTGTTCAATCCAGAACCCTGGAACAAACTGGGTCCCGATAACCAACACAAGTTCTGCTCAGTGAACGCAGATGACAGCAAACGGAAGAAGGTCCAGACTTCTAAAAAAAAAAAAAAAAAAAGAAGAAAGTCCAGACTTCTAAAAACGTTTCACTATAAAGCTGCTTAAAATGAAGGGCTTCCAGAAGCCACCTGCACAATTTCCCGCTTATCCAGGAAAGACTTCCCCTCTAAATACAAGAAATCATTAATAAATATCTGAAACTTGAAAAAAAGAGAAAAAGATAAACTCTTGGCAAATGTCAAGTACACAATCGAGTATTAACAACTGTGGTCACCATACTGATCACCAGCTCCCTAGAACTTAACTTCTGACCAGCACGTGATTTCCCCCAGCCCCAGCCCCTAGCAACCACCGTTCGACTGTTTCTATGAGTTTGACTTAATTTTTTTAGATTCCACATATGCATGAGATCACACAGTATTTGCTTTGTCTGGCTTATTTCACTTGCCAAAATGCCCTCCGGTTTTATCCATGTTGTCACAAATGACATTATATATCTCTCCCCCGTTTTATATAGATTTCTTTATCTCTTCATCCATCTATATACCCTTAGGTCGTTCCCATGTTTTGCTACTGCGAATAATTTGAATAACGCTGCAATGAACATGGGAGTGCAGATATCCCTTCGAGATACTGATTTCCTTTCCTTCAGATATATACCCAGAAGTGGGATTGTCAGATCATATAGTAATCCAATTTTTAATGTTCTGAAGAACCTCCATGCCGTTTTTCCATAGTGGCTGCACAAATTTTTGTTCCCACCAACAGTGCACGAGGCTTCCCTCTTCCCCACATCCTGGCCAGCACCCATTATCTCCTGTCTTTTCGACAGTAGCCACCCCAAAAGGTGTACGGTTGTCAGAGAAGGGAAAATTTCCCCCTTCCCCTCTTGGTTCTTTTGGCGGGTTGGCTGAATAATCAAAATGACACAAGACAGAATAATAGGAGAAAAACAAATTTCATTTTATACCTGCGGGGAATCCCCAAAGACATAAGACATTCCAAAGACAGTCAAAAATGAAGTTATGTATGCCATCCTGAACTGAGGAGAAGCGAGGAGGGGTCTGAGACTTCAAAGAGAAGGAAAGCCATTCACAGGAAGTTGAAAAAGGATAAATGTCCGGTAACAGATATTTGCTGGGCCATACAGAAACAACAAAATGGGGGGGGGGCACCTGGGTGGCTCAGGGGGTTAAAGCCTCTGCCTTCGGCTAGGGTGATGATCTCAGGGTCCTGAGATCGAGCCCTACATCGGGCTTCTCTGCCCAGCGGGAAGCCTGCCTCTCTCTCTCTGCCTGCCTCTCTGCCTACTTGTGATCTCTCTCTCTGTCAATAAATAAATAAAATATTAAAAAAAAAGAGAAAGAGACTAGTATATTAGAGGGGGAAAAAAAAAAACACCACAAGGTTTGTTTCTACAATTTTCTTGGCTTTAAAGTTTCTGTCTCTGGTCCTAAGGATGTTTTTTCACTTTTTAGTATAAGGAGGGTATTTTTCACAGGGAAGATCAGTTTCCCGCTTTCTTGGGGATAGGACGGTCTGAGTGTCCTTATATGAGCTGTAATTTTTCTTTAAAATAATCAGTATACCAGGTGGCACGTTTTGGGGTGGGCCGCCCTTGACCCTGCATCGGAAGCCACCCTAGACGGGCCCATGTGCAGGGGTTGTGACTGGTATCCAAAGAAAACATGGGGGAAAGCTCCTTGGTGTTGGTTCTAATCTACCACCTCACCCTAAATGCTGCTTAGAATCCCCTACTAAAGCCCCCAAATACCTGTTTTCTTTATCCTGTCAATTCTTCATAAGTTTATTGTCTCTGTCTAAAAAGCATAAAAACTGTCTGCTTTGGTCATTTGTTTAGGTCTCTATTTCATTACTGGGCCTCTGTGCCCACATAATGACACTGGGGTTTTTTTTCCCCCCTATTAATCTGTCTCATGTAAACTTAATTTAATCCAGCTAGAACACCTTGAAGGGTATTGAAAGAATTTTTCCTTCCCTACAATGAATTCCCAATGGCCATCTTCCTGTGAATCCTAGAAGCTTATCTGCTTGCTCTGGGGCAAAAGGACACTTCAGGGGCGCCTGGGTGGCTCAGTTGTCGGGCATCTGCCTTCGGCTTCAGTCATGATCCTGGGGCCCTGGAATGGAGCCCCGCATCAGGCTCCCTGCTCAGCAGGGAGCCTACTTCTCCCTCTCCCACTCCCCCTGCTTGTGTTCCCTCTCTCTCTCTCTCAAATAAATAAGTAAAATCTTAAATAAAATAAAATAAAAAGGGCGCCTGGGTGGCTCAGTTGGTTGAGCGACTGCCTTCGGCTCAGGTCATGATCCCGGAGTCCCGGGATCGAGTCCCACATTGGGCTCCCAGCTCCACGGGGAGTCTGCTTCTTCCTCTGACCTTCTCCCCTCTCATGCTCTCTCTCGCTCTCTCTCTCTCTCTCTCAAATAAATAAAATCTTAAAAATAAAATAAAATAATAAAATAAAATAAAAAGACAAGAAAAGACACTTCAGTTTCCCTGCGTGGCTGACGAGCACAGTCTGCCGGTTTGTGATGTTCCCCCCTTGTCAGCGTCAGGGCCTTTCTGGTGAGCATCCACACGGCTAACAGAAGATTAGGAGAACTCGTTTCTACCTCGGCGGCTAGTCCCCACAGGGAGGCCTGCTCTACATGTCAATCTGAGTCTTCCCAGAGGCCCCCCAAAATGTCGAGGGGACTTGCCACAGTGCACCAGTCAGCGAAAATACAGCAAGCCTCCTTTGTGGACGCGGCCAGGCCAGCCAGCCAGCCTGCACACAGCTCTGCCCGTTAAACCGAGCATCCCTTGCCACACTCGGGAAGGGCGAGATCTCTCTCAGTGTGGACGGCAGCTGCACCCCGTTCCCGCTTGTTAGCAGTTAACCAGGAGACGTGGGCAGTGACGCCCGTTCGTGGTCCAGGAAGCCTTTATATTGAGACCTCACTGGGCTGGCGGAGGCAGTGCCTCCTTGGGAAATATGCCAGGGAGCCAGAGGGACACTCTGGAGATCTTTTCCTGGAGTGATGAGACCTTATCGGGGCCAAGTTTTGTTCATTCCTGTAAGTACCATTTATATTTTAGTATGTTGAATCACCTCCACCAGGTGATTTGAGACGTCTGCTGGGATCCGTGACATGACTGGGATTTCTGGTCTTAAGGTTACCTCACAACCATCAAGCATGTGCTCAATATCCACCAAAGCCGGACAGTGGGCCACCAATTCTGCCCTGAGCTAAGACACTAAGACCCTGGGGCTCTCGGATTCATCTCCCAGTTCACCAGGACAGGCAGAGGGCCATCGCCATGCAGACCCTAGTAGGACCCTCTATCAAGTCCCCCATGAGCTGGTACTGGCCCAGAGTTCCTTGGTGGGGAGCACATCAATCCCCTCCTTTGAGGACCTGTTACTGAGTGATGGGGCCCAGAGCTGTCTTTGGAAAAAGCTCTTGCCCAGAAAGTCCACCAGAGGGCTCCTGACCACCATTTTGACATTGTTTCTTCGGTCAGTGAAATTTGCTTTTTTTGCAGTAGCCAATTTTTCAATGACTAGAAATTTCCCAGTGAAGATCCAGATTGTGTGGCTGACCAACTGATCTAACCTCATTCTGAAGCTTAATTGGGCGGAGGTTTAATTGGGTTCAATAAGCAGCAGGAGCAGCATGAACAAACCTAAAAATCTTCGCCTGGTGAAAAATCTCATCAAACACGGCTCCCGCTCCCTCACTGCAGACCCCACAGACCACCAGGCTGGGTGCAGGGCCTCCGAAGCTTCTATAAGGGCGCTGCAGACAGGTTTCTTTACTGCCCCATCCTGTGTGGGCCAAATCTGTCAGAGCCCAAAGCCGAGGAAGAAGAGGGTCTCTGGTAATCCTACCTCTCATCTCTCCCTTCTTCCTCCTCCTCAGGCAAAGTGGCTACTGTCAAGGCACTCTGGAGGAGGGGGTCCACGGGGATACACCTCACTCAGAGTCACTTTCCCTCGTAAAGCTGAACAAAATTCCCTCTTTCATCACGGATGCAAACTTGTCAAGTTACTAAGGTCTCCTCAGAGTGCTGGACATAGCAATCTCAAAGAGCTCTACATTTTTTTTTTAATTAGAAGCATGAGTCTCAATATCACAATGTCCAGCAGGCTGTCCACTGGCACCAGGGATCGCCTTAGATCTAAGAACAGTCATTGGGGGCAACTCAGTTTCCATGCTCTCTGACAACTTCCGGTCCCGTCCTCAGAGAACAGGAAACAGTGAGGGGACTGCTTCCCTGGCTTCTTATAGTCCCTCGCTGTTGGATTTCGAATTTGACCCACCCAACGATTTGAGCCAGGCTGTGGGGAGCTAAAGAGAAGGACCAATGGTCTACTTTGGAACCAAGAAGCTCATATAAACCATTTGCGGGGCGCCTGGGTAGCTGGCTCTTGATTTCGGCTCAGGTCATGACCTCAGGGTTTAAGATCGAACCATGACGCCGGGTTCTGTGCTCAGCACAGAATCTGCTGGAGATTCTCTCTCCCCGTCCCTCTGTCCTTCTGTTCATGCTCTATCTCTCTCAAATTAAATCTAAAGGAAGGAAGGAAGGAAGGAAGGAAGGAAGGAAGGAAGGAAGGAAGGAAGGAAGGAAGGAAACTCTGCTGCCATCCTCCAAGAACGCCCCGTGGCTCCCGCTGCCACTTCCTGACTTCCTTGGCCAAGCGCCCCGTGAGAGCCTCCGCCTCCTGCAGCTGACCTGCCAGCACGCCCTGCTGGTACCCACTGGTGAAGTGCCCCATGATATTTTCAGGCTTCGAGCTCTTCAACACCAACCACCCTGCTTCCTGCACCTCTTTTTCAAGAGCTGAGTTGAGCCAGAGAGAGCTGAGGCGCCGGCTTTCAGAGCAGTCGATTAAAACAGGAAGTCAGAAGAAGACAGTCAAGCCTTTAATCACTTCCTTTGAGAGTATGAGCAGGGGTGAAACAGAGAAGGTGTAGACGACCCCACTGTCCATTTGCTCCCCCGGAACGGCCCCAGCAAGGGTCAGGTGGCTTAGCGCAGCGTGAGGAATGGTCTCACTGTGGACGAAGCCCCGAAGAGAAGGCTCCTGGCATTTTATGCACCCACAGGCAGGAGGAGGGGAGGAGAAAAGGCTAGGAGTGCAAAAGCCCTGGGTACTGAGTGGAGGAAATGCGTCTTGAAGAGCTCCACGGCCCCACATGCGGAGGCCTTAGCAGAGGTGCCTAAGGAAGGCCTCCGCCACAGGCCCCTGATAAAAAGCCTCCAAACAGAGGCGCGGGGGCTCGTGGTTGACCAGCAGTCCGGGGTCCTCAACTGCAGCTCCCTTCAGAGAATGCACTGCCCGGGCTGTGCACCAAGTGGGATGTGGAGAGACCAGCCCCTCTCCAGGACGCCTGCCCAACAAATCCTTTGTATATGCCTGAAAGACCACGCCAGGGTTTCCACGCCAAGGAGCCAGACCACTTACCCTCACCAGGGGTCCCAGGGGTCTCACTGTCCTTGCCCCAAAAGCATGACACGAAGGAGCTCAGAACTCTGCCCCTCGGGAAAGCCCTTGCTGCGGGGCTGGGTGTTCCGGGCTCCCGTTCCCCAGGCTCGGCGCGCCCCCTTCACCGCGCACCTGCGCGGGGAACACGGGGAGAGGGCAGGGCTGCGGCCGGGCGCCGAGTGTCCACACGGATCCCGCTCGGGCCCTGGAGGCTGGGCACTGACTCGAACAGTGACGGCTCCAGCCGAAGCCATGCCTGGAGGACTGGGAACGTGTGGGCTCTTTCCGAGGCCCCTACTCTTTTAGCCTGTCTGTTGGCAGTTAGGCTCTTCATCGTCATCACAGGGGTAGCTAATGTTTACCGAAGGCCCCCAGCAAGCCTGGCCCTGTGCCGGGTGCTCCATGTGAACACCGTCACCTCCTTTCCAGCCTCGTCAAGCCCTGTTAGGATCCCCTTGCTCAGAGGCGGCTCCGGCCGCTGAGACCGCCCGCCCGAAGTCACCGAGCCAGGCTGCGGCAGATCCGGGCTTTGTGACCCTGAGTCCACCCTTGGTCTTCTTCCCACGAAGCCACCCCGCCTTGCACGCTCCTTCCCCCCCACTCCCACGTGCCTACCTCTCCGGATGGCTCGGGAGCCCGACCTGCGCGCGGCAGGCCTGGGTGCGCGCCGCGTCTTCCCCGCGGGAGCTCAGCAGTTCTTCCTGGAGAGAGAGACCAGTCAGCAAAGTACTTCCCGTTGTTGGGACGGGGACCAGTAGCTCCGACCGGAGAAGTCAACCACTCCACATACAGAGCACACTGGTTAAGGGCAGGCACTGCCAGCCTTGGAGACTTCACGGACTAAGTAACAAAACTGGGTTCTGACACGGATCGTGGGCTTTTCATTTCACCAATTAAGACCATATGAAAGAAGAGCATTTATACTCCTCCTCCTACTAATACTAATGAACAGGAATACTATGTAAACCTTGAGGAGAAAGGCTATAATGTACTAGGTGTTCTTTTTTTTTTTTTTAAAGATTTTTTATTTATTTATTTAACAGAGAGAGAACACAAGCAGGCAGAGAGGCAGGCAGAGGCAGAGAGAGGCGCAGGCTCCCTTGTACCACCTAGGTGCTCTTAAGCTTTCAATGAACTATTTGATTTCATCGTCATAAAAATCCTATTCAATAGGCATCATTGTTATCCCCATTTTATAGGCAAGGAAATTTGAAAAAAAAAAAAAGTGCTATGCATATTGTTCCTGATTCTGCACTGATAACCATTATATTGTACTCTCTGTCATCGGTGTTTCCTAACAGATATCCTTATTTTTAAGGTTTTTTAAATAATCTTTTTAATATTTTATTTATTTATTTGACAGAGAGAGCACAAGTAGGCAGAGAGGCAGGCAGAGAGAGAGAGAAGCAGGCTCGCCGCTGAGCAGAGAGCCCGATGCGGGGCTCGATCCCAGGACCCTGGGATCATGACGTGAGCCAAAGATAGAGGCTTTAACCCACTGAGCCACCCAGGGGCCTCAATAGGTTTTTTTTTTAAGTGGGCTTCTCGCCCAACATGGGGCTTGAACTCATCACCCTGAGACCAAGAGTTACATGCTCTACTGACTTGAGTCAGCCAGGCGCCCCCGTAAAAGGTACCTTTAAAGGAAACCATCAAGCATACAACAGAGGCCCTGATCTCAGAATCTGGGAATAGCCAAGCAAAAAGCACAGAAGCTCTGGGTTTGAGTCTTGAGCAAATTAATGCTCTTCGTCTCGTTTTCTGAAACCTACTATGAAAATATTAATATCTGTTGTGAGAAGGAAATGGCCTGACAGATACTGAGCCCTTAACCCAGGGACTGGCAAATAAGGACCCACAGTACGTACCAGGGGCGAGGCTTATCACTCTTCATCCCGGCACAGCCCTGCAAGCTGGTCCCCTGCTGGAAAGGACCGGGGTCTGAACACTGCAGACCGGCCCTCTTACTCAGGTCAGATGGTTTCTAGGACCGACCCTACTCTCCCCTCAACTGTCTCCTACTCCCCCCTCCCTGACAGAGCCCAAGCAGGCAGAACATTCTCGGCTCTACTTCTCACCAGGCGGCTCTACTTCTCACCAGGCGAAAGTGGTTGCCATGGCAGCACTGGTCCGCTTTCCTTCTGGGAACTCTGGGGACGCACGCAGACAGACGTCAGGGGCTGAGACGTCAGGGCTCCTCCCGCAGCCGCTGCTCCCAGCCAACAGCAGGGGCTGTGAGGAGCGGGGTGCACACAGAGGCCCTGCCGTCGCTCTCCCCATTACCACCCAGACCCCAAACCTTCCTAGGCCCCTAGACCCCACCCCTTCTGCCCAACTCGCCTGTTACTAGGAAGGTAAAGGAAGGAGAGGAACTAGAAAAGGCCAGGGAAAGGGAAAGTCAAGAGCGATTTGTTCCCACAGTTATGTGAGGATAAAATCCCAGAATTTTCCTTCTCATGATAGAGCACTGGTTTCCACGGGGAAGTTCTCAAGAGGATCTATCTGTGGATAAAAATCCTGCCTTATTTGCTTGGTATTAGAAGTCACAGATTGGGGGATGCCTGGGTGGCTCAGTGGGTTAAAGCCTCTGTCTTCCGGTCAGATCATGATCTCAGGGTCCTGGGATCGAGTCCTGCATCGGGCTCTCTGCTCAGTGGGGAGCCTGCTTCCCCCTCTCTCTCTCTGCCTGCCTACTTGTGATCTCTCTCTCTGTCAAAATAAATGGATAAAATATTAAAAAAAAGTCACAGATTGGGCTCCAAGTCAGTTCATCAAGAGCCATGTCAGCAAAAGCCAAGTCACAGAATGGCCAAGTGAACAAGCGGGCCATTCTCTGAAGGATCGAGTTACCATGACTTAATCCACCAAAGCTTACCAAATTTACCAATTTACCAAAAACTTTGTTTTCTTTCTTTCAGCCTCATTAAGGTATACTTAATCACAAAAATGCGCATATTTGATGTATACATTTCGAGGAGTTTGGACATATGCATATACCTGTGATAACATGACTACGGTGGTTTTTTTTTTTAAAGACTTAATATTTATTTAATTGAGAGAGACAGAGAGAGCATGAGTGTGAGGAGTGGCACAGGGAGAGGGAGAAGCAGGCTCCCGGCTGAGCTCCATCCCAGGACCCTGAGATCACGACCTGAACCAAAGTCAGATGCTTAACTGACTGAGCCACCCAGGCACCCCCCTTTTTGACGTTTCCTGAACATGTCTTATTCCCCAAGTGTTTTACAGATGCTGGTAGGAGGACAAAATGGGTGGGCAGGAGTGGATAGAGTGATACAGACTCTACCAAATGGAAGCAACTGAGTTCCAGGAAGCGGTCTTGTAGGTTCTGAGTGTCAGAAAGGGACCAAGACCAGGCCTCCTAGAGAAGGAAGGTTAAGGTCTGAGCAAAATTAGGTCAGTGTATAGAGAAGCTTCTGCACAACATTCACTTGGCTACTGAATGTTACAAAGAGAATTGGACACTGTTGTTAAAGAGAGATTAGGGACCACTGATTTAAGCAATGCCCACAGAATATGTAAGATTTAGGTGCTATTAGCACAACGATTCTCTACAGATATGCTCTCGGATGGGAAGACAGCACATATGTACAGATGACCATTTGCTCCAGATAATTTTCTGATTTTAACACAATTTCAATTAAAATGGAAAAATAAGCTAGAAAACAAAAGAACAGTCTAATAAGGATGTATGAGATTCAACTGATCACATATTTATTAGAACAAACGACAAAACACTAATTGTTAAGACTAATGATGGCTCAAAAGGGCGATACTTATCAGTGGAACAGGGGGTATATCGGAGTAGCTACTGGCATACGCAGCATTAACAAATGTCAAAACGTATCATAATGAGAGAAAAAATGGGGTTTTTTTTGCTTTTGGCTTTTAAATTATTTATGTTTAATTTTTTAAATTCCAGTATAATTACCATACAGCGTTATATTAGTTTCAGGTGTACAATATAGTGATTCAGTAATTTTGTACATTACTCAGTGCTCATCAAGATAAGTGTACTCTTAATCCCCCTCACCAGTTTCCCCCACTACCCCCCCACCTCCCCTCTGGGAATGTTCTGTTCTCTAAAATTAAGAGTCTGGTTTTTGGTTTGTCTTTTCTTTTTCCCTTTG
This sequence comes from Nasua narica, assembly GCA_028533885.1. Classification (NCBI taxonomy): domain Eukaryota; kingdom Metazoa; phylum Chordata; class Mammalia; order Carnivora; family Procyonidae; genus Nasua; species Nasua narica. The sequence goes on along the minus strand of CM052801.1, from coordinate 77,622,152 downwards.
TTCGTTTTGTTTCTTAAATTCCACATATGAGTGAAATCCTATAGCATTTGTCTCTCTCTGAATTAGACTTATTTCACTTAGCATAATACCCCTGATTCCATCCATGTTGTCACAGATGACAAGCTTTCATTATATTTATGGCTGAATAATACTCCAGTGTGTGTGTGTGTGTGTGTGTGTGTGTACCACGTCTTCTTTATCTATTCATTACTGATGGGCGTTTGAGTTGTTTCCATAATTTGGCTGTTGTAAATAATGCTGCAATAAACATAGGGGTGCATGTATCCTTTCAAATTAGTGTTTTTGTATTCTTTGGGTAAATAACCAGTAGTGTGATCACTGGATCATATATATGTAGCTCTATTTTTAACTTTTTAACTTTTAATTAATCTCTATTCTGTTTTCCACAGTGGCTGCACCAGTTTGCATTCAATGGGGAAAATGTTTTTTGTTCCTTTGCTTCAAAAAAGAAAGAACTAAACTTCTGAATACAGGTATACGAAATTACAGGAAATACTCCATGAGTTAGTTTTCTATTTTGTTAGTTAAACCATACCAATAAACTGAAAGAGTCACCAAAATAGGCATACCTTGGATGTTAAATTCAATGTTAAGTTCAAATGAGCAGAGATGTTGGCCATATTCAAGCTTTGATCTTGTCTTGCTTTTTCATGTGTGAGATTTCCAAACTGCAATGATACTGTGTGTTCCCTCCCAGACTGACTACCACTCAGGAAAGGGAGATGGCTTTCTCTCTCTTTTTAAAAAAACAACCAATTTTGGGGGTGCCTGGGTGGCTCAGTCGGTTAAGCATCTAACTCTTTTGGGTAAGTCACCCCATCTGAAAATTCAAGTGCTGGGGCGCCTGGGTGGCTCAGTGGGTTAAAGCTTCTGCCTTCGGCTCAGGTCATGATCTTGGGGTCCTGGGATCGAGCCCCGCATCGGGATCTCTACTCGGTGGGGAGCCTGCTTCCCCCTCCTTCTCTGCCTGCCTCTCTGCCTCCTTGTGATCTCTCTCTCTCTCTGTCAAATAAATAAATAAAATCTTTAAAAAAAATTCAAGTGTTCACTGTGCAGGTTGGGAACATAAGAACGACACCCACAAAACAGTTTTCAGTGGAAGACCACGTTCCAGCTGTTGTCTCTTAATGAGTGATCCACACTTGAGGCCTTATAGGGTTCAGGGAGGGGAGGCAACAACTGGGCAGGTAAGGCTGAGAAAGCGAAGGAAGAGGAAGGAGGTAAGTGAAAGGAGGCAGAAAATGTGAGAACATAGGCAAGACCCCAATGACTGAGCTAGCTGAGGAAGGGTTTGGAATGGGAACAGCACAAGCAAAGATGGAGGGTCAGAAACGAGTATGGCATGTTCTGAGGAATCGCTGTGAGGCTGCGATGTCTAAGAGACATCATTCCGGAAATCAAACTTCATCGCCATGACTGCAGCTGCAAAACATGAAAGCTGCTAGACTGTGTGCTCACCCTCCGCGATTTCCTCCGGACAGTATACAAAACACAATGCAAACAACACCTTAAAAAACAAAAGGACTTAGCAAAGTAAAAATGATTTTCTTGGGACGTCTGCCTTTTCCTGCAATAAGTACACGATCTTGATGAACGGTAGTTCTCTTCTAGTGTGATTCTTTTTTTTTTTTTTTTTAATGGGGTGGGGGGAGGATGCAGAGGGAAAGGGAGAAAATCCCAAGAAAGCTCCACCCCCAGCACAAAGCCAGGCACGGGGGCTCAATCCCACGACCCTGAGATCATGACCTGAGCTAAAATCAAGAATCAGATGCTTAACTGACTGAGCCACCAAGGAGCCCAGGTGGTTCTATTTAACTGAGATACCGATGACCGATGTTACAAGGCTACCAGTTATGAGACAGAATACGCCAATTCGTGCACGGTGCCTGAAATATCAGGAGGGTGTTAGCAGAGTTATTCAAAGCACCATTTTTATTTTGCCCATGGACTGGAGTCTCTCCCACATTTCGCAGGGTGAGGAAGAGCACAGTGAGGTGCATGGACCACGATTTATGGCCTTGGCTGTGATTGCTACTCTTGGACAGCAACTCAGTGACTGTGAAGATGACCTCCTCGTCCCTTCACATCCCACATGTTGCCAGGATTCACAGCTGGTAGCCAACCTCCTTGCTTCCAGTTCAGAATTCATAAACACTGAACACTCACCTGAGCGGGAGAGTTAAGGAATGTTTTGAGACTACAGAGTCTATTCACCGAACAAATCTGGCCATGGTGAGATCCCAAAGTCTTAGTTTTTTTTTTTATATTAAATAAATACCAGAAGAACCGAACCTTTTAATATTTCTGATTCCTTACTGGAGATGAGATTTTGATGTCCATGGAATTCATGAGACATCTTTGAAAATTCCTTCTGATTAAGGTGAAGAAATAGAAGCATCTTTTGTGGTTCTTGGGGTATTAGGCTTGGGGACCTAGGCCAGGGAAAATCCCATTGTAAAACTTCCTCTCAGTCAGGACTTTCCCTCATTTTTCCTGAATACTTTAATCCCAATGAAACCTCTTAGGACAACCTGTGGAGTTAAAGAAAGGTAACTCTATTAGTTTGGCCTTGGGATTGGGACTGTGGAAGGAAATGTTAGGGGCTAATTTACATATCAATCCTAATTTACATACGAATTGACAGATTTACAGATGAGTAGTTTCCCCCCTTTAGGTTTTCTTTTGTAAAGCCCAGCTGGTTAGAGCTACCACCTTGGGCCCCAATGGCGTCCCTCCATGCGGAGTTCCCACCTGTCAGCCCTCACTTACCACCTCTGTCCCCACCCCCAACAGGTCTGGGCTCAGCCATTGCCACGGATTTCTTTCTCCTCTAGGTCTCCAATACCTTCTTTTCCACTTCTGATTTCAAAACATCCTCCCCCCCTTTTTTTTTTGCTCTCCCTAATTCAAGGAGTACCAGACAGAGACTCCTTATTCTCTGTCTTATCTCTATTATTTTTCCTAAACCAAGATTGTTGGCCTTGAAATAGAAAATTACGACCCACCTCTGCAGTTCTCATAAGAGCCCTAGTTTTGTCTGGGGGCTGTGGTTTGGAGGGGGACGGGCTACCAAGGATGCCATCTACGCCTGAATCTAAAATCTCTCGTGCCTCTTTATGTAACAAGACAGAACGCGTTTTCAGGAGGAGTCTTGTTTTCCTGGGTTCTAAAATACCGGCAGAACGGTTTCCAAACTATTGGCCTACTTTTCTAAGAAAGCCAGTTCAACCTAAGTGCACAGCTGGTGGCTGCTCAAGGGTAGTAGCAGTTGGCAGAAACATACTCACTCGCACGAAGCCCGGGAGAAACGAGAGTTGCGGTGGAATCACACCCGGCTTTCTTTTTTTTTTTTTTATTTATTTATTAGAGAGAGAGTGAGAATGAGAGGGGAGGAAGTCAGAGGGAGAAGCAGACTTCCCGCAGAGCCGGGAGTCCGATATGGGACTCGATCCCGGGACTCCGGGATCATGACCTGAGCCGAAGGCAGCCGCTCAACCAACTGAGCCACCCAGGCGCCCACACCCGGCTTTCTTTAAGGAGAGTACAAATTGCAAGGCTCTCAAGGCTGGCAAAATCCAGACTCCAAAGTGGCTACCGCATGCCTGCAGGGGAGGGGGTTTCCGTTTCTGAGAGCCCAAAGGGCCCAGCGCCTGGCTTGGGGAGGGGCCTTGAGGCTTCTGCCATTTAAGTGAAAGAGTTCTGAGTAGGACAGTGTGGTTAAGTGCTCAGGGATGGGAACTTGGCTGTGAACTTGGCCAAAATGGAATGACCTCACACAGAAAAAGGAGGACAAGGGGACGTCTGGGTGGCTCAGTTGGTTAAGCAGCTGCCTTTGGCTCAGGTCATGGTCCCAGCATCCTGGGATCGAGTCCCACATCGGGCTCCTTGCTCCGCAGGGAGCCTGCTCCTCTCTCTGCCTCTGCCTGCCTCTCTGCCTGCTTGTGTTCTCTCTCTGCTAAATAAATAAATAAAATCTTTAAAAAAAAAAAAAAAAAAAAAGGAGGACAAGGCCTCCCAGAAGCTGGCCTTCTCTGTATTGAGCTCTGGGCCTGCATTCCTCATCTGGCCAATGAAGGGAATGGACTGGATGACTGGGAGGGCCCCCCGCAGGGCCGGATCCAGGAGACTAGGTAGGTCACCATAACAACTCCTCTCAGGGGAGTTTCAATGTACCACTGGCCAAATCTCCTCAATGGGTTGTGTTATAGGTCATTATTAGGTCCATATCCCCGTAAGACAGACCTATTATAGTTGCAAAAGCTATGTGGGGGGTGGAAAGCATCTGTAAAAAGTTTCTTGGAGAAATTCAGGCTGTAGGATTTGGAAATAGAAGATAAACTCTTTTTTTAAAAAAAAACAAAAAGAAAACTTTTTTCCCTTATGGCTCATTTCCCCTCCAGGACTCAACTGAGGACTACATAAATCCAAAGGAGAAAAAGCAACTCACCAAACCTTGAGATGCCCTCTCACGCTCCCAGCCCGAGGCGAACACACACACCTTCTCCCACACCAGGATACGCAAGGCTCTCAGGAGAGGCTGCTTACATTGCTTAAGGTAAAATGGCCCGGCGCTAAAGCTCAGGGTAGAGCCTTCGAAGGAAAGAGCTCTGGGTGCGGTGGAGGGGGTAGGCACCGAGCGGCTGCATCCGGGACAGTGTGCACTGTCTGTATCTTTGACCAAAGCCCAAGAGAGGACACGGCCACTCACAAGCTAGCCTCTGGAACGCCCCTGCCCTCTAGCCACTCCCCTGCTACAGTCCTCCTGTGTTCCCTCGTCGGTAAAGTGAAAGGACTAGGCTTGATGCCCCCAAAGTCCTCTCCAGTGCTTGGCCAACACCTCCTCCGGGAAGGACTCCCTAGCCAACACAGATAGGACGGGGAACAAAGTGTGGGTTTACCCTCTTAGATGGCCATCTGCCAGCGCACACATTTTCCTCGAGGGTAGGAAACACGCCGGGTTCAGCTTTGTGACCTGGAAGCCCGGCCAGAGGACGGGCACAGAGCAGGTGTCTCTGTGGTATCTGGAAATGAGCAACAGGCCAGGTAAGGAATCCGGACAAACCCTCTAGCAAACTGCTGCTAGTCTCTGCCGGTCTCTCCACTCACCAAATCAAGCAGTGGCTAAGAACGTGGAATTGGCCGTCACGCGACCTTGAGCTCAGATCGTCGCCCTGCTGCTGTGTCACCGTGGCGGGTCATCTGTAGCAGGGGACGTGTGTGTCCTAGCGCGTCTCCCCAGCCCTATGCACCCGGCCCAGCATCCACCTGCCCCACTTCCGCTGTGGGCCGAGGCCCCTCTGCTTTGCAGGGAAGGCTGGGAGTGCTGGGGAGTCAATGCTCCCAGGAACAGCCCCCAACCAATGCCCGCGGGGAGCTGGTGTACAAACGGGCCGTCTGATGGAGGGGGACAGCAGTCAAAGCGCTCAAAACCCCACAAAATGTCAACCAAGAATCCTACATCCAGCAAAGCTATCTTTTGGAAACTAAGGCAAAGATCTGCCCACTTAAATGAAAACAGAGAGAATCTGTTGCTTTCGAACTCAGTCCTTGGGGCAGAAGAGCCTCTTTGGGTCTCAGTGCAGTGACAAGAAACGTCTGAAGGACTGGCTCCAGTGGCCCCGGGACTCGGGCAGCACGAAGGGGAGGCAAGAGATTGTGGCAACTTTAGGGATTCAGGCGGTCACAGCCTCTCGCTGCAACCCAGTTTACTGTTTGTAAAATGAGAGTGTTCGTCCTCTGTAAAGATTTCAAACCCGAAGTGCTCAAAGGCCTTACAGGAAGAGGAGTCCCTGAGCCTTTCCTAAGACCACTGGAAGATAGTAACTGAGTACTTTCTAGGTGCCAGGCACGTTTAAGTGCTGAGCGCTGCTCTAGGAGGGACACAGAGATGAAACAAGAGAGCAAAGAACCCGACACTGTGAGGGTGGGAGCTTTCAGGTCCGGGCTGAGAGAGGGCTTTCGGGGAGCTGGCATCCAAGCAGAGTCGCGAATGCTGTGGAGGAGGCCTGTACAAAGCCCTACAGGAAGAGCATTCCAGGCAGAGAGGAGCCAGTGCAAAGGACCCACGGTGGCGATAAGGCTGGTGTGTTTTGAAGACCCGAGTGACCAGAACCCAGGCACTGAGTGAGGAAAGGAGTGAGGAGGAGGAAAGGAGACTGGTCTAGAGAGACTTGTTTGATCCTTGACCCCCAATCCCGGAAATCTAAATGGTCATCAGGTCACTCACTTCTCTGTACGGGGACCAGGGAATCCAGGAGGGCAGGGCCTGGCTGGCCTCAGCACTGCTACCCCGCCAGTGTCTAGCACGGTACCTGGCACACATCACATATGTAAACAGTGCCTGATGAATAAATAAATGGATGGATGAGTGAATGAATGTATCTAGCTGTGTCTTTAATTCACTGTTTGACTTTGATCAAGTACGTTTCCCTAACTGGCCTTCAATTTCACTACCTCTACGATGCCTTGCAATGCCTGTTGAGTAGTAACTCTCTGAAAGCAGAACCCTCCCTTTAATGGGATGGCTGGCATGGAGAAGGCCCTCTTTGAACCCGGCTCGTCCCTCTTCCCCATGGACCGCCAGGAAAGCATCCAACTTGTCTCCTCCAGGCATAATGGAAATACGTGTGTACTTAAAAGTGGGGCACCCAGTCAGCAGCTAGCTGGTATCCCATAAGCTTCAACCACTAAGCGGGGCCTGCTAGGAAGTGCTCCATATACTCACCGCTTCCTATCTCCCCCACTTTCTTTTCCTGTGAAAATCTATTTGCTTGGAGGAGCACCAAGCTCAGCCCCTGACTCCTGGGGCTCAAGGTACAGTGTACCGGGAACCCTCTCTCCGCCATGCTGGGCAGCTAGCAGCCCCTGGAAGGGGAGGACAATAGTCGCGACCAAGGATCCTGACTCCTGCAGCAACTGGCCACCCTCAGACCCTGTCCTGCCCCGTCGGATTCATCAGGCCCCAAAGGTCCCCGGCAGTCACCCCCCAGCCCGACCCACTGGCTTCCACTTTCCCCCTATTAAGGAAATGCCCCCCTCTGCCTGTAAAGTAGGTGCTGGCCTGGAGGAGGAGAGCACTGAGCGGAGGCAGAGCTAGAGGAGGAAGAGTGGGGAGGAGCGACAGTCACCGCGTGTTCAGTCTGCTGCCTAGCTTCGCAATCTCTATGGACGGAGAAGCAGAAGGGTCCTTGGCTTCTGGGACAGAAGACTAGGGTCCTTGGCTTCTGGGATAGGAGACTAGGGTCCTCGGCTTCTGGGATAGGAGACTAGGGTCCTCGGCTTCTGGGACAGGAGACTAGGGTCCTTGGCTTCTGGGACAGGAGACTAGGGTCCTTGGCTTCTGGGATAGGAGACTAGGACCAACCAGGGGGCACGATGGAAAGGAATGCAGACCCAGGGAGCACCCAGCCTGGCACCCAGCCTGAGAAATGCAGTCACGAAGGACTCAGAAGTTGAGTTTCCTCCCCAGCAGGCGTCCTTACGGAGGGCCAGCTCAGCACCGGGCCGCAAGCACCCAGCAAGAGCTTTATACGGCAGACCTATTTCCAGCCAGCGGGACCTCAGCAAACAGACCCCGGAAGGGCAAGCCGTGTGAGTGCGAGGCTTATGGACTCTGGGCACAAAACTAACTTCACTACTCAATACTGTGCAGCCGGGAGCACCTTACTGAAACTTTTTTTCACTGAAGTATAGTTGACAAATAATATTCTATTAGCTTCAGATGTACAACATAGTGATCTGACATTTATAACCATTACAAAATGTTCACCATAAGTGTATTTACCGTCCGTCACCATACAAAGTTATTAATATGATTAACTGTATTCCCAATGCTGTCCTTTTTCATCCCTGTGACATTTATTATTTTTAAAAGATTTTTATTTATTTGTCAGAGAGGAAGAGAGAGAATGCACACGAGCAGAGGGAACAGGAGACAGAGGGAGAAGCAGACTCCCCACTGAGCAAGGAGCCCGATGCGGGACCCGATCCGCAAGCCAAAGGCAGACACTGAACTGATGGAGCCTGCCAGGTGTCCCGACATTTATTTTACAATTGGAATTTTGTCCCCTTAATCCCCTCTACCCATTCCGCCCACCCTCCCCCCACCTCCTCTCTGGCAACCACCAGTTTGTTCTCAGTATTTATGAGTTTGTTTCTGTTTTTTAAAAAATCTGTTTGATATCAGGTCTAGCTTCTTAAATTTAATGAAACTTGTTTTGTGGCCTAAAATGTGATCTATCCTGGGAAATGTTCCAGGTGTACTTGAAAAGAATGTGTATTCTGCTGCTTTTGGATAGAATGTTCTGTATGTATCTATTAAGTCTGCTGATGTATTCTGCTGCTTTTGGATGGAATGTTCTGTCCGTATCTATTAAGTCTGCTGATGTATTCTGCTGCTTTTGGATGGAACATTCTGTACGTATCTATTAAGTCTGCTGATAGATTCCGCCGCTTTTGGATGGAATGTTCATTATGTATCTATTAAGTCTGCCTGGTCTAATGTGTCATCTGAAGTGACTGTTTCCTTACTCATTTTCTGTCTGGATGATCTGTCCACTGACGTAAGTGGGGCATTTAAGTCTCCTATTATTACTGCCAATTTTCCCTTTATGTCCGTTAATATTCGCTGGATATAATTAGGCATTCTTATGTTGGGTGCATAGATGCTTACAACTGTTACATCTTCTTATTGAACTGATCCCTTTCTCATTACATAATACCCTTGTCTCTTAACACATTCCTTCTTTTTTTTTTTTTTTACATGTTAGCATTTATTACACAGGAGATAAATTACATCAGACAGAAATGAAAATAGAATGATAAATTTCCAACCCCATTTGCCTTGGTTCCTCAAGCTCTCTCTGAAATAAAGTACAAGCCAGTGCTAAGGCCCCAGGTGTCTAATTCCAGCTCCAAAACTCAGACTTTCTGTCCCCAGGACATCAGCATGGCCTGTGCTGTTTCCGTCCCAGGCTCTGAGCAGAACCCCTTGGCCTGCTGGCCTGGAGGCCGCAGGAAGGGGACACATTCCTTCTTTTAAAGCCTATTTTGTCTGATATAAGTATTGCTACCCCAGCTTTTTTGTTTCCGTTTTCATGAAATATTTTTTTACATCCCGTCACTTTCATTCTCAAGGTGTCTTTAGGTCTGAAGTTAGTCACCTGTAGGCAGCATAGAGATGGGCCTTGTTTTTTCTCTCCATTCACTCACCCTATGTCTTTGAACTAGTAGTCTACTTACATTTAAAGTAATTATTGATAAGTATGTACTTACTTTGATTTTGTTAATCGTTTTCTGGTTATTCTGTAGTTATTCTGAGTTCCTTTCTGGCTCTCGTCTTGTGGTGTAATGACTTTCTTTAGCTTGGAATCCTTTCTATCTTTTGTGCATCTGTTAGGGGCTTCTGGTTACCATGAGGTTGGTATGTAACATCCTATGTGTCCGGCAGTCTGTACTAAATTGATTGTTAAGCTAAGTTTGAACACATTCTAAAAGCACTACATGTTTACCTCCCTCCACATTTTATGTAAATGATGTCATGTCTTACATTGTTTTATTTTGTGTATCCCTTAAAGAATTTTTTTTGTAAGTTTATTTGTAGTCAATAAGGAGATCATGGGGAATAACTTTCAAAGCCATGACTCCGATTTCTTGCCTTATTTTTGTAGATATAATTGATTTCACTACTTTTGTTTTAACCTTCATACTAGCTTTATAAATGATCGATCTAGCACCTTTACAATCTTACTATGTTTTCACCACTGCAATCTTTTCCTTTCATAATTTCCTTACTTCTGCTTAGGGCCTTTTCTTTTCTACTTAAAGAAGTTCTTTTAACATTTCTTATAAGGCTGGTTTAGTAGTGATAGATTCTTTTAACTTTTATTTGTCTGGAGTTGCCGTTCAATTCTGAATGATAACCTTGCTGGGTAGAGTATTCCTGGTTGTAGGTTTTTCCTTTCAGCACTTTGACTATATCGTTCCCCTCACTCCTTTGTGGCCTGCAAAAGTTTCTGCTAAGAAATCAGCTAAGAGTCTTATGGGTGTTCTCTTGTATGTAACTAATTGTTTTCCTTTGGCTGCTTTTAAGATTCTCCCTATCTTCAATTTTTGACATTTTAATTATGTGTCTTGGTGTGGACTCAGTATATTTTAAAGAATTAAAATAATAAATCATAATCGCATGGAAATTAAAATAATAAATCACAATCACATGGAAACAGAAATTAAAAACAGAAATTTGGCCAATGCAAAAATATGTGAAAATTAAAGAATAGTATAAATAGCCAATGGGTCAACGAAAATCACAATGGAAATTAGAAAACACTTTGAGATAAATGAAAATGACAACATATGAAAACATTAAATGCAGTACTCAGAGGGAAATTTATAGCTATAAATGCCTATATTAAAAAAGAAAGACAGTAAATCAACAGTCTCCTTAAGAAACTAGAATAACAACAGCAAACTCAACCCAACCAAGTAGAAAAGGAAATAAGGGTGACAGCAGAAATGAAATAGAAAATTTAAAAATAGAGAAAACCATTGAAACCTAAAGTTGGTTCTTTGAAAATATCAACAAAATTGACATTTAGTTAGACTGCCAAAAAAGAAAAAAGAGAGAACAGAAGTTACTAAAATCAGAAGTAAACAATTGGGAGATTACTAATAATCTTATTTTAAGAAAAGAATTATAAGGGAATAGTATGAACAACTGTATGCCAACAAATTAGATAACAGAGATGAAATGAACAAATTCCTAAAATGACACAAACTAGTGAAAGTGACTCAAGAAGAAACAGAGTATCTGAAAGACCTGTAAGAAATAAAAAGAATGTGAGACGCCTGGGTGGCTCAGTGGGTTAAGCATCTGCCTTAGGTTCAGGTCATGATTCTGGGGTCCTGGGACGGAGTTACATAGGGCTCCCTGCTCAGTGGAGAGTCTGCTTCTCCCTCTGTCTGTTACTTTCCCTGCTTGTGCTCAGTTCACTTCTATCTGACAAATAAATAAAATCTTAAAAAAAAAAAAAAGAAAGAAAGAGAGTGATGGGGAGTCTGGCTGGTTCAGGTGGTAAAGCGTCCAACTCTTGATTTCAGCTTAGGTCATGTCTCAGGTTCTTGAGATTAAGCCCTGCATCAGGCTCTGCACTCAGCATGGAATTGGCTTGGGATTCTCTCTCTCCCTCTCCCTCTGCTCCTCTCCTCCTCCTCTCTCTCAAAAAAATAATAATAAAATTTTAAAAATAAAAATAAGACTGTTTACAAGCATAAGTTGATCTCCACACTGCTTTCACTGCAGCACACATATTCCGTATGTTGTTTACTTTTTCATTTATATCAAGATATTTTCTAATTTCCTTTGTATTTTCTTAATTTGATCCATTGTTTGTTTAAGTATGTGTTTTTTATTTTCTACAAGTAGGGGTCAAGGGCAGGCTACCCCAAAATGTGCCTCTTTGGCAGGAAGATTATTTTGAGCAGAAAATAATCAATGCCCAAAGGACTCAGGAAGAAAATCTGATCTTCCTCCTAACTGTCTCAGAATATAGATAGAGGACTTCTTCCAGAAAGTGATCAATATAGAGAACTACATTTTAAAATGACATGGTAGGGAGGAACCTAGCAAGACCTGTTTGATCAAAGTCCTCTCTAGGACCCATTATTTCTAGATGGCCCAGCAAACACTTATTTACCAAACATTTACTCTTCTTCATCTTCCTGTGAATTGCTTTCCTTCCCTTTCAAGTCCGAGACCCCATTCCCTTCTCCTTAGTTCTGGATGACATATTTACTTCATTTTGCCCCAACTATCTGGAATCTCACGTCTGTGTAGATTCCCTGTAACTTGTAATTAAATCTGATTTTTGTCCCATTACTATGTCTCATGTCAATTAATTGTTAGACCAGCTAGAAGACCCTTGAAGAGTCCATTTTTTCTTCCCCAACAGTTGCCATACTTGGCAGGATAAACTTCCACTGGATATTTGCTCCAAAAATTCTGCAGATCCTTGGGCATCTGACATACAGCCAGGAGAAGGTAAGATTTCCTATCCTGTCAGCCTCCTGGAATCTCTGGGGAGTCCAGAGAAGCAAGAGTGATAAAAGTCTTTTATATATATTTAGATGAGCAGGAAAGAATATCTGTGGAACGGGTTCCTTGAGCTTAGGGGCTCAGTTAATTTGGGAGAGTCGTGATCCATGTCTTTCCAGAGATGGTCTTTGTTTTACTTTGTCTTTGCTGTTTTGCCGTCTGTCGTAAGGAAGAGAAACAACAGGGTAGGAATGCAGGCAGAGACCCTAACAAGCCTGTTGTCCAGGCAGGCTCACAGACTGGTGAGCGCCCATTTCTCATCAGACCAGTGTCACCTCAGACAGATTTTGCTGTGGGTTAATGTGCACATGACGTAAAGGCTGTTGCTAATGGACACCTTGAAAGCCAAAGCCACAAAATCAGTGCACATGGGGAAAGCACTTAAAAGCTGTTCAAGCACTTCCTACCTAACTCAGAGACTCCTATATTGGGAAGGGGGAGCTTGAGTCTGGTACCAGAGAACATTCTGCCGTCCTGACACTGAGTAAGACTCCTATATTGGGATAAATTAACCACCTGTACAACAAAAGCCTTTGCTTTCTTAGACCACCTGTGGGACATGAGCTTTCCGTACTTTGTTTGGGCATCCCTTTTTTTTCTTACACTGTCTTTAGGTATGCCTCTTGTGTCCATAGTCAAGCCTTAAAAAGGCTTATTGGTTTAAGTCACTATTAAGATTAATACATCTGGGGCACCTGGATGGCTCAGTCAGCTGGGCGTCTGCCTATGGCTCAGGTCATGATCCCGAGGTCCTGGGATCGAGCCCTACGTGGGGTTCCTTGCTCAGTGGGGAGTTTGTCTCCCCTGCCTGCCGCTACCCCTGATTGTGCTTGTTCTCTCTCTCTCTGTCAAATAGATAAATAAAATCTTTAAAAAAAAAAGATTAATAGATCCTACTTGTCAATGGCCAGACAATGGATCCTTCAATTTGGTTATATTTGAAAGAAAAAAATTAAAGGGAGCTCTCAACTATCTTATTAGTATAATAGCTGGCCTCAGGGAGTCCTTTGACAAGATGAAAGAACAGAAATTAGACTTAAAAAAATAAAAATTAGGGCGCCTGGGTGGCTCAGTTGGTGGAGCAACTGCCTTCGGCTCAGGTCACGATCCTTGAGTTCCGGGATCGAGTCCCGCATCGGGCTCCCAGCTCCACGGGGAGTCTGCTTCTTCCTCTACCCTTCTCTCCTCTCATGCTCTCTCTCACATTCTCTGTCTCTCCAATAAATAATAAATAAATAAATAAGTAAAATCTTTTAAAAATAAATAAATAAAAATAAAAATTAATGTTTATAACCAACATAAATCCCCTTCTTGAAATCCAGCCCCTTCTTCCTATTTTAACTTCCCCTCCTCTGCAAAATGTAGATGGCCACCAGCTTAATGTTGAGACCCAAAGTATGCAGGCTGCTCACGTAAGTGTTAAAAGCCAGGAAATGATGAATTGGACAAAAGCCCCTGAAACCGGCAGTAAGGCCCATTCTGCTCCTACCTTCCAGGGCTCTGTGATCAGGCTCTGCTGGCTTCAGGCATTCCTAAGTAACATCCTTTGCAGACGTGCCCTAGACCCCTACCAAAATAAAATTTCATGTCCTCTGGATAGCAACAGATCCTTTAAATTATAAAGCCCTTTAATCTCTCCTTTGAGAAGATTTTACCAAATTTAGAGAGGTTAATTACACTGAATTTAAATAAACATTTTTTTAAAAAATTTAGAGACGAATTAATTAGTGGCCAGTCACAACCACCTCCCAGCCCCCCATCACAGAGGAACAAAATTTCTCTTAGGTCATTCTACAAGTGATCAGCTAAAGGCCAATATTCAGGGGCTAAAAGAAGCCAAAGTTGAACTGCATACTCAGAAAGGTTTTTGTTAAAATGCTTTATACAGACATTACAAAAGCATAAATCTTTTAATTCCCATTTTGGTTAAAAATCTCCCTGGTGGAAGGAACTTTAAAGAAGCAGGTCAATCTCTAGAGTGTCAGGCTGTAATCCAGCTCTTTGGGGGAATTAGAAACAACTGTCTTTATTTTGCAAATCTATACAAAACCAGAAATGCAACTCTAGAAACAAATCAAAACACATCTATCTTTACGAACCCTCAAACCTCACCTATCCCTCTCAAACTACTTGTAGATATTATAAAGGTACCATATTAGAACAGTAGACCAAATTGTTCCGTACTTAAGAAAACAGAAAGAAAATATTAAATGTTAATTACCTTGAAACTTTCAGAAAATAATCTGCATTCTTTCTCTTTCCCTTGAAATTATAAATCTTATCACGATTTTGAAATGCAAACACAGCCCAGAATCACCAGAGACTGAAGAATAGAGGGGAGGGAGAGGCCTTCTAAAAATTAAAACTGCAGGGGCGCCTGCGTGGCTCAGTCGTCAGGGGTCTGCCTTTGGCTCGGGTCAAGATCCCAGGGTCAAATAAATAAAATATATTTTTTTAAATTATAACTGCAAAAAAAGGACTCCTGTGCCCACTTTTTCTTTTTCTTAAGATTTTATTTATTTAACAGAGAGAGACACAGCGAGAGAGAGAGAACTCAAACAGGGGGAGTGGGAGAGGGAGAAGCAGGCTCCCCGCTGAGCAGGGAGCCCAATGTGGGGCCGGATCCCAGGACCCTGGTCGTGACCTGAGCCTAAGGCAGTCGCTCAACCAACTGAGCCACCCAGGTGCCCCCTGTCCCAACTTTCTAGCACCTCTGATAACAGGTAAATATGCCCCCTAAAAACACTACCTTAGAGAAAACGCAGATACTTCTTCGGTGCCTTCGTGATGTAACCCGCCCCCCCCCCATCTTCTCCAGGACCTAAGAGCCATTCTTTCAAATGTAAACTTAAGGGAGAAGTTTTTCAGCAGAAATAGAGAAAGATACTTGGAAATTGGGCCTATAATGTCCTCTCCAAAGAGACTAGTACTGGGACGCCTGGGGTGGCTATGAAGAATTCCAATTAACATGTGGTTAAAGCTACTAAAAAAAATAAGGGAAACAACTCCATATGAAAAAAAGTAAGATGTATGTTTTCAGTAAAAGAAGGTATGAGGAACGGAAATATATCTTACTGAGTGAAAATAAAGTAATTTTTCTTCCTAAAGAGAGGCTGGGGAGGAGGGAAAACACAAAATCTCAATGTAAAAAAGCAAGGGGCGCCTGGGTGGCTCCGTCGGTTGAGCATCTGACTCTTGATTTGGGCTCAGGTCATGATCTCAGGCTCCTGGGAAGGAGCCCAGAGTCAGGCTGCGCTCAGCACAGAGTCCTTGAGATTCTTTTTCCCTCTGCCCGCTCCCCCCACCACCACTCATGCGCCCGCACTCTCTCAAATTAATAGAAAAATCTTAAAAAAATAAAAGTTGTAGAAGGTTTATTAAAAAGGACTCTTTGGGGGTGACCTGGCTGGCTCAGTTGGAAGAGAATGCAAGTCTTGATTTCAGGGTGGTGAGTACAAGCCCCAGGTTGGGTATAGAGACTACCAAAGAAAAGAAATAAATGTTTAAGAAAGGAGGGGCCCCCTGGGTGGCTCAGTCAGTTGAGCATCCAGCTCTTGGTCTCGGCTTGGGCCTTAATCTCAGTTGTGGGTTCGAGCGCTATATTGAGCTCCACTTTGGGTGTGGAGCCTACTTCAAAAAAAAAAAGAACCTTTGGAAAGTAATCTTATACATGATCATGACTAGCTAAAATTGGAATAAATTTAATTAAATAAAATCAGTTTTGGAGTGCCTGGGTGGCTCAGTCGTTAAGGGTCTGCCTTCAGCTCAGGTCATGATCTCAGGGTCCTGGGATGGAGCCCCCGCCTCGGGCTCCCGCTCAACGGGAGCCTGCTTCTCCCTCTGCCCACTCCCCCTGCTTCTGTTCTCTCTCTGCCAAATAAATAAATAAAATCTTTAAAAAAATAAAATAAAAAATAAAATGAGTTTTAATATCAAAAGGACACTGGTACAAAATTATAATTTGGTTTTCCCTGTTAAAACAATGTTTTCATATAGTATTGGTCTACTTTTTAAAAATCATTTATTTTTTTAGAGAGAGTGCACATGTACAAGTGGGGTGAAGGCCAGAGGAAGAGAATCTTCAAGCAGACTTCCTGCTGAACATGGAGCCAGAGAAAGGGCTCTATCTCCGGACCCACGAGATCAGGACCTGAGCCGAAATCAAGAGTTAGACGCTTAACTGACTCCACCACCCAGGAGCCCCTACACTTTCTTTTCAAGGGCACACAAAACATTCCCCAGATCAGATCACATATTAGGCTACAAAACAAGTGTCAACAAATTCAAAAGGATCAAAGTCATACCATGCATCTTTTGTGACGATAGCACCACCAAACTAGAAATGAACAATAAGAAAAAATCTGGAAAGGGCACAAATACAGCAGAGGTTAAATAACATGCTTCTAAACAATGAATGGGTCAACCGATAAATCAAATTTGAAATTAAAAAATTACATGGAAAGAAATGAAAACGAAAACAGAACAGCCAAAAATCTTCGGGATGAAGCAAAAGCAGTTCTAAGAGGGAACTTTCTACCAATACAGGCCTAGCTCAAGAAGCAAGAAAAATCTCAAACAGACAACATAATCATACATCTAAAGGAGCTAAGAAAGAACGAACAAAACCTAAAACCAAAAGAAGGAAGGTGATAATAAAGATTAGAGCAGAAATAAATGATATAGAAACTAACAAGACGAGACAGATCAATGAAACCAAGAGCTACTTCTTTGAAGGGTCAACAAAATTTATAAATTTCTAGCCAAATTAATAAAAAAAAGGACCCAAGTTAAAAAAAATCAGAAATAAAAAGGAGGAATAACAACTGACACCACAGAAATACATACGATTCTACTAAAATACTATGAAAAATTATATGCCAAATAAATTGGACAACCTAGAAGAAATGGATAAATCTCTAGAAACATATAAAACTACCTAAACTGAAGCAGGAAGACTTAGAAAATTTGAACAGAGTGATTGCCAGCAATGAAATTCAATCAGTAATCAAAAAACTCCCAACAAACAAAATTCCAGGAGCAGGCCTCAGGCTCCACACTCAGCATGGAATCCAACTAGATTCTCTCTCCCTCTCCCTCTGCCCTTCCTGCTCCCCTCTAAAATAAACAATTAATAAAAAAGAGAAGAGTTAATACCCACTCTTCTCAAACTACTACAAAAAAAATAGAAGAGGAGGACCACTTCCAAATTCATTCTATAAGGCCAGTATCACCCTGATACCAAAACTAGGTAAATACATCACAAAAAAGAGAACTACAGGCCAAAATCTCTGATAAACATTTATACAGATGTAAAAATACTAAATGAAAAACTAGTGAACTAAAACCAACAATAGAGTAAAAAAAATCAGTCACCACGATCAAGTGGGATTTATTGCTAGGATGCAAGGGTGGCTCAATGATTGCAAATAAATCAACATGATACATCACATCAAGGAGAGAAAGGATAGGGGCATCAGGGTGGCTCAGTCATTTAAGCATTTGCCTTTGGCTCAGGTCATGATTCCAGGGTCCTGGGACCTAGCCCCGCATTGGGCTTCCTGCTTTGTGGGGAGCCTGCTTCTCCCTGTCCCTCTGCCTGCCTCTCCCCCTGCTTGTGCTTTCTCACTCTCTCTGTCAAATAAATAAATAAAATCTTCAAAAAAAGAAAAAAACATGCCCAGTAAAATTAAAAACAAAAAAAAGAGAAAAGATAAGTGCCATACGACCAGCTCAATAGACACAGAAAAAAGGATCGGATAAAGTACAGCATCTTTCAGGAAAATGCAAATCAAAACCACAATGATTTATCACCTCACACCTGTCAGAATGGCTAAATTCAAAAACACAAGAAACAACAGGTACTGGTGAGGACTTGAGAGAAAAAGAAACCCTCTTGCACTGTTGGTGGGAATGCAAACTGGTGCAACCAGTGTGCAAAATAGTATGGAGCTTCCTCAGAAAGTTAAAAATAGAACTACCCTACAATCCAGCAGTTGCACTACTGGGTATTTACCCGAAAAATACCAAAACACTAAAGGGATACATGCACCCCTATGTTTATAGTAGCATTATTTACAATAGCCAAATTATGGAAGTAGCTCAAGTGTCCACTGATAGATGAATGGATAAAAATGTGGTATATATATATATATACAGTGGAATATTATTCATTCATAAAAAGGAATGAAATCGTGCTATTTGCAAGAATATGGATAGAGCTAGAGAGTATAATACTAAATAAAATAAATCAGTCAGAAGAATACGAATATATAATTTCAGTCACATGTGGAATTTAAGAAACGAATAAGGAAAGGAAAAAAAAGAGAAAGGCAAGCCAAGAAACAGACAACAGAGTACAGACTGATGGTTACTGGCGGGGAAATGAGGGAGGGGTGATGGGGATTATGTCCTGATACTTGTCCTGATGAGCACTAGGTGATGTCTGGGATTGCTGAATCACTATATTGTACACCTAAAACTAATATGACACTGTACATTAACTATGCTGGAATTGAAATGAAACACTTAATTTAAAAAATCACTACACGAGGGCACCTGGGTGGCTCAGCTGGTTAAGCAACTGCCTTCACAGCTCAGGTCACGATCCTGGAGTCCCGGGATCAAGTCCCACATCGGGCTCCCTGCTTGGCGGGGAGCCTGCTTCTCCCTCTGACCTCTCCTCTCTCATTCCCTCCCCCCCGCCTCTCTCTCCAATAAATAAATAAAATCTTTGGGGGAAAAAAATCACTACAGGGACGCCTGGGTGGCTCAGTCAGTTAAGCACCTGCCTTCGGCTCAGGTCATGATCCCAGAATTGGGCCCCGCATCGGGCTCCCCGCTCAGTGGGGAGCCTGCTTCTCCCTCTACCTGCTGCTCCCCCTGCTTGTGTGCTCTCCCTCTCTCACAAATAAATAAATAAAATCTTTAAAATAAATAAATAAATTACCACATGTCAAAGGGCTCCATGCTACTGTTGTGTCCGTTAGAGATGGAGCGGCTACTACTAAAGCAGCCAGTGATCGCGCTCCAAAGCTTTCTTCGGTACTGGGTTTCTGATCTACTTTGCCCTTGCAACAGACCAAGAGGGCAAACTTGGACTTTCAAAAAATGAAAGTGTCATCTGTTAACGCGGCGCCTGGGTGATTTGTCAGTTAAGCGACTGACTCTTGATTTCGACTCAGGTCATGATCTCAGGGGCCTGGGATCAAACCCCACACTGGGCTCCATGTCCGGCACAGAGGCTGCTTGAGGATTCTCTCCACACGCTCTCTAAATAAATACATAAATAAGTAGAAGGATCCTATGGTTATAATTTGTGGACAGACTGTTATCTTTTCTTGAGTAGGGTCTTCTCTTACGTAGTGTGAGATAGGGGGACGCCAAAGAAATGCTTCAATACATTACAACTCCCGTGGAGCTAATCCTGTCATCAAATACACAAGAAATTCCATTCTAGTCAGAATCGAAATGGTGCTTTGGGCCACTTGAGCCATTAAGTGTTTCATATCATACAATATGCCCAGACCTGTAGAATGAGGCAGACCTTTTTTTATTGTGAATAATAGCAAGGACGGATTTTTCTTTATATTGTTTTATTTCTCTGTATTGACTCTGAGGAAGATAAAATGGCTTAGAAAAAGTAATAAAATCAGTACGATCACAAACTTTTCTATGTGTGCATCATTTTGCCATATAGATGAATATTACGAATGGATTTGATTCCTCTCGGAATGCTTCTCTTCAATGAAAATATAGCTAATGGGGCGCCTGGGTGGCTCAGTTGGTTGAGCGACTGCCTTCGGCTCGGGTCATGATCCCGGAGTCCCGGGATCGAGTCCCATATCGGACTCCCGGCTCTGCGGGAAGTCTGCTTCTCCCTCTGACCTTCTCCCCTCTCATTCTCAGTCTCTCTCTCTCTCTCTAATAAATAAATAAAAAATCTTTAAAAAAAAAAAAAGAAAGAAAGAAAATATAGCTAATGTTTTTTTCCTCCACTCTCCTCTCTCTTTTTTAAAGATTTTATTTATTTATTTATCTGTCAGAGAGAGAGAGCACAAGCAGAGGGAGCAGCAGGAAGAGGGAGGAGAAGCAGGCTCTCCCATAAGCAGGGAGCCCGATGTGGGACTCGGTCCCAGGACCCTGGAATCATGACCTGAGCTGAAGGCAGACGCTTAACCAACTAAGCCACCCAGGTGTCCCTCTCCACCCTACTTCTATAATCAATCAGTGTTTTAATGTTTGTATATTTATGTTCTTTAAAAGATTTAGAAGTGATTCATTATTGGATTCTGTTTCCAATATCGGTATGTATGTAAACATGGTAGTACAGTCATTATTTTCATACATACATATAAACAGTATTTTTTAAGGTAAAACAGAAGAGCACATAAGGAGGAGGTTTGGCAGAATGAGGAAGATTAAGAGGTGTAAGTTTCTACTTGTAAAATGGATAAGTCACAGGGATTAAAGATACAGCATGGGGAATATAGTCAATAGTATTACAATAACTTTCTATGGTGATAGAAGTTAGCTATACTACTATGGTGAGCACTTACTAATGTATAGAATTGTTGAATCACTAGGTTATAGGCCTGAAACTAATATAATATTATGCATCAAAAAAAAGACTATGAAGAAGCCAAAACATCAATAAAACCCAGCATATATTACTAGACATTTTAAATTATAAGCTGTCAATCTGTCTTGTATGTATGAATAACATACATTTATTATGATTTATAAAATATATGGTTTATAAAATAATTGCTTTCTTTTTAAAAAAAATCACATAAGGAAAAAAGTCTAACCCTCTTATTAGGAATATTAAGTAACACAGATACTGACAGACCAGGAGGAAAAGTACTAGCATGTAAAGTAATCTCCCGAGTAGGAAGAAACCTAGACCTTTTCCCTCCTCACAGCACCAATCCAGCCCCAACAACGATGATTACTTTAACCCTTTTGGCCCTGGTAAATTTTAACTTACTAGAAACTAGACCCATGAAAATAGACAAAACTACAACAAATGATCATATAGAACCAATCAAAATCACTGACGAGAGAGCTTATACTGGCAAGAAATGGCAAAAATTGGAATGGTATTCCAACAGACTGATTTTGACACCCCAGAACCCCAGTGGCTATTACATTTATAGTCCAAAAGACGACAGAAGCTGATCCTCACAGGAGCAGAAATTGTGAAACTCAAGACCCATTACCACTGATGCCAAATTTAATGATTACCTTAGAGCATTTGGAAAAAAGTATATTAATATACAAAGATGTCTGGACAGCAGCAACCTAGAAATTAATATGGCCTATAACTAAGACATCACCCCATAAAACATCTCCATGAAACACAGCAGGGGAAACTACTAATGTAACGAGATGAGGACTGTTAACTGTGATTCACAAGAGGGGACAGACGCCCCCACTACTACACACAGTAGCAAGAGGACTAATTTAAAAGGTCATTCTTCTTTTTTTTTTTTTTTTAAGACAGAGAAATACAGAGCACAAGTAGGCAGAGCGGCAGGCAGAGGGAGAGGGAGAAACAGGCTCTCTGCTGAGCAGGGAGCCCGATGTGGGGCTCGATCCCAGGACCCTGACATCACGACCTGAGCTGAAGGCAACCGCTTAACTGACTGAGCCACCCAGGCACCCTGCCCACCCCATTTAAAATGACAAACACACTCCAATATGATCTTAAGGGAGGGCATATGCAAGTGAAGAACAAAATTCAGGAACTATTATAGGAACAAACTATTGTTCCTACTATTTTCACCCAGTCGTGCCTGTTAAAAAGCTAGATGGATCATACAGATTTACATTCAATTATAGGAATTTAAACAAACGCTCTCCCAAAATTGAGGGCGCACTCCCAAACATAGGCACTGTCACAAACAATGGCAGCAACGGATCCTGAACTTATACAGTTATTGACTTACCGGACATTTTCTTTGCTATTCCAATCGATGAGGAAAACCAACCCATGACTGCATTCCCATGGGAAGTCCGACAATGTCAGTTTACTATGTTACCACAAGGGCACCTTAACAACCCAGCAAAAACTCACCACCTCCTAACACAAGACATCCAGGCCTTTCAGGAAAACACAACACATAAACAAACTATGATTTTGTCTATTAATGACCTCCTTATTTATGGTAATAACGTAGAAGAACAGATTAAGGTCAAAATAGGGTGAATTGAATTCTTTACACTCAGAGGATGGACAATTAACCCACATAAGGTCCACAGACCCCACACTACAGTAAAATTTCTAGACATAATTTAGTTCTCTGAAGGTAGAAAAATACCCAATCCAATCATGAACAAGACAGACTGCATAACATCTCCTATCACAAAAGAAGCCCATAAACTGGTAAGACTAGAAACTGGAAACACCACATACCACATATAGGGATGATATGAAAACCTATCTATGATATAATCAGGAAGAATAGGGAAGTTAGACGGACAGAGACTCAGGAGGTCGTCTTGACTTATTGAAAAATGCTATCAGAACCTTTACTACATTGGCACTTAAAAAAGAATATGATGTTGGGTTACCACGCTTCTGCAGTTCCCCAATATCAAAAGGGAGAATGGAGCCTGTAGGCTACCAAGCACCCCCTTATGATAAAAGAAAAACATGTAGAATGGACCCAAATTACACTTACTACTGCTAGACGTCTGCATGAACCTGTGCCGCAAGTGGCCATGACTATGGCCTTGATGCTTCCTCAACCAGTTATATGTAATACGGGAAGCTGGCCCGTGAGAGTGTGCTCCAGGGCAAACCGCACCCTAACCTATCCCAGTCAAGAGAAAAGTAAGGAGGGGCACCTGGGTGGCTCAGTGGGTTAAAGCCTCTGCCTTCAGCTCGGGTCATGATCTCAGGGTCCTAGGATCGAGCCCCACATCAGGCTCTCTGCTCAGCGGAGAGCCTGTTTTTCCCTCTCCCTCTGCCTGCCACTCTGCCTACTTGTGATCTCTCTGTCAAATAAATACATAAATCTTTTTTTAAAAAAAAGTAAGGAACACAACATGATGGGATGTGTAAAAATAAAAGATAATAAAGATGACAATAAAAGGAAAAAGATATTGTTCAAGGTCAATAGAAGATACACGAACTATTAAAATAACCAGAGAGAGCATCCCGGTAGCTGAGATGGTTAAGCGTCCCTTTCTTGGTTTCAGTTCAGAACATGATCTCAGGGTAGTAGAATCAAGCCCCGCACTGGGCTCTGCACTCAGCAGGGAGTCTGCTTGAGAGTCTCTCTCCCTCTGCCCTTCCCCCACTCTCTCTCTAAAATAAACAAATAAATCTTTTGAAAAATAAAATAAGGGCATCTGGGTGGCTTTAAGTGTCTGTCTTCAGCTCAGGTCACTACCAGGGTCCTGGGATTGAGTCCCGCATTGGGCTCCTTGCTCCACAGGGAGCCTGCTTCTCCTCCCTCTCCTGCTACCTGCCACTCCCCCTGCTTGTGTTCACTCTCTCTCTCTCTCTCTGTGTGTGTGTCAAATAAATAAATAAAATATTTAAATTAAATAAATTAAAATTAAATTAAATAACCAGAGAGAAAATGGCCACGAATAGGTGGATCCTAGGGACACCTGTTGCAAGTACAACTAGATAACTATCAAATCATCCTAAATACCCCCGAAATTGACCTGAAGACTGGCAGAAACAACTCCACAGGTAAAAGTAGAGAAGAGGACACATCGAAGATGGTAGGAAGCAAGGGGATGTGGATCGGGAGAGAAACGGATCATGGCCACTGCGGTGGGGAAAGAGCCAGGGTTGCAGAGAAGGCTGAGAGACAGACTAGCGCACAGGGGAGTGCACAGGGAAAACGAATCCCCACAGCAACTGGCCTGGAAAGCAAAAGGGGCCAAATGTCTTGGGTTCTTGGAACCAATGGGGCTTAAATTTTATTTTTAAAATTTTTTAAAAGATTTTATTTATTTATTTGTCAGAGAGAGAGACAGAGCGCGCCCACACAAGCGGGGAAGTGGCAGGCAGAGGGAGAGGGAGAAGCAGACGCCCTGCCAAGCACGGAGCCCGATGCAGTACTAGGTCCCAGGACCTTGTGATCATGACCTGAGCTAAAGGCAGACACTTAACCCACTGAGCCACCCAGGCGCCCCAAAGCCTGGACTTTAAAAGGTCAGCGGGCTCGGCTCAGGGCACAGAGGGCACTGCGCTGCTGTTGGAGAGAAGGCAGGGCGAACAGCCCACACACATACAGTGTGGACACAGCAATCTGAAGAGCGCCTGGGGCACATGGTGGGGAGGTTATTTGCTCCTCTTGAGGCAAGTCCAGAGAGGCGGCAGAGAGGCAGCATTCACAGAGAGACCCCACCGGCAACAAAGGAGCTGGCACATGCCATTTCCCTCCCCTGCCCCTCAGCATAAACAAAGAGCCACCTGTGGGAACCAGCGCGGTGCTGACACTTGCTCTCCGACTGGCCCACACCAAGCGCCCCGCCCCCCGCTACGGTGGAACCGGCCTTCCCAGACCCGATTCCTCAGTGCCCAGTTCCCCAGTGTGGTGAGACTCCACCCCAAAAGACTGACCCAAACCCCTGCCACCGCCACGTCTCCTGACCTGGGAGCACTGCGGAGCTTCAGTTTCGGTAGCAGTGGTGACTGGTCTTATTTCACAAGCAGACCAGGGCACACCTAGTTAAAACGCACCACGTTCAGGCCAGGGACCGAACGCTGCCCAGAGCAGGCAAGGAGCCTCTGCAGACGACCGGCCTGAAGGATGAGGCAGCCAGGCAAACAGCAGAGCACACCCAGCACACACTGGAGACGCTTCCCGAAGCCCCAGGCCCTGGGGAACAGGGGACACTACACAGCAGGGCACTACGGGACCTGCTCTTCCCAAGGTCATTATCCTCAAACACAGGAGAAGGAGCTGACCTTCCTAACACAGAAACAGGCACAGAGACAGACAGAATGAGAAGACAGAGAAGTCTGTCCCAAATGAAGGAATAGGACAAGGCCACAGCTGGCCATCTAAGTGAAACAGATGGAAGTAACATGGCCGATGGAGTATTTAAAGCAATGCTAATAAGGATACTCACCAGACCCGAGAAAAGAGCAGAAGACATCAGTGAGACACGTAACACAGACATAAAAAAGAACTAGAGATGAAGAGTGCAATAAACAAGATTAGAAACATGCCTGGTGCAATGAACAGCGAGCTGGAAGGAGAACAAATTAATGACTTAGAAGACAGAATAATGGAAAGTAAGCAAGCTAAATGAAGAAGAAAATAATTATGCAAAATAAGAACACGTTTAGGGAAATCACTGACTTCATTAAATGCACTAACATTCATATTACAGGAGTCCCAAATGAAGAAAAGAAAAGGGGGCATGGGGCACCTGGCTGGCTCATTCAGTGGAGAGTGAGACTCTCGATCTTGCAGTTGTAAGGTCTGCAAGTGAGCCCCACACTGGGTATTGAGAGTGCTTAAAAAATAAAATAAAATCTTTAAGAAGGGCGCCTGGGTGGCTCAGTGGGTTGAGGCCTCTGCCTTCGGCTCAGGTCATGATCTCAGGGTCCTGGGATCGGGCCCCACATCGGGCTCTCTGCTCAGCAGGGAGCCTGCTTCCTCCTCTCCCTCTGTCTGCCTCTCTGCCTACTCGTGGTCTCTCTCCTCTCTGTCAAATAAATAAATAAAATCTTTAAAAAAAATCTTTAAGAAGAGAGAGAGGGGGTGCCTGGGTGGCTCAGTTAAGTGTCTGCGTTTGGCTCAGGTCATGATCCCAGAGTTCCAGGATCAAGCCCCACACTCGGCTCCCTCATCAGCAGGGAGTCTGCTTCTCCCTCTGACTCTCCCCCTTCTCATGCTCTCTCTCTCTCAAATAAGTATTTTTTAAAATAATTAAAAATAATAAAAAGAGAGAGAGAGAGACACAATGGGGCAGAAAACTTTTTAAAGAAATAATACCTGAGGGGCGCCTGGGTGGCTCAGTCATTGAGTGTCTGCCTTTGGCTCAGGTCATGATCCCAGGGTGCTGGGATCGAGCCCCACGTCGGGCTCCCTGCTCCGCGGGAAGACTGCTTCTCCCTCTCTCCCTCCTCCTGCTTGTGTACCCTCTCTCACTGTGTCTCTCTCTGTCAAATAAATAAATAAAATCTTTAAAAAAAAATACCTGAAAAACGTCCCTAATCTGAGAAAGAAAACAGATACTCAAATCCAAGAGGCACAGAGAACTCCCAACAAAATAAAAAAAAGCAGATACATACCAAGACATTATATTGGATTGGCAAAATACAGCGATAAAGAAAACATGTTAAAAGGATCGAGACAAAAAGAAAACAAGAACATACAAGGAAAACCCCAAAAAAGAGTGGGATGATATAGTCAAAATGCTGAATGGGAAAAATCTACAGCCAAGAATACTCTAACCAGTAAGATGATCATTCAGAATAGAAATAGAGATAGTTTCCCAGACAAAAACTAAAGGAGCTCATGACCACTAACCCAGCCCTGCAAGAAATATTAAAGGGAACTCTCTAAGTGGAAAGGAAAGACCAAAAATTGACACTGTGAAGGTAGGAAACGAAAAAGCAGTAAAAATGAATATTTCTATAAAAATATCAGTCAAGGAACTCACAAAATAAAAGGATTTAAAATATGACACCATATACCTAAAATGTGGGGAAGAGAGGAATAAACAATTGGTTGAAACTGAAATGACCATTAACTTAATATACACTGCTATATGCAGAAGATATTATATATAAACATTATGGCAATGATAGGTCAAAAACCACTAATAAATATGCTAAGAATAAAGAGAAAGGGAAAAAAAGAATAAAGGGAAAGAAATTCAAATATATTACTAAAGAAAACCAGCAAACCATAAAAAAGACAAGAAAGGTCAGAGAAAATCTTCAGAAGTAATCACAAAACAAGTAATAAAATGGCAATAAGTACTTAACTATCAATATTTAGTTTCAATGTAAAGGGACTAAATGCTCCAATCAAAAGACATAGGATGACAGAATGAATAAAAAAAACATGACCCAGGTGTGCCTGGATGGCTCAGCGGGTTAACTGTTGGACTCATGTTATCGGCTCAGGTCATGATCTCAGGGTTGTGAGATCAAGCCCCCCATCGGGCTTTGTGTGCTCAGCGGGAAGTCTACTTGAGATTCTTTCTGTCTATCCCTGCCCCTGTTCACACACACTCCTTCTCCCCACAAATAAATAAACAAATCTTTAAAAATATGCATATTTAAAAAATAAATAAATAAAATAAAATATGTATATTTTTAAAAAAGAAGAAATTTCAAAAACAACCTAACTTCACACTTAAAGGAGCTAGAAAAGAAAAATATACAAAACTTGAAGCCAGCATGGGGCGCCTAGGTGGCTCAGTTGGCTGAGCAACTGCCTCCGGCTCGGGTCATGATCCTTGAGTTCCAGGATCAAGTCCCACATCGGGCTCCCAGCTCCGCGGGGAGTCTGCTTCTGCCTCTAACCTTCTCTCCTCTCATTCTCTCTCTCACTTTCTCTGTCTCTCAAATAAATAAATAAAATCTTTAAAAAAAAAAAAAAAACTTGAAGCCAGCAGAGTGAAGTAAGTAATAAACAGAAGGGCAGAAATAAATGACGCAGAAACTAAAAAAAATTAAAAATAAAACAAATCAGGCGCCTGGGTGGCTCAGTGGGTTAAAGCCTCGGCCTTCAGCTCAGGTCATGATCTCAGGGTCCTGGGATCGAGCCCCGCATCGGGCTACCTGCTCGGCAGGGTGGCCTGCTTCCCTCTCTCTCTGCCTGCCTCTCTGCCTACTTGTGATCTCTCTCTCTCTCTCTCTCTCTGTCAAATAAATAAATAAAATCTTTAAAAAAAAAAAAGAAAGAAAACAGATCAATGAAACTAGGAGCTGATTCTTTTTTGCCCTTTTCCTTTTTTTAAAGATTTTTTTTTTTTTTTTTTTGAGAGAGGACAACTAGGGGAGGGGCAGGAGAGAATCTTTAGGCAGACTCCCCACTGAGTGTGGAGTCTGATACAGGGCTTGACCTCACGACTCATGAGATGATGACCTGAACCTAAACCAAGAGTCAGACACTTAATTAACTGAGCAACATGAGCACCTCCGGAAACTGGTTCTTTGGGGAAAAAAAATAAATAAAATTGATAAACCTCTAGCCAGACTTATCAAGGAAAAAAGGGACCCACGTAAACAAAATCAAGAAAGAGAAAGGAGAAATAACAACAAACCCCATAAAAATAAAAAGGACTGTAAGAGAATATTAAGAAAAACTATATGCCAGCATATTGTACAACCTAAAAGAAATGGATAAATACCTAGAAACATATGAACCACCAAAACTGAAACAGAAAGAAACAGAAAATATGAACAGATCAATAACCAGCAAAGAAATTGAATCACTAATTCAAAAACTCCCAACAAACAAAATTCCAGGACCAGATGTCTTCACATGCAAATTCTACCAAACATTTAAAGAGTTAATACCTATTCTTAAACTATTCCAAAAATTAGGAAAGGAAAGAAAACTTTCTTTCCTTCTACGGGATCAGCGTTACCCTGATACTAAAACAAGATAAAGACACCACAAAAAAGAGAACTATAAGCCAATTCCTCTGATAAATATAGATGCAAAAATTTTCAGCAAAGTACTACCAAACCGAATCCAATAATACCTTAAAAAAAATCATTCACTATGATAAAGTGGGATTTATTCCTGGGTTGCAAGGGTGGTTCAATATACATAAAACTCAGTCAAGATGATACATCACGGGGCGCCTGGGTGGCTCAGTGGGTTAAAGCCTCTGCCTTCAGCTCAGGTCATGATCTCAGGGTCCTGGGATCAAGCCCTGCAAGATAAAAAACCCTCAACAAAATAGGTTTACAGGGAACATACCTTAACATAAGGCCATATATGAATATAGGCCATATGGGCCTATATTATAAATAAAGGCCATATATGAAAAACCCACCACTAACATCATTCCTAATAAGAAAAACCGAGAGCTTTTCACCCAAGGTCAGGAACAAGACATGCATGTCCACTCTCACTGGTTTTATTCAAAATAGTACAGGAAGTCCTAGTGACAGCAATCAGACAAGAGTAATAAATAAAAGGCATCAAATCAGTAAGGAAGAAGTAAAACTTTCGCTTTTTGCAGCTGATACTATATACAAAAAACCCAAAAGACTCCACCAAGAAACATCTAGAAATGATAAATGAATTCAGTAAAGTCACAGGATAAAAAAAATCAATGTACAGAAATCTGTTGCATTTCTATACACCAATAATGAAACAGCAGAAAGAGAAATTAAGAAAGCAATCTCATGTCTATTTGCACCAAAAATAGTAAGACCCCTACTAATAAACCTAACCAAAGAGGTGAAAGACCTGTACTCTAAAAACTATACAACACTGATGAAAGAAATTCAGGACAACAAAGGAATGGAAAGACATTGGATGCTCATGGATTGGAAGAACAAGTATTGTTTAAAATGTCTATACTAGGGGGTTTCTGGGGGGCTCAGTCAATAGAGCATGCAACCCTTGATCTTGGGGTCATGAGTTAAAAGCCCCATGTTGGGCATAGAGCATACTTAAAAAAGAAAATGTCTAGAGGCGCCTGGCTTGGTTAAGCATCCGCGTTCAGCCCAGGTCATGATCCTGGGGTTCTGGGATTGGGCCCCACATCGGTCTCCCTGTTTGTCGAGGAGTCTGCTTCTCCTTCTCCTTCTGCCCCCCCCACTCATGCTCTCTCTCTCTCTCTCTCTCTCAAATAAATAAAATCTTTTTTTTTTAAAGTCTGTTAAGAAGGGCATGTAATGTAATGAGCACTATACAGATATATATAAGACTGATGAATCACTGAACTCTACCTCTGAAACTAATAATACATTATATGTTAATCAATTGAATTTAAATTAAAAAATTAAAGTAAAAAAAAATCTATACCACCTAAAGCAATCCACACATTTAATGTAATCCCTATCAAAATACCAACAGCATTTTTTACCAAACTAGAACAAACAACCCTAAAATTTGTATGGAACCACAAAAGACCCTGATAGCCAAAGCAATCTTTTTTCTTTAAAAAAAAAAAAGATTATTTATTTCTTTGACACAGAGAGAGAGAGAGAGAGCACAAGCAGGGGGAGAA
The DNA here is from genome assembly GCA_028533885.1 of Nasua narica. Lineage (NCBI taxonomy): Eukaryota > Metazoa > Chordata > Mammalia > Carnivora > Procyonidae > Nasua > Nasua narica. The sequence continues at coordinate 77,591,863 of CM052801.1, read as the reverse complement.
GCAGAGGGAGAAGCAGGCTCCCTGCTGAGCAGGGAGTCTGACACGTGGCTCGATCCCAGGACCTGGAGATCATGACCTGAAGCGAAGGCAGACACTTAACTGACTGAGTCACCCAGGCACCCCTAGCCAAAGCAATCTTAAAAAAGCAAAGCAAAGGGGTGCCTGGCTGCTCTAGTCAGTAGAGCATGTGACTCTTGATCTCAGGGTGTGAGTTCAAGTCCCTTATTCGGTGTAGAGATTACAGAGAAAAAAAAAATGTAAAATCCTGGGGCATCTGCGTGGTTCAGTCAGTTAAGTGTCTGACTCTTGATTTCAACTCAGGTTACGATTTCAGGGTTGTAAGACTGAGACCTGCCTCAGGAAACTGCTTAAGACCCTCACTCTCCCTCTTCTCCCACTCCTCCCTCCCTTTTTCCCTCCTTAAAAAAAAAAAAAAAAAAAAAAACAGAAAAAGAAAAAGCAAAGCTAGAGGCATCATAATTCCAGGTTTCAAATTATATTACAAAGTCATCAAAACAGTACAGTACTGTCACAAAACCTAACACAAAATCAATGGAACAGACTAGAAAACCCAGAAATAAACCCGTACTTTTATGGTCAATTAATTTATGACAAAGTAAGCAAGAATAGACAATAGGAGAAAGACAATCCCTTCACAAAATGGTGTTGGTAAAATTGGACAGCAACATGGAAAAGAATGAAACTGGACCACTGTCTTATACCATATAAAAATAAATTCAAAATGGATTAAATACATAAATGTGAGACCTGAAACCAGAAAAACATGGACAGTAACTTCCCTGACATTAGCCACAACACCTTTTTTCTAGGTATGTCTCTTGAGGCAAGGGAAACAAAAGGAAAACTATTGGGACTACATCGAAATAAAAGATTCTCTACAGCGAAGGAGACAACAAAACTAAAAGAAAACCTATGGAATGAGAGAAGATATTTGCAAATGATGTATCCAACAAAGCGTTAGAATCCAAAATACATAAAGAACTAATACAACTCAACACCTGAAAAACAAATAACCCAATTAAAAAATGGGCAGAAGACACGAACAGACATTTTCTTCCAAAGAAGACATCCAGACCGTCGATAGGCACATGAAAAGATGCTCGACATCACTTAGCATCAGGGAAATGCAAATCAAAAGCACAATGAGATATCACCTCACACCTGTCAGAATGGCTGAAATCAACAACACAAGAAACAACAGGTGTTGGTGAGGATGTGGAGAAAAAGGAACCCTTGTGTACCATGGGTGTGAATACAAACTTGTGCAGCCACTGGAAAACAGTACAAATTTCCTCAAAAATTAAAAACAGAACTGCCCTACGACCTGGCAATTGTACTACTGGGTATTTACCCAAAAAATACAAAAACACTAACTCAAAGGGATACATGCACCCCTATGTTTATAGAGCATTATTTACAATAGGTGATGGGGTTAAGGAACACACTTGTCGTGATGAGCCCCGGGTGAGGTACGTAACTGCTGAATCACTATATTATACATATGCAATTAATAGAACACTGTATGTCACCTAACTGGAATTAAAATAAACACTTTAATACAATAAAAAAGTAAAATAGGGTGCCTGGGTGGCTCAGTTGGTTAAGCAACTGCCTTTGGCTCAGGTCATGATCCCAGAGTCCTGGGATCGAGTCCCACGTCGGGCTCCCAGCTCTGCGGGGAGTCTGCTTCTGCTTCTGACCTTCTCCCCTCTCATGCTCTCTCTCACTGTCTCTATCTCAAATAAATAAATAAAATCTTAAAAAAAAAAAAGTAAAATAACCAGAGAACTATTTCACATTGAAATTCTTAAAACAAATTTAGTCAATTTAAATCATACAACAGAAACTTAGATAAACATGGTAGATAAGACTAATAAAGTTAAAATAACTCAGCAGGAATTGAAAAGAGGACAAAAATGTTCTATTCCCAAAGTTATGACAGCTCTTGAATTCTGATATTATGGCAATCATACCTGTGCTTGATATTGTATATAGAAGGTACTATACGTGCTTATAGCCCCTGGAACCTTATAAAAATGGCTTATAGGGGCGCATGGGTGGCTCAGTTGGTTAAGTATCTGCCCTCGGCTTGGGCTCCAAGCTGAGCCGGGAGACTGCTTCTACCTCTGCCTCTGCCATTCCCCCTGTTTGTGCTCTCTCTCATGCACTCTCTCTTTCAAATAAATAAAATCTTTTAAAAAATGGCTTCTAGATGGAAATACAATTCTTAAGGAAGTTTAATTGAATGGCTTAAAAAGCTTAATTTGTTGTCATTTGGCAAATGGATACGGTAGCATATTAAGTAGCTCTTTATTATGCTTTTGCTACAAATATTAGGAATATGGTTGCTTAAATTGGTCACTAAACAATGGTGTAAAAGAATGTGCAGCAAAGGAAAAATGTTCCCCCCAAATGAGTGCATGTGATTAAGGTTGTAAGTGATGCAGTGATGTAGAATCAGAGGGTGGATTGATATTTTTGTGAACTTAGCTTTGTACAGGGCATTAGGCCCTTAGGATTAATTAGCGTGTGAGTGATTTGAAATTACGAATTGGATTGTTGTGTATTACTATGATGCGATTTCAAATCCACTTGTTTATGATAAAAACAAAGTTTTTAGAAATAAAGCTGCTTTGATATAAGAATGATGTAATTTGTGATAGGATGTTGTCTTGTCTTCTGTTTTCACTATTAAGAACTCAACAGCTCAGCTGTTGGGAGGCCCCCCTGGGGGCATATAAAAAAAAACATAAGGAAGCAAGTATGGCAAGGGGACATTTTGACAGCAAATACTGAATTTATGAGGATAATACAAGTGTTTGGTCTTGGAGAGGCGACATTTTGCTCATCTAAAATAGCTCTCTCAAGACCTTAGCTCCTGTTGCTGGTAAAAGGGACTCTTCTACAAGCGGTGGTGAAAGCTGTGCAGCAAGCAGCTTTGAGACAAAAATCCTCTTGCCTGTCCCAATGGTGCCATCAATCCCTAGCAAAGTGCTCTAGCAACAGGGACTTTACTTTTGCACTGGTGGGTGGGCCTCACCTTTCAGTCGGCTAAGCAGTCTCTCCTGAGTACCAACCACTTTAAAGGTTCACCTCAACTAAGTCTGGACTTTATTCCTTTCACTTCTCCTTTCTTGGAACAGTAGTGTGATTAATCTATCATAAATTTATAGAGTACGTCATTTCTTTATTGGTTCATGAAGAGACAGTATCCTGTAGGGTACTGGCTTGTAAAATTCTCACAGCGAACCTCTTCTATATAAATTCTTAGCAAAGACAAACTCAGTCTCTGAATATCAATTTACTTTCCAACACAAAGTATTACCAAAGTCCCTATACCCAAGGAACGAGTGCCACAAATATTGTTTCCTGCTACTCTAAACTTAAATAAAGAAAAGGATGCTTACCACTCTTGATTCCGTTATACCTTCAGGCGGAGACCCAGCAGATTAATGATGTAAGAACTGATAACTTAGCCAACTTGTCAGAAGTCCCAGAACATCGCGGCTGCTGCAGCCCTAGGGAAAGCAATGTCCATCCAGTTAAAATTTATCCTGCCATCCACAACAACCGTTGGAGAGTAAAAATTTCCTCCATCCTTCAAAATTCTTCTGGCTGATCAAGGATTAAACTAACATGAGACAGATTAACAGAAGAAAATCAAAACTATATACCTACAAGGAATCTACATAAACAGAGTTTCCAAATACAGCTCGGAAAAATGAAATATATACTTCATTCTGGACTAAGGAGAAACAGGTATGGGTTAGGAATTTCAAAGGAAAAGAAAGCAATTCATGAGGATGAAAAAGAGTAAATGCTTGTGAAAGAAATGCTTGCTGGGCCATACAGAAACAATGGAACACGACGGGACTTTAAACAAACAGGCCTTGCTAGATTCCTGTCCATCATACTTAGCTCATATTATACTATAGTTACCTATGGTGACTTCCCTGTCTTGGAGCAGGTCCTATATCTAAACTCTTTAAGGCAGTTAAAAAGAAGGTCAAAGGTTCTTCCTGAGCTTTATATTTCATAGAAACAATCAGCCGCCTGGGTAGCTCAGTTGGTTAAGCATCTGCCTTCAGCTCAGGTCATGATCCCAGGGTCCTGGGATCAAGCCCCGCGTTGGGCTCCCTGATCAGTGGGGAGCCTTCATCTCCCTCTGCCTCTGCCGCTCCCCCTGCTTGTGCACGTGCATGTTGTCTCTCTCTGTCAAATAAATAAAGAAAATTTTTTTTAAAAATCACAGTATAATAATTCACACGGCAAAGACACATTTTAGGGTGCAAATTTTCAATCTTTACATTTACAAGATCAAACAAATAGAAATATATAGCCCAGGGGTGCCTGGGTGGCTCGGTGGGTTAAAGCCTCTGCCTTTGGCTTGGGTCGTGGTCTCGGGGTCCTGGGATCGAGCCCCGCATCTGGCTCTCTGCTCGGCGTGGAGCCTGCTTCCCCCTCTCTCTGCCTGCCTCTCTGCCTATTTGTGATCTCTCTCTCTCTGTCAAATAAATAAATTTAAAGAAAAAAAGAAAGAAATATATAGCCCAACTAATATCAAAAAGGCAAGAAATAACAAGTGTTTGTGACAACGTGGAGAAAAGGAAACCCTCATGGCTTGTTCATGAAAATGTAAATTGATGCAACCACTGTGAAAAACAGTATGGAGATTCCTCAAAAAATTAAAAATATAAATGCCATAATGATCCAATAATTCTACTAGTTGGTATTTACCCAAAAAAATCCAAAAACACTAACTACAAAAGATATATGTCCCCCTATGTGTATTGCAACATTATTTATAATAGCCAAGATATGGAAACAACCCAATTTTCCATCCATATATAAATGGATAAAGATGTGGTATGTATATACAATAGAATAGTACTCAGCCATGAGAAAGAATGAAATCTTGACATTTGCAACGACATAGATGGACCTAGAAGGTATCATTATGTTAAGTGAAATAAGTCACATAGAAAGACAAATAGCATGTGATTTCTTGTATGTGGAATATAAAAAAACAAATGAACAAACAAAAGGAATAAACTTATATAGAGAGAGAACACATTGGTAGCTGCTAGAGGGGAAAGTAGGGGAAGGTCTAAACACATGAAGGGAATTAAAAATTACCAACTTCCAGTTATAAAATAAAAACAGTCACAGAGATGAAAAGTACAGCATAGGGAATATAGTCAATCATACTATAATAACATATGATAACAAATGGTGGTGACACTTACCAGATGAGCACTGAATAATGCATAGAATTGTCAAATCACTGTGCGGTACACCTGGATCTAATACAACATTGTATGTCAACTGTAATTCCATAACAGATTTTTAAAAAGAAAAAAAATGAAATACATGATGTGAGTTAAATTTGAATTACAGATTAAAAACAAACCTATTTTTAGATTAAGTATTATAAGGACAGAAAACTTTTCCCTTCTAGGTATTTCAGCTGCTCTAATAATTAAATTGACAAAACACAGATAAACAGAGGAAAAACAAATCACAAAGCTCTTCCTTTGTCTGCTGGGCCCCAAGTCTTCAGCTCCAGATGATCCACATGCCGAAGTGACACAGTCTGAGGTGGATTATTCTCCCCCTCAACAAAAAAGCTTACCTTAAAAAAGACCCGCAGTGTGGGAGAGAACTGAATAGTTTATAAAAGTGAGACTATAAAAATCACAGCCAGCCAAGTTGAGGGCCAGCTCGAACCCCAGCCCAAATGCAGCAATGTGGCTCAGCCGCAGCAAGAAAGCGCATAAGGCCCACACCGGGGACAGCTCTGGAGCATACTCATTCTGGTGACCGGAAGTGATCCCACTAAAGGGCATCATGAGATGCCTTCCACATAAGGCCACTACGTCCAAAAGCAGGAGACACACATAGCTGATTTATGTAATCAGAAACGAAACACAGAAACGAAACACAGAAACGAACACAAAGAGTAAGACAAAATGAGAGGACAGGGGCACCTGGGTGGCTCAGTTGTTAAGCTTCTGCCTTCAGCCCAGGTCATGATCCCAGGGTCTTGGGATCGAGCCCCGCATCGGGCTCCCTGCTTGGGGGAAAGCCTGCTTCTCCCTCTCCCACTCGCCCTACTTGTGTTCCCCCTCTCGGTGTCTCTCTCCCTCTCTCTGTCAAATAAATAAAATCTTAAAAAAAAAAATTTAAAAAAAAATGAGAGGACAGAAGAATGTGTTCTGAAAAAAAGAAGATGAAAAAAAAATCACAGAAAAAGACCTAAGTCAAACAAAGATAAGCAAACTACCTGACAAAAGAGTTCAAAGTAATGGTCATAAAGACACTCACTGGACTTGAGAAAACAATGGATGAACTCAGTGAGAAATACAACGAAGAGATCGAAAATATATGAAAGAACCAATCAGGGCTGAAAATGCAATAACTAAAGTAAAAAATATACTATAGAGGGAATAAGCAGCAAATCAGAGGATGCAGAAGAATGGATCAGCAAGCTGGAACAGTGGGTAATAGAAAGCAACCATGTGGAGAAGCAAAAAGAAGACAATTTTTAAAAATGAGAATATGTTGGGGCGCCTGGGTGGCTCAGTCAGTTAAGTGTCCGCATTCGTCTCAGGTCGTGATCCCAGGGTCCTGGGATCAAACCCCACGTCAGGCTCCCTGCTCGGCCAGGAGCCTGCTTCTTCCTCTCCCTCAGCCGCTTCCCCTGCTTGTGCTTTCCTGCTCTCTCTCTCTCTGTCAAGTAAATAAATAAAATCTTAAAAAAAAATGAGAGCATGTTAAGGTACCTTTGTGACAACATCAAGCATAATAACATTTGCATAACAGGGGTCTCAAAAGGGAAAAAGGGGGAAAGGCAGAAAACTAACTTGAAGAAATAATACCTGAAAACTTTCTCAATCTGGGGAAGAAAAGGGGCGCCTGGGTGGTTTAGTGGGTTAAAGCCTCTGCCTTCGGTTCAGGTCATGATCTCAGGGTCTTGGGATTGAGCCCAGCATCGGGCTCTCTGCTCAGCAGGGAGCCTGCTTCCCCCTCTCTCTCTGCCTGCCTCTCTGCCTGCTTGTGATCTCTCTGTCAAGTAAATAAATAAAATCTTAAAAAAAAAATCTGGGGAAGAAAAGAGATATCAAAGTTCAGGAAGCACAGACAGCCCCAAACAAGATGAATTCAAGGTGGTCCACACCCACCTTGAAACACAATTACTAAAATGTCAAAAATTAAAAATAAAGAGAGAACCTCAAAGCGCCAAGAGAAAAGCAGTTATGTGCAAGGGGAAAACAATAAGGCTACCAGCTACTTTTTCAGCAAAAATTGCAGGCCAAAAGAGAATGGCAGGATATATTCAAAGTGTTGAAAGGAAAAAAATCTACAACCAAAAATACTCTACTGACAAGGTTATTCAGAATTAAAGGAGAAAGGGGCGCCTGGGTGGCTCAATGGGTTAAGCCTCTGCCTTCAGCTCAGGTCCTGACCTCAGGGTCCTGGGATCGAGCCCTGCATCAGGCTCTCTGCTCAACAGGTAGCGCATTGGGCTCTCTGCTCAGCAGGTAGCCTGCTTCCTCCTCTCTTCCGGCCTCTCTCTCTGCCTGCTTGTGATCTCTCTCTTTGTCAAATAAATAAATAAAATCTTTAAAAAAAATAATTAAAGGAGAAAGAGTCACACAGATAAACAAAACTTAAAACAGTTCATCACCACAAAACCAACTAAACAAGAAATGTTAAGTGGACATATTTAAGGAGAAAACGCAAGACCATAACTAGAAGAAAATTTTGAAAGGAAAAATTTCACTGGTAAAAGTAGACACACAGTAAAGATATGAGTACTATTATTTATTCAGGTAGTAGGAAGGATAAAAAACAAAAGCAGTAAAATCAATTATATCTAAAAACTTAAGTCAAGGAATACACAAAACAGAAACATAAAATATGACATCATTCGCATAAAACATGCAAGGGGGAGTACAAGTGTAGTAATTTTGGAATATGTTCAAACTTAAGTGACCACCAACTTAATACACATTGCCACATACATGGAAAGTTATCAATGAACATCATGGTAATCACAAACCAAAAACCTGTAATAGAAACACAATAAGACAAAGGAATCCAAGTCATTAAGCATCAAGGGAACAGAGCAAGCACAGGAAGACAAACCATAAAAACAATGAGCAAAATAGCATACCTATCAATCCATTACTCTAAATACAAACGAAGTAAATGCTCCAATCAAAAGACATATGGTGCAAAAAAGACAAGGTGACTGAATTGATTTAAAAAAACCCCATGACCCATCTATTTGATACCTACAAGAGACCCCCTGCAGACCTCAAGACACATACAGGCTGAAAGTGAAGGGACAGGAAAATATATTCCATGCAAATGGAAGCCAAAAAACAAAGGAACCCTGGGTAGCAATGCTTATATCAGACAAATTAGATGTTAAAATAAAGACCGTAGCTCCACATCACTAAATATCAAGGAAATGCAAATCAAAAACACAAGGAGTTATCACCTCACACCTGTCAGAATGGCTGAAATCAAAAATAAAAAGAAACAAGTGTTGGTGAGGATGTGGAGATAAAGGAACCCCTGCGCACTGCCGATGGGAATACAAACTGGGACAGCCACTGTGGGCAACAGCAGGAAGATTCCTCAAAAAATTAAAAATAGGGACCCCTGGGTGGCTCAGTCGTTAAGCGTCTGCCTTCAGCTCAGGTCATGATCCCAGGGTCCTGGGATGGAGCCCCACATCAGGCTCCCTGCTCCACAGGGAGGCTGCTTCTCCCTCTCCCCCTGCCTGATACTCTCCCCGATTGTACTCTCTCTCTCTCTCTCTCTGTCAAATAAATAAATAAAATCTTTAAAAAATAGGTCAATGAAGAAATCAAAGAGGAAATATAAAAAATAATTGGAGACAAATGAAACTGAAAACAGGACATTTCAAAATCTATGGGATGGAGCAAAGTGGTTCTAAGAGGGAAGATTATGGCAATACAGGCCTAACTCAAGAAACAAGAAAAATCTCAGTCTAACCTAATACCTAAAGGAGCTAGGAAAAGAAGAGAAATGAAGTCCAGATTTAGCAGAATGAATGAAATAATAAAGAGTGGAAATAAATGAAATAGAGACCAAAAACATGATACTAAATAGATGAAAGAAATTAGGAACTGATGCTTTGAAAAGATTAACAAAATTGATAAACCTTTAGCCAATCTCATCAAGAAAAAAAAGGCTCAAATACATAAAATCAGAAATGTAAACGAAGTTACAACTAATACCACAGAAATACAAAAGATTACGAGACTACTATGAAAAATTTTTTGTCAATAAATTAGACAAATTAGGGAAAATGCATAAATTCCTAAAGATCGACAATATTCTGAGTATCAACCAGAAAGAAACAGAGAATCTTAACATACCAATTAGTACAATGGGATTGAATCGGTAGTCAAAAAACTCCCAACAAGGGGCACTTGGATGGCTCAGTAGGTGAAGCCTCTGCCTTCGGCTCAGGTCATGATCCCAGGGTCCTGGGATCGAGCCCGGTGTCAGGCTCACTACTTCTCCCTCTCCCTCTGCTCCTCCCCCCTGCTCATTTTCTCTCTCTCTCTCTCTCAAATAAATAAAGTCTTAAAAAAAAAAAAAACTCCCGGGGCGCCTGGGTGGCTCAGTGGGTTAAAGCCTCTACCTTTGGCTCAGGTCATGATCTCAGGGTCCTGGGATCGAGTCCCGCATCGGGCTCTCTGCTCGGCGGGGAGCCTGCTTCCCCCCTCTCTCTTTGCCTGCCTCTCTGCCTACTCGTGATCTGTCAAATAAATAAATAAAATCTTTAAAAAAAAAAAAAAAACTCCCAACAAACATAAATCCAGGACCAGGGGCACCTAACTGGTTCAGTCAGGACAGCACGTGTCACGTGTCTCTGGATCTTGGGGTAGTGAGTTCAAGTCCCATGTTGTATGTGGAGCCTACTTAAAATAATAAATAAATAAATGATTACTTAATTAATAATAAACCCCCATAAATCCAGGACCAGATAGCTTCACAGCTGAATTCTACCATTTTTTTTTGCAAAGAATGTAACTTTATTAGAAATTCTGACGTTTTAAAATAAAATTATTACATCTTTAAAAAATGTACTCAATGGAATATAAATACCACAGTAATTAGAAACCTACAATCATCCATTAAAAAAATATACAAACTACTCTCCAAAAATGTTGTACCAACAGTATGGAAAAGTGTTCTTCCTCCAATATGCTGAATATTATTAACTTTCGAAAATTTTGCTGATCCTGACAGGTGATCTGTTTTCCTTTGCATTTGCCTGATGAATAATGAAGCTACATATAGTCACAAATGTTTACTGACTATTTTTGTTTCTTTTTTAAAAGATTTTATTTATTTATTTGACAGAGAGAGAGAGAGCAGAGAGGCAGGCAGAGAGAGAGGGGGATGCAGGCTCCCCGCTGAGCAGAGAGCGCGATGCGGGGCTCAATCCCAGGACCCTGAGATCATGACCTGAGCCGAAGGCAGAGGTTTTAACCCAGTGAGCCACCCAGGTGCCCCGACTGTTTTTGTTTCTTCAGTGTAATATCTATTCTTATATTTTGCCCACTCTTCTATTAGTTTGTCTTTTTCCTATCAATTTGTAGGATTCTTTGTATATTAGGAATGTAAATTTTTTTATTATGTAGGTTGCAAATATTTTACTAGTGATTTGTTTTAAATTTTTATTTATGCAGGCAACACTTTATTTTTTTTAAAGGATTTATTTATCTATTTAAGTAATCTCTACATCCAATGTGGAGCTCAAACTAATGATTCCAATATCAAGAGTTGCACACTCCAATTGAGCCGATCAGGCATCCCTGAAGGAAACACTTTAGATTCTACCCAACATTTAAAGAGGGATTCAATACCTATCTTTCTTGAACTATTCCAAAAATACAGAAGAGGGAAAAATGCTTCCAAATTGATTTTACAAGGCTAGCATTACCCTGATACCAAAATCAAACAAAGACCCTACAATACAAGAAAATTACAAGTCAATAACTCTGATAAACATACATGCAAAAATCCTCAACCAAATATTTGCAAAATGAATTCAACAGTACATTAAAAGGACCATCCACCACAATCCAGTGATATTTATTCCAGGGATGCAAGGATGATTCAGTATCTCCAAATCAATCACTGAGATATACTACATTAAGTAATGAAAGATAAAAATCATGTGATCATCTCAATAGATGCAGAAAAAACATTTCACAAAATTTGGCATCATTCCTGAGAGGCACTCTCAACAAAGTAGGTATAGAAGGAACATAATTCAACTCAATAAAGGCCATATATGACAAACAATAAACATCGTACTCAATGTTAAAAAGCTGAGAGGTTTTGATCTTCTGATCTTCTGAGATCAAGAAGGCAAGGGTTCTTTTATCTCAATACAGTACTGGAGTACTAACCACAGAAATCAGACAAGAAAAATATACCAATGGCATCCAAAATGGTAAGGAAGAAGTGAAACTGTCACTCTGCGGATGACATAATACTATATACTACATGGTATACGACATATAAAAAAACCTAAAGACCACGAAAAAACGACTAGAATTAATAAATTCAGTAAACATGTAAGATACAAAATCAATATACAGAAATCTGTTGTGTTTCTACACAATAATGACAAAATATCAGAAAGAAATTTAGGAAAACTATCCCATTTGCAACTGCACCAGAAAAAATTGCTTAGAAATAAATTTAACCAAGTCGAAAGGCCTGTAATCTTAAAACAATAAATCACTGATTAAAAAAAATTGAATACAATATAAATAAATGGTAAGATATACCCTCCTCATTGATTAGAAGAATATTGTTAAAATGTCCATACTACCCAAACCAATCTACAAATTCAATGCAATCCCTATCAAAATACCAACAGTATTTTTCACAGAACTAGAACAAATGATTCTAAAATTTGTGTGGGACTATGAAAGACCCCGAATAGACAAAGCAATCCTGAGAAGGAAGAACAAAGTTGGAAATATCATAATCCCAGATTTCAAATTATATTACAATGTTATACAAATCAAAACAGCACATTTGTCAAAAAAACACATATAGATGGTCAATACACATTAAAAGATGCTTAACATCACTAGTTACCAGGGAAATAGAAATCAAAATAACATGAGGTATCACCTCACAGGTCAGAATGGCTAAAATCAAAGTCAAGAAATAACTGTTGAGGAGGATGTAGAGAAAGGAAACCCACGTGCACTGTTTGTGGAAATGGAAATTGGTGCAATCACTGTGGAAAACACCAGGAAAGTTCCTCAAAAATTGAAAAATAGAAAATACCGTATGATCAAGTAATTCCACTACTGGGTACATACGCAAAGAATGCAAAAACACTAATTCAAGAAGATATATGCACCCCTGTATTATATTACAATAATGTTTACTGTAAGATTATTTACAAAGCCCAGACATTGAACCAATCTGTGTCCATTGACAGATGAATAAAAAAGATGTGAAATATACATGCAATGGAATACTACTAAGCCATAAAAAAAGACTGAAATCTTCCCATTCACAAAAACATGGATGGACCTAGAGGATATTATGCTGCATAAGATAAATCAGACGGAGAAAGACAAATACCATTTGATTTCACCTGTCTATGGATTCTAAAAAACAAAACAAATTCATAAACAAACTAAAAACAGAAACAAACTCATAAACACAGAAAACAAACTGGTGGCTGCCAGAGGAAAGGGAATAAGGGATGGAACAGGCAAAATAAGAGAAGGGAATTAAGAGTAACAAACTACCACTTATAAAATAAATGTCACAGGGGTGCCTGGGTGGCTCAGTGGGTTAAGTGCTAGACTCCTGCATTTCAGCTCAGGTCATAGGTTGTGAGATCGAGCCCTGAACCCCACGATGGGCTCTACACTCAGCAGGGAGTCTGCTTAAAGATTCTCACCCTCTGCCCCTACCCCCTTGCTCTTGGTCTCTCAAATAAATAAATCAAAAAATAAATAAAATAAAATAAATGTAGCAGAGGGGCGCCTGGGTGGCTCAGTGGGTTAAAGCCTCTGCCTTTGGCTCAGGTCATGACCTCAGGGTCCTGGGATCAAGCCCCATATCAGGCTCTCTGCTCAGCAGGGAGCCTGCTTCCCCCTCTCTCTGCCTGCCTCTCTGCCTACTTGTGATCTCTCTCTCTCTCTCTCTCTCTCTCTCTGTCAAATAAATAAATAAATAAAATCTTACAAAATAAAAATAAATGTAGCAGAGGTAAAAGGTATAACATAAAAAAATATAGTCAATAATGTTATAATGTTGTATGGTGACAGATGGTAACTTCACATATGAGGAACACTGCATAATGCATTAATGCATTATGTAGAGAATTCTCCCATCACTAAGTCATATACCTGAACCTAGTAACGTATGTCGATTACTTCAAACTAAGCAAAACGTAAAAAAATTTTTAATTAAAAAAGAAACCGAAGATAAAACAAATAAATAGAAAGATATATATACTATGATCATAGATTGGAAAATGAATATTGTTAAAATGTCTATAATACACAAAACAATACCAGGTTTAATGCTAGGTTTAATGCCATCCCTGTGAAAATATCTATTGTGGGTTTTTGGGTTGTTTTCTGTTAAGCTTTATTTTAATTCCAGTGTTGTATTAGTTTGAGGTGTACAACATAGTAACTCAACAATTCCATACATCACCCTGTGCTCATCAAGGCAAATGCACTCCTTAATCTCCATTTCACCCATCCTTCCAATCACCCTCTGGTAACTAACAGTTTGTTCTTTATACTTAAGAGTATGTTTCTTGGGGCACCTGGGTAACTCAGTGGGTTGAGCTTCTGCCTTTGACTCAGGTCATGATCTCAGGGTCTCGGGGTCCCAGGGTCCCCAGATGGAGTCAGGCTCTTCGCTCAGCGGG
>CM052801.1:77534210-77577373 GCA_028533885.1 Nasua narica | reverse complement strand
CGAATTTTTGGCTGAGTTTACTGTGGTTTCTACATTTTAGCTTCAACTCTTTATCTGTGGTTATCATAGTTTAACTAGTTGCCCAGTGCTAAGTAATCTATAGTACTAAATCTATGACCATAAGCAATAAGAATCAGGATTGTGAAAGATGGTTCTTCAAACAAACTTCCTGGTATCTTTAGTTGTCCCTAGTAAACTAGTTAATTAGGTGCAACAGCTATTTATAGTGCTAAATAAGTAAATAATGGCAAGAATGAATAAATAAGTAACAGCAAGAATGAACGACTGGATGGATAGATAAATAAATATAAATAAAATAGTAAGAATTGGGGCGCTTGGGTGGTACAGTCAGTTAAGCGACTGACACTTGGTTTCTGCTCACGTCATGATCTGGGGGTGCTGAGATCTAGCCCCACACTGGGCTCTGTGCTTGCTGTGGAGTCCTCTTGAGGTTCTCCCTCTGCCCCTCCCGGTCATGCTCTCTCTAAAATAAATAAATCAATCTTTAAAAAAAAAATAGTAAGAATTAGGGGCACCTGGGTGGCTCAGTCATTAAGCATCTGCCTTCAGCTCAGGTCATGATCCTGGGGTCCTGGGATCGCAGCCCAGAGTTGGGCTCCCTGCTTCTCCCTCCCCCACTCCCCCTGCTCGTATCCCCTCTCTCGCTATCTCTCTCTATCAAATAAATGAATAAAATCTTTTTTTAAAAAAGAATTATTTTTTCAACTTCCTGCTTCAATTATTCTTCTCAGGATATATCTAGCTACCACTTAGTAAATAGTTTCTATTATTATCAATAATACTAACTCAATATTATCAAAAGAAATAAAAGTTAGATTTGAGAATAATGTCTTGATTAACTTCCTGGTCTCAAATATTTATTTTGGTTATTTTTACTTAGCTCTATATAACTCATTACCTAGGTACCATAGGTACCATCATTACCTATGATGACCATAGAACTCATTCATTATCCTACTGGTAATAAGAATTTAAATTTGATGAAAATGTTTTTTAGGTTATTGGCTTCTACTAGTTTTTCTACTCATCTCCACTTATTTCTAGTTAACTAGTTGCCTTGATAACCTGGTTATCTGTAGTAGTAACTCATTATCCCAAAGACAAATAAGAAGAAAGAGTTAAATAGAATATCTTTTCAACTTGCTGGATTTAACTAATTTAATTATCACAAACTATAGTTTACTCATGCCCTGGGTGTCATGAGTTATCAAGGTACTAATGCACTATGCCAACAAGAAATATGATTAGAGTTGAGAAGAATGCTTTTTTGCTTCTTGGCTTAATCCAGTCATTCTAATTATCTCGTTATCCCTCTATATCTAGTTTTTTAGGTGATAGTCCTATAGTCTCAGTTCTAGGCTCTATAGTTCTAGGGCAGTGTTCCAGCAAGAAATTAGAACAAAGTATTAGAAGGTTGTGTTTTTCAGCTCTCAGCCTTCAAATGCTTGTTCTAATTATATCCAGTTACCTCTAGTTAACTGATAAAATAAGTACACCAGCTATCTAGTACTAACTCATTATTATACCAAAGGATAAGAACTTACAGTAGTGAGCCATGAATTTTCAATTTCTCATTTTATTTATTTTAATATAATTTTTAAATTTTTTTAAAGACTTTATTTGAGAGAGAGACAGTGAGCAAGAGAGAGCACAAGCATGGTGAAGGGCAGAGGGAGAAGCAGACTCACCACTGAGCAGGGAGCTGGACGCAGGACCAGGATCATGACCTGAGCCAAAGGCAGATGCTTAATCAACTGAGCCACCCAGGTGCCCCCATATAATTTTTTTTTAAATACACTCTACCCTCGGGGCGCCTGGGTGGCTCAGTGGGTTAAAGCCTCTGCCTTCAGCTCAGGTCATGATCTCAGGGTCCTGGGATCGAGCCCCACATCGGGCTTCCTGCTCAGCAGAAAGCCTGCTTCTCTCTCTCCCTCTGCCCGCTGCTCTGCTTAATTGTGCTGTCTCTGTATCTCTGTCAAATAAATAAATAAAATCTTAAAAAAAAAATACACTCTACTGTGGGCAGCCGCGGACTAGCTGGAGTGAGCTGACCAAACCGGGCTCGGACTTGCGTCCCCTGGACACCCACAAGGGGTTAAAAGCCCTGCGGGGGTGGGCAGGCTGAGTAACTTGAGAAAGGGCTTGAGCAATGGGTCCTGAAACTCGCTGGTACATGACTGCTCCTGTAAGCATAATTGGTTCAATACAACCAGGCCTGGTCATAAAGGTATTTTGGGTCCGTGCTGTCCTTGCTGGGCTATAAACCACATCTAAAGTTCCTTTGAAGTATATGCATCTGGTATAAGAAGCTTATCTATTTACCAGAACCCTCTGGCGTTAGAGGGTCGGCCTTGAATGCTTGGGAGAGAGATAATGGGGAAGCTTGCAAGGCTTCTCAGGCATGCTAAGAATAGCTACTGCCTGATAATTGTTTTGCTCACGAATTGTTTTGCTCACGCTATATAACACTGTGGAACTCTGAATAAAGTTGGTACTGCTTGGGCATCATCCACTGTATCCCTCCTGTCCCCATCTCTGTACCTCTTCACAATTTCTTCATCCCCTTTCCCTCGGATCCCTGGATGTGTTGCCGCGGAGCGCGCAACACTCTACCCTCAACGTGGGTCTTGAACTCATGACCTAAGATCAAGAATCGCATGCTCTACTAACTGAGCCAGCCAGGTGCCCCCAATTTCTGGCTTTAAATATTTCCTCTGGTAGTTTCCTATTAACTTTATTTTATCACCTACCTAGGTACCACTATAGATATTTGATCTAAAGTACACATTCATTTTCCTTTTTTAAGAAGTAGGGATTTAGAATTATTGTGAAGGATGTGTTTTCTAGCTTCTGGGCTTCTCTCAGTTTTTCTAGTTATCTTTAGTTGTCTCCAGTTTGGTAGTTACCTAGGTACAACTTATAAAGGACTAACTGATTATGCTAACAAGAAAGAAGTTAGTTACAACAAGAATGTGTTTTCACTCATTGGCTTCATCTACATATCTCTCTAATTATCTCCAATTAACTATTTTCCAGGGTACAAGTAGTAATCTGCAGTACTAACTCATTGTTCACACTCTAGATAAGAACGTAGTATTGAGAAGAATTCTTATCAATTTCTTGGATTCAATCACTTTTCTTCAGTATCTTGGTTTCAACTCATTATTCTGAAATCATCATTTAACCCTAGGTTACAAAAGATTAAGGTACCACTAGAAATACAGAGCACTAACATGTAAAGAGAATTTAGAGTTGCAAAGAACTTGATTTTTAACTTCCTACCTTCAACTAGTTATTCTGATTATCTCTGGTTGTCTCTAAGTATTTACAAAATTACAATAGAAATATGCAGAAGTAATGTATTTTTCCAAGAAGAGAGGAGAATTTGTAGTTGGTAAGTTGCATTTCTTACATCCATAGATTTAACTAGTTATTCTTTTTTTTAAAAGATTTATTTATTTATTTATTGAGAAAGAGAGCAAGAGCAGGAGGGAGAGGCAGAGAGAGAGAGAGAGAATCCTCAAGCAGACTCCCTGCTGATCAGAGAGCCTGATGCAAGGCTCGATCCCAGGACCCTGAGATCATGACCTGAGCCAAAATCAAGAGTTGGACGCTTAATCCACTGAGCCACCCAGGCGCCCCTTAACTAGTTATTATCTAGATAGCCATAGTTTACACTATATAGTTATATACCACTAATTGTTACTAGCAATAACGCATTCTTCCTTTAAAAAAAGATTTTAGAGATGAGATGTGTTTTTCAGCATTTGGGCTTCAAGAAGTTTTCCAGTTATATCTAGCTATCTCTAGTTAAATGCTGTCTACCATTCCATGCCTTACTCACTTATTTACAATTTACTACCTTTCCAATATCTTATTTCAAGAAGAAATAACTTGCACTTCAGAAGAATCTGCTTTCCAGCAACCTGATTTCAATTATTTTCTAGTTTTTTCCCAGTTGTCTTTAGATAAACAGTTATCCAATTACCACTAATTATATTACTATCGCATTTTGATGAGAAAAGAGAAATTGAGAAATACCTGTTTTTCAGCTCCTTGCCTTCACTTCGTCATTCAAATAGTATATAATTCTCTATATAAACCAAACACGATAATTCTAGCTAATTATAGTACTACATCCACATTCTAAAAAGTTATGAAAATTTAGATGTCAGAAAAATATTTTCTTTCACCGTCATCAATATACCAGTGCATCTTGCTATATCTAGATACCTCTGATAAAATTGATACCTAGGTATGATTAATTTCCTATTGGACTAATGTACTAATTCAACAACAGTGAAGAATTTAGATGTGAGGATAATTTGTTTTCCAATTCCTGGTCTCATGTCATGATCGCCTTATATCTCTGCTTAACTTGTTACCTAGATACCACTAACTATCTCTTGTATTAACTCATTATTTTTTTTAAATATTTTATTTATTTATTTAACAGAGAGAGAACACAAGCAGGCAGAGAGGCAGGCAGAGGCAGAGAGAGGAGCAGGCTCCCTGCCGAGCAAGGAGCCCGATGCGGGACTCGATCCCAGGACGCTGGGATCATGACCCGAGCCCAAGGCAGCTGCCCAACCAACTGAGCCACCCAGGCGTCCCTGTATTAACTCATTATTCAAATGAGATAAGAAGCTAGTGTTGAGAAGAGTGATTTTACAATTTCCTGAATTCGCCAAGTTTCTTAGTCACCTATGGTTAACTCTAGTAAAGTAGTTGCTTCAGCATTACTAGTTATCTCTAGTACTAATATTTTATTCCAACAGGAAATATGAATTTAGCTTCAGAAGATGATGTTTTTCTGGCTTGGTGACTTCAATTTCTATTATACAAATGAGCCAAAAATAGACTCAGTCTATTGACCCCTAGGTTGTCTTATTTCTTTACAGCAGGCCGAGACCCATTACCTCGAAAGCCTGCTGGAGCCAACCTTAAGTTTTTACAATTGCTTTAAACCTAGCTGAAATAACCATGACCATATATATTTTTAAAATAAGCTCTATTCCCAACGGGAGGCTCAAACTCATTACCCTGATATCGAGAATTGCTCGCTCTACTCACTGAGCCAGCCAGGCACCCTCCCCCCGCCATAACCACATTTTTAGCCATTTAGAGCCTGGCTGCTTTACATATTCCATGAAATTGGGCCCAACAAATAGATAAAGTAAGCCCTGGGCATAAAGACCACAAGCCCCTGCTACTCTTTGGTGCTTTTTGACCCAGACACTCTCCAAGGTGCTGCTAAGTAACATTGCCTAGACTCACAGGCATTGAGAGTATAACATTGCCTTATACTCTCCACTGACTCCCTTCTCCCGCAGGAAGCAACTTGCCTTCCCCCCATATCCCCCTTCCAAACGGTGGCAACTAGAGGCCTTGGCCTCCAGACACAAGCCTCACCCACACACGAAACTGTCAAAACCTCACCCCAATAAATCTTGTGTATCCTAATAAATAAATACATAAATAAATAATCTTGTGTATCCTACTGCCATCTTGTGGTCATACAGTTTTCTTTTTTTTTTTTCTTTTTTTTTTTAAGATTTCATCTATTCATTTGACAGAGAGGAGAGAGAGCCCAAGTAGGCAGAGAGAGAGAGGGGAAAGCAGGCTCCCCGCTGAGCAGAGAGCCCGATGCGGGGCTCCATCCCAGGACCCCGAGACCATGACCTGAGCCGAAGGCAGAGGCCCCAACCCAGCGAGCCACCCAGGCGCCCCCATACAGTTTTCTTTCATCAGCCCAGAAAGCTCCTGAACTTTGGTAACTCATTTTGTCTGGTTTACCTAGATCCCACTGGATGCTACACAATCTACTCATTTTTATTTTTGTAAGTTTATTTATTTTTTTTTTTAGTAATCTGTACACCCAACATGGGGCTCAAACTCACGACCCTGAGATCAAGAGGCCCATGCTCTTCTGACTGAGACAGTTAGGTGCCCCCAATTAACTCATTTTTAGAACAAGGAATAAAAATTTAGACATGAGAGGAGCCTGGCTGGCTCAGTCGGTGGAGGATCTATCTGACTCTTGATCACAGAGTCGTGAGTTCAATGCCATGTTGGCTGTGGAGCCTACTTTAAAAAAAAAAAAAAAGAATTTAGACATGAAATGATTGTGGTTTTTATTTTTTTTAAAGATTTTATTTATTTATTTGACAGAGCACACAAGCAGGGGGAGTGGAAGGGAGAGGGAGAGGCAGGCTCCGCACTGAGCAGGGAGCCTGATGCAGGACTCGATCCCAGGACCCTGGCATCATGACCTGAGCTGAAGGCAGACACTTAACTGACTGAGCCTCCCAGGTGCCCCATTGCGGTTTTTAGACATGAAATGATTGTGGTTTGGACCGATTATTCTAGTTATCACTAGTTATCTATTGTTCTTTCAACATGAAATATAAAGTTAGAAAAACAAGAAATATAAGGTTAGAGTAAGAAGGAAATATTTTCCAGTTCAAGGCTTCAACTCCTTATACTAATATTCTTTAGGTAATCAGTTACTTAAGTACCATTATGCATCTGCATTATTAACTCATTAATCCGCCCCAAGAAAAATAAAAGGAATTTAAAGTCCAGGGGCGCCTGGGTGGCTCAGTGGGTTAAGGCCTCTGCCTTCGGCTCAGGTCATGATCTCAGGGTCCTGGGATCAAGCCCCGCATTGGGCTCTCTGCTCAGCAGGGAGCCTGCTCCCCCCTTCTCTCTGCCTGCCTCTCTGCCTGCTTGTGATCTCTCTCTCTGTCAAATAAATAAATAAAATCTTTTAAAAATAAAAAAATAAATAAAGTCCAGAAGAGGGGCGCCTGGGTGACTTCGTGGGTTGAATGTCTGCCTTTGGCTTGGGTCATGATCCCTGGGTCCTGGGATCGAGTCCCTCATCTAGCTCCTTGCTTGGTGGAAGCCTGCTTCTCCCTCCCCCCTGCTTGTGCTCACGCTCTCTCTGTGTCACATAAATAAATAAATAAATAAATAAATAAATAAATAAATAAATAAATAAATAAATAAATAAATAAAATCTTTTTAAAAAGAATTAAGACTAGTATTATTTTATTGTTATAAAATACATATAATCTTAACCATTTTATGGGCGCAGTTTGGAGATATTAAGTGCATTCGCATTACTGTCCAACCATCCCCACCATCCATCTCCAGAACTTTTTCACCTTCTCAAACTGAGACTCCATACGCATTAAACAATAGCTCCCCAGCTTCTCCCAGCCCCTGGGAACTACTGTTCTATTTTCTTTCCTTCTTTCTTTCTAAGTAAATGACGTTTTTAAAAAAAGATTTTATTTATTTATTTGACAGACACCGTGAGAGAAGGAACACAAGCAGGGGGAGCAGGAGAGGGAGAAGCAGGCTTCCTGCCGAGCAGGGAGCCTGATGTGGGGCTCCATCCCAGGATCCTGGGATCATGTCCTGAGCCAAAGGCAGACGCTAAACGACTGAGCCACCCAGGCGCCCCCCTCCTTTTTTTAAAAGATTTTATTTACTTACTTGAGGAAGTGAGAGAGAGTGAGCACAAGCCAGGGTGGGGGGTGCAGAGGGAGAAGCAGACTCCCATTGAGCAGGGAGCCTGGATCCTGGGACGCCGGCGTCCTGACCTGAGCCGAAGGGAGACGCCCAACCGAGTGAGCCACCCAGGCGCCCCTACTTTCTGTTTCTATAAATTGAACTACTCTAGGTATCACAGATAAATGGGATCATACAATATTTGTCTTTTTGTGTCTGGCTTATTTCACTCAGTTTGATGCCTTCAAGGTTCATCCATTTGTAGGATGTGCCAGAATTTCACTCCTTTTTAAGGAATAATATTTTATTGTATGTATGTACATTTTATTTTCCCACTCACCCATCAATGGACGTTTGGGTTGTTTCCATCTTTTAGCTATTGTGAATAATGCTGCTCTGAACGTGTGTATACAAATATCTATTTAAGTCCCTGCTCTCAGTTTTTTGGGTTGTATACCCAGAAGTGAAATTGCTGGCTCATATAATAATTCTAAATTTTTGAGGAACTGTCATCCGTTTTCCAGTGACTACGCCATTTACATCCCCACCAATAATGCACAGGGTTCCAATTTCTCCACATCCTTACTAACACTTCTTATTTTCTGTTTTGTTGATAATAGCCATCCTGCTGGGTGTGAAATGATATCTCATTCTGGGTTTTTTTTTTTTAAGATTTTATTTATTTATCTCAGAGAGCACGCATGTGTACACAAACGGAGGGAGGGAGAGGGACAAGAAGACTCCACACTGAGCGCAAGCTTGGAGGGGGCTTGATCCCACGACCCTGCGATTACAACCTGAGCTGAAATCAAGAGTCAGATGCTCAACCGACTGAGCCACCCAAGCGCCCCTCATCGTGGTTCTGATTAAGACTAATATGTAAGAAAAATACATTTTTAGCCTTCTGGCTTCAAATATTTATTCTGCTTTTATCTGGTTAGTTCTATTTAAATCTCTCCATGTAACTATCATTATCTACATTACTCACTGAATATTAAAAAAATGAGAATTGTGGGGCACCTGGGTGGCTCAGCCGGTTAAGCATCTGCCTTCGACTCAGGTCATGATTGAGCCCCACATGGGGTTCTCTGCTCAGCGGGGAATCTGCTTCTCCCTCTGCCTGCCGCTCCCTCAGCTTGTGCGCGCTCTCTCTCTCTGTCAAAATAATTAATTAATTAATTTAAAAAACAAGAATTGAGGGCGACTGGGTAGCTCAGTTGGTTGAGTGACTGCCTTCGGCTCAGGTCATGATCCTGGAGTCCCGGGATCGAGTCCCATGTCAGGCTCCCTGCTCAGCAGGGAGTCTGCTTCTCTCTCTGATCCTCTCCCTTCTCATCCTCTCTCTCTCTCTTACTCTCTCTCTCTCAAATAAAAAAAATAATAAGAATTGAGAAGAATGTGTTTTCCAGTATCCTAGATTCAAAGTGTTCTAAGATATCTGGTAAACTAGTTACCTGGTACTACTAGTTATCTATATTACTGATGCATCATTTTGGTGAGAAATAAGAATTTTGAGTTGAGAAGATAGTGGTTTCCACATTCTGGCTACCACTATTTTTCTGCAGTTGTCACTAGTTAGCTAGTTATGTGGTTACCAGTAGTTAACCATAGTACTAAATCTTTCTTTACTCCCACAAGAGATAAGAATTAGTGTGGTGAAGAATGGTTTTTCATCTTCTAGATTTATATAAATTCCTGGTTTTCTCTAGCTAACCATAGTAAACAAATTACCTAGGCACCAATAGTTACCTAGAGTCTCACTGATTAATGCAGTAGGAATTAATATTTAGTGTGAAACAATGGATTTTCAGCTCCATGGCTTCAAAGTATTCTAGGAATATCTAGTTACCCCTAATTAAATAAATAAACAGGTGCCACTACTTATGGATAATACTAACTCATTTCTTTTAAAGTAAACTCTACCCCCAACATGGGGCTCGAACTCACAATCCCAAGATCAAGAGTCGCACACTCCACCGAGTCAGGCCCAATACTAACTCAGTATTATCACAAGAAATAAAAGTTACATTTGAACATCATGTTTTTCTCAACACCCTTGTCTCAAGTATTTATTCTGGTTATTGCAAGGCACTTTCATTTAATTACCTAGGTAAATAACCATATCATTCCCTAATCTTTCCACAAGTAATTTGAATTTATTTTTTAGATTTTTGTTTTAAGTTTGTTTCTTTAATCTCTACACCCAACATGGGGCTTGAACTCACCACCCCGAGATTAAGAGTCACTTACTTCTCCAACTGAGGCCGCCAGGTGCTGCAGTAATTTGAATTTAGATTTGAATAAAAATGTGTTTTCTAGGTTCTGGATGTTTATAAGTTTTTCTTTCTTCTCCCTGCTTATATCTAAGGATCTAGTGCCCTAGGAACACTTAGTTAACCGTAGTATTACGTGTTTGTTTCAATAATAAGAAGGTAGAGGTGACAAGAATATGGTTTTCAGCCTCCTGGACTCAACTATTTCTTCTACCCAGTACAGTCACCTTTAGTTCACTCATTCCTCAGGAATCCTGACTTATCTAGGATATTAACTCATTATGCCATCAAGAAATATGATTTCAGGGGCGCCTGGGTGGCTCAGTGGGTTAAAGCCTCTGCCTTCGGCTCAGGTCATGATCTCAGGGTCCTGGGATAGAGCCCCTGCATCGGGCTCTCTGCTCAGCGAGGAGCCTGCTTCCCCCTCTCTCTGCCTGCCTCTCTGCCTACTTGTGATCTCTCTCTCTCTCTCTGTCAAATAAATAAATTTTTTAAAAATATTATTTCAGAGTTCAGAAGAATGAGTTTTGGCTTCCTGGCTTATGCTAGCCAATATTCTAAGTTTTCTCTATATACCTAGTTCTTCTTAGATATCAGCACTTATCTAGAGTTTCAAGGCAAAATTCAAACAAGGAATAAAAACGCAGTATTATAAGACTGGTTTTTCAGCTTGCAGGTTTCAAATACTTGTTCTAATTACCTCATGTTTATTCTAGTGAACTAATGCAACAGGTATCACTGGAGATATATGCTACCAACTGATTTTTTTCGAAGAAGAGATGAGAAGTTGGAGTGGTGAAGAATGATTTTTTTTTTAATTGAGTAAGCTCTATGTCCAACATGGGGCTTGAACGCATGACCCTGAGATCAGGAGTTGCATGCTTGGGGCACCTGGGTGGCTCAGTCAGTTAAGCATCTGACTTTGACTCAGGTCATGATCTCCAAGTCCATGGAGCCCTGTTTGGGCTCCCCACTCAGTGGGGAGTCTGCTTGTCCTTCTTCCTCTCCCTCTGCCCCTCCCCCTGCTCATGCTCTCTCTGTTTCTCTCTTTTTTAAAAAAGATTTTATTTATTGATTTGTAAGAGAGAGAGCGAGAGCACGAGCAGGGGGGAAGAGCAGAAACAGACTCCCTGCTGAGCAGGAAGCCTAATGTGGGACTCGATCGTGGGACCCTAGGATCATGACCTGAGCTAAAGGCAGATGCTTAACTGACTAAGCCACCCAGGAACCCAATAAATAAAATCTTAAAAAAGAAAAAGAGTTGCATGCTCTACCAACTGAGCTCAGGCAGGTGCCCCCAAAGAATGATTTTTAAACCTCGTAGCTTCAAATATTTATTTTCCTGGTTATGTCATGTTAACTCTACTTACTATGGACCTACATACCACTTAATGTCTATAGTACGAAATCATTATTTGAACAAAAATAAGAATTTAGATTTGTGAAGATGGGATTTTTAGCTTCTGACCTTCGCTGTTTTTTTTGTTTGTTTGTTTTTGTTTTCTCCAATTATTTCTAGTTCAGTAGTTACCCAGATACCGCTAGTTACGTAGAACGAATTTACTATGCTAACAAGATATAAAAAGTTAGTTCTGGGGCACCTGGGTGGCACAGCGAGTTAAGCATCAGACTCTTGATTTCGGCTCAGGTCACGATCTCAGGGTCGTGAGATCAAGTCCTGTGTCCTGTCAGTCTCCGCGCTTGGGAGGAGGTGGGAAGAATCTTTTGAGATTCTCTCCTTCTCCCTCTGCCCCTCCACCCGGCTCTCATGTGCTCTCTCTCTCTCTCGCTCAAATAAATAAATAAGTCTTTAAAAGAAAAAGTTAGGGGCGCCTGGGTGGCTCAGTTGGCTAAGTGACTGCCTTGGGCTCAGGTCATGATCCCGGGGTCCTGAGATTAAGTCCTGCAATGGGGCTTCTTGTTCAGGGGGGAGCCTGCTTCTCCCCCCGCCTGCCGCTCCCCCTGCTTGTGCACTCTCTCTCTCTCTCTCTCTCTCTCTGAGAAATAAATAAATAAAATCTCTTTTTTTTTTTTTTTTTTAAGTTCTGAGAAGAATGTGTTGTCCAGGCTCTGGCTTCACCTACAGATCTCTAGTTATCTCCAACTAGCTGGTTTCCCGGGTATGAAAAATAGACAAGAATGTAGTGTTGGGAAGGATTATCCAACTTCCTGAATTCACCCACTTTTCTTCGACATCCTGGTTTCAACTCATTATTCTGGATATCATCATTTATGACTTGCTTACTAATGACTGAGGTACCACTAGATATCCATGGTACTAATTCATTAGTTAACCAAGGAAAGAGAATTTTGAGTTGAAAGATGATCCCATCTCTGATCATCTCTCATTAACGACACAAGTACAATAATAGCATACAGTGTAATAGCGAATGTCACGGAGCACATCCTCTATGTGAGGGATGGTATTCAGAGATAGGTTCCAATCCCAGATGGGACATTGCCCAAGTGAGTGACTGTAAGCAGGTTGTTTAATATCTCTGTGCCCAATAACATCACCTGTAAAGTGAAGATAATAGCAGCTCTAAGTCCATAGGGTTGTTGAGAGAATTAAATCCGTTCATACAGATACATCACTTAGACCATTACCTGGAACAGTCGGAACCAGCTGCTAGTATTAACTCAATTAATCCTCCCAACAACCCCGCGAGGTAGGTACTATTATTACTCAATTTTACAGACGAGGAAACTGAGGCATGGGAAGAAAAAGAAACTCACCAGGCTAGCTAGCTAGAAAAAGCAAAGCAAAGCTGGTGTACAGACGCCAGCAGTCTGACTCCAAGGGTCTCTGCCCTCGTAAATTTGGTACACCAAACCCACAATTCCTGCCTGTTTTTACTTAGATGAGGCTCAGTTAAGTATGGAAGGTTTTCAGGAATCGATCAACTTAACTGAAAGTTTTAAGTAAATACTACCTTGCCCGATGCCTAGATAGGCAAGGCTCACCAAAGGGGCACATAAACGACCGAAGTTTAGAAAGCACTGGAGGAAACTGTGGAAATCTCAAATGCGAGAGACCACACCACCCAAATTGTAATGGATGTTCTAGCCAGGTTACCGCACACCGCGATCCTAACCACAGTAGCTCCCTCATGTTATAAGTGATCCCAAGTCAAAACTGATCACAGGCTATCCAGCCAAGAGAGAGGGCGGCCAGCAGAATCTAGCAAGAGCCAGCCTGAGGAGGCTGGATTAGTTAGGGAGAGGTTGTGCGAATGAAAACCCTTCACAGATTTTTCAAAGGGAATTCAACCACTTGCTATTACCAAATAAGTGGTTTTCTACTCACCCTCCAGGAACAAAAGGCACTGAGAATGTAGCCTTATTTGTCATGCACAGTAGGTGATAATTATTATTAATGATAATAATGTGAGGTGAATAAGGCCCTCCCATACTTTTGGGGGCCTATGAAAAGGTTTTCTTTTATTAAATGGGTCTGATGCCAGTGGAGATTGTGAAGGTAAAAGTAGGATAAATCATGTGCATTGTCAAACATGGGGCCCATTATTAGAAGCTATTCTCAATACTCAGGATACTAACACATTCCCACCTGCAGAACATTTCTTTGTGGGAGAGGAATCTAAATTAAATGTATTCACAGGAGAGCTTGATGGTGCTTAATTCCAGAGACCAGAGCTCTGATTGCTGGGGCTTGATAAAAATTAAAGAGAAATCATAGGGACACAATTAAAAGCATGACTTTTTATCATTCCCGAAATTCCATGGATTCTTTACTTATCCTTGAGGAATGGGGAAAATTGAAAACTATCAAAATAATTGGACTTTTTAAAAACTGGATTGTATGAATGAAAGGTGTTTATGAGGAGTCGATGACTCTGGATCTCATCGTCCAAAAGGGCAGCATTGAATAATTAATCCGTTCCTTGAGGGACTAGGATGCTAACCTCTTTCTGATACGGATCATTACGTGATTACTGATCTTTCACCAGGGTATAAGTTAGCTTTCCTTCGCACCAGGTCCAGCAAGTTATTGGGCACTAGGTATATACATCTGTATTTTTTCTAACTATAGCCAGATGGAAGTAGCAGGGCGCGCGCGGGCTGTCATTTAGCGGTATTCAACACTATGCAAAACATCTCTTTAAGGGAGAAACAGCCCTTGATCTGCCCTGGCCCTTTTTTATTTGATATTTATCAGTGGAGAGCAAGAACTCTGGAAGATAGTTCTAGACAAAGGGAGATGGAGGAAGACGAAGAGGAGGAGGGAAAACAGGAGGAGGGGGAGGAGAATAAAAAAGTGGGAACTAACCCAAGTCCCCAGCACCCACCCCGCCCAGAAACACGTGTGCTTTTGCAGAGGACCTGCTGCGGGAGGCGCCATAGCCGAGCTCTACACGCAGAGGTCCTAAGCCCCACAGTCGCGTCCAGCACTGGTACAGCGTAAGCATTCTTGGATGCACAAAACAGTGGGCAGGGTTCTACACTTGTACCCTTGATGTGAGTTCCTTATTACGAATCTGGAGTATTTGTTCTGTTCGCAAGAAAGGGGTTTGGGTTTCTTAGAGCGTCCATCCGAGCACCCACAGTGCTCTGCAAACCCAGCCTCAAGCTCCCGCTCCCGAGCCCCTCCCCCCACCCCCGGGGAGCTTGGTGGGCTCTGCTTTCAGCACATTATGGCAAAAACCCTGAGCAAACAAGCAGCCCCCGAGCTAATCGTTTCGCCCGAATCACTAACCCGGTTCGTGGACTCTGGGGCCGAACGGAACCCAACCGGAGAGTCGCATCCATTAGTTACTGACTTGCCGGAGGGGACAGGCGTGCTCAGAGCCCACACGGCGAGGGGCATACTGTCGCTTCGGTGCCGGGACTGGCCCCGGGCCTTCTCCAGCCCTATCTCTGCGTCTCTCGCCCTGGAGGGGCTTCGGGCGACAGCCCTGTACCGACCCGCGTGCAGCGAAGGGAGGCGGTGAGACCTTCTCTGAACCCGTCTCCCAGGGCTCGGGGGAATGGTGGGAAGTTTCATTCCCGACTCGGTCCCCGCCCCGACCCCGCCCCGGCCCCGGCTGGCTGGTACCACCCACCAAAGCCCCTTCCCCCAAGGCGGTGCCGGGCGGGAGCCGGGAAGAGTTGGCTAAGCGGCGAGTTGGAGGCCCCGCGCGCCCCCTAGCGGCGGGGCTTTGCGGCAAACGCTCCGCCTACTTCGTGGCCACGCCCCGGCCGCGTGCTCGCCCCGGCAAGTCCCGCCCCCTACACGCCTGGCCGTCGGAAGTAATGAGGGTAGCGGATGTCCAAGCTGGAGCGTGAAGACCTTGAAGCCGAGGTGGGAGCGCGGTAACCCGGACCCCGCACAGGAAGAGGACCGCATCCGGGAGTCGTCGCGGGCCTCAGCGCGGAGTCCGTGGAGGAGCTCTGGACATGGAGCCTCCGCCCGAGGGCAGCCAAGAAGGCACCGCTTACCACGGCCTGGGAGTCGATGAGCTTCGAGGAGAACCGTCGGGTGCGTGTCCGAAGCCGGACGAGGGTTTAGCTAAGTCTAGGAAATGGCCTTTCCCCGGGGGAGGCGAGGGGACGGGACGCCGCAGCGGCGCGGCCGACGTCGCTGCTCTCAGGTCGCTGTCCCACGCACCCTGGGCTCCAACGCTCTGCCCTCTCTTTTCTTTCCCAGATACGAATCCGGCCGTGGTCTCCGTAACGGGAGGAGACGTCGAGAAGGAGCTCTGGGCCGAACCTGAGCAGGGAGCAGCGCCAGGAGAAGAAAGCCACGGTGGTGCGGGAGCTGCCGGGCCCGTGGACGACGAGAACCCCAAGGGCGGTGGCGGCGGGGAGGAGCCCCCGCAGCAACAGCAGCCGCTGCGGGACCCAGCGCAGGCAGCCCCTGAGGGGCCGCAGCCCCAGGGCAGGCAGCAACGCCTCCACCGCAGCACATTCACCGGGTTGCAACTGAAGGAGCTGGAGAGCATTTTCCAACGCAGTCAGTACCCCGACGTGTTCGCGCGGTGAGTGGCTTGCTCGGAAGGCGCCCCGATCTCTAGGACCCTCGGGCTCTGCCAGCCGGCTGGGACGCCTTGGGCTCTCTCCAGGTCTCCCTCCCTCCCCTCCTGAGCCAAAGCTACCTAGGGGGGGCTCGAGCTCCGTCCAAGGTGGGGGCGATGCCTTGAGGGCATCAAGGTAAATATTTTCATGCAGTATATAAACGAATCGTCAGGAAACTCGGGCCGGGCCCCTGTTTTTGTAAACAACATTCTGTTGGATCAGGCTTGCGATCAGGATTAAGAGTGACATCAGGATGGAGAGTCAGGCGCTGTTGTGCGAGTGCAGGGGTGGATCTCGCCTATAGTTAACGTTTTGATAATTTGGTCCTCCCAGAATTTTTTGTGTATTAGTCTTGACTTTTAAATACTACATTAAAATTATTAATCTTGAAATTTGAGTTTTTCAAGGAACCCTTAAATTTTGTACACAGACGAAGAGTGTTCCTAAAGCAAGCTCGGCCTTGGGTATTAAAGAAATGTGTGCTGGGGAATTGGGGGAAAATAGAAATTTAAAAGCAAGCATGAAATGGACATTGTATAATCTCATTCATCCACAACTCCAGATACTAAATATTTGCAATTTTCTTCCCTCAGAAAGGAGCTTGCCATACCCATGGATGTGATGGAAGTCAGTAAACCTGAAAAAAGCAATTCGGCTGGGCAGCCATTCTAAAACCTGCTTCAGGAGTTAACACACTTTTGTTCTAGACATTCTCAAGTTGTCGTTTTGGTTGCCTTTTCCATGTTTGGGAAATAAGTTCTGAATTTTAGGGCTTTGGTGAGTGGAAAAGGGGATAAGTAAACCCCACTGTATGGAAATTGCCCATTACCAGAAGGATCTTGATTTCTTAAAGGAAAATAATAAAATAAAATAGAATCAAACTGCTTGTCCTGTTTGCTGTACAAAACTAGATATAAATACAGTTCAACTCCTTCTAAGGTGTGTGGTTTAGGGAGCATTTCTCGGTAGAATCATGTTCGGGCTGGGTCAAATCTGGGAAGTATGCACATTAACACACGGGAGATGTAGGTTAGGAGAGGATAAAACTATATTGTTATTTTATTTTTAATTTTTATTTTTTTAAAGATTTTATTCATTTGAGAGAGAGAGCAGGGGGAGGGGCAGAGGGAAAGGGAGAAGCAGACTTCCCACTGAGTGCCAGAGCCTGAGGGTGTGGGGCTTCATCCCAGGATGCTGAGATCAGGACCAGAGCTGAAGTCGGATGCTTAATCCACTAAGCCACCCAGGTGCCCCTGCATTGTTATTTTAAATATTTAAAACCCGGCACAAGTTCTTAGCTAAATCCACAAAAGAAGTGGGTTTATAAATATTCAGGCCTTTGAGGGAATTACTCACACAAGAACACACTATATGAGTAATGTCTGTTCATTTACACCAAGACTGATGCAGGGCAATAGCTTTTATGTCCTATTTTTAAAGTTTTTTTTTTTAAGATTTTATTTATTTATCTGGCAGACAGAGACAGATCACAAGTAGGTGGAGAGGCAGACAGAGAGAGAGAGGGAAGCAGGCTCCCCGCCGAGCAGAGAGCCCGACATGGGGCTCGATCCCAGGACCCTGAGATCGCGACCAGAGCCGAAGGCAGAGGCTTTAACCCACTGGGCCACGCAGGTGCCCCTGTCCTATTTTTAAAAAGAATTAATTTTTTGGGTGCCTGGGTGGCTCAGTTGGTTGGGCTACTGCCTTTGGCTCAGGTCATGATCCTGGAGTCCCGGGATCGAGTCCCATATCGGACTCCCAGCTCTGTGGGAAGTCTGCTTCTCCCTCTGACCTTCTCCCCTCTCATTCTCAGTCTCTCTCTCTCTAATAAATAAATAAAATCTTTTAAAAAAATTAAAAAAAGAATTAATTTTTTAAAAGATTTTATTTTATTGATTGATTGATTTAAAAAGATTTATTTATTTATGGAGAGAGAGCATAAGAGGGGCGAAGGTCAGAGGGAGAAGCAGACTCCCTGCTGAGCAGGGAGCGGAACCTGGGGCTTATCCAGGGATCCTGGGCCAAAGGCAGACTCCCAACCAACCAATGTGGGGCTCCATCTCACAACCCTAAGATCATGGCCTGAGTGGAAACCAAGATTCAACACACCAATAGACTCTTAACTGACTGAGCCACCAGGTGCCTCACAGGGAGAAAGCTTTTAAAGTCTAAATGCCTAGTTCTCTTGTTTTAGTCTGGGTAAAGCACTGTAGACAGTGGCAGCCCTATCTTTTAATTTTCTGAAGTACTTTAATGTGTCAGTCTGAAAACATTGCTTAAAATACTCACTTTATAGTGAAGGGTTGGAGGAAACTGGGCACTTGTCTAAAAATTGAAGCAAATGAGAACAATTTTCTTTTGGTGCTAAAACCTGGGATGTAACAATTTTGAAAAAGTTTCACTGAGCTAAGAAGGGTGAAAAGGTTGGAGAAGAAATACATACAGACATAGCCTTGCAGATATCGCAGAAATCGAACTTTATGAGTGAATATTCTCCAGGAATTCGTAACGTCTAGGATATGTGTGTGTGTGTGTGTGTGTGTATTCTTTTTTTAAAGATTTTATTTGTCCATTTGACAGAGGGAGAGAGATCACAAGTAGGCAGAGAGGCAGGCAGAGAGAGAGGGGAAGCAAGCTCCCCGCTGAGCAGAGAGCCCCATGTGGGGCTTGATCCCAGGACCCTGAGATCATGACCTGAGCCGAAGGCAGAGGCTTTAACCCACTGAGACACTCAGGTGCCCCTAGGATATATTTTCTTGATGGTACTATTTTGAAGAGATGGGTTTTACAAAGTTTGGTATTGGCAGAGAGGCTTTCGATTTAGGCCAGAGTTTTACCTGTGTCAATTTAAAATACCTTTGTATGGGGTGCCTGGGTGGCTCAGTTGGATAGGCGTCTGTCTGCCTTGGGCTTGGGTCATGGTCCCAGGGTCCTGGGATTAAGCCCCACATCGGGCTCCCTGATCAGTGGAGAGCCTGCTTCTCCCTCTCCCTCTGCTGTTCTGCCTACTTGTGTTCTCTCTATCTCTCTGTCAGCTACATAGATAAAATCTTTAAAAAATAAAAAAATAAAATACCTTTTCATTTGTTCAGGCAGTGATGTCTGATTCGTAGGTCAAAAGATTACCATTTGAGACCAGAGAAAATCGCGTTATATTAAGAGAGTATGGGTGAAAACCAAAATCCAGGATGAGTTAGTTAGCTTTGTTCCATGGTATGTGGATGAGTGCAGTCACGGAAAGGGGGTGCAGATCTGGCAATATTGAGTTTTAGTGAATTTAGACCCAGTTTGTCTAAATTTTCCTTAACTCTACAGGCTAAAATATCAAGGCAGTGTTCAGGGCGTCAGCAACTCTTATGTTCTAGTAAGAAGCCACAAATGCCCAGACCCCCCCTTGTCATCTTTTTAACTCTCAAAAGAGGTTTCAGAGGACAAATAACCTCTTAGATACCTTGGAAACCTGTTTAAAAATCCAACCTACTCCTATTGAATATTTACTTTCGACTCCGGATGCTTTTACCACGTTCAGCTTCCCCCACAACCAGGGCAACACTGTCCCTAGAGAGTCAGGGGCAGAGGCAGTGTGACACTGCCGAACTGCTATCAAGACACCGACATTTCTTTGTCTTGTTACCAAGCTTAGCAGCAGCAGCACATACAGGCTACAGTTCATCAGCCAGACCCATATCCGAGAGCTGGAAAAACCATTGAAGAATACTAAAGGCGGGAAGAGAGAGATAAAGCAGGAAGTCTAGTCGAAAGCTTAGCACATAGTAGATGCTCACTAAAGGTAAACCTTAGGTTTTCTTTTTTTGTTCTTTGTTTTTTCGAAGATTTCATTTATTTATTTGACAGAGAGAGAGCACAAGCAGGGGGGATGGCAGAGGGAGAGGGAGAAGCAGGCTCCCCATTGAGCAGAGAGCCTGATGTGGGGCTCAATCCCCGGACCCTGGGATCATGACCTGAGCGGAAGGCAGACGCTTCACCAACTGAGCCACCCAGGCGCCCCTCTTCTGCACCCACTTTCAAGGAAGAAACCTCAGTAGAAAAAAATAAAAAATAAATTAAAAAAATAAATAAAAGAAAAAAAAAAAGAAACCTCAGTAGTGTCTGCACTGCAAGGGGCTTTCAGGGTCGCCCAGCACAATCGCTTCACTTTACAGATTTGGGACACAGGCCCAGAGCAGTGGAATGGCCAGTCCAAGAAATCATGCAGAGTTCCTCCCGGAGAAGATGAGCCTCTTGGCGGCCGCGCCCTCCCGAGACCCGGATCATGCGCTGCGCACGGCACACACCAGCTCAGGTCCAGTGCGTCAGCGCTTACCACTCCATCCCCCTTAGAAGTCTGGTCTTCGAAGGGCTGAAGACTCAAAGCTCCCCCCAAAGCCTCATCACTGAGTCATTTTATCTCTCGGAGAAGTAAGCAACCTCCCCTGCCGGCATTCAGTCTCCCGGCGCTTACAATTTCAGACCTGGAGAGAGTGATGCCATTGGTACCCTTTACACAAGAGGCCGAGTGTACGAGTGTACTTTCCTTACAGCCGCCCTCGTTTCTCCCAATCTCCTTTCAAAGCCAAGTTTGCCAACCCGAGGCACCACCTGTGAGCCAAAGCCAGCTCTGCGTGCGTGATGAATTAACTTTTTTAGCAAAGTAGGCTGATAGCTTGAAAATTGTCATGGAGGAATTGATTTTCACTTTGAAATGGGTCATTTGTGGTTTGTTTTGATCAATGTCACACTCCTCCTTCTCAGATGTCATCAGGGAGCTCTGGGAAAAGGACCCTGGGTGCAGTGTGAATATAATTGTCAAATGCCATGAGCTGTGTTTCACCTCTATCCCTGTCACACACACACACACACACACACACACACACACACATAAAGGGTAGGTCTTAAGGTGAAGGTTTGAATTCCCAACATTTACATGCCAATATTTTAGACTCTAATAATACAATAAGGGCCTCTTACACACACACACCCTTGCTTTTAAAATCAAGGGACACAAGAGATTGAAGGGGTGGCATTCAGGGAATGGGTACATAACTGATATGTCTAGACCCATCCTTTTTCTTTTTAAAGTAGGCTCCATGCCTGATGTGGGGCTTGAACTCATGACCTTGAGATCAAGATGCCTAGACCCATCCTCAGCACAGTACCCAGATAAAATTAGAGCTGTTATGTGAATTGCAGATTTGGAGCACAACATTCTCTTATTCCAGGACCAAGAAACTTGGTTTAGGGGAAAAAAGATGGAGGCAAGGGAAAGTCTTTGTCCACTGCGTCCTTGAACAAGGGAGACAAAGGATGAAACAATAGATGTTTTTATTTTATTTTATTTTATTTTTTAAGATTTTATTTATTTATTTGACAGAGAGAGAGATCACAAGCAGCCAGAGAGGCAGGCAGAGAGAGAGGGGGGGGGAAGCGGGCTCCCTGCTGAGCAGAGACCCCAATGTGGGGCTTGATCCCAGGACCCTGAGATCATGCGGCTCAGTGGGTTAAAGCCTCTGCCTTCGGCAAAAGATGTTTTTAAGTAGTAAGTGGAAAAGGAGACTGTGGGGACCTAGGGGAGGAAGAAATCCCTATCAGCAGCTGGGCCCAGAGCTACTGATCAGGATTAGGAAGCTGGGGAGTGCAGGGGCCAGGCAGATGGGCACTTCCTCTGGGAGGTAGCCGGTGGGGCACAAGGAGATGACTCTGACCAGCTGGGCATACAAGAGACAGGAAAGTCAGAACTCAGAATTCATATGCAAATGAGTTCTTTACCTCTCCTTCCATAGCCCCCACCACAAGGTCAAGGAACAGAGCTGTCTTTTCTTTTTCTCACTTGCCTACCCTCCTTTTAACTCAAAGGGTCACCTTAAGGAGTTTCAAAAGGATTGACATATTCATAAAGAAGGAGAGAAAGTCAAAACAGGGAGGAGGGGGTCTCACAATGGGATTGACCCTGGCCAAGATACCTAACCCCAAAGCCCTGAGAAACATCCAAAAGCATCCTATTTCTTCATTTTTAAGCAGAAGGAATTTCCAAGAATATCTAAGGAATTCTGTAGGCCCACCAACTGCATCAAAACCTCAGCTCAAACAGGGAGTCAGATAAAACTATTTCAAGGCAGGGAGCCTGGGTGGCTCAGTTGGTTAAGTGTCCATCCATAAGCATCCGACTCTTGGTTTCAGCTCCGGTCACGATCTCAGGACGGTGAGATCCAGCCCAGCACTGAGCTGCTCTGCCTACTTTTGCTCTCTCTCTCTCTAATAAATAAATAAAATCTTAAAAAAATACAATGAAGGGATAGAATATAACAATGAAAGTTAACAATATTTTTAAAAAGGAATTGATAAGATATTGGTTAAAATAGGAAAGAAGTGGGGCGCCTGGTGGGTTAGAGCCTCTGCCTTCGGCTCGGGTCATGATCTCAGGGTCCTGGGATCGAGCCCCACATCAGGCTCTCTGCTCAGCGGGGAGCCTGCTTCCCCCTCTCTCTCTGCCTGCCTCTCTGCCTACTTGTGATCTCTCTCTGTCAAATAAATAAATAAAAATCTTTAAAAAAAATAAAATAGGAAAGAAGAAAAATTCAAGAAAAAAATAGAAAAAGAAAAAAATAAAGAAAATTTTAAAAATTAATTTTGAAAGACTAAAGAATCATGGGGGAAAAGCCATGAATTCTATGTGCTGTATTCCCCTAGCGCTGGAATTTTGCAGTTCTCATTGATGGGTGAACGTGGTCTTGGCTGGATGTTCTTTCTGATGTTCTGAGAGATCAGAAAAGGGAGGGGCCTGTTGCAGTGATCCTCAAATGTCTTTGCCTGAGGCAGAATTGCACCGCCCTTGCCAGGGGCCAGGGCAGGCAATGGCTTTTGTTCCCTGAAAGCTTTCTGCACAGCTTTGGAGAAGAATGAAAATCGTGGCCTCCCAATCTCCTGCCCAGAGGAACCGAGAGCTCAGCCCCACCCCCTTCAGCACGCCCTCAGAGAAAAGCAGTCAATCACTACCGCCTCCCTGGTCTCCTGCCGCACTCCGAGCTCACCCGGCCTGTGACTGAGCATTTCTATCTCTGGTGCTCGGCCCCATCTGGAGTCTCCAAACCCAGCAGATTCCTGCAGCACGCTCCTGCGCGGCTCCTCCCAGAGGAGGAAGGTGAGTCTCCTCCGATCAGCCACTTGTGGGGTCCCTGCTCAAAGAGTAGTGGTCCGACTGTGCCTCAGATCATGGTTTATGGCAACCCCAAGCTGAGAGCCCCCTCCTCGGCTCAGTCTCTGCAGCTGGCTTCCCCCTCTGATACTTGGGAGTTCTGCCACACTTAGGCAACACTGATCTTTCTGTGACCCAGACGGCACTGAGACCACGCTGTCCCCGCGAGGGTTCCACCCCCTCCTTAGCCATTGGACTGACATCTCTCTGTGGAGCAGACTTCTAAAAGTTCTGATTTTGTGCTCTGCTGCTCCATAACTTGCTGGGAGTCAGATGGCAGAGGCTCTCTCTCCCTCCCCAGCCCCCCACCCCAGAGTCTATCTTCATGTATATCATCTTGGATTCACTTCTCTGCACGTTCTACCTTCCAGAAAGTGGTTGCTTTTCTGTTCATAAAATGGCTGCTATTCTTCTGTTTGATCTCCTGTTGACTTTGCAGGTGTTCAAAATGGTTTGATAACTATCTAGCTGAATTCCTGGGACCTGACAAAATTTAGGTCTCCTGCTCCTCCTCCTATTTATTTATTTTTAAGATTTCATTTATTCATTTCAGAGAGAACAAGAGAGCACAAGCAAGGGAAGGGGCAGAGGGAGAGGGAGAAACAAATTTTCCACTGGGCAGGGAGCCCCACATGGGGTTTTGATCCCAGGACCCCAAGATTATGACCTGAGCTGAAGGCAGACGCTTAACCCACTGAGCCACCCAGGTGCCCCAGATCTCTCACACTTTAAAAAGCAAGACAAAGATTTCCAATTTCCAGTCCAACACATAGAGAGCATAGAAGCAATTCATAACAAAAAAAATATCTTCATAACAAGAAAAAAATGAAATAAACTAAAAATAATTTTTAGGGGTGCCTGGGTTGCTCAGTTGGTTAAGCGTCTGCCTTCAGCTCAGGTCATGATCCCAGGGTCCTGGGATCGAGCCCTGCATCAGGCTCCCTGCTCAGTGGGGAGTCCTTCTCCCTCTCCCTCTGCTGTTCCCCCTGCTTGTGCTCTCTCTGTCTCAAAAAAAAATTATATATATATATATATATATATATATATATATAATTTTTCTTAGATCTATCAGAGAATTGAAGTCATAGGGGCAAACTGTTGCCCTGAAAGTAGAAAGAATACACATAAACACAGTTTACCAGGAGCAGAAGAAGCCCAAGCAGAAACCCACATTTGGAGCCAGTATGAGTTGGGGCATATTAAACCGTAATTGGTGAATTTTAGAAGCTCATTATAGACTACCTTGAAGAGTTAATACTCTGGCGGGGAAGGGGTTTGGAGGAGCTATCACTGTAAAAATTGGAGAAATATCCACTCTTGCTTATAGCTGAGAGAGAGGGAAAATATTTTTTTAAGGTTTTATTTATTTATTTGACAGAGAGAGAGCACAAGTAGGCAGAGAGGCAGGCAGAGAGAGAAGGGGAAGCAGGCTCCCTGCTGAGCAGAGAGCCTGACCCGGGGCTCGATCCCAGGACCCTGAGATCATGACCTGAGCTGAAGGCAGAGGCTTAACGCACTGAGCCACCCAGGTGCCCCTGAGGGAAAATATTTTAAAGATTTTATTTATTTATTTGACAGAGAGAGACACCGCAAGAGAGGGAAGACATGCAGGGGGAGTGGGAGAGGGAGAAGCAGGCTTCAGGTGCCCCAAGAGGGAAGATATTTTAAAGATATTACTTATTTATTTGGAGAGAGAGAGAGAGAGAGAGACAGAGAGAAAGAGAAAGATAACATGGGCGGGGGACAGGCAGAGGCAGAGGGAGAAGCATACTTCCATCTGAGCAGGGAACCTGATGCAGGACTCAATCCCAGGACCTTGGGATCATAACCTGAGCCAAATGCAGATGCTTAACTGACTGAGCCACCCAGGGACCCAAGGGGAAGGATATTTTAAAACATGTCTAGGCTCTCTGTTTTTCTCAACCAAGGCCTGCCCTGACGGGAAACTAACCAGAGCCTCAGGGACTTGGGATTTACCAAAGCCTAGATGGGGTTGGGGGGGACAGGTAATACCCAGCTCTGGCCCCTTCTAGCCTTCCTGTTTTAGCTAAAGGAAAGGATGGGGAAGCTGAGAAGCACTTGTAAAGGTCCCAGCCCAGGGACACAGGCTGCCTGAAGTACTGAGATCTAATCATAGGACTATAGAAAGTTCCTTCTCCCCAAACCCTCCACCAAATCAATAGTGCCCGGCTACAGTTACAGTGAGGTACCGCTCAAAGAACTGTAAGCCTCATCTAAGAACTAGCCTCTAGGAAAACTCAGACAAGACAGTGGGGACAAAACCAAGGCCACCAAAGGACATTTTAGCCTCTGAAAGCTACAGCAAACAGTGAACACTGCCTAATTCCTAGCCAGATAAACAGAAAACCTCCTATTAAAAAACTATCCCGTTCTTTTACCCAGTACATCATGTATGGCTTTCAACAAAAAAAGTATAAGGCATGCTAAAAACCAAAAAAACATATTCTGAAGAGACAAGGAATTCTCAAGCAGACTTCAAATATGGCAGAAATCTTGGAATTATGTGATCTGGAATTAACATAACTATGACTAATATGCTAAAGGCTCTCATGAAAATAGTGGACAGCATGCAGAACAGATGAGTAATATAAGGCACGAGATAAACACACTAAGAAGGAATCGAAAGGAAACACTAGAAATCAAAAACACTGTGACAGAACTGAAAAATGCCTTTAAAAAATTATTTATTTGAGAGAGAGAAAAAAAAAAAAGAGAACCTGAGTTGGGGGAGAGGGGCAGAGGGAGAAGAAGGAGAAGGAGACTCCATGCTGAGCAGGGAGCCAGATGGGGCTCTATCCCAGGACTGCAGGATCATGACCTGAGCTGAAGGCAGACACTTAGCCAACTGAGCCACCCAGGCGCCGCTGAAAATTGCCTTTTAAAAAAATTTTTAAGTTAGTCATCTCTACACCTGTCATTCTTTTGCATATTCTATCTAGTTTTCCCTACACCATTTATTAAAGAGACTGTTTTCCCTATTGTATATTCTTGCCTCCTTTGGCATAGATTTTTTTTAAGTGAGAGAGAGGAGGAGGAGAGGGAGAGAGAAAATCCTAAGCAGGCTCCACACCCCAGCTCGGAGCCTGACTCGGGGCTCGATCTCACAACTCTGAGATCATGACCTAAGCCCAAATCAAGAGTTGGGCACTCAACTGACTGAGCCCCCCAGGAGCCCCTCTTTTGGCATAGATTAATTGCCCATACAAGCATGGGTTTATTTCTGGGCTCTCTGTTGTGTTCCAGATACCTCCAGCTTTGTTTTTCTTTCTCAAGTTTGCTTTGGCTACTGGGAGTCTCATGGTTCCATACAAATTGCAGTGTTAATTGTTTTAGTTTTGCGAAAAATGCTGTTGGTAGTTTTTTTTGTTGTTTTTTTTTTTTTTTTGAGAGAGAGAGAAAGAGCATGAGCAAGGGAGTGGGGCAGAGGGAGAAGGAGAGAGAGAACATTAAGCAGGCTCCATGCCCAGTGCAGAGCCCAACTTAGGGCTTGATCTCTACAACCCTGAGATCGTGACCTGAGCCGAAATCAAGAGTCGGACCCTCAAATGACTGAGCCACCCAGGCACCCCGCTGTTGGTATTTTGATAGGGATTGCACTGAATCACTATGTTGTACACCTAGAACTAATACAACATTGTGTGTCGACCATATCCCCCCCCCAATTTTTTTAACCTTCAAAAAAAAATAAAAAAGTAATACTGGCAGAGAATTTTTCCAAATTAATGGCAGACACCGAACAATAGGTCCAGGAAGTTCAAAGAACATCAAGCAGGATAAATACCAAAAAATCAATACTTGGCCTTATCATATTCAAACTGGAGGAAATTAAAGACAAGGAGAAAAAATTTTGAAAGAAGCCAAATTGAAAAATTGAAAAATTTTTGAAAGAAGCCAAATTGAAAGGGCGCCTGGGTGGCTCAATGGGTTAAAGCCTCTGCCTTTGGCTCAGGTCATGATCTCAGGGTCCTGGGATCGAGTGCCACATCGGGCTCTCTACTTGGTGGGGAGCCTACTTCTCCCTCTCTCTCTGCCTACCTCTCTGCCTACTTATGATTGTTCCCTCTCTCTCTGTCAAATAAATAAATAAATTATAAAAAAAGGAAAGAAGCCAAAAAAAAAAGCCTTGCTCCCATACAGGAACAAGGGTAAGAATCATATCAGGCTTCTCTTTAGAAAATATGCAAGCAAGAAGAGTGAAGTGAAATATTTAAAGCATTGGAGAAAAAATATCATACGTAGAATTCTGAATCCATCAAAATTATCCTTCAAAAGTGTAGAGAAATAAAGACTTTCTCAGACAAATAAAACTTCTAAATTTGTCACCAATATACCTGCTTCACAAGAAACGCTACAAGAAGTGCTTAGAGACAAGGAAAAATAATATAGGTCAGAAACTCAGATTTGCATAAAGAAAGGAAAAGTACTAGAGAAATAATAAGTGAAGGTAAGATGAAATATTTTATTCATAATACTCTTTTTTTCTAAAGAATTGCTTATCTATTTTTAGAGAGGGGGAGGGGCAGAGAGAGAGGGAGACGCAGATGCCCTGCGGAGCAGGGAGCCCGATGTGGGGCTTGATCCCAGGACCCTGAGATCACGACCTGAGCCAATACCATGAGTTGGATGCTTCACCTACTGAGCCACCCAGGGGCCCTGAGAGTCTTTTAAAAAATTTTTTAAATTAATTAATTAATTTTTGAGAGAGAAGGAGTGGGGGAGGGGCAGATCGAGAAGGAGAGGTAGAGAATCTCCAGCGGACTCTGCACCAAGCATGGAGCCCGACGTGGAGCTCAATCTCAGGACCCTGAGATCATGACATGAGCCAAAACCAAGAGTCGGATGCTCAACTGACTGCATCACCAGGCACCCCTTATTTATAATATTCTTTTTTTAAAGACGTTTACACTTTTAAATATATATATATATTTTTTATTTATTTGAGAGAGAGAGTGAGTGAGCGAGAGCCCACAAGCAGGGGGAGTGGCAGAGGCAGAGGGAGAAGCATGCTTCCCGCTGAGCAGGGAGCCTGAGGCGGGGCTCGATCCCAGGACCCTGATATTATGACCTGAGCCGAAGGCAGACGCTTGACCAACTGGGCCACCCAGGTGCCCCTATTTGTAATAGTCTTACTTGATCTAATGGATAATGGTTTGTTCAAAACAGTAATAGCAAAAATGTATTCAGTGATTATAGCATATGGATAAGTGAAATGAATGACAGCACTGTTCTATAAGACAGGAGAAAGGAACTGGGAATACTGTGCGTAGGGTACTTGTGCTACCAGGGAAATGATCTAGTGTAATTTAAAGTGGACTTGTTTGTTGTAAATGTACATTGTCAATTCCAGGGCAACCGCTAAAACAATTTCTAAGTGTTACCGATATGGTAAGAGAGGAGAGAAAATTGAATCATAATAAAAAGTCCAGTTAAAACCAGAGAAGGCAGGGGTGCCGGGTTGGCTCAGCGGGTTAAAGCCTCTGCCTTTGGCTCAGGTCATAATCTCAGGGTCCTGGGATCGAGCCCCGCATCAGGCTTTCCGCTCAGCGGGGAGCTTGCTTCTGCCTGCCTCTCTGCCTACTTGTGATCTCTCTCTCTCTCTGTCAAATAAATAAATAAAATTTTTAAAAAATAAAAAAGAGGAAAAAAAATAAAAATAAAAAAGAGAAGGCAAAAAAAGAGTGGAAGACAAAATAGAAACCAAGAACACTGACAAAGAATAGAAAACGATTGGAACAATGGTAGATATTAATTGGAATATATCAATAATAATAGTCTAAATATACCAATTAAAAGATAGAGGGGCGCCTGGGTGGTTCAGTGGGTTAAAGCCTCTGCCTTCAGCTCAGGTCATGATCTCAGGGTCCTGGGATGGAGCCCCGCATCAGGCTCTCTGCTCGGCAGGGAGCCTGCTTCCCCCTCTGTCTCTGCCTGCCTCTCTGTCTACTTGTGATCTCTCTCTGTGTGTCAAATAAATAAATAAAATCTTAAAAAAAAATACAGATAGTAAGCATGGATAAAATAAATAAATAAGAGCCAACTATATGTCACCTACAAGAAACCTACTTTATTTTTTAATTTTTTTTATTTTTCAAAGATTTTATTTTTAAGTAATTTCTACACCCAACATGGGGCTTGAACTCACAATCCTGAGATCAAGAGTCACACCCTCCTCTGACTGAGCCAGCCAGGCACCGAAGAAATCTACTTTAAATATAAAGACACAGGGCGCCTGGGTGACTCAGTCAGTTAAGTGGCTGCCTTCGGCTCCCGTCATGATCTCAGGGTCCTGGGATCGAGCCTTGCGTTGGGCTCCCTGCTCAGTGGGGAGCCTGCTTCTCCCTCTCCCTCTGTCTGCCACTCCCCCTGCTTGTGAGCTCTCTCTCTCAAATAAACCAATAAGATCTCAAATAAATAAATAAATAAATACAAACACACAGGGGCCTGAGTGGTGCAGTTAAGTGCCCAACTCTTGGTTTCGGCTCAGGTGGTGATCCTAGGGTCGTGAGATGGAGCCCGGAGTCAGGCTCCACACTCTGCACAGAGTACACTTGAGATTCTCTCTCCTCTCTCCCCTCCCACTCGTGCTCTCTCTCTCTAATAAGTAAATAAATCTTTAAAAAATACATATAAAGACACGGACAGCTTAAAAGTGAAGATATTGAGAAAGATATACCACGCTGACACTAAGCAAAAGAAAGCTGGAGTATCTCAGACAAAGCATGCTTCGGAACAAGGAAAATTATCGGCAATACCGAGGCGCATTATATAACAGCAAAAGACTCAATTTTCCAGAAGACAGCAATCCTTAATGTGTACGGGCTTAACAACACAGTGTCAAAATACATGAGTCAAAAATTGACAGAACTGCAAGGAGAAAAAGACAAATGCACTCATGTACTTGAGGACTTCAACCTCTCCTCTATCACTCATTGACAAAGACAGTAGATAGAAAATCAGTGTAATCAAATATAATGAACTAAGAGCACCATCAATAAACCAGACCTAATTGGCATTTATAGAATCTTCAACAACAGCAGAATGCACATTCTTTTCAAGCTCACATGGGACATTCACTAAGATAGACTATATTCTGGGCCATAAAACACACTTCTAAATAACACATGGATCAAAGAATAAATCTCAAGAGAATTTGAAAAAAAATTTTTGAACTAAATGGAAATGAAAACACAACTTGTCAAAATTTGGGGATGCAAATGAAATTAGTGCATAGATGGGCACTGGTCACACTGAATGCATATATTAAAAAAGGAGAAAAATCTAAAATTAATAATCTAAGTTTCCACTTTAGGAACCGAGAGAAAGAAGAGCAAATTAAACCCAAGTAAGCAAAAGAAAAGATAATAAAAATCAGAGCAAAAATCAGTGAAATTGAAAACAAGAAAACAGTAGAGAAAAATCAATGAAACCAAAAGTTGGTTATATGAAAATATTGATAAAAGTGATAAGTATCTATTCAGGCTAACCAAGATCAAAAGAGAGAAGACACAAATTGCTACCATCAGAAATGAAAGGAGGACATCACTTCTGATTCTGTTGACATTAAAAGGATAATAAAAGAATATCATGAACAACTCTGTGACCACAAATTTGATAACCTAGAAACGATGGGCCAATTCTTTGAAAAACGCAATCTAACAATACTTATAAAAAAAGAAATAAACTATATGAATAGGCCTACATCTATTTTAAAATTGAATCAATAATTAATAACCTTCCAAAACAGAAAGCACCAGGCACAAATGGGTTCATGGGGGGAATTCTACCAAACACTTAACGAAGAAATGATATGAATTCTCTACAAT
This sequence comes from Nasua narica, assembly GCA_028533885.1. Lineage (NCBI taxonomy): Eukaryota > Metazoa > Chordata > Mammalia > Carnivora > Procyonidae > Nasua > Nasua narica. Next base: position 77,546,513 of record CM052801.1, on the reverse strand, counting down.
TCGGTCTAGAAAATGGAAGCAGTGGAGTGCTTCCTAACTTATTCTTTGAGGTCATCATTACCTTAACACTAAAACCAGACAATACATTATAAGAAAGGCAAACCAAAGAGCAATATCTCTCATGAATATGGATGCAAAAATCCTCAACCAAATATTACCAGATCAAATCCAACAATGTCTAAAAAGAATTATATACTGGGGCGCCTGGGTTAAAGCCTCTGTCTTTGGCTCAGGTCGTGATCTCAGGGTCCTGGGATTGAGCCCTGCATCGGGCTCTCTGCTCGGCGGGGAGTCTGCTTCCCCCTCTCTCTCTGCCTGCTTCTCTGCCTACTTGTGATCTATCTCTCTGTCAATAAATAAATAAAATCTTTAACAACAACAAAAAAAAGAATTATATACTCTGACCAACTAGGATTTATCTCCGGTATGCAAGGCTAGGTCACACTCAGAAAGTCAATTAATGTAATCCATCACATCAACAATCCCTAAAGATTGATATGATCATATCATCAGATGCAGAAAAAGCATTCTACAAAATCCAAGACCAATTCATGTTAAAAAAACCCTCAGCAAGGGGCTCCTGGGTGGCTCAGTTGGTTAAGCATCTGCCGTTGGCTCAGGTCATGTTCCTAGGGTCCTGGGATCGGGCCCCACATTGGATTTCCTGCCCCGAGGGGAGCCTGCTTCTCCCTCTCCCTCTGCCTGTCTCTCCGCCCCCACCCCCACCGCTTGTGCATGTGCGCTCTCTTTCTCAGTCAAATAAATAAAAAACCTAAAAAAAAAAAACCCAAAAACCAAACCCTCAGCAAATTAGGAATATAAGGGAAGGTCCTCAACATGATAAAGGACATCTATGAACAACTTACAGTTATTAACATATTTAGTGGTGGGAAATTAGATGTTTTTACCCTACTACGATCAGGAAGAAAGCAGCGATGTCCTCTCTAACTATTCCTATTGAGCATCATAATGGAAGTCCTAGCTAATGCAAAAAAACAAAGTAAAAAAGTATGTAGATGGGGAAGGTAGAAATAAAACTGTCTTTATTCACAGATGACATGCTTGTCTAGATAAAAATTCCCAAAGAATTGTTAAAAAAAAAAAAAAGAAACAAATCTTCCCAGAACTCATAAATAATTATATAGCAAAATTGCAGGGCACAGGCTAATATATAAAGGTCAATCACTTTCCTATATACCAGGAATGAGCGATTGGAATGTAAAATTTATTTATTTGTTTTTTAAAGATTTTATTTATTTATTTGACAGAGAGAGACAGCGAGAGAGGGAACACAAGCAGGGGCACTGGGAGAGGGAGAAGCAGGCTCCCCGTTGAGCAAGGAGCCCGATATGGGGCTTGACCCCAGGACCCTGGGATCATGACCTGAGCCAAAGGCACTTAATGACTGAGCCACCCAGGCACCCCCGGAATGTAAAATTTAAAAACACAACATCATTTATATTAGCACCAACAAATTGAAATAAAAGGTATAAACTCAACAAAATACGTGCACTATCCCAATATCTACATGTGGAAAACTACAAAACTCTACATCAAAAATCAAAGAACTGAATAAATAAAGAGATAGTCTCTGCTCATGTATAATGTAGGAGAAAATCTAGGGAGCCTAGGCTTTGGCAAACCGTTCTTAAATTTTTTTTTTTTTTTAGGATTTATTTATTTATTTGAGAGAGAGAGAGAAAGTGAGTGGAGGGAGGGGCAGAGGGAGAAAGAGAGACTCTCAAGCAGAAACCGCACAGAGCACAGAGCCCCACGCTGAGCTTAATCCCGATGGTGACCCCAAGATCATGACCCGAGCCGAAACCAAGAGTCAGATCCCACCTGACTGAGCCACCTAGGTGCCCTGGCAAAGGGTTTTTAAATACAACACCAAAAGGGGTCTCCATGCTTAGCGCAAGGAGTCGGCTAAAGTTTCTCTCTCCCTCTCCCTCTGCCCCTCCACCCTCCCCCATCCCCTGGACTCGAGCTGTCTCTCTTTCTGAAATCAATCAATCAATCAATCATCTTAAGAAAAAATACACCACCAAGAGCACAATCCGTGAAAGAACTGAGAACTTGGACTTCCTTGGAATTAACGATGTGTGCCCTGGGTGGGGGATCCAGATAACAGTGCGGGGAAATCCTGAACTCACCTTCTCCCACGGACACAGCAAGCAACGCTCTCTGAGAACAACCTGAAGGCCAGCACATCAGCTTCTGCGCATCTAAAGATATATAAAAAAAAGCCACATCAAGACGGGAAGGAGGGACAGAGGTGCAGTGTGCTCGGGACCCACACCCCCAGGGCAGTGACCCACAAGTGGGAGGCTATCACAGGTGCGGAGCTCCTCCAACATCCGGGCCCCCCAGCCCTGGGGACCTGCACCAGGAAGCCGGTCACATATAATGTCTGACTTTGAAAATCAGAGGGGCGTAACTCTAGGGGGAGTCAGAGGGCTATAGAGAACTGAGGCTCCACTACTAAAGGGCCGGCGCCTAAACCCAGACCCAGCACGGAAGCCACAGTCTGAAAAGCACCTGGGCCTTAGGTGAAAATTTATTGACAAATTTTGGGATATGTGCTGGAGGGGCAGGAATCTGTAGGAACTTTCTTTAGGGCAAAAGCATTGTCAAAGGAAATAAAAAATACTTTGAGACAAATTGAAATGAAAAATAACATTAAAAATCTTTGGAAAAAAATGAAAAATAAAAAAATAAAATGGTGCCTGGGTGGCTCAGTTGGTTAAGGATCTGCCTTTGGCTCTGGTTGTGGTCCCAGGGTCTTGGGATGGAACTCCGCATCCGGCTCCCTGCTCGGTGGGGAGCCTGCTTCTCTCTCTGCCTCTGCCTGCCATTCCCCCGTTTGCACTCTCTCTCTGTCAAATATATACATATATATTTGTGCTCAGCAAAAAAAGTTTTAAAAGAGAAGTTTATAACAATACAAGCCTACCTCAAGAAACAGGAAAAACCTCAAATAAACAACCTAACCTTGTACCTAAAGGAACTAGAAGAAGAACAAAGCCTGAAGTTAGTAGAAGGAAAGAAATAATAAAGATCAGAGCAGAATGAAATGAAATAGAGACTAAAACAGCAATAGGAAAGGTAGTGAAATTAAGAGCTGGTTCTTTGAAAAGATAAACAAAATCGATAAACCTTTAGCCAGACTCAACAAGAAGAAAAGAGAGGGGACTCAAGTGAATCAAATCAGAAATGAAAGAGAACTTACCAGTGACACCACAGAAGCACAAAGGACTGCAAGAGAGTACTACAAAAAATTATATGCCAACAAATTGTACAATCTGGAAGAAATGGATAAATTCCTAGAAACATACAATCTTCCAAGACCGAATCATGAGTAAATAGACAATCTGAACAGGCCAATTACCAATAATGAAATTGAATCCTCAGTCAAAAAACTCCCAATGAACAAAAGTCCGGGACTAGGTGCTTTCACACTTCACGCTAAACGGTTATTATTTTTTAACTTTTTAATTATTTTTTAGTATCACGCCGACCAGAGGTGCTGGGTTAGGGTTTTGTCATTGGAACTAAAGTGCATGCCTACCCGCCATTGGGTAGGTAGACCAAGCGCTGTTGCCAAGTTGGCTTTTGTAGGCAGGAGGTGTGAAAGTGTACAGCCTGCTGTCACAAAAGTTAGGTGTAGGTTTTCCATCCAAAACTTCCTTTTTCAAAAAAAAAAAAAAGATTTTATTTATTTATTTGACAGAGAAAGAAAGAGAACGCACAAGCAGAGATACTGGCAAACCAGAGGGAGAAGCACAGCAGGGAGCTGGAAGCGGGGCTGATCCCAGGACGCAGGGACCATGACCTGAGCCGAAGACAGGGGCTTAACTGACTGAGTCGCCCAGGTGCCCCCATCCGAAACCTTCTTATTAGAAATTTCTCCAAATCCCCATCCCAGATCATATAATTTCTCCTACTCAACTCAGTCCTTGGCCCTCATCCCGTGATCAATTGTTTTTACATAGAAGATATCCAATAGACATCCGCTTTTCCCATTTACATTGTTAGCATCTTTCCCTAAATTCTAAAAAAGTTGATTTCCAATAATTAATGGCATTAGTTCTCATGGTCTGATAAGTTACTTCTTAGGAGGAAAGGCCCCAAAGGCTACCGAGCTACTAGTAGTAGACTGGATTCTGAATCTCCATAGCACACTCATTGTACCTTCAAAAATTAAAGTCAGTAGAATTAAGTATTCGAATGTTCTTTCATTTAAAAGCAGTATTAGGGCGCCTGGGTGGCTCAGTTAAGCATCTGCCTTCGGCTGGGGTCGTGATCCCAGAGTCCTGGGATCGAGTCCCACGTCAGGCTCCCTGCTCCGTGGAGAGCCTGCTTCTCCTTCTTCCTCTGCCCCTCCTCCTGCTTGTGCGCTCTGTCTCACTCTCTATCAAATAAATATTTTAAAAAATAAAAGCATAAAATGAATAGAATAGAAAACCATTAACCATGTATTGCCGAGCTAGCATATGATGGGACTAGTTTAAGGGGCTGGACCAGAAGGGGGTTACAAATTCCTTTTGCTCGTGCATATCAGTGGGGATGAATTTCTGGGGAATAAATAAACAGTTTTCTCTCCGCTGCGAACTTAACTGTAGTATATCAGGCTCACGTTATTAACAAAGAATTTGTGCCCTCTAAGCTAGCTGGGCAAAATGGGGCTTAGACATCATAGCTCACCACCAATTTCGATAAACAAACCCTCCTTATTTTGTTTGAGATTAGAAAGAAAACCCTGTGGGGACGCCTGGGTGGCTCGCTTAAGCGACTGTCTCCGGCTCAGGTCGTGATCCCAGGGTCCTGGGCAAGAGCCCCCGCATCGGGCTCCTTGCTTAGCGGGGACCCTGCTTCTCCTTCTGCCTCTGCACACCCCCCCTCCCCACTCGTGCTCTCGCGTATCTAAAATAAATAAAAATCTTTTTAAAAAAAAAGAAAAAGAAAAAATTGTGGGGGGTGTACTCCAACACACAGCCACATACACACAAACATATATATGTGTATATATATACACATATATATGTAAGGTTACATTGGTTTTGTCATTCACACGGCCGCTCAGTGAAATGTCTCCTGTGGCCTGTCGCCCTTCCCTTCAGGTATTTCAGCGCGAGAGTAAAAGAAGGAACACGCTCTCTAATCCAGTTTAGATTTGAGCAGCCTCACTCGGGACCGGAAGGATGAGTGGATCCGGTTGCCCCACGGACTTCTTTATACCGATACACACATCCCCGTCCCGTGGGCCGGACCACCTAGGTCGGGGGAAGGGATTTGCCGACGTACCCGGAACTGTTTCCAAGGTTTCCTCGGGTTCGGGCGGTGGCGCGACGGCGGGTTTGAGACACGAACCGACCGAGATCTGCCGAGGCTCGCGAGAGCGCCCCCTTCTCTAGCGGCTTAGGGGGCCCAGCGGCCGCGATGGCTCCCGTGTCGGGTTCGCGCAGCCCTGAGCGGGAGGCCTCGGGCTCCGGGGGGAAGCGTCGCAGTTCGTCGAGGAGCCCTAAGCCCAGCCGATCCGCCCGCTCCCCCCGGGGCCGGCGCTCGCGCTCGAGCTCTCGCTCGCACTCCTGCTCTCGGAACGGGCTCAGCCATCAGCTGGGCGGCTTCAGTCAGGGCTCGCGGAACCAGTCCTACCGTTCCCGCTCGCGCTCCCGCTCCCGGGAGCGGCCCTCGGCGCCGCGGGGCAACCCCTTCGCTTCAGCCTCCTCGAGCGCGTATTATGGCGGCTACTCGCGCCCGTACGGGAGCGACAAGCCGTGGCCCAGCCTTCTGGACAAGGAGCGGGAGGAGAGCCTGCGGCAGAAGTGAGTGAGGCGGGCACACCTTCTCTTGCGGGAGCCCACGCCACTTCGCAGTCGGACTTTCGCTTTTCGCTCTCTGCCCAGCGCCCCCCTCTCTCCATCCCTTCAGCCCCCCTCCGTTCCCCCCGACGACGCCTTTTTCCCTTTCCTCTCTTGGGTTTTCGCTCGTCCTCGGGCCCCTTCGTACCGCGCTCCGGTGTCTCCGCTGCTTCTGCCTCCTGGCTTGTAGCGGTCCTGTCGGGAGCCTCACACCTGCCCGAATTACCGTATCCGCTTGCTTGTGTCTTTATTATTTGGAAGCGCGCTCTTATTTCGCACTCGGTTGAGCTCTTGGCCAAGAAGAGACCTCTATGTTATTGATCACGAAATTAGCAGTGCCTAGTACTTGGTGGGCGTGCCATCATTGCTTGCTGAACCATGGACGGGTTTGAGGTCACAGGAGGTGCTCGGTGGAAATGTGGGGCGAGTCGGGAAGGCTGGAGAGGAAGAGTTTAAATCCGAGGGGGAGAAAACCCTCTGAGACCATATGATTGGATGTGGGGAAAAGAAATCTGCTAAACTGTTGACGAAGCTACGTTGAAAAAAGGCCTCTTTAGATGGTCTTAATTTGCCCGTGAAAAACATACTCTCATGAGTGAGTATTGGAGTGGAAAAGTGGATAGTTTAAGGAGGAGAAGGAAAAGGGTTATAATTATTGCCGCGGAAGTTTTAATATCTAATGCTTATCGAGTGTTAAATTCTATCAGGCACTGTACTAGGGGCTTTACATGTCCTCTGTGGTTTTTTGTTTTGTTTTGTTTTTTAAGATTTTATTTATTTATTTAACAGACAGAGTACAAGCAAAGGGGGAGCAGCAGGCAGAGAGAGAGGGAGAAGCAGGCTCCCCTCTGAGCAAGGAGCCCGATGCCGGACTGGATCCCAGGACCCTGGGATCATAACCCGAGCAGAAGGCAGACGCTTAACCACCTGAGCCACCCAGGCGCCCCTGCTTGTCCCCTGCGTTAAAGAAATTTAAGAGTATCATTTTTGTTCCAAGAATGAGAAGTAATACAGGATAGCGATGAAGAGGACAGGCTCCAGAATCGGACTGCCTCGAGTTTGAAGCCATGCTTTGCTGCCTAATAGTTGTGTGACCTTGAGCAAGTTTCTTAACTTCTCCGAGCTTTATTTCTTAACCATTTGAAAAGGGATAAAATTGGCGCCAAGTCTTTTAGAGTTGTGATGACTTAGTTCCCGGAACATAATGAATAGTACTCGAGTGTTAGCTATTAGGGTTTCCTGAATGGAAGCAGAAGCAATAAAAACGGTACTGGTTGGAGTACCGGTTAAATTGTTAAATTGTCGTTTTAACAATAAAAACGAGTTACGTTGGAGACCTACTTATCCAAATTAAATTTTTTCAGACAGTTACCTCCAAAGCAACTAACTTCTTACTGGGCAATCCTCATCAAGAGATGTCAGAACTCCTGGGATGAAATTTGCATTTGTACATTTAGAAGATGAATAATTTTATCTTAAGAGTGCAGATGAAAAAAAAAGTGCAGATGAATATGGTATGGTGACTAACATAACATTAAAAAAAAAGTGCAGATGAAGCTGGCAGCAGCAGAGATGAACACTTGACTGTTCTTACAGCCTGTCATACTTCCCCCTGCATATATATTCCAAGTTGAGTTATAAGTGTAACCCTTTTAGGCTCTTCAAGTGGGAAACCGGAGTCCAATTCTGCATGATTATAATATCTTTCCTCCTGAATAAAGAAGTAAAAAATTGTATATTCAAGCAATCAAACCAATTTATTTTGTAAGGGTTTGGTGTGTGTGTTGTGTGTGTGTGTGTGTGTGTGTTTTAACAAATGGAATCACAAGCTGCTTGGAGGAATTGAGCCTTCGTTTTTTGTGTTTTGTTTGTGAGCAAAATTTTAAAAGATCACAAACATAAATTTTTCGTGTCCTCCAAGAGTAGATAGAGGATATAGTCCTTTTCCAAAAAGGAACTAAAGGGAAAACAGAAAACAAGCCCTGTATCTCATTGAGGACAGTTTTTGTCAGATAAAACTTTTCTTTCATTTTCAGACCTTTATTTTCTATTTTCCAGTGGTTCATTTTTATTTTCTTTATTAATTCCCGAATTTCTGAAAACGGGTTTGACTAAATCAAAAGTAGAGACTGCTCTTTATTCTCATAAATGCGTGTAAACAAAGAAGTTATTTCCAATATCACATATTGCAGAAGATGAAATGAGCAATTAAGAGCTATGTCATGCAAAAGGCAGAAGAGAGGCACTTGACAACTTTTTAAGCTGTATTTCTGGCCTGGCCTCAGGCTGTCTGTGTCTGTACCAAGAACATCAAATTATAATAAGTATACTTAATTTATTAATTTAACTTTTAAAATAGGAAAATAGGACTTAACTGGACTCCTTTGAATTGATTATATATTTAGGAAACAATTTAGCCATGGAGTTATAATTTATATGCTTATATCTTCTAGGAGATTAAGTGAGAGAGAGAGGATTGGAGAATTGGGAGCTCCTGAAGTATGGGGACTTTCTCCAAAAAATCCAGAACCAGAGTAAGTGATTAAAAAATACTTTGTAAAAACATAACATTTGTTTAAATCCAAAGACTATTGTCAAAATTTTGTTAAATGAACTTTTAAATACAGCTCACGTTTTTTCTTCTTTTTTGTGATTTGTGCTATTCTGCCCTTTAGAATTTTAAAAACATTGAACATACCTAAGGATTAAAACATGTTGCTAGTGGATTTTAACATATTAATTGTTCTATTTATTTATTTATTTATAAAGATTTTATTTATTTATTTATTTGACAAAGAGAGAGCACAATTAGGCATAAGGTCAGGGAGAGGGAGAAGCAGGCTCCCCACTGAGCAGAGAGCCAGACACAGGGCTCGATCCCAGAACCCTGGGATCCTGGGATCATGACCTGAGCCGAAGGCAGCCACTTAACCAACTGAGCTACCCAGGCGCCCCTTAATTGTTCTTTTTAAATTGTAATTCATGAGGGTACCAATTTCCTATTCATAGAAGGGTTCAGTATTAAGACAAATACATTTATGTTATTTTGAATTGTTTTTTTCTCAACCTAATAGCAGATTATGTGTCACATGTTAGCCTTACAAAGGGATTTTTTTTTCGAGGTACAATTGACAAACTATGGATGATGGTAGAGTAGGGTTTTCTTATATATATATCATTTGCAAGTAGTAAGTTTTCCTTCTTCTTTACCAATTTGGATGTCTTTTATTTTTCTTATCTTGTGGCTAGACTTCAGTAATGTGTTGAATAAAAGTGGTGAGAATGAGCATCCTTGTCTTGTTCCTGATCTTAGGGTAAAGCTTTCAGCTTTTTACTGTTGAGTATGATATTAGCTGTGGGTTTGTCATATATGGCCTTTCTTAAGTTGAGGTATGTTTTCTCTACATTCACTTCATTGAGAGTTTGTATCTTCTTTGGATATTGAATTTTGTCACATGCTGTTTCTGCATCTATTAAGATGATCCTAGAATTTTTATCCTTTATTTTGTTAATGTGGTATATCCACATTGATAGATTAGTGGATATTGAATTATCCTTGCATTTCTGGAATAATTTCTACTTTAGTATGGTATATGATCTTTTTAATGTAGTATAAAATTTGGTTTGCTAATATTTTGTTGCAGATTTTTGCATCTACATACATCAGAGGTATCAACTTGTTTTTTTTTATCTATGGTGTCTTTGGTGTTGGTATCAGGATAATGCTGGCCTCGTAGAGTGAATATATTCTTCAATTTTTTGAAATTGTTTAAGAAGTATAGATCGTAACTCATTAAATATTTGGTAGAATTTACCTGTAAAACCATCTGGTCCCGGAGTTTCTTTTGTTGGGAATTTTTTGATTACTGAGTCAATTTCATTAGTAGTAATCAGTCTGTATTGTTATCTTCCTGATTTAGATGATTGCTGTTTCTAGGAATTTATCAATTCTCCGTTGTTTCATTTGTTGGCACATAATTGTTCTTAGTAGTCTCTTAGGATTTTTTCCTATTTCTGTAATATTGGGTATAACTTATCCCCTTTGATTTCTGATTTTATTTATATGGACACTCTTTTTTTCTTGATCAATCTGGCTAAAGATTTTTTTTTTATCAATTTTATCTTTTCAAAGAACCAACTCTTAGTTTCTTTTTCTTTTTTTTAAGATTTTTTATTTATTTGAGAGCAAGTGAGAGAGAGAGAGAGCACACATGAGCGGGGGGGAGGGGCAGAGACAGGGAGAAGCAGGCTCCCCACCAAGCAGGAAGCCCGATGTGGGACTTGATCCCAGGATCCTGGCATCATGACCTGAGCTGAAGGCAGACACTTAACCAACTGAAGCCACCCAGGCGCCCCCAACTCTTAGTTTCATTGATCTTTTCTGTTGTCTTTTTAGTTTCTTTTTCATTTATTTTTCACTCCAATCTTAATTATTTTCTTCATTCTACTACCTTTGGTCTTTTTTTTTTTTTCCTAGTTCCTTTAGCTGTAATATTAGATTGTTTATTTCAGATTTTTCTTGGTTCTTTAGCTAGGCCTGTATAAAACTTCCCTTGTAGACCTTCTTTTGCTGCATTTCATAGATTTCCTACTGTTGTGTTTCCATTTTTATTTGTCTCAAGGTATTTTTGATTTCCTCTTTGATTTCTTCATTGACGCATTGGTTGTTTGTTTTTAAAGATTTATTTAAGAGAGAGCATGTGCACAAGTGGGAGGGTCAGAGGGAGAGAGAATCTCAAGCAGACTCCATGCTGAGCGCAGAGCCTGACATGGGGCTCGATCTCACGACCCTGAGATCATGACCTGAGTTGAAAGCAAGAGTCACACACTTAACCAACTGTACCACCCAGGCACCCTGACCCGTTGGTTGTTTAATTCCATGTTGTTTTGCCTTTATGTGTTTGTGTTTTTCCAGTTTTCTTGTAATTGATTTCTAGTTTCATACTGTTGTAGTCTGAAAAGATACTTGATATGATTTCAGTCTTCTTAAATTTATTCAGACTTGTCTTGCTAATACAGGATCAGTCCTGGAGAATATTCCATGTGCATTTGAAAAGAATGTGTATTCTGTTTTTGGATAGAATGTATATATCTGTTAAGTCCATCTGGTCTAATGTGTTGGTCAAGGCCACTGTTTCCTTGTTGATTTTCTGTCTGAATGATCTGTCCATTCATGTAAGTGGGGTGTTAAGGTCTCTTACTGTTATTGTATTACTGTCAATTTCTCCCTTCATGTCTGTTAATACTTGGTTATGTATTAAGGCACTCCTATGTTGGGTGCATAGGTATTTACAAATGTGCTATCCTCTTGTTGGATTGATCCCTTTATCATGTGTAATGTCCTTCATGTCTTGTTACAGGCTTTGTTTTCTAGTCTGTTTTATATAAGTATTGCTACCCCAGCTTTTTGTTTGTTTTCATTTGCATAGGATATCTTTTTCCATCCCTTCAGTTTCAGTCTCTGTGTTTTTAGATCTGAAGTAAGACTCTTGTAGGCAGCATATAGATGGGTATTGTTTTTTTTTTAAATCTATTCAGCTACTGTGTGTGTTTTGAGCACTTAGTAAGTTTACATTTAAAGTAATTATCGATAAAAAAAATTATAGGTATGGACTTGTTGCCATTTTGTTGATTTTTTTTTCTGATTTTTAAAGATTTATCTATTTGTCAGAGAGAGAGAGAGAGCTCACAGGTGGGGAGCGGCAGGCAGAGGGAGAAGCAGTCTCACTGCTGAGCAAGGAGTCAGATGTGGGACTTGATCCCAGGATCCTAGGGTCATAACCTGAGCCGGAGGCAGACACTTAACCAACTGAGCCACCAGGCGTCCCTTTCTGATTGTTTTTGGAACTCTTCTCTGTTCCTTTCTTCTCTTGCTCTCTTCTCCTGAGATTTGGTGACTTTCCTTAGTGCTGTGTTTGTATTCTTTTATTTTTGTTTATCTATTATAGGTATTTATTTTGTCAATGGTTACCATGAGGTTCATATATAATATCTTACGTATATAGCAATCTATTTTAAGTTAATGCCCACTTAAGTTCAAATGCATTTTAAAAGCACTACATTCCCCCACTGTGTTTTATGTTTTTGACATCATATTTTACATCTTATTATTTTGTTTCCGTTGACTAATTATTGTGGGTCTAACTGTTTTTACTGCTTTTGTGTTTTAACCTTCATACTAGCTATGTAGGTGGTTGATCCACTACCTTTACTATATGTTTACCTTTACTGGTGAGATTTTAACTTTCATAATTTTCCCTTTTTTTTTTTTTAAAGATTTTATTATTATGTAATCTCTGCACCCAACATGGAGCTCGAACTCACAACCCCAAGATCAAGAGTCACGTGCTCCACTGACTGAGCCAGCCAGGCTCCCCTCCTTTCATAATTTTCTTAGTTGTAGTTGTGATTTTTCTTTTCTACTTAAAATGAAGTCCCTTTA
>CM052801.1:77490008-77528260 GCA_028533885.1 Nasua narica | reverse complement strand
TGAGAATAATTACTGAGAAATTAAGCCAAAAATAAAATTATCTCCAGGCATCGCCGAATGGAGGCCGTGCGACTGCGGAAAGAGAACCAGATCTATAGTGCTGATGAGAAGAGAGCCCTGGCGTCCTTTAACCAAGAAGAGAGGCGAAAGAGAGAAAACAAGATTCTGGCCAGTTTTCGAGAGATGGTATACAGAAAAACTAAAGGGAAAGATGACAAATAAGGATTTTCTGATTGTTCAGCAGACATTTTTAACAAAAAAAGTCTGGGTTCCATATATACATACAAAAAGATTACTATGATCTGAAAAAGCTTTACAGTGCTCCTGTGCCTTCTATTAAACTCTTTCAGTCCTTCAATAAAAAGCTGCTTATTGATATAATTTTAGCAAGTTCTTTGGGTTATTTTTGGATTGACCATAATAACTTTTTGGTTTAAAAATCCAAATTACAAATAAAATCATACTGTACTCCGGGAGGTGGCATTGAGAGAAAGTGTCAGTAAGATCAGAAACTTAACTCTCACACCATGGGACAGTGCTCCTATTAGCTCTATGTGATGCCCGTCCCCCACCCCCACCCCAACTGAACTTGTGGGAAATCATCATTCCTCTCTGTTGAACGTGTTATAAATGGACTTGATAGAAATATACAGGAGTCTACTTTTGTTAACAAGGTGAAGGCATTGCTGAAAAAAGCAAATCTGGAATTTGAAAATTGACTTGTATAATATATAGTCTGCCCTGGAAGTAATGTATTTTGGTTTTAGTCCCTACCTCTACCCCAAATCCCCACAAACAAGCCAAAAAGCAAGCTAACCCACAGACTTACTGAGTTGAAAATGTGAATGTTAGTGTTTTTAAGTTCTTAAAAGAGTTCTTAAAAATGTTTCTTCAAATATAAAATTTTTTAGGTTCTTAAGAATGCTTCTTCAAATATAAAATATTGGGAGGCGTACTGTTGTGCCAGTGTAAGTACATTATATCCATCTAAGCTATGCTTAGATTGTTATTTGAATACTGGAAATGAATGGGAGTCAACTATGGTTAGGAGTTTAATAAGGAAAAATATTTTGAAGCATTGGTTTTAATTTAGTGTTATAAGGATGAAGTTAAAATGATATTAAACGTATTTTAAGTCTGTCCTTTATATAATAAGCATATTTCATTTTAAACATTGTTAAACGTTTCAGTTTACTTTTTACATCTGTCATTCAGTTTACCTTTGTATAGAACCCCTCACTTTATCATTTTTTTTATGGCTGCTATTGACTTTTAAGTTTGGGAGAAATGGAAAATTCTGAAACTAGCAGTTCCTGATCTTTTTTCCTCCCATTATTTTGTTCAGTTTGAGTTGTTAGGTGAAGGGAAAGGGGACAGTGGAAGTTTGGGCTGTTTCTGTTAAGGTTATTTTGAGCTGTGTTATGTATCTAGAATAAATCTAAATTACCTGGGGGATGGGGAAGTTCTAACTCTGTGGTTAGAAAATGTCCCCTCTCCTTGTTATAGTTTGAAGTGTTTTTTTCCCCAAAGTTTTAAAATAAGGCAGTTATATTTCAAAGTATAGATAAAAAGTTTTACTGTTTAACATGTGTTCTAGGAAAGTGTCTGCCTTTAACCCACAGCTAAGGAACTAAACCAGTTGGCGTGTAGCAACATTTATGACCCCTGAATCTGAAGTGATTTCTCTTTATCATTGTTGCTGCCTAACCTGATAAATACCTTGTTTCCAAAAGGTAAAAGGAAGCTAGGTTCCAAATTTATGAGTTTGAATCCATCTACTTCCCAGTATAATAAAACCTAAATTTATAATCCCTATTCAAGAATTTTGTTCTCTAAGAACATTATTTTGGTATCGGTTCCTGGAGACTGAATGAGTTTGCACTCTTGTTTTCAGCAGGCAAAGCTGTTTAAGTGCAACAGCTCTGTGATAGAGGATTATTGTGGGCTTTATTGGAGTCTCCTGTGTCCTCCACAGAGTAGATATTCAGTAACTGAAAGAAAACATTAATGTATTTCAGAACTTTGTTATTTCTTTCATCAGGGCTTGTTCAGGAAAGATCTGCCAAAGAACATCTTCAGTAGCATGTTCTTTGGGAAAGAGGAGGGTAGACTAAAAGGGCTAAAAGTATTTTATTTTGCGCTCATGAGAGTTATTGCTTCAAACTGTGTTGAATCATCTGAGCCGTAAGTCCAATAGGAGGCCTGTTGTATTTGAAATGTATGTTTTGTTCTTCAGGAAGACATAGCTAGTTTTCTACCTCCTTGCCTGTTGTTCTGATAAGATTTTCCCTTCTTTTATGTTTATTGCACAAATGTAACAGTTAAAGAAGAAAAATTACCCACAGTCTTACCACAATTGTCTTTAGTGTTCTGTGTTCCCTTCCAGTGCTTGTCTGCATAAATATGTCTTCTGCCATACCTGTAAGTAATCACCCACACTGTACTCTTGTCTTTGGTGTTTTACAGTCAGGCAAGGCAGCCTCACAGGGATGGTAGGAACAAGTGAGGATCTGGTGTGAGGATGGAAAGAAGCCCAGGACTAAGTAAAGGTGGCAGTCAGACCTTCCCTGTTTGATTGCCTCCTGTCTTGGGGCCACCCTGCTGCCATCACAGTTGTGACGCTGTGTGGGACACAGTGTGCCCCGTTTCAGAGTATAGGCGTGTATTGGCTAACAGGGAGGCTTCACTCGCCCTATGTGAAGGGGTCTGTGAGTAGGGAAGTCTTTAGACTGGTTATGTTATGAGCTTTTCTTTTCCCCAGTTATGACCATTAAAGAGGTGTGTCTACTAGAGAATTAGGCTCAAATGGGGGAACAAGCAGCCAAGTATCACTCTCAGTTTTTAACCTGACAGGTGAATTTTAACAAATCTCTAAACTTGGCTTCTGTACCTGTAAGACTCAAGTGATGTAGACAGTGATGGGAAAAACCACTCAGAAATGGAAAACAACTTACTGGTTACTCTGCTAATGTGATGGAAGTTGCCAAATGGAAAGTGAATGAATGCAAAAAAAAAAAAAATGCAGCTGGATTGTTTGCCACAAGTTTATTATTCAATAAATATTCTGTGGTTTGATATGCAGTATTGTATTTTTAATACATTCTGATTAGAAGTCTAATCCTAAAACATTCTGTAAGAATTAGACACAATTGAATTAGAAGGGAATTGACTCCATTAAAATATTTTTGGCTTCAATAATGTCCCTCAGCCACTTTTCTCGAAAGCGAGTCATTCCTGGTCTGCAGAGGAAAAAAAACAAACATACCGAAACTTTTTAACATAAAACAAAACATTGAGGCCAGGATTCCGTTTATTCTGTTACATTCCTATTGAGCAAGATGTCTTTTGGGGGTGGGGAGCAAAGGTTGTCTCTATTCCATAGGCCCAATCAGTAAAAGGATTAGTGAGTTTATATGTAAAGATTCTTTAAAAGAGCTGCTGTACAAATCAAAGATTATTATATAGGACTTAATTCCATGTAACTGTGAAGTTTCCCATAGAAACAGTAAACATGGTCCACTTTGCCCCCACCCTCCTTGAGCAGTTAATCCTCAAGTTTCTAATTACTGAAAAATGAGACATTTTAAAATTTTTTTTCTGGAACAATGGCAGAATCCTTCCAGCCCATCCTAATGGGGTGGGTGGGCCAAAGAAGAAAAGTGACCATTACATGACTTATCTGTGGCTGTGGGCCTGCTGGGTTCCTGGAATGTGATGACCTTTGCCCACCACCCTTATAAAAATAAGTCTCCAGGGGCACCTGGCTGGCCCAGTCAGTAGAGCATGCGACTCTTGCTCTTGGGGCCATGAGTTCTAGCCCCATGTTGAGGGTAGAGATTACCAAAAAAAAAAAGTCTCCAAATGTTCATTACCTGTGAACTAACGAAAGGCCCTCAAAGATATAAGAGATCTCAATGGGCATCTCCTAAGAGAGAAAAGGATAACTGTTAGCTTATACCAATCATACCAACTCATAATTCCTTCCATCCCTACACTTGTCCGTATGTATTTCTAGAATTCATCCTCCATATTGGGATGTCTGTAGGTGGTAGTTCTTTGTCACTTCAATTCTCTGTTCCACAGAAGATCCTTTTGGCAACAGATACCTGAAGGATCTCTGCAAAATTGGAAACAAGTCAGGAAAGGGTTGTGCTCCTCATAAATAGTCATTTACCTTCTTTATATGTTCCACGCTACTCAGTTGACAGTATTTACCTCTTGGGAGTAGCATAAGAATGAAATAATACAAATAAACAAGGTTTGAAAACATTTTTAAAGCAGCAGTGGAGGTTATAATATTGTCTCTGTGGTCCCCACCCATGCTCCCTCCCAAAATTATATTTGGAACTCCGCCCTCAATGTCCAGGCTCTGGTCGTGGTCTCGCTTCCCTCCAGCAGCCTTACTTCCCAGCCTCCAGCCTCGCCAGCTAGTGAGACAGCTGGCGGCAGGGTGGGAGACCAGGAGAAGTGCGAGCTCATTCGGGGAGCTCTGGAGGCAGACAGAGCCTCAGATAACTTCCGTGAAAGGATGGACGGCGAGGGGGGAAATGACCTGTCTGTGTCTGCTGTATTCCAGGCGTTACGCTTGGAACCAGACCCACTCCTCTGATGACCCTAACCCTGGATTTGTGGGTGTTCTTCGGACTCCTTTCACACCAGCTACCAACTTATTTCGTATTCATGGTCTACCTGGTGGCCACACGTAGTCATTCCTTCAAGTATTTATCGAGTGCCTATTACTTGCCAGGCCTCGTTTTACAGCAAAACGAAAACCAAAAATTCCTGCCTTTCTGGAGCTTACGTTCTGGGAGGGGGAACAGACAGTAACAGGGTAATCAATTACATAAACCATCAGAAGGTAAGAAAGTGTTAGGGAGAAAAAACGAAAGCATGGAGGAGGGGATAGGGTGATGCAGGAGGTGAGAGCGGGGCGTGCACATCCCTAGGGGAGAGGCCCTCAGGGATGCAGAGGCCCTGAGATGGGACTCTCCCTGGCTTGTTAAAGAGTCGCAAGATCACAGCAGCTGGAGGAGAGGGAGGGAGGGAGGAGGAGGAGAGAGAACAAGGGACCAGGCCACGCAAAGGCCTGGTAGGCCCTCACTCCTCAGTGTGCAGCGTGGGCAACGGCACCCCCTAGGAGCTTCTTAGTGGTGCGGAGTCTCGGGCCCCACCCCAGACCTGCCGCATCAGATTCTTCCTTTCAGCAAGATCTCCAGTTAACGTGCACGCACTTTGGAATTAGAGAAACACATGGGGACGTTTTAAACGGAGGAGTGACATAATTTCATTTCATCAGGCTCAGTCTGGCTGGCGTCTGCTATTTTGGAAAGATAGATGATGAGGGCAAGGGTGGAAGCAGACCAGTTAGGCCACTGAAACAACCTTGATAGGACATGATGGTACCCAGGTGGTAGAAGTGGAGTGTTAACAAATTGCTGGATTCAGGACCTGTTTTTGAAGATAGGGCCAATAGGATTTCCTAATGTGTTGGATATGAGGGACACGAGTCAAGGACGATGCCAAGGGTTTGGGCCATGAATGGACATGGGAGGTCTGCAGGCAGGTCAGGTTGGGAAGGGAAAATTGGAAGTTCAGTTCTGGATACAAGAAGTGAGATGTTTATTAAACATCCAAGTGGCAGAGGTCCGGGCTGGAGATAGAGATTTGGGAAGCATAAGATAGAGGTGGCATTTAAAGCCAGGAGCCAATAAGACCAGCAGGGAGAGGAGTAGTACAGAGGACAGGTTCCAGACCAGGAGAGACCGAGAAGGAATAGGCAGTGAGGCAGGAGGAAAACCCAGATAGCGTGAGGTCCTAGCAGCCAAATGGAACATTCCATGAAGCGAGGAGTGAGCCCCTCTGGCGAGTGCCCTAGACTGGCCAAGCAAGATGAGGACAGAAATAGGACTTCAGTTATACAAAGAAGGGGTCATCAATGACCTTGACAAGAGAAGTCTCCATTTTCATTGAAGTGTCATCTAAGCGAAAGGGGGAGAAAAGGAAGAGCTTACTGGAGGTTTGTTTTTGGTGATCTTGATGGTGAAGTAGGCGGAGGCAGTGACTTGTGGCATCGGTCTCTTAGCAGTTGGGACACTCCAGCGTACACAGTAGATGTAGTGGTAGCTGTGAATCAGGTCTTCCCTCTCTATAAACTGCGTGTAGTGCACCCAGCGGTCTTGATACTCCCAAGTCTGTTTCACATAGAAGAGAAAGAGCACACAGGAAGAAGAGCAAACTTGTGTTCAGGCCCTCTAGGTCAAGGCGGCACACAGCAGGAGGGGCTCCAGCCCGGCTTTGGGCATCCATTCCTAACATTCTGGATTGGGGTTCAAACTAGAGTCAAGTCCCACTTATCTCCACAAGTGGAGGGGAGCCGAGGTGGAGCCGACATGAAATGAGTGACGAATGCGACATCCCTGGAGACGGGGCTTTGGGACACAGAGGGGCAGCTCAGATGTGTAGGTGCGCAAACACGCGCGTGTACACGCCCACCTCCCTCCAGGGCCTTAACCTGGGAGATACGTCGTTAATTGAAGAGTGATGAGAAAGGGGTTGGAGCACGTGTTCTGCTCGCTCCTTGGGAGGCCTAAAGGGGTCACTGCACAGCGACGAGGCTGATGTCACAAGCTCTTTTTCAAAAATCGAACTCCCTTCAGTGCAGCCATCAGTGGTATATAAAGTAAGTTTAGAAAAGGAATGAGGCAGGCACTAGGATCATCCAGACCCCTTAGATCCCTAGTTGAGCCCCTCGGAGAAGTTTTTCTCTCAAATGCGCAAATCTTACTGGCGCCTTGGGCCCGGAAAAGTCACAGTGCAGCCCCTATTCTCAGCCCAGCGCCTTGAACACTGTAGGTATTTAAGTTCAGTTCAGCCGAACCCCCTTGGGTTGGGGGCACAGGAAGCTTCCGCAATAAAAAGTCCTGAATCGAGTTGAAGGGCCACAGAAGGAAGGAAATGGGACAGTCTTAACAGTTTCAGTGATGGGAAGAGGGCCGGTCAGGGGGAGATGGTTAAAAGATTTCAGGCCCTCTTTAAAAAAATTTTTCAAAGGAGCTTGGCCTTATGCCTCAGCTTACTTTATTTCAAACTTACACCCAGTTTCAGTCACCTAGACAGGATCCCCCTTGGGATCAGGATTGTGTTTCCTACAGATTGTCATTCCTGTTAGTGAAGGAGCCTGCTAGTTAACCCTTTGTGGCCCCCTGGCACAGGCCTTTTCTTCCAACCTTTCTATATGAATATATTTCTTCAGCCCTAATGTTTAATCTGTTAGACCATCAAAGACCTTGTACCATCGGAAGGGTCCCCATTTTTATCACTGTTCAGGCAGCTGATTCTTATGTAGCTCCAGTGAGTGTGTGTCATTCTTGTATTTTGTAATTTTTACATAACATTGCTTCATATACTCGCTTCCAGGAAACAATAGCTCATTGTGCTACTCTCCCGTGGATGGCTTAGCCAATTACATATTATTGGACACTCAAAATCACCAGGCACCTGAAGTACATGCCCCAAACACTTATCAATGGTAAGTGACCCTCAAGGGAGTAGAACTGGGTATTGTGGGGGTGTCCCGAAACTACTTTGTGTCATTTTGCTCACTGGGGATGTTTTTGGTTTTTTATAGCATCTTATTATAAAAATAATTTTAAATTTTATTTATTTATTTGACAGAAGGAGGTCACAAGTATGCAGAGAGGCAGGCAGAGAGAGAGGGGAAGCAGGCTCCCCACTGAGCAGAGAATCTGATTCGGGGCTCGATCCCAGGACCCCAAGATCATGACCCGAGCTGAAGGCAGAGGCCTTAACCCACTGAGCCACCCAGGCGCCCCTTATTTAAAACTCTTTTTTTTTTAAGTTTTATTTATTTATTTGACAGAGAGAAGGAGATCACAAGTATAAAAATAATTTTAACTGGGTGTTAGACATTGGGGATTTTCCAACTTTTCTCTTAGAAAGAACTTATTTGTATATTCCTGCCGCCAGATTGTGTTCCTTAAAAGAATAAGCTAATTGTGCCCATTGGCGATATATAAGTGTTATCTATTCCCTCCCCAAAACACGCGAGCCTTTGGATACCAGGTTTCATCATTGTTATTCACATTGTAATACCTCGGAATCTCGTGAATTTGCACTTTTCACTGATAGTAAAACTTTGCATTATTTTTGTCATCAAAAACTTTTCAGGGGCGCCTGGGTGGCTCAGTCAGTTAAGTGTCTGCCTTCGGCTCCGGTCATGATCCCAGGGTCCCAGGATAGAGCCCTGAGTCCTGCATCGGGCTCCCTGCTCCGGGGAGAGTCTGCTTCTCCCTCTGCCCCTTCCCCCCCACTCATGCTCGCTCACTCTTTCACTCAAATAAATAAAACCTTTACGGAAAAAAAAATTTTCCTGCTATGGTGGCCAAAGTATATCAGACCTGTGATCAAAACTTTTATTTTGCTGCTTGATCAAAAAGACTTAGAATCAGGGTGCCTAGGTGGCTCAGTTGGTTGTGTCTGACTCAGCTTCGGCTCAGGCCATGATCTCAGGGTCATGGGATCAAAGCCCCACGATGGGCTCCATGCTCAGGGCAGAGTCTGCTTGAGATTCTCTACTCCCTCTCCTCCTGCCCGTCCCCTAGCTCGTGCACACTTTCTCTTTCTAAAATAAATAAATACATACAGTCTTTAAGACTTTGGACAAATTGTCCAACCTTTCTGAACCTAGGGTTTCTCATCTGTAAAATGGGTACACTGATGGACCTACATGCAGGTTCGTTGTGGGGATTCAATGAGATCATGCATGCGAAGTACTTAGCAGTCAGTATCCCACACATAGTAATGCTCAGTAAATGGTAACTACTCATTTGCCATCCCCTGGTGTACGGTAGACTCTGGAAATCTGCAGTAAGCTTGAGAAAGTTCTCCATCAGCAATGCCTGACCCTCAGATGGCATTCACTTCTAGGGCTTGCTGCATTAGCAGAGCTGGGAACAAGGGGATTTTATGTCAGTAGCTTTATAGAGCTTTTAACTTTTCAGTTACTTTCTACTTTCTAATCATCTTATCCTCATAACAGTCCTACGCGGTAGGTAAGCTCTTCATCTGTGAACAAATAATGGTATGGAAAGAATAAATCTGTTCATATATTCAACACATTTTAGAGCATCTCTGTGTACGTGACCTTTCTAGGGGCTGAGGACAGAGAATTGGATAAAATCCTTTGCCCTCGTGGACTATATAATCTGTAGATGGAAGAAAGGCAAAGGGTAAGTAGGTAAAAGCTAGTATCTTAGGTAGAGCTGGATTGCTAAGGGAAAAAATAAATCAGAGGTGGAGAATGGGTTGCAATTTTAGATCAGGTGGCCAGGACAGGCCTCAGTGGGCACGTGGAATCTTTTTTAAATTGAGCTATAGTTGACACACAGCATGATATTAGTTTTGGGTGTACAACGTGGTGATTCAATATTTATGGACATTATGAAATGATCATGTTAGGTCTGTCACCATATAAAATTATTATACCATTAATGACTACTTTCTCTGCTGTGCTTTTCATTCCCATGACTATTTTATTTTATTTTTATTTTCTTTATTTTTAAAGATTTTAAGTAATCTCTGTGCCCAACATGGGCCTTGAACTCACAACCCCAAGGTCAAGAGTCACATGCTCCACTGACTTGAGCCAAGAGCGCCCTGTGACTAGTCCATTTTAAGTTGGAAGCTCGTACTTCTTAATCCCCTTCACTTGTTCTGCCTAAATCATAGCCCTCTCCCCTCTGCTAATACCAGTTTGTTCTCTGTATTTGAGTCTGTTTCTGTTTTGATTTGTTAGTTCATTTGTTTGGTTTTTTTTAGATTCCACGTGTAAGTGAACTCATTTGTTATTTGTCTTTCTCTAACTTCTTAGTATTAATACCCTCTAGGTCCATCCATGTTGTCACAAATGGCAAGGTTTCATTCTTTTTTATGGCTGAATACTATTCTATTTTGTATATATCACATCTTTGTTATCCATTCATCTTTTGACGGACACTTAATTTGCTTCCACATCTTGGCTTGTCGCAAATAATGCTGCAATGAACGTGAGGTACATATATCTTTACAAGTTAGTGTTTTTGTTTTTGGAAAAATATGCAGTAGTGGGATTGCTGGATCATATAGTATTTCTATATAAAATTTTTTAAGGAACCTCCATATTGTTTTCCATGGTGGCTGCACCAATTTACATTCCCACCAACAGTGCACAAGGCTTCCCTTTTCTCTGCATCTTCACCAACACTTGTGATTTCTTGTCTTTTTGATATTAGCCATTCTGACTGATGTGAGGTGATGATATGGTTGTGATTTGCATTTCCCTGATGATAAATGATGTTGGGCATCTTTTCGTGTGTTTCTTGTCCATCTGTATGTCTTCTTGGGGAAAAGTTTCTATTCAGGCCATCTGCCCATTTTTTAAATGGATTTTTTTTTTTTTTTTTTTTTTTTTTGGTGTTGAGTTGTAGGAGTTCTTTATATATTTTGGATGTTAACCCTTTATCAGACATATCATTTGCAAAATATCTTCTCACATTTAGGAGGTTGCCTTTTCTTTTATTGGTGGTTTCCTTTGCTCTGCAAAGGTTTTTTAGTTTGATGTAGTTGTAGTTGTTTATTTTTGTTTTTGTTTTCCTTGCCTGAGGAGACACACTGAGAAAAATATTGGTAAGGCTGATTTCTAAGTGTTACTTCTTGTGCTTTCTTTTAGGAGTTTTATGGTTTCGGGTCTTAGATTTAGCTCTTTAATCCATTTTGAGTTTATTTTTGTGTATGGTGTTAGAAAATGGTCTGGGGTTTTTTGGTTTTTTAGATTTTATTTGAGAGCGAGAGAGGGCATTTGAGCAGGGGGAGGAGCAGAGGGAGAGAATCTCAAGCAGACTGCACTCTAAGAGCAGAGCCTGACTCAGGGCTCAATCTCACGACCCCGAGATCATGACCGAGCTGAAACCAAGAGTCGGACGTTCAACTGACTAAGCCACCCAGGCACCCCTCCATTTTCATTTTGCCTCCTTTGGCATAGATTAATTGACTATATAAGTGTGGGTTTATTTCTGGACTCTGTTCCTTTGATTTATATGTCTGTTTTTGTGCCAGTACCATACTGTTTTGATTACAATAGCTGTGTAGTATAGTTTGAAATCTGGGAGCTTAATACTTCCTGCTTTGCTCTTCTTTCTTAAGATTACTTTAGAGATGCCTGGGTGGCTCAGTCATTAAGTGTCTGCCTTTGGCTCAAGTCATGATCCCAGGGTCCTGGGATTGAGCCCCACGTTGGGCTTCCTGCTCTGTGGGAGGCCTGCTTCTCCCTCTCCCACTCCCCTGCTTTCTTCCCTCTCTTGCTGTCTCTCTCTTTCTATCAAATAAATAAATAAAATCTTTTTAAAAAAATCTTGCTTTGATTAATCAGGATCGTATGTTGTTCCATATAAATTTTAGGATTATTTGTTCTAAAATGTAAAAAATGCCATTGGTATTTTTATTGGGACGGTATTGAATTCTATAGATTGCTTTGGGTAGTATGGGCATTTTAATAATATTAATTCTTCCATTCCATGAGTATTTATTTGTCACCTTCAATTTCTTTCATCACCGTCTTACAGTTTTCAGAATACATGTCTTTCAACTCCTTGATTAAATTTATTCCTAGGTATTTTATTCTTTGTGATGCAATTGTATATGGGATTGTTTTCTCAGTGTCTCTTTCTGATAGTTATTAGCATATAGAAATGCAACAACGGATTTCCGTCTGTTAATTTTGTATCCTGCAACTTCATTGAATTCGTTTATTAGTTCTAATAGTTTTTTGGTGGAGTCTTTAGGGTTTTCTCTATATAGCATCATGATGTCTGCAAATAGTGACAGTTTTCCTTCTTCTTTATCAACTTGGATGCCTTTCTCTTCCTATTCTCGTTTCATTGCTGCAGCTAGGCCTTGCGCTACATGTTGAATAAAAGTGGCAAGAATGGGCATTCTAGTCTTGTTCCTGACCTTAGCGGGACCACTTTCAGCCTTTCACTCTTGAGCATGTTAGCTCTGGGTTGTATCTGGCCTCTCTCATGTTGAGGTCCGTTTCCTCAGTGAGAGTTTTGTTTTGTTTTTAAAGATTTTATTTATTTATTTATTAGGAAAGAGAGAGAGAGAGAGCATGAGAAGGGAGAAGGTCAGAGTGAGAAGTGGACTCCCCATGGAGCTGGGAGCCCGAAGTGGGACTCGATCTCAGGACTTCGGGATCAGGACCTGAGCCGAAGGCAGTCGCTCAACCAACTGCGCCACCCAGGCACCCCTCAGTGAGAGTTTTTATCGTATTTGGATGTTGAGTTGTATCAGGTGGTTTCTCTGCATTCATTGAGATGATATTATTTTTATCCTTTATTTTGTTAACATGGTGTATCACATTGATTAATTTGTATATATTAAATCATCCTTGCATCCCTGGAATAAATCCTGCTTGATCTTGGTATATGATACTTGTATTGTTGAATTCGGTTTGTTAATATATCATTGAGGATGTCTGCACCTATGTTCCTCGGGGATATTGACCTGAAATTTTCTTTTTGTCTGGTGTCTATCTGGTTTTGGTATCAGGGTAATGCTGGTCTCATTGAGTGATTGGGAAGCATCCTTTCCTCTCTAATTTTTTGGAATAGTTGGGGAAGGATAAGTATCAACTCCTTTTTAAATGTTTGGTGAGGGGCGTCTGGGTGGCTCAGTCAGTTAAGTGTCTGCCTTTAGCTCAGGTCATGGTCCCAGGGTTCTGGGATTGAGTCCCGCATCGGGCTCCCTGCTCACCAGGGAGTTGCTCCTGCCTCTCCCTCTGCCTCCCCCCTCATGCTCTCTCTCTCTCTCTCTTATGCTCTCTCTCTCTCAAATAAATAAATAAAATCTTTTTAAAAAATAAATGTATGGTGAAAATCACTTGTGAAGCCATCTGGTCCTGGACTTCTTTTGTTGGGAGCTTTTCTGAGTACTGATTCAATTTCATTATTAGCATCTTGTCTGTTTGGATTTTCCATTTCTTCTTGATTCCAGTCTTGGAAGATTGTTTCTAGGAATTTATCTATTTCTTCTAGGTTGTTTAATTTGTTTGCAACAAATAATTTTTCAGACTAGTCTAGTCTCTTATAATCATTTGTATTTCTGTGGTGTTGGTTATTATTTCTTTCATTCCCGATTTTCTTCATTCAAGTCTTCTCTCTTTTTTTCTTCATGAGTCTTGCTAAAAGTTTTTTAGTTTTATCTTTTCAAAGAACTAGCTCTTAGTTTCATTGATCTTTTCTAATGTTTTAAGTTTCTATTTCACTTATCTTCTCTCTGATACTTATTATTTCCTTCCTTCTACTAATTTTGGGCTTTGTTCTTTTTCTGCTTCCTTTAGGTGTAAGATTAAATTGTTTATTTGAGATTTTCAGACTTCTTGAGTTGGGCCTGTAGTGCTATAAACTTCCCATAGCGTGGAGTCTGCTTAAGTTTCTTTCTCCTTCTCCCTCTGCCCCTTTCCCCCTCAAACAAATACATCTTTTTTTAAAGATTTTATTTCTTTATTTGAGAGAGAGAGAGCATAAGCAGGGGGATGGGCAGAGGTTGAGGGAGAAGCAGACTCCCCACTGAGCAGGGAACCCCATGCAGGGCTCCATCCTGGGACTTAGGGATCATGACCTGAGCCAAAGGCAGATACTTAATTGAGCCACCCAGGCGCCCCTAAATAAATAATTTTTTTTTTTTAAACTTCCCCCTAAAACTTCTTTTGCTACATCACATAGATTTTGTACTCTGTTGTTTCCATTTTCATTTGTCTCAAGGTACTTTTTTATTTCCTCTTTGACTTCTTTGTTCAGCCATTGACTGCTTAGTATCATGCTTAGCTTCCAGGTGTTTGTAGTTTTTTTTTCCAGTTTTCTTCTGTAATTGGTTTCTACTTTCATACCATTGTGCTAAGAACGGATGCTTGATATGATTTCAGTCTTCTGAAGTTTTAGACTTGTTTTCTGGCCTTACATGAGATCTGTCCTGGAGAATGTTCCATGTGTCCCTGAAAAGAATATGTATTCTGCTGTTTGGGGATGGAATGTTCTGGATATATGTTAAGTCCATCTTGTGTAATGTGTCAATCAAAGTCTTTTTCCTTACTGATTTTCTGTCTGGATGATCTATTGATATAAGTAGGGTGTTAAAGTCCCCTACAATTACTGAACTACTATCAATTTCTCCCTTTATATTTGTCAATATTTTCTTTATATATTTAGGTGCTTCTGTGTTGGGTGCATAGATATTTACAAGTCTTATATCTTCTTGTTGGATTGACCCCTTTATCATTATGTAATGCCCTTTGTCTCTGGTTATAGGTTTTATTAAAGTCTATTTTGGGGGCCCCTGGGTGGCTTAGGCATTAAGCGTCTGCCTTCGGCTCAGGTCATGGTCCCGGGGTCCTGGGATCGAGCCCCGCATCGGGCTCCCTTGCTCAACGGGTAGCCTGCTTCTCCCTCTGCCTGCTTCTCCCTCTGCTTGTGCTCTCTCTCTCTTTGTCCAATAAATAAATAAAATATTTAAAAAAAATAAAGTCTATTTTGTCTGGTTTAAGTATTGCTACCCCAGTTTTCCTTTTCTTTCTCCCAGTTGCTTGCGATATCTTTTCCCATCCCTTCACTTTCAGTCTGTATGTATCTCGAAGTCTGAAGCGAGTCTCTTGTAGACAGGTTATCATTGGGTTTTGTTTTTCTTTTTCCCATCCAGTCACCCTGTGTCTTACGATTGGAACTTGTAGCCTATTTACATTTAAAGTAATTATTGCTAGGCATGTACTTATGATTAGTTTAATTGTTTTCTGGTTGTTTTTTTAGTTCTTTTCTGTTCCTTTCTTCCCTTGTGATTTGGTGACTTTCTTTACTGTTATGTTTGGATTCCTGTGTTTGTTGTGTGTCTGGTCTAGATTTTGGGGTTGCGTTCAGAAGGCTCATATATAACACACTATGTGTATAGAGCAGTGCATTTTGAGTTGATGGTCACTTAATCTGGAACACATTCTAAAAGTGCTACATTTTTACTCCTTGTATCATGTAGTTGATGTCGTATTTTACATCTTTTTATTTTGTGCATCTCATAAGTAATTATTGTAGCTATAATTGATTTTATTACTTTTGTCTTTTAACCTTCGTACTAGTTTTATAAGTGATTGATCTACTACTTTTACTATACGTTTGCTTTTACCAGTGAGATTTTTTCTTTTGTAATTGTCTTTTAACCATGGCCTTTTCTACTTAAACAAGTCCCTTTAACATTTTTCGTCATGCTGGTTTCGTGGTGATGAACTCCTTTAACTTTTCTTTGAGAACTCCGTCTCTCCTTCAATTCTTTTTTTTTTTAACATTTTTTTTTAAGATTTTATTTATTTATTTGAGATAGAGACAGTGAGAGAGAGCATGAGAGGGGAGAAGGTCAGAGGGAGAAGCAAACTCCCCGTGGATCTGGGAGCCCGATGCGGGACTCGATCCCAGGACTCTGGGATCATGACCTGAGCCGAAGGCAGTTGCTTAACCAGCTGAGCCACCCAGGCGCCCCCTCCTTCAATTCTGATTGATAACCTTGCTGGATAGAGTATTCTTGGTTGTAGGTTTTTCTTTTCAGTACTTTGAAGGTGTCGCGCCACTCCATTTGGGCCTGAACACTCTGCAGAAAAATCAGCTGATCACCTTACGGGGGTTCTCAGATATGTAACTATTTGTATTCTCTTGCTGCTTTTAAGATTCTCTCTTTATCGGGGCACCTGGGTGGCTCAGTGGGTTAAGCCTCTGCCTTTGGCCCAGGTCATGATCTCAGGGTCCTGGGATCGAGCCCCACGTAGGGCTCTCTGCTCAGCAGGGAGCCTGCTTCCCCCTCTCTCTCTGCCTGCCTCTCTGCCTACTTGTGATCTCTCTCCTCTCTGTCAAATAAATAAATAAAATCTTAAAAAAAAGAAAAGATTCTCTCTTTATCTTTATTTTTTGCCATTTGAATTATTATGTGTCTTGGTGTGGACCTCCTTGGGTTCCTCTTATTTGGGGCGCTCTGTGTTCCCTGGACCCAGATGTCTATTTCTTTCCCCAGGTTAGGGAAGCTTTCAGCTATTATGTTTTCAGATAGATTTTCTGCCCCTTTCTCTCTTTCTCTCTTTTCTTTCTGGGATCCCAATAATGTAAATGTTGGTATGCTTGCTGTTGTTCCAGTAGGACCTTATCCTACTCTCATTTCTTAAGAATTCCATCTTCTGGGGCACCTGGGTGGCTCAGTGGGTTAAAGCCTCTGCCTTCAGCTCAGGTCATGATCTCAGGGGCCTGGGATCGAGCCCCGCATCAGGCTCTCTGCTCAGCGGGGAGCCTGCTTCCCCCTCTCTTCTGCCTGCCTCTCTGCCTACTTGTGATCTCTCTCTCTCTCTCTCTGTCAAATAAATAAACTCTTTAAAAAAAAAAAAAGTAGGTTAAAAAAAAAATTCCATCTTCTTGGGTGCCTGGGAGACTCAGTTGGTTAAGTGTCTGACTCTTGATATCGGCTCAGGTCATGGTCTCAGGGTCATGGGATCGAGCCCCGCATTGGGCTCCACACCAGGTGAGGAACCTGCTTGGGATTCACTCTCCCTCACCCTCTGCCCCACCCCCACTTGAGCTCTGTCTCTCTCTCTCAAAAAAATAAAAGTAAAAATATTTTCTATGGGGCCCCTGGGTGGCGCAGTTGGTTGAGCAACTGCCTTCGGCTCAGGTCATGGTCCCGGAGTCTCGGGATCGAGTCCCACATCGGGCTCCCAGCTCCATGGGGAGTCCGCTTCTCACTCTGACCTGCTCTCTCACTCTCTCTCTTTCCTAATAAATAAATAAATAAAATCTTTTAAAAAAAATATTTTCTATGTCTTTGTTAAAGTTTTCACCGAGTTCATCCATTCATCTCCCAACTCTTGTATTCTTGTGAGCACCTTTATGACCGTTACTTTGAACTCTCTATCAGATAAATTGCTTATTGACGTTTTTAGTTCTTTTTCTGTGGTTTTGTCTTGTTCCTGTTCCTCCGTCTCCTCATTTTGTCTGACTCTCTGTGTTTGTTTCTGTGAACTAGGTATATCACGAGACCGTCTCCTGGTCTTGAAAGTAGTGGCCTTATGTAGAAGGTGTTCCGTGGGGCCCAGTGCGTCATGACCCCTCATCATCAGAACCAGGCACTCCGGGGGTGCCCCACTTGTGGGCTGTATGCACTGTCCTATTGTGACTCCTCTGTGACTGCTGTGGGGGTGCTGGTGAGCGGGGCTGGCCCTTGGCCCCCCGGCTGCAGTGCCCGCTAGTGACTATCGTGGGCGTGCCGTGGGCATGCCCACCTCCCAGGGCATGAGTTGCTTTGGAGGGACAAGGGCACCGGTCTTGGCCAAGGCTGCCCACCAGCTGTGGCAGGGTGGTAATGACTTTGGGGAGATGCCGGTGGTGGCAGGCCAGGAGCTGCTTCAGAGGGGCGCCTGCCGGGGTGGGCTCGAGAGGGCTAGCAAGGTAGATGGAGACAAGTCAGAGCTGGTACCCGCCAGCACTTTCATTCCCAGAGAAAGTTCCTACAGATCCCCGCCCCTTTGGTACATAACCCTAAAATGAGCTGATAAATCCCCTTAGCAGAGAGTCCAGGCACCTTTCAAAACCACTGCCTCTGTGCCTGGTCTCAGAGAGAATGGTGGTGTGTGGACCGTTTAAGAGCCAAGTCCTGGTTTCCTATACAACTCTGGTTCAGCAGCCCCCCTGATGAAACCCTGCTGATTTCCAAGGCCAGATGTTAGGGGCTTCATCTTCCTGGTGCAGTTGGCAGGGTGGTAGGCGGTGCCCAGAGGTGGGGCCTGAACCTCCCGCTCCTCGGGGAAGGCCTGCCCGCCTGTGCTATCCCTCCCCCGTGTGGGCTGCCGTGCAGGGATTTAGTTCCCGACTTTGTCTCTGTCCCTGCTACCCTTCTTAATATGGCTTTTTCTTTATATCTTTAGCTGTGGAAGAGCTCTTCTACTAGTCTTCAGGTCACTCTCAGAGTGAGTGAACAGGCGGCATCTTAACAAAGATCTCAAGAGAGGTAAGGCATGAACTATGAGAAGAGATCGCAGGGGAGAGGGTTCCAGGCAGGGAGCACTGCAAGTGCAAAGGCCCTGAGGTGGGAGCGAGCCTGGCAGTTGAACAGGAAGGAGACAGATGTGGCTGCGGTGAGGGCGGTGAAAGGGGAGAAGGCAGCAGGCGAGGACTCTGAGCGGTAAGCTGGGAGGGAAGAGGGGACTCAGATCACTTCGAGCTCTGTAGGCCATTATCAGGACTTATTTTGCCTTTTACTCAAAATAACTGGTGGCATTGTGGGGGGAAATGTTTCTGCTTGTTCTGTGTCCTGTTCCAGTCTGATTCACAAACCCTGGGTGCAGTAGGCAGAGGCCTTTGCCCAACTCCAGAGGGGGACGTTCTCCAGAGCAAGAAGGTCCAAGATAAGTAGTACTTTGTACCTCGCACCTCACTTCCACCTCACCGGGCCTTCCTACGGCCTAGGAAACTGCCTTCAGGGCTGTAGGCTGTGATGGGCCGGCCAGAGAAACAGAGACAGCAGGAAGCTTCTGTGAGGGCTGAGGAGTTGGCCTTCACCTGTTTCAGCTTGCCTGTCTTCTGAGGAAATACAGTGAGTAGGGATTTCGGGTCATTTTTCAGTCCGCCCCGCCAGGTATGCAAAGCAACCCAGGGCCTTCTCTCCAAAGCTGCCGGGATGAGCCACACAAATGGTTCAGAGCCAGGCCCAGGCAGGAAAGAGAAAGGAATTCACAGGCATACACATCGCAGTGTGAGGGCTTTATGTTCCAGAACAGATCAGAAAGATCCTTGGGCTTCCCCCCTGTTAATGTGGGATTTCTAAAGTTGGTGATGGAGAATTCCCGGTTCGGAAGAGCGGCTCCCTCCTTAGGCCGCTAGGCCCCCACTTAGAGCACTAGCATGGCAAAATGGCTTAACCGGGCCTATCGGACTGGCCGAGGGAGACGTAAGGTTAGGATGGTACAAACAGGGAAAGACGACTGTGCCTCTCACCGTCGAACCATCCATGTTGATCTTGGAACCCAGATGGGGGACAATTGTTTACTTATTTAGTCACCTTTGAAATCATCTAGGGTTTCCGGGTTTTAAACACTTCATCAGACATTCCCTTTCAAATTGTTCCTCGCCCTCGTATACCAATCTGGAGTGGTCAACTAACTTACCAGAACGAACTCCTCAATTTGTTTACGGCCCCTTTCTGCTGTGAATTCACCGTGTGTGATCCAGTTGATGTTTTTGATGGGCTTTGCAGCTTCTGCAGGAAAAAAAGGTGAGAATTTGTTAGTTGCTGTTTAATGGGACTGAGAGAGGGAACACAAGCAGGGGGAGTGGGAGAGGGAGGAGCAGGCTGCCCGCTCTGCAGCTCCATCCCAGGACCCTGGGATCATGACCAGAGCCCAAGGCAGACGCTTAACGACTGAGCCACCCAGGCGCCCCTACCTTCCACAGTCTGAACAGCAGCTTGGATGGCACTCTTCACCAACTCTAGAGCTAGTTCATTCACATCGCTGTTGTCTTCTTCTGTGTCTGTCTCCTGGCTTGTAGGACTTTGATCCACATCCATCTTCTGGATATTGAGATTTTTGGTCCCATCCATTTTATTTCACCTGGAAAAAGAAGCTCAAGAAGTTAGGTCTTGCGCATGTGTGCACGTAGATCTGCATATACACTCGTCTAAGTTCGGACCACCACTTGAAGAGTAATAAGACGTAGGAAATGGTTGTTGCCACTAGGGGGCAACAGGGGCTAAAGGGTGGGGATGGGAGTGAGGCCTTACGGTTTATCCTATGTGCCTAGCTTCAGAAATCTGTTTTTCCTGAAAACCAAGGATTTTCAGATTCTTAGAACCATAAACAGTTTAATCAAGATGTAGTAGAATGAATCCTAACTTCTTTGGAGTTCTAACAATATGGATTTCTAGTTGAGTCTTTACTAGAACCTCAATCCCTGCTTAGGCAACCGAAGGCACATGGCCCTTTTTTTTTTTTTAAGATTTTATTTTATTTGAGAAAGAGAGAACGTGAGCAGGGGGAGGAGCAGAGGCACAGGGAGGGAGAGAGAAAGAGAGGCAGATTCCCCACTGAGCACCGAGCCCGATGCAGGGCTTGTATCCCACAACCCTGAGATCACGACCTGAGCCGAAACTGAGTCAGATGCTTAGCCGACTGAGCCACCCAGGCACCCCAGTTTTAACTCACTTTAAAGAGCTTTGTGCCCTGGGACGCCTGGGCAGCTCAGTCAGTTAAATGTTGGACTCTTGATTTTGGCTTACTTCATGATCTCAGGGTCATGGGATCGAGCCCTGTGTTGGGCTCTGTGCTTGGGAGTCTGCTTGGGATGCTCCCCTTCTCCCTCTGTCCCTCCCCCTGCTCGTGCTCGCTCGCTCTCTTTCTCAAATAAATAAATAAATCTTTTTTTTTTTTTTTTAAGAAAAGGATAATGTGAATTAAAATCATTAGAGACAATGTAGCATAGGAGGGGGGTGGATTTTCAGTTTTTTCTCTTGGATTCTCCAGGTGTACAAATTATATTATCTGCCAGAAACTATCATTTTTTACCATCTCTTCTCCTGAAATAATATACTTCCGTAAGTATTTGCTTTGGTTAACACTTCTAGAAAAATGTTCAGTGGAAGGGAAGGTAACGTGCGCCCTTTTGTGCCTGACTTTGGTGGGCGTGCTTTCTGCTCTTCCATCATAACGTGTGATGCTGGTTTATGGTGAGAGATGTATCACATCTTGGCTCCTGTTCTGGTAAGAGGTTTATCATAAACGATCGCTAAAATTTTCCAGATGTTTTTAACATCTATTGAGATGGTGAAACGTAATAGTTATTCGGGCTGTGAACAAGGGTTCGTCGCAGCGCTAAGATTCTTTGCACCTTTTCCATATTTTTTCCATCCTTTCCTCTTGAGTCTTGGATTCTCTTTCTTTCCTGGCTACTACTTCAGTCTCTTCACTTATGAGAAATCACCTCCTTCTAGCCCAGCTATGCATCCCTGCGGGCAATCCTTACGTGGGGGTTGCTGTAGCAAAGTGGGTCTCTCTCTCCAAAGGGAGCTCATTATTCTTCTGTAAATAGTTAGCACTCCCAATTTGGGGTGTTTTGTGTGCTTGTTTCATTTAACTCCCCCCCCCCCCCCGCCTCCATGAGTCCTGCACCAGACGCCTTCCGTTTGCCCTTTCGATCCGCTCCTCCCCATGTCCCCTGCTCTCTACCTAGAAGGCTGACCTGGCTGGACTGCATCAGTGGGCTCTCCCATTCCTTCTGGCTTCCAGGAGCGTCCACACAATGTGGAGACCGGGCCGAGGGAGGAGAATGACGGCAAGTGATATGTCTCCCTTCAGGGTCCCTGTGGCTGGAGCGGGCCCCGCTTGTCCCAGCGCAGGGGTCTCCCTCCTCAGCCCTGTAAGGGCAGTTAGGCTCTCCCCTCAGCACCGTGGCAGCACTGCTCTAGCCCCGGGGGAGCCGCACTTGTCCTTGTTGCCCTCCTGTGCGCCCACCCCGCCTGCATCACAGAGAGACTCTTGTTACCACACGAAAGGAGGAAGCCAAGTTCACGGCCAGACTATCGGCTCAGCAGCCCGTGCACTCAACCCCCGCACTCTCCTCCCTCCAGGACTCTTAGAGTCCGAAGCCCATCTGAAGCCCAGAATGTGCTCGCTCGCTTTCTGGGAGCCCCCTTCAAGAAGAGTCACCTTGTGTCCCCTTTCCCACTGCTGGTTCCAGGGTGTGCTGGGGGCTGCCCAAGGCAGCCCAGTTCCCGTGGCCGTCAGTCCGGGGGTGGCTCGAACAGCCTTCCCAGCCTTCACTGATGCTCACTCGTGTTCAGTTGGGTCTTCATATTAGCGTTTGCGGCTCGGTTTGCTTCCGCCTCCGATCCCTGCGGCTGCTCTCCCGGGCGGGCAAGGCCGCCTGCTGGGGGAGGATGGAATCTTCCAGGGCTGCCCGTCCAGACAGGGAGGAGAGCCTGAAGGGTGGTGGGTGAGGGAGTCCAAAGGCCCTTAAGCCTGGAGAACCGGCCGTCCCCAGCCTAAGCGTCGGACCAATTTGGCCACAGGGATTTGCTGTAAACTCTGTAGTGAAAGATAACAGCAGGGTTTTTCGTGAACCGGTGAACGTGGTAGGCTTTGCTGAGTTAGCCGCACAGCAACTTGATCCTTTAAAGAACGGCCCATGTGGCGACTCGGACACTGAGTGACTTGGGTTTCAGGAAACTGCCTCTTGATGAATTGAACAGAAGCCAGATCTGTGACCTCCGGAACCAGGCAAAGGAGGTGGGGGTTCTCATCCATGGAAGGACCTCCTTAAGACCTTTCCTGGAGGGACCAGCCAGGCTCGGGAGGCAGTCACATCGTGCCCTCGCACGTCCATGGGCACAAGTCCTTCGTAAGCGTCCCTCCGGCTGGCTTGTCCTCGCGCTTTGTCTCCCCCCCCCTTCCTGAGGAGACAGGCCCGACGTGCGGGGCGGGCGGGAAGGGCCGGGGGTGTGGTGGAACCCCGGGGCTTCGGGTGACCGCTGCGGAGAGCCAGTGCAAGGCCTCCCTGCGGCGCCCCCCACCCCCCACACACCCCCCATACCTGAGTGAGCGGATTCTTGTTTGGAACAGGACCGGCCCGGCCAGCCTCAGACTCCCGGCCGCTCTGGCCCGGACCCGCCAGACAGAATGTTTACACGCGCTCCCGGGCAACAGTCACCCCCACCAATGGGAGGCCAAGCCCCGAGGGGCCGCCTGCTTCTGCCAGTGAGGGCGGGGACAGTCTGGCCCAGCCACGGTGTGACCTCTGTGGCCTTGGTGGCCAGCTTCCTCCCGGCAGGGAAGCAGGGACAGCCGGCCCGGGGCTGGCATGCGACGGCGGGGAGGGGGGGGTCCCTTTCTCTGGGCCGGCCACTGTGTGCAGCACCGTGTGTGTGTGTGTGTGTGTGTGTGTGTGTGTGTGTACACGTGCGTGCGTGGTCTCTGCAGCCTGGAGGCCGGCAGTAGTGTTTGCATTACCGGGGAACACACCGAGGCACCCAGGGTGAAGGACCCAGGCCCACTGGCCTCACTGATGGAACTTCTTACTTCTCACCACCCGCATTCCGAGGCTCAGACCTCCCTCGTGCATTTGACTGTTAGCAGAGGTGTCTTTTGTGAGTCACGGATGAGCTTCCAATGTAATGGTTATCAGCCTAGACCCAGGGACAGTTTACTGCACATTGCGTAGTTTCGTTGTCTACAAAATGGGGATCATAGTGCCTGTGGAATAGGGGTTCATGGGAGGATCAGATCCAGCGATTCGTGCGAAGACTGAGAACAGTGCCTGGTGCATCAGAAGCGGTCTTTACAATGGTCAGATCGTTTTTCTAGTATTATTATCAATAGTAGTAGTAGTATAGTGTTCTTTTAAATCGTGAAATCAAAAGTTGTGGGCCCTGGGGTGCCTGGGTGGCTGAGTTAGTTAAGCATCTGCCTTGGGCTTGGATTATAATCCCGGGACCCTGGGATTGAGCCCTGAATCATCGTCGTCGTTGTCGTTGTCATCATATCATAGTCATCATCGTCATCTGGCTCCCTGCTCTCCCTCTCCCTCTGCAGCTTCCCCTCCTTGTGCGCATGTGCACTGTCAAATAAATAAAATCTTAAAAAAAAGTTGTTGGCCCTGTGTTAAGACCCAGTTTTATTTGATTAATTTGATTAATCTGTGAAATCCCTCCGTCTCACAACCCCTGCTTTTGGCCACAGTGCTTTGTGTCCGAGGTGCTTGGCTTCTCACCCTACGACAGTCTTGATCCCAGTGAGGAAAGGAGAGCAATTTGCTGAGTGTCCTCATCTGGGACGAAGCGCTGAGGTCCTGCACACGGAACCGGCCGGCCCGACGACGGTGCAGCAACACGGGGGCTGGGGCTGGAGGGGAGAAGGATGGGAGGGAACGGTGCGGCTTGCAGGAACTCAGCCTCTGATCCCAGACAAAGGGGTTCACACCCCCGCTCTGCCAAGGGCTGGCTTTGTGACGTTAGGTAGTGTGTTTCACGCCTCTGAGCTTCACGTGTGCCATGGGGATCGTACTAGCGGTCACTTCATACCACTGGTAAGATGAAACGGGGGTATTCGTGGGGAGCCGTCGGAAGTGTGTTACCATGGTCAGGGTGGGGGAGACGAGCCACGCAGACAGAATCAAAATGTAGGGGAGTCAGAGTCCACTGCTTCCTTTGCGTCAAGCTTTGGTGGGCAAAGGCCGCAGGACCTTTCCCGAAAAGCTGGGGGTGAGCGCTGGGGGTGTGGGCTGAGGGCCTGGCACCAGGATTCTTAGCCGCCCAGAGGAGAAGGCCCTGCAGGCGAGTGACAAGAAGCTCCTTGTAGGCAAGATGCGTTCATGGGGGAAGCCGAGCGACAAGGTGCCTCTTTGAATCGGGAGCTTCAACTTCGTGGCCAGGACTTGACCTTCCCCTCCCGCCCCACAGCCAGGTCTCTTCCCTAAGGGACACACTCTGGCCCTGGGCCCTCCGGATACAGCGGCCTTTGATCTCAGGCAATACTGAGGGCGGGCTCTTCTGCTTTTGCTCCCTCCCAGCAGGTGAGTGTGGCCCCGGATGGAGGGGAGAAGAGAGGAGCAGGTGGGACACTGGAGGAGCAGCTTAGCCCGGCCCCTCGCTCCCAGGGAAGAAGTAGATGCAGCAGGCCAGGAAGCCAAAAACCCAGGTTCCTCGCTGCCCCCAGCCCGCCGCAAGCCTCTCCTCACATAGGGTGTCCTGCCTCCTCGGAGCCCCCCGGGCTCTCAGTCCCAGCTCGGACACCGGCCTGTGGGCCAGCAATGTACCTCTGTTGGCCTGAGAGAATGGGGAGCCTGGACTGCTGCCACAGCGCGGCCCGGGCCCTTCCGGGCCATGCCGGGGGAGGCCTCCTTAGCCGGCGGCAGGCTGGG
This sequence comes from Nasua narica, assembly GCA_028533885.1. Taxonomy (NCBI): domain Eukaryota; kingdom Metazoa; phylum Chordata; class Mammalia; order Carnivora; family Procyonidae; genus Nasua; species Nasua narica. The sequence goes on along the minus strand of CM052801.1, from coordinate 77,503,283 downwards.
CCACTGCTCTGCATCCACGTCCGTGGAGACCGACGGGCAGGCCGAGAGGGACAGGCCGTGGCCTGTGCGTGCGGCCTTCCTGAGCCTCACTGGGCACGCCACTGGGGAGAGAGGGGAAGGTGCCTCACTCTGGGGGAGTCCACACCCTGAGCCCTGACTTGGACTCTTCCCCTCCATGTCCCCTCGATCATTTTCACTCCCTCTCAGCCCCTGCCCCCTCACCCCTGCCGCCCACCTGGTTTATCTTCTTACCCTCCCCTCCTCCCCACTACGCCCAGCAAGGCAGTCAGCTCTTGGCCCCGGAGCCCTGGCTGAGTGCTGACACTGTCCCGTCAGGCGAAGCCACAGCCGGCTAGGAGCTTTTAAGGCCCCAGGATGCACAGGTGGGTGCCCGGGCGGCAGGCACTGTGGGCGGGTGAAGGTGAAGGGAGGACCAGGCTCCCAGCCTCACTCTGTGCACTTAACCTGGTTGGGAAGCTAAGGCATGCCCGCCCAAAAAGAGAACGAGCAACTCAAGGCCTATTGGGTTCGGGCAGACTGCAAGCAAGGAGGGCTGTATGACGGCGCTCTAGGTCTGAGAGGCCGCCAGACTGTCCCGGGAAGGGACACGAAGAGGCAGGAGCTCGGAGACTCTTCCAGGCTGAGGCCCATCCTCCAGCAGCAAATTCCAGGGACCCGGAGTACGACGCTGGTCCACCCGAGCTGGGCGGATTGCCGAAAGTCATGCTGTCCCGAAGGCCTCTCGGAACGTTCCAGCCATCCCTGGACACAGGTCTGCCGCAGGACGGGTGCCTCGTTGAACGGAGCGTCACTCGGAACAAAAGCACTGTGGCAGAGCTGTTCCCGGCCCCACTCATAAGCACGGTGGGCCGCTCTTCCAGGCCCCAGATGCAAACTCCAGGGTTGCCTGGGAGACCTGAGCCACCCCACCCCCAAGACGGGGCTCTTACAGGTAAGAGAGGAGAGGGGGGCTTCTGGGGATACCCTGTTTTCTGGCCTCCAGAAACCAAGGGTATTAGGCCCAGAAGGAAAAGTCTCTGTGGAATGAAACAGACATTCCGCAGCCATGTGTAGGTGGCACGCAGGCAGGAGGCTGGGCAAGGAGTACCAAAGAAACCCTTAAATACACGGGAAAGATTTTTGTTTTCTTGGGGCCATAATGCTCAGTGTTTCCACTGTCTTCTCCTCTTCTTGTTGTCTTTGGAATTACAGTTCTTTGAAATTGCATACTTGTTTGTAAGCTTTATTACCTGGCCCACAGGTAATAACTGGTTTCTTCACGGTTTCTGGACCGAGGAAGATCTGCCAAGAAACAAGACAACAGAGGACACAAAATATGTTCCAACGGGACGCCTGGGGGGCTCAGTCAGTTAAGCGTCTGCCTTCGGCTCAGGTCATGATCCCGGGGTCCTGGGATCGAGCCCCGCATCGGGCTCCCTGCTCAGTGGGGGGCCTGCTTCTCCCTCTCCCCCTGCCCTGCTCATGCTCTCTCTCACTCTCCCTCTCTTCCTTCTCTCTCAAACATCCGAGAGGCACTATTTGGCCTCAGGGGGTGTGTGGGTGAGGTAGGGGGAAGAGAGGAGCATTACACAATCACAAGCACACACATGCACACGCACACGCACACGCACACACACACACACACACACACACCCAAGCCGAGAAGCAGAATGCCAGACTCTGGGTATCTAAAGTCCGCATAGACATACATGGGAAGAAAAAACTCTGTTTCATGTGTCTTGTGTCTCACAAAAGTACAGTAGAGTAACTTGTGTTCTCGGGTCATGAAAATTATCAGGGTGATGGGAAATCTTGAAAAGCAAGTGACACCCAGCTCTCAGCCCCCACTCCCTGTCCTCATCCAGAAGCTTCCTGTGGAGGATGGCCAGCTTCAATCCCATCTGCTCATCACCTTCCTGTGGAAGGGGGCAGGTGGCAGCTGCCCGGAGGGGAAGGCAGCACTTGGTTCTCCCGGTGGCGTTAGGCTGGATTCTGCTCTCAGAAAACACCTTCGGAGCAATCTGTTCCCACTGAGCTTCATCCTGTGTTGTCTTGGATCGCAGTGCTCTGGGGATACCTTCATTGTGATCGTCCATTCCAGGAGGGCACCCGGGGCCGCTGCACCTGGTCATGTGCTGGGCCCGAGGGTCCCCCGACATCCCCTTGGGGGCTGAGGAGTGGACTGGATGGCTCTGCAGGGGGAACTTGCAGTGCCAGCAACCATCCCTCCAACGTGCACGGGCCGCAGTTACAGACCTCATGGCCCTGACCTCCTGGCCGTCCCCGAGCCCCAGGGACCGGTGCAGGGCACATGACAGCCTCACTTGAGAGACGGAGGCCTGAGGCTCAGAGCAGTGCAGCGACTTGCCTAAGGTCACACAGCCCACAGGTGGCGCTGGTCTCCGCATCACGCATCCCCTCTTCCGAAAACTGCCCTGGGTCGGGCGGTGCTGGGCATCAGAAGCATTGCCGGCCTCTACGCACTAGGTGGCAGTAGCACCCCATGAGAACCGGCTAGACTCTGCCAGCGTCGCCCCGGCTGGGAAACCCCGCTTCCGGTCCGTCCTCCGCCGAGCCGCCGGGCAGGGGCGTGCCTGTCGCCGTCGCACGCCCGCTTCCTGCCCTGCGGAGGCTCGCGGCTGCCCAGGAGCAAGTCCAGCGCCCTTCGGGTTCTGGGCCCTGCCGGCCTCTCCGGTCACTCTTGCGCCCTCCTTGCCCCCCCCCCCCCCCCCCCCCCCGCCTTGGCTCTAGTTCGCCACCCCTGCTCCTGGGTCTCTCCCGCACAGCCGCGCTAGGCTGTGTCCCCAGCCGGGCTGTTTCCTCTGCGTGCGGGGGGGCCCCCCCTCGGTGGTTGAGCTCGTAAATCCTACCCAACCTCTGAGACTCGGCTTGGTGTGGGCATCACCTTGGAGCTTACCCTAAGCCTTTTCCCTGCCCCCTCCACCCCCTTCCCCCCACCCCCGTCCCCACTGAGTCAGCCCCGCCTTCTTGCTCCCCACACCTTCTGCAAACTTCTGTCCCTAGCGCTCCGCACCCCATCCTGTCCTGAACTGTTTTCACCCCTGCTGTGAGCTCCTGAAGGGCAAGGCTGGGTCTTACTCAAATCCGAGGCACAGCGCCTGGCCTGTAGCTTTTTTTCTTTTTTTTAAGATTTGTTTATTTGAGGGGCGCCTGGGTGGCTCCGTGGGTTAAAGCCTCTGCCTTCGGCTCAGGTCATGACCACAGAGTCCTGGGATTGAGACCTGCCTCGCCTCGGGCTCTCTGCTCAGCGGGGAGCCTGCTTCCCCCTCTCTCTCTGCCTGCCTCTCTGCCTACTTGTGATCTGTCATATAAATAAATAAAATCTTTAAAAAAAAAGATTTATTTGAGAGAGCGAGAGAGCACACAAGCAGGGGGAGAGGGTGAGGGAGTCTGTCCGGGTGATGGGACAAGGGGGAGGCGCTGGGCAGGGGATCAGAGCAAACCTTTCACTCAGTCCCTTACATTGTTAGATGTTTGAGCTATGTGAATACAGTATTTAAAAAATTAAAGATAGTGAATAGAACCAAGTGAGTGGTGTTGTTGCCCAAGCATCACCTCAATCTTTTCTCCCCAAAGATATTTTTATTTGGGGGCGGGAGGCAGTGAGAGAGGGAGGGCAAATCTCCAGCAGACTCCCCACTGAGTGGGGAGCCCGACCCGGGGCTCATTCCCAAGTCCCTGAGATCAGGATCTGAGCTGAAATCAAGAGTTGGAGGCGCAACCAAATGGGCCACCCAGGCGCCCCACATCCTTTCAATCTAAGAGCAAGTGACCTATGGATCAGGGGTGGGTGGGACGTGGTCAGTGGCCAGACCACCTCTGTCAGAAGCTGCTCCAAGAAAACGCTTTTGGCTGATGGCACTTGCCAAAAACCAAGAGGAATGCAGGCTACAAACTACCGCTACCATCTCCTAGCTGCAGCGTTTTCATGGGGTTCACTCGCTGGCTGCAGCGGGTTATAACGAGGCTGAATTTCACAGCAGGTGCCACGGAAAAGGGGGGTGAAGGATCGGCCCCGGTGCTGAGCCTGACCTACCGATTGCTCCTGTCCTGTCGACTGCTGTCGTGTCGCGGCAACCATCCCTTCAGAGCCAGGCCTGAATCCAGCCAAGGAGATTCGCTTAGAGGCTGATCCCCGCCTCGAGGCACGGCAGACAGGTGACAGCCCTACAACTCCGGAGACTTAGCCGTGGCTCAGTTGTCGCCGTCCCGCACGGCCTATCCTCTCCCTTCCCGGAGCAAGTTCTCAGAACCGTCGGCTAGGTGAGGCCCGTGAGCAGCTGAGAGCGGCCCAGAGCCGTGTGACGTTAGTAATCGTGGCCCTGGCTCTCCTTCTACAGCTTCGTCACGGGGTGGCCCGTCAGAGGGTCATGTTCCCAGTGTGACCGCCGCCTGCCTCCTCTGTAGGCCGCGCCCTGCTGCCTGAGTTCAATGGAAAGCACCCGGTGTATGTGTGTGTGTGTGTGTGTGTGTGTGTGTGTTTGTTTCAAGGTCACCAGCACATCGAAGTGTTAAAATGGGTCCAAGATGGGAGATGAAAAACAATTGAGTTTTCTCACCTGGAGGGCCTGTGAGCACCTGGCGGGGGGTGGTCCACACGCGCCGGGGGATTCCCCTCTCTCCAGGAGTTACACCTTTTCAGATCTACGTACCCTTGGGTTACCTTTAGGGGGGAACAAGCAACTCTTTTATTTCAAGTCATCAGTATATGCATTTGAGTAAAATGATTGCTGTCGCTGCTGTCCACAGAAACAAGAATCAACACTTCAGTGCATCCTAGCTGTTAGATGCAGAACGCGTGCAAGTTGAAGGTGCAGTCGGTTTTAAGCATTCTACCCGGGGGCAGCTGGCTGGCACAGTGGGAAGAGTGTGCGACTCTTGATCTCAGGGTTCAAGCCCCCACGCTGGGTGTAGGGATTACTAAAAAAAATAAAAACTTAAAAAAAATAAAAGCATTCTACCTGGAATTTAACACAATAGGCATCATCCAGAAAAGGAACTAGAGGGCAAAAGTACTACTTTTTCTGTATTCTTCTAGCAATCTCTAAAGGAATGATGTCTTTTTTTTTTTAAGATTTTATTTATTTATTTGAGAGACAGCAAGTGAGAGAGCACAAGTAGGGGAAGAGGCAGAGAGAGGGGGAGAAGCAGGCTCCCCGCTGAGCGGAGAGCCCGATGCGGGGCTCGATCCCAGGACCCTGAGATCATGACCCGAGCCGAAGGCAGAGGCTTTAACCCACTGAGCCACCCAGGTGCACCAGAATGATGTCTTTTGTAATATTCCAACAGTATATTTTGTTCCAACAAAATATATATTTTATATATTGTATATACATGCGTGTGTGTGTGTGTGTGTGTGTGTATGTGTGTATGTATCCCAACAGTAACAACTACCATGTATGACACGCTGGGCAGGGGGCACAGGGACAGGTGCTTGCTGTACATTCTATCTCTAATTTTAAGCCTCAGTTGCCTCCTAGTTTTTTTTAAGGTGATAAAGCTACTGGGTAGACTGCTTGAGCTTGTGTTTTCACTGTGAAAAAAAAGTCAAGAAAGCCTTTGATCTTACTTTTTTGTTGTTTTTATTATGCACGACATTAATACACTGCATAACCTTCTAGAAGGGCTGGATGAGCATGACCGAGTTATTTTTCATCAATCAGGAAAATGCTTCCTTAATCGATATTCTCCAAACCCTGAAAAACAGAATCCAGAGGGAAATGTGAGAATTGTGTTGCGGCCACAAATGCACCAGCGCAGACGCACCTCAGGGACACTGCGCAGTCGGGTCCAGACCGCTGCGGCAAGGTGAGCGGAAGGAACGGGTCTGGGTGCCCGGTGCGCAGAGAAGTCGCGTTTGCACGATACTGCAATCTGTTAAGTGTGCAACAGCGTACATCTACAAGACAACGTGCACACCTTAATTTCAAAATACCTTAGTGTTAAAAAATGTGAGCCACCATCCGAGTTCTCCCTGAGTCGTTAGCACGGATCGCAGATCGCCATGACGAATGTAACAGTAACAAAAAGCCTGAAACAGTTGGAGAACTACCAAAACGTGACCCTGACACAAAGTGAGCAAATGCTGGTGGGCCAACGGCACCCACAGACTCGCTCCACGCAGGGCTGCCCCAAACCTTTGGTGTGCACAACACACAGCATCTGCACACGCAACGAGGAGGGCGGTACTCCCGGCGACAGTGGCATGCCCTGTTATTAAAGACAGTCCCCGCTCACCCCACCTTTCTCTCATTGCAACAGTAAACTGAACTGAATTTTCTAATCACTGAAGTAAGAAGAATAACCTATAATGATTTCTAGTTTCCGTTTTCTGACAGCGGCAGACATCACTTTACGTGCAAAGTGCCCCGGCCACCGGAAGGAAAACCAGTGCCCGGCGAGCTCCTGCAGAGTTAAGGACACCCAGGTCAAACCGTTACAAAAAAATAACAGCCAACACGAGGAACAGACTATTAACCTCATTCTACTCTTTTACAGATGAACAAATGGAGACTCGGCTTAAAAGGCTCTTGCTTAAGTCAGCAAGGAAGTGGCAGAGGCAGAATTCCGGGTCAGGAACCCACCCCCCAACTCCAGAACTCTTGCCCTGTAGGCACAGACGCTGTTGACTCAGAAGACCCACTCTTTCCTACTTAGTCCCCGACCAAATGCTTCAGAAACTAGAGAGTAAAAGGTCAGTCAGAGACGACATTTCTTCCAAGTGTTAAAATAACACCTTCCAGGTGTTCTGACTGCGGCGGGCACAGCCACCGTGACAGAAACGGAAATTGCCCAGTCTGGGAGCCGCCCTGCAGAAACTCTAATTAGGAACCTTCACTTCCTCTCATATGCCAGCTGATTCTGATGCTTATTCTTGGACCACACGGAGAAACACTGCCTTAGCTGAGTAGACGCCTGTCACCACGCTCATCAGATTCTCAAAGAGCACCACGCTGACGAGCAGCCCAGGCTGAGTCCTTCCAGTGATCCTGAACCACTCTGACCCTGTTTTCTCATCTAGAAAATGAAATGATTATTAACCTAGGTTCACTGTGAAGAATAAACGAGCAAGGAGAAAATATTAAAAACTACATTTTTTTTTTTTAAAGAATAATGGAGACGAACTCCTACAAGATCTAAGAACATACTGTCAGGTTTAATCAGATGAAAATGCTCCTGCTTGGCTATATCTGACCTACAAAAACAGCAATTCCATAGGATTCAATCAAATCTAAAATTACAGGAATTCTTTACATATGGTACCTGGTGCAGGAAGTGGCAAACTCACGGGGTATAAAAGAGTGTATTCCTGGAATAGGACCATGTGCATACAGAAATTTAGTTTACTCGAATGGTATTTCAAATAAAAAATGGACTGCTCTATGACTGGGTAATTGTGACAACTGGCTATCTCTTGGAAAAAAGTAAAGTTAAAGCCTGTGATTTCACATTATACCCCCATGACCTGTAGATGGGTCAAAGCACTAACCGTAAAAAAAAAGAAAAGAAAAGAAAAGAAAAATATTTGGAGAAATTTTAAAAATTTATTTATAATCTTGGGTAGGAAAGTCATCAGTAAGCAAGACATAAAACTCAAAATCCTGAACGACAAAATATGATAAACTGAACATCGAAATTAAAAACTATCTGATGGAAGACTTCATAAAATGGAGAAGACAGACGTAGAAAAAAGATCTGCCACATATAAAACAGACAAAAGATTAATTATCATAATATATAAAGAACCCCCATTTAAAAAAAAAAAAAACGAACAAGCAAAACACACAGGCAGACAATCCACAGAATAAAAATTCAAATGATCATTAAATCTCTGAAAGGCTGCTCCACTTTGCCAGTAGAAAACACAAGGCAAATTCAATTAGCACTGTTAAAGACATTTGGCAAAATATAACCAGAACCCATCTCAACCCTGACAGAGGCAGGTTGACGGATGTCTAGTATCAGAGCCAACTTACCTTTGACACATAGTAACGATTAACTCCAGAGATGCGCCTATCTCTTTGCATCAAGCCCCACTGATAGGGGTAGTAGGCAACCCTTTTCTCCTACAATTAAAAGAAATCATTACTGCACAATGTTTCTGAAAATGAGTGACTCAATAGAGGGCTACCAGAACTTATTAAATGACATTCTAGAAAAAATGGAATCATCACTGAAACAAAAACCAAATTAAGACCAGATCCTAAATAAAATCGGACCATTAAGCTTCAAAATTAAGATGATAACCATGAGTTCTTACACTTTCTATTTTAACCAGCATCTTTTTTTTCCCCCCTTTCTTCCTCCCCCTCCCCCCTTTTATTTTAAAGACATACTACTTGTTTCCATTTGGGACCTCAAAGAGAAGTAATGATAGCAGTAGATGACTCGTAAAGAACAATCACAAAACCAGAAAGCAAATACATTATACCCTGTACTCTAGAGATAACGTGAAGAGCTAGAAGGAGAGGAAAATTACAATCCTGATGTGAAAAGCAGGATCTTGCGGTAAATTCCTCAAGGTTTGGGAAAAAGGCGGGGAAGGGGGGATAAAAAATGTCAAAGGAAAAACCTAATTAAGGGCAGGGAGGTTAAAAACCGAGAAGGTACCAAGATGTGGACGCGAGCAATTACAATCAAAAGATTAGAGATCCGAGGGAGTGGGGGCAAGACTAAATCGAGGCCCAGGAGTTCGGACCCACCTTCTCATCTACCTCTCCAGCCCCCGAACCTACTCCGCCCTCTTGGCCACTCCACCCAACAACTAGCGGCCTCTTGCCAGAGCAGAACGCGGTTTCCGTCGGGTTCCGCTCCGCATGCCTCTGCTTTTCGGCAACCAGAAGAAAGGAGGGGGGCGACCCCGGTGTCCCCCAGGTCGGAGAGCGGCTCCGGACCCCAGGGGCCTCCCACCGCGCGTTCGGTACCGCCAGTCCGCGGAGTCAGCCGTCGCGCCGGAGAGGCCGCCTTACCTTGCCCCCGTTCGTGAACCTGTGGATGTGCGCCGTGGCTATGCCGGGGATGACCAAGCACAAGGCCATGGCGCCGAGCCCGGGCAGGATCTCGAACCACATCGCGCCGCGGCTGCCAAGGCTTTGCAAACCCTCGGTTCCCGGCCCCGTAGAGGTGACCCGGCGTCGGGCCCTTCCCAGTAGGCTCCGCGGCAGCCCGCCAGCGGGGCGGGGCCGCGCGCGCCTCGGGAGGAAGCGACGGCGGCCGGCAGGGCTCAGGGGCGGCGCGCGCTCGCCTCCTCGCACCCCCGGACGCCCGCGGTCGGCGCGCGGCGGCCCGTTTCGCTCCGACTGGCGGCCGGACGCGCGACGTGCGGTGACGTGGAGAGGCCTCGAGCGGCCGAGCGCGCCATAGTCTTCCGGAGCTCCGGACCCTAAGATGGCAGAGCAACTTTCTCCGGCCAAGACGGCGGACCAGGTGTGCACCTTCCTCTTCAAAAAGCCTGGTGGGCGGAAAGGGGCTGCGGGCCGCAGGAAGCGCCCGGTCTGCGACCCGGAGCCCGGAGACAGCAACAGCAGCAGCAGCGACGAAGGCAGCACTGTGGTTCGCCCGGAGAAGAAGCGGGCGATCCACAATCCGATGATACAGAAGACTCGTGGCAGTGGTAAACAGAAGGCGGCTTACGGCGACTTGAGCAGCGAGGAGGAGGAGGAGGACAACGAGCCCGAGAGTCTTGGCGTGGTGTACAAGTCCACCCGCTCGGCAAAACCCGTGGGCCCAGAGGATATGGGGGCGACTGCTGTCTACGAGCTAGACACAGAGAAGGAGCGTGACGCACAAGCCATCTTTGAGCGCAGCCAGAAGATCCAGGAGGAGCTGAGGGGCAAGGAAGATGACAAGATCTATCGGGGAATCAATAATTATCAGAAATACATGAAGCCCAAGGATACGTCTATGGGCAATGCTTCTTCCGGAATGGTGAGGAAGGGCCCCATCCGAGCTCCCGAGCATCTTCGTGCCACCGTGCGCTGGGATTACCAGCCCGACATTTGTAAGGACTACAAGGAGACTGGCTTTTGCGGCTTCGGAGACAGCTGCAAGTTCCTCCATGACCGTTCAGATTACAAGCACGGGTGGCAGATCGAACGTGAGCTTGATGAGGGTCGCTATGGTGTCTATGAGGACGAAAACTATGAAGTGGGAAGCGATGATGAGGAAATACCATTCAAGTGTTTCATCTGTCGCCAGACCTTCCAGAATCCAGTTGTCACCAAGTGCAGGCATTATTTCTGCGAGAGCTGTGCACTGCAGCATTTCCGCACCACCCCTCGCTGCTATGTCTGTGACCAGCAGACCAATGGCGTCTTCAATCCAGCGAAAGAATTGATTGCTAAATTGGAGAAGCATCGAGCTGCCGAGGAGGGTGGTGCTTCCGATTTCCCAGAAGACCCCGATGAGAGTCCAATCCCCATCACTTAGTTTCCGATTAGTCCTACGCCTCAAAATAAATCTTTTGTTGTTTGGAAATCTTAATTCGTCGTGTCCTTCCTTTCTAGGGAAAGTGAAAGGAAAAGGCGGGTGGTGAAATGGGGTCCTGGATGGATGGCTTGTGAAAGCCTCCAGGTAGGTTCAGTGTGGATTTTTAGCCATTACATATGCTGCCTGGGTGTGACTTTAACTTTTCAGAGCCCTTTGGCATGAATTCCGGGGATGGGAGAAGTTAGAAAAGAGCTAGAATTTGCTTGAAGTAAAACTAATGAAAGCAAGAACTGAACCTATTATATCACGTTTCTGATTCACTTAATAGTTTACAAAAGTACTACCATGCATGAGCTCTATTGGAAGCCTGTGCTACTTCAAAATCTGCCCCAGCCAAGCTGTGTATTTGGGGGGCGGGGTGGGAGTGGGAGAATGGGGTGGGGGGAGCTGGTAGCTAGCACCAGGGTGCATGTATGGGAAATGGCCCTTGCTCTCTTCAAGCACCGGAGGTGGGCGCCTGGGAGGCTCAGCCAGTTAAGCACCTGCCTTTGGCTCAGGTCATGATCTCAGGGTCCTGGGATCCAGTCCCATGGTGGGCTCCCCGCCGCGCAGGGAGTCTGCTTCTCCCTCTGCCCCTCCCCCAACTCGCTCTCTCAATCTCACTCTCTCTCAAATAAAGAAAATCTTTAAAAATAATAATAGATCACCATAGGCGACCCCCTTTCCACGAATGACGGAAATGGCTTACGCTGTGCTGTCCAGTGTGATTGCCACTAGCTTCAGGTCGCAATTGAGTACCTGAAATGTGGCTGGTGGCCGCTATATTGGCCACTGCATTTCTAGACTGAACTTATAAGCCAAGTTCAGAGAACCAAAAACTAACATTTTATAATCCACAGTCTGAAACTACCTGTGTTCTCACAGACTGTAATAGAGCCGGTCACGTTAATCTAGTTTGGAAAGTCCTCAGTGACTGATCCAGTGCATGTAATAAACAATATATAGACATATAATAAACAATAAAGCCAGAGATGTTTGTAAAGGGGTATTGGGGCCAAAGCCTCAAATCCAGGTTGAGGAGCTTTGACTATATTCTATAGGTAATGAGATACCAGAGGTTTGGGGAGGAGAACACAATCAGACTTTTTTTTTTTCAATGTTACTGTGGTTGCAGGCTATTGGATAGATTACAGGAAGACGGAAGACAAGAGGCAGGGAGACCAATTAGACCAAATGATGAATAAATTTGCACTGATCTGCTTAGTATTTGTGCTGATCCCAGAAAACAATAAGTTTTCTTCAAATAAATAAGTTATGGGTTAGAGTTTTTTTAATTCACACTCATTAATCCATCCAAATATAGTCCTGGAGCCCCTACTCTGTGTCAGGCACTGTGCTTGGCATAGGGGATATTAGCAAACAAGACAGACCCAGCCCTGTCCTCATGGAACTAGATATCACACAATGGCAGGTGCGGGTCGCCTGGGGGACTCAGTCGGTTAAGCGTCGGAGTCTTGATTTTGGCTCAGGTCATGATCTCAGAGGTGTGCGATGGAGCCCCATATCAGGCTCCATGCTCACTGGGGAGTCTGCTTGAGATTCTGTCCCTCTGCCACCACCCCCAAATAAATAAATAAATCTCTAAACAAACAAACAAACAAACAAACAAAACAAAAAACCAGTGGCAGATGTGATGAGTACAAGGGAAAAAGTGCACTGGGTTGACCTCTCAGGGTTAAGCCAATCCCAGCCTTGGAGGAATTCAGAATCATCAATTTACTTAATACAAAGTGATATATTTTATAAGAGAATGTTTCAAGGGGCGCCTGGGTGGCTCAGTGGGTTAAAGCCTCTGCCTTTGGCTCAGGTCATGATCTCAGGGTCCTGGGATCGAGCCCCGCGTCGGGCTCTCTAATCAGCAGGGAGCCTGCTTCCCCCTCTCTCTCTGCCTGCCTCTCTGCCTACTTGTGATCTCTCTCTCTGTCAAATAAATAAATAAAATCTTTAAAAAAAAAAAAAAGAATGTTTCAAGTACAGTGGGGATACATGAGAAGCCTATTGGGAAAGGGCTTAAAGAAAGCATCACCTGGGAAACAGCACTTAAGGGATGGGACAAAGCAGAAGCCAAACAGGAAACAGGACATCGTGGAGACACAGAGAAACAGATGCTTACACTGCCATGGAAGGCAAAGGAAGGAAATGTTCTAAAGACTGTCATGAAAAAATACATCGATGAGGTGCAAAGTGATCTTTTTTTTTTTTTTTTCTGTTCCCAAGAATTTATGTTGGAAACGGTTCAGGAGAAAAAGATGAAAGGGAAAGAATGCTGCTGGAGACTAAGCTCCAGAATCACAAGGGATGGGATTGAAGGTGGAGATCGAGAGGCCAGTCGTCAAGACCCGAGAGATTAGAAGAAAGCTGACATTTGTCTACTACTCCACGTTTTTTTTTTAATTTTTTAAAAGATCGTATGTATGTATGTATGTATTTGGCAGAGAAAGAGAGAGCCTTAGCAGGGGGAACAGCAGAGGGAAAGGGAGAAGCAGACTCCCTGCTGAACAGAGAGCCCGATGTGGGGCTCAATCCCAGGACCCTGAGATCATGACCTGAGCCGAAGGCAGAGGCTTGAACCCACTGAGCCACCCAGGCGCCCCAATAAATTAAATCTTTAAGAAAAATAAAATATAACATAATGAGTTTCAGGGGGCACCTGACTGCCTCAGTCGGTGGAGCATGTGGCTCCTGATCCTGGGGTTGTGAGTTTGAGCCCCACACGGGATGGAGAGATTACTTAAATAAATTTATTTTTTAAAAAGAAATAAATAA
>CM052801.1:77442201-77482638 GCA_028533885.1 Nasua narica | reverse complement strand
TTTTTTTTATTAAAGATTTTATTTATTTATTTGACAGAGAGGCACAGTGAGAGGGAACAGAAGCATGGAGAGTGGGAGGGGGAGAAGCAGGTTTCCCACTGGGCAGGGAGCACGATGCGGGGCTCAATCCTAGAACCCTGGGATCATGACCCGAGCTGAAGGCAGACGTCTAACAACTAAGCCACCCAGGCGCCCCAGAAACTCTGTATGTTTTATGTTTTTATGGGGCCTGCCCAGAATTTTCTTTATGATCTCTGGGGCTCTATTCCATACCACAAAAATCTATTATGACCACTTACGTCATTATTAAGGAAAGCAAGGTAGCAAAGAGAGGTTCACATGTGGTAAGTTCTTGGAAAGAATATATTGACAGCCATGTACATAGGATTAGCCATCCTTAGAAAACTCACATTTAGGGACGCCTGGATGGCTCAGTTGGTTAAGCAGCTGCCTTCGGCTCGGGTCATGATCCCAGCGTCCTGGGATTGAGTCCTGCATCGGGCTCCTTGCTCGGCAGGGAGCCTGCTCCTCTCTCTGCCTCTGCCTGCCTCTCTGCCTGCTTGTGTTCTCTCTCTGTTAAATAAATAAATAAAATCTTTAAAAAAAAAGAAAGAAAAAAGAAAACTCACGTTTATTCATTCACCGAATAATTTTCAGTAATTATCAAGCTCCTACTATGGAGACATGGGTAAATACATAATTGTTCATTATTACTATAATATATGGCATATCATCTATATTTCCAGACTTTAAGGTTCTCTTTCATATCTCCCGCCCTGATCATCCCCAATCTCAGATGCAGCTGCCTACTAGACATCTGTACCCAAGTGACCCCCAAGTATCTCCGGTCCCAGACTGAACTCAGGTTCCTCCCCCTCCTGTTTTGTCGGGGACATCAGCCACCAGTCCGCTCAGCCTCAAGGGTCATACTGGACTCCGTCCCCACTCCCTACAGCCGATCACTGTACTGTTTGTCCAATTCCTCTCCCCCCTCCATCCCTTCACTGCCCTTGTGCAGGTTACCACTACTTATTCATTCACTCACTACTTTTTAAGCCAACACCATGAGCCATTTATGTTCTAGTCTTTGGAGTTACATCAGTGAATAAAACACAAAATTCCTGCCTTCGTGGAGCTTACATTCAAGTGGAGAGAGTAAATAAAACAAGCAAAATAAGCATTATTAGAAAGTGACAGGTGTGGGGCGCCTGACTGGCCCAGTAGGTAGAACATATGACTCTTGATCTCAGAGTTTTGAGGTCGAGCCCCATGTCAGGTGTAGAGATTACTTAAAAAGAAAGTGGCAGAGAAATAATAAGCCAGGGAAAGAGAATATGATGTTCACGGTTGGGGATTGAAAGGCCTAAATGAGAAGGTGAGTAAAGACTTGGGAGGGAAATGAGGGAGCTAGCTCCATGGGTATCTGGGGGTACAAGCCTCCAAAGGAAAAAGTATGTGAAAAAGCCCTGGGATAGGAACGTGCCTGGCCTACTCAGGAATGGCAAAGAGGCCAGGACAGCTGGAGTAGAGTGAGCAAGGAGGAGGTCAGCCAAAAGGGATGGAGTAAAGTCAGAGAGCCAGTGGGAGGCAAGATCCTACAGGTCAGAGTCAAGACTTTCCTTCCCAACGATATAGGAACCACCGCAAAGTTTTGAGCAGAGGTGTGATATAATCTGACTTCATCTTCCAAAGTAAAAGGATCACTCTGGCTGCTGTGTTGAAAACAGACCAACGCAGGGGAAAGAAGGACAAAGAGAGGATGAGCTATTGCGGTAATCTAGTGGAGAAATGATGGTCGCCCGGCCCCGGACGGTGGCAGTGGAAGCAGTCAGAAGCGATCACATTCTGAACATATCCTGTAGGTCGAGCCCATGGAATTTGCTGATTGACCAGATGTGGGGGGTGAGAGAGTCAAAGATTATTTAAGCTGCTGGAAGGATGGAGAAAGGATTCAGATGGGGAAACCTGCAAGAAAAATGTGTGTGTGTGTGTGTGTGTGTGTGTGTGTGTGTGTGTGTGTTTGGTGGTGCAGAGGGCTATCAGGGGAGCTCAGTTGTGGACATGTGAAACCACGAGATTGAGGTCACCGTGAGAGTAAGTATAGATTAAAGGGAAGAGATTCGAGGGCTGAAGTCTGGAGCGCTCAAGCCTTTAGACGTGAGATAAAGAACCAGAAAAAGAGATTCTGAAGGAGCAGTCAGCAAGAGAGGAGGCAAACCAAGTAAGTGTAGGGTCCTGGAAGCCAAGTGAAGGCAGCATTTCAAGGAGAAGTCAACTAAGACAAAGGGAGCTGATAGGTCGAATAAGATCCTAGCGGAGAAATTAGGATTTAGCAACAGAGAGGTCAAAGGTGATCTTGAGAACAGTTTCGGTCCAAGTGCTAGGTGAAAACCTGCTTGGAGTGGGCTCCTGAGAGGACGGGCACCCACTGGGAGGGCTATCGATTTTTTTTTTTTTAATGGAAAATAACCAGCATTTGCAAGGATGCGGGAAATTGGAACTCTCTACATCACTGGAGGGAATGTAAAATGGTGCAGCCACTGTGGAAAAAACAGTCTGGTAGTTATTCGGAAGGTTAATCGTTAAGCTGATGATAAGTTATCATAGGACCCAACAATTCCACTGCTAAGTATATACCTCGAATCACTGAAGACAGGTACTCAAACAGATAACCGCAGGCTAGCGCTTACAGCGTTATTCGTTATTCGCTATGGCCAAAAAAAGCAAGCCGCCCCAGAGTCATCCGCTGACCAACAAAATGATAATGTCCGTGCGGCGGAATGTCGTTTAACTGGAAAAAGGAACCAAGTACCAACACAGGCTACAATGTGGAGGCACCCTGAAACATGACGCCGAGCGGAGGAAGCCAGACTCAAAAGACTACATGCATATGAAATGTCCCAAGTCTCCAAATCCATAGACCGGAAGGATCTTGGTGGCTGCCTAGGGTTGGGGAGTGAAGGGGAATGGGGGTGACTGTTAACAGGTACAGGTTTCTTTTGGGGGCAGTGAGGTATTCTGGAATTAGATCGTGGGGATCTTGCACAGCCTCGTGAACCTACTGAAAAGCACTGAATTGTACACTCGGAAGGGTGACTTTTATCATCCGTGAATTATATCGCCAAAAAAAAAGAAAATGGGGAGAGAGCGATTGGGAACAGCAGCTAGAGACCGGTCTTTCCCAGTTTTGTTGTAAAGGGAGGAAGGGAAAGAGCAGTGGCTGGAAAGGGAGCTGGGGTAAAGGGCAGGTTTTTAAGATGGGACAAGAGACCGGCTGTGTATTCAGATGTAGACTGGAACAACGCCACGAGGAACTGCCAGAGCAAGGTTCATCTGCAGGAAGGGGGACGAAGGCAGAGGAGGTGGGCACAGGTGCTGGGGGCTGGGATGCCGTATGTGAGTTATGCAAGTTTCCCTGTGACAGCTTATGGTGCTTCGCTGCCTAGGAAGCAAGACCATCAACGGAGAGAACGGAGGAAGGATTACGGGTCTGAGGACAGAGAAGAGGCTTCAAACTGTCATCCCGGCCGCAGGCTGGCCAGCTGTGGAGCACACCTGGCCACTGCCCATCGGTGTACAGCCAGCAAGCTCAGAAGGCTTTCTGTATTTTTATATGCTTGAAAAAAAAATCAGAAGAATTTCTTGCAACAGCCACAAATTCTCTGAAATTCAAATTTTAGCCTCTGTAACTAAAACTCGATTGGGACGCGGCCACGCCCCTCGGTGTATGTACTGTCCAGCGGCAACGGCAGAGTTGAATAGTTGTGGTAGGCGTGGGTCGCCCGCAAAGCCCAGGACATTTACCATCAGAAGAAGTTGGCCAGCCTCTGGTCTAGGCCCTTGCTACTCAAAGTGTGGGTCCGCGGCCCAGAAGCACACGCATCACCTGGGAGCTTGTCACAAACGCAGACTCCGAATCTCTATTCTGCCAAGATCCCCAGGTGACTCGTTTGCACGTGAGCCCCCGGGAAGCACTGCTCTAGGAGAATGGGAGCGGGGCTAGATGAGAAGGATGTAGGGCTAGTGCTGGGGGGAGCGGCATGGAGAGCGAGAGTGGGATAACGCCAAGGTCAGAGGTATGCCAAGGGATGGAGTGGCTGCGGAGTGGGGAGGACAAGATCACTGGAGGTCAAGGGGCCGGAAGGTCAAGGGGCTGGGACCATCTGCATGATGTCGCACTCATCAGGAATTAGGACAGGGCGCCTGGGTGGCTCAGTGGGTTAAAGCCTCCGCCTTCTGCTCCGGTCATGATTGCAGGGTCCTGGGATCGAGCCCCAAGTCGGCCTCTCTGCTCAGCGGGGAGCCTGCTTCCCCCTCTCTCTCTGCCTGCCTCTCTGCCTACTTGTGTGATCTCTCTCTCTGTCAAATAAATAAATAAAATCTTTAGAAAAAGAAGAAAAAAAAAAAAGAATTAGGACAGCGGTGGTGTTCGAGAGTGCCAGTGAGCTAGGAGCTAAGTCCACAAGGAATGGGAGGGAGAGACTCGGGGACCACTAGGCAACTGCATCAAAGGAGAACAGGGCCCCAGCCCCCTGGGTCTCTTTGTTTCCGCTCCTGCCCCTGCCCCCATCTGCTCTCCACACAGCCGCCCCACCCCGTAGGATCTCCTTAATATACTTCTTAACTACCGCTTACCCTTCCAAAGCTTTCAGTGGTTCCCATTTGCCTTCAGCGGTTACTCTGAAACCATACTGAGGAACCTTCTTGGCTGGGCCGAAGTGCTTCAGGGCTTCCTCGAAACAAGAAGTACCCAGGCCAAACCATGAAGTTCTAAACTGCCCCAAGGAGCCTGTTCTTGGATTTTGTGTTAGACGCCATTCGTTCATTCTTCAGATGTTTCCAGAGCACCTTCTGCGAGGCACTAGTCTAGGCTCAGGGAAGACAGCAGTGAACAAAACACAAGGCCTCACAGGATTTACATTCTAGGCAGGGAGTCAGACAGTAAAAAAATCAAACATATGCCAGTCAGATATGTTCTATGCAGAAAGACGAAGCAGGAGTAGGGGTAGGGACTGCTGGGTGGGGAAGCAGAGGTGGCCATTGTAGACAGATCGGGTAGTTAGGGAAAGCCTCGCTGGGAAGGCGACATGCGAATCAAGACTTAGACTGATGGGAGAAGCTTCCAGGTAGAGGGCACAGCAAGTGCAAAGGCCCCTGAGATGGGATCGCAACTGGCCAGCATGGCTGAAGCAGAGTGAACTGAAGGCAAAGGCGGCTGGAGAAGTCGGAGGGAGGGGAGGGTCTGAGGGTGTGTGCCCCTTGCAGGCCTCTGTAAGGACTTGGATTTTTACCCAGGGTGAGGTGATGAGTCCTTAGGGGCCTTTAATACATGAGTGACACGGTGTGACAGGTTTTTAATAGGATCACTCTGGCTGCTGTACTGAGAAGAAACTGGGGGGGGGTAAGGTCAAAAAAGGGAGAAGAGTGGGGCGCCTGGGTGGCTCAGTCGGTGAAGCTTCTCCCTTCCACTCGAGTCACGATCTCAGGGTCCTGGGATCGAGCCCTGCATTGGGCTCTCCGCTCAGTGAGGAGCCTGCTTCTCCCTCTGCCTCTGCCCCTCCCCCTGCTTATACTATCTCTCTCCCTGTCAAATAAATGAGTAAGAAATCTTTTGCCCTGGGAGGCCCGGGACACCTGCTTGGCCTCTCCCCGCCTTTGCAATTACAGAGTTCCCGCTTCCTGGAAAGCCATCCCTCGCCCCCCTTCCCTGCCCCTTCCCATTCCTTCATCAGGAGTTCCCTTCTTCTCAGAAGCCCTTTTCCCCGACCTTCTCCTGCCTGGGTTGGGGGAGGGGGTGCTGTGTGCTCTCCCAGGATCCCACGCACCCCTCAGAGCACGTGGGCCGCACTGGGCCGGAAATGACAGTACCGTCCATCCCGCTACTGCATACAGTAAGGGCATCCTACGTCCCCAGTGAGCGCACGCCTCCTCTCCGCATCCTCCCTCCTTCCTCCAGAGGCCTCGGCTGCTGCCCCATTCCCTGCACTCCACTCCACCTGCTGTGTGCCCCCTGTCTCCTTCCGGCCCCCTCACGGGCGCTGTCGTGTATGTGCCAGGCTGCCTTTTGGAAGGCAGGGGTAGGGGTTATTCAAATAAAGATATGAATATCTGAGCTGACATGAAAATGAAAATATTTAGGGTGTGCCTGGATAGCTCGGTTGGTTGAGCGGCCGACTCCTGGTTTCGGCTCAGGTCATGGTCTCGGGGTCATGGGATCGGGCTCCAGGTTGGGTTCCACGCTCAGCGGGGAGTCTGCTTGAGATTCTCTTTCCCTCCCCCTTCTGCCCACCACCGCCCCCCCGCTCCTGCTCACTCGCTTCCCTTCTCTCAAATAAATAAATAGATAAATCTTAAGGGGGAAAAAATCTAGATATTTCCCCAAAGAAACAATGTTAGGAGAAATCAGCAACTAAGAAAAATTACCTACGGGGACGAAAGAGCCAAGGATGGCTGGGGCCGACTGGGATGGCAGAAAAGTCCTCTGTGAACTGTTCATCTACAGTTTTGTCTGTAGACCCGGGTAGATGTGTTTTGAACTTTTTTTCTTTTTAAGATTTTATTTATTTATTTGACAGAGAGAGAGAGAGAGATCACAAGTAGCAGAGAGAGAGGAGGAAGAAGGCTCCCTGCTGAGCAGAGAGCCCAATGTGGGGCTCGATCCCAGGACCCTGAGATCATGACCTGAGCCGAAGGCAGAGGCTTTAACCCACTGAGCCACCCAGGCGCCCTGAGCCCTTATCCCTTCTGACACCTAGGGGACCCAGATCTGCTGCATTCTGGTCCCTGAAACTTGCCTCCCCCACTCTGGTGACGTGCAGCGCCTTCTGGCTACAATGCCCTCCTCCCCAACTCCCCATGTCCTGATCCCCACTTGTATTCATCTGCTAGGGCTGCCATAACAAAATGCCAGACTGGGTGCCTCAAACGACCGAAATTTCCCACAGTTCTGGAGGCTAGAAGGCCACGGTCAAGGCATCAGCTGGTCTGATTTCTCCTGAGGCCTGACTGGCTTGCAGAGGGCCGGCCACTTTCCACTGTGTTCTCACATGGTCTCTGAGCATCCCTGCTATCTCCCTGTGTGTCCTACTCTCTTCTTCTTTTTTTTTTTTTTTTTAAGATTTTATTTATTTATTTATTTGACACAGAGATTATAAGGAGGCACAGACTCAAGCAGGGGAGGGGGAGGAGTAGGCTCCCCGCCGAGCAGAGAAGCCTGATGCGGGGCTCGATCCCAGGACCCTGAGATCATGACCTGAGCCGAAGGCAGAGGCCTCAAACCCACTGAGCCACCCAGGCACCCCTCCTACTCTCTTCTGATAAGCACCCAGGCAGATTGGACTAGGGCCTACACGAGCAAGCCTCATCTTAACTTAATCACCTCTGTTAAGGCCCTACCTCCAAGTAGTCACAAAAGGGGCTAGGGCTTCCACATACGAATTTTAGGGGAACTCAAGTCAGCCCATAACACCGCCGCTTGCCTTCTGAGGCTGGATTCAAATGCCACCTCCTCCCTTTAGCCGGCGATCAGCAGCCCTTCAACATTCCTGTAATAGTTTATTTGGTTCCTAGCACCGTCTGCCCGGTTACAATACCAGGGAGTGCAATTAATCACGGCTGGTGTGTACGGTGCCGGTCGGCGGTCACAGGCCAGGTGTATACGAGCGCAGG
Source organism: Nasua narica (assembly GCA_028533885.1). Lineage (NCBI taxonomy): Eukaryota > Metazoa > Chordata > Mammalia > Carnivora > Procyonidae > Nasua > Nasua narica. Next base: position 77,474,970 of record CM052801.1, on the reverse strand, counting down.
GCTTACTAGGTGCTTGATGTGTCTGACCGGTGACCCCGAAGCCTCGCCACAGCGCTGGGAGTTAAGTAATAGTATTTATCCCCATTTTCCAGAAGAGAGAACTGAGGCACGGACAGGCTTGGTGATGGATCCAAGGTTACGTGGCTCGTGCCTTGCGCTGTTGGTATTCAAACTCAGGGTGTCCTGGCTTTGGAGTCAGCCAGCCTTCACTTAGTGCCCTTTTCAGTTCAACAAACACCCGGGCCCACCATGTGTCGGGCTTGGATCTTGGTGCTGGGGATACGGGAGCAAACAAATCCGACAAAAACCAAAACCAAAACCAAAACCAAAACCAAAAAAAAAAAAAACAAAACCCAAAAAGAACCCCTGCCCTCGTGAAGGCTCGTGGTAATGGGACAGTTCTGTATTTTATCGTGGTGGTAGTTCTGCGAAGTTACACGTGGGATAAAACTACATAGAACCATCCAGCCACACACAGAGACAAGTGCATATATAACTGTGGTGAATTCTGAGTAAGTTCTTTGGATTGTTCCGACGTCAATTTCCTGGTTTTGATATTGTACGTTAGTGATGCAAGATGCGGACCCTCGAGCAGGCTGAGTGGAAGGAAGGTGCACAGGACTTCTCTGGAGATCTGGGGGCGTTCTCACGAACCCCCAATTGTTTCAAAATAAAAAGTTAAAAAAAATCTCTCTGCCCCCACTGAGCTTCATTCCAATGTGGAATTAGACGACAAATAAGTGATATGACAGGCTGGAAGGTGCTAAGTACTATAGAGAAAAGCAGGGAACGGGGCTACAGACCATTGCAGGGGTCTGGAAATGCAGACATCGGAGTCTGAACTTGCAGGACGCGAGGAGACCAGCCACGGGCTACCTGGGGAAATGGGAGTCCCGGGCAGAGAGAACACTTAGTGCTAAGGCTGTGAAAAGAACTGTGTCTGGGTGTGTAGGGAAGGGCGAGGAGGTCGGTGAGGCTTTAGCAAACTAAGTGAGAGTTAGAATAGCAGGAGGTTGGGTCAGAGAGTAAGGCAGTCCAACCAACCGGGTAGGGTCTTTCAGGCCTCTGCAGATTCCTGTACATTTTTTTTTTTAAAGATTTTATTGATTATTTATTTGACAGAGAGACAGCGAGAGAGGGAACACAAGCAGGGGGATTAGGAGAGGGAGCCCAATGCGGGACTCGATCCCAGGACCCTGGATCATGCCCTGAGCTGAAAGCAGACACTTAACCGAATGAGCCACCCAGACGCCCTTCCTGTACTTTCTTTTATTAGGAGAGGGATGGGGAACCACTGGAGAGTGTTGAGCAGAGAGTGACGTGATCTGCCTTTGGTCCTGAAAGGGTCACTCCAGCTGCTGCAGAGAAGCCGGAAAAGAAGAAGGGAGACCAGTGAGGAGCCTTAAACTCATCTAGGTGAGAGCGGGTGACTTGGACCCGGGTAGAGGTGATGAGAAGTCCTCAGATTCTGGATAAATCTCCAAGTCAAGCTGACCAGATTTGCTGAGAAACCTGATGTGAGATGTGAGAGAGAAGAGTGGAAGATAAACTTTGGCCTAAGCCACAGGAAGAATGGAGGTGCCATTTTTTTTAAAGATTTTATTTATTTATTTGATAGAGAGAAAGAGATCACAAGTAGGCAGAGAGGCAGGCAGAGAGAGAGGGGAAGCAGGCTCCCCACTGAGCAGAGAGCCCGATGAGGGGCTCGATCCCAGGACCCTGAGACCATGACCTGAGCCGAAGGCAGAGGCTTTAACCCACTGAGCCACCCAGGTGCCTCGGTACCATTTTTTGAAATGGGGAGACTTTGAGTGACCCAGTTGGGGGGGAGATTAGGAGCTCTGTGGGGTACATATTAAGTTTAAGGCGTCTGCTGGACATCTAAGTGGATGTTGGCGAGGTAGCAGGAGTTCAAGGAAGGTCCAAGCTGGAGATATGTTTGGGTATCATCAACCAAGAGTATTTAGAACCATGGTATCAGATGAAATTGCCAAAGGAGGAAGTGTGTATAGAAAAGAGAAGTCCAAAACCGAACCTTGGGGCTCTCCAATGTCAAAAAGGAGTTGAGATAAGGAAGAATCAGCAAAAGAAACTCAGCATGGGCACCTGGGTGGCTCAGTTGGTTGGGCAACTGCCTTCGGCTCAGGTCATGATCCTGGAGTCCCGGGATCGAGTCCCATATCGGACTCCCGGCTCTGCGGGAAGTCTGCTTCTCCCTCTGACCTTCTCCCCTCTCATTCTCAGTCTCTCGCGCTCTAATAAATAAATAAAAATCTTAAAAAAAAAAAAAAAAAGAAACTCAGCATGGGTAGCGAGCAAGGAAGAAGGAAAACCAGGTAGAATGAAGAGCTCCCTATAAAGCTGTAAGAATTAAAGAGACGATTTACCCTCCCGGGTACCTGTTCCCGGCGGCCCTGCGGGCGCGCAGGCCAAAGGGTAGGAGGGGGAGCGGGAGCGGGTGGGGGGCTAGAAATGTCGTTGAGGTGCACTCCTAGCAAGAACTGGGGGCAGGAGGAGGCCCAGGACCAATGGCATCCAAAGAGGAACGAACAGGAAAAAAACCTCCACATGGGAGATGCTAGCCAGGAAAACAAAACAAAATGAAAGGAGGAAAAGGAGCAAGTTGCCAGTAAAGGAGAGCTTGCGGCCCTCCCTTTGGAAGCTAGTGAATACTGCGTGCCTAGGGTCAGTTCTTGGGGCTCCCTGTTCGGCCGCCCAGCCTGCGGCGTAGGTGGGCCCTGATTCAGAGGCTTGGAGAGCCGCAGGCAAGGATGAGAGAAGAGAATACAGAAAGGACTGGGGAGAAGGGGAGACAGCTGGGGGAAAAGCTGATGGGGGTGGGGGTGGGTGGGTAAGCAATTCACAGTCTGATCCTTCTCACCTTGACCATCATGATGAGGTTCCCCTTACGTCCTGAATCTTTGAGGGTTTCCCTGAATAGGAAGACACACTTGCTGCCTAAACTTACACCTTCTCAATGTATCTTTGTTATAATCCTTTTGTTACAGGACTTCTGTGGGTCTCCTAGTACTTCTCCCTCTGCCCCTCCCCCCACCCACTTGCGCATGCTCTCTTTCTCAATAAATAAAATCTTTAAAAAGAAAATAAAAAGGCCAAAAAAAATGATTTAGGGGCGCCTGGGTGGTTCAGTTGGTGAAGCATCTGCCTTCGGCTCAGGTCAGGATCTCAGGGTCCTGGGATCGAGTCCCGCATCAGGCTCCCTGCTCAGCGGGGAGTCTGCTTCTCCCTCTCCCTCTGCCTCTTCCCCAGCTTGTGCTCTCTGTCTCGCTCTCAAATAAATAAAATCTTTTTTTTTTAAAAAGGCTGATTTATATAAGCTCTCAGCACAGTGTCAATCACACCCTAAATCTAAGGTATGATGATAATATAGCAACTAAAGGCTTATCTGCTGCTCCTTTGGGCCACCAGAAAGAAAATCCTGGCTCTCAAATAAACAGCAAAAATCTAGGTTAAGAAGCCTGAGGTTCCCCTTCAATTAAACGTAAAATTATCTGGATGTCGAAAAAAATTAACCTGGATGACAGTCTGAATTTAAAAACTGGATGGGATTAAAATAACTAACCTTTTCCTGTTAAAAAAATGGTTATTAAATTGGGCTCAAGCTTTCTATTTTTTGTGTACTTCCTCTCTAGACTTAAGTTGCTCCAGACAGAAACCTGGAGACCAAGTCCTGTTAATATCACAATCGTCTCTTGATTTTATTTCTTCTCATTCAACATGCTGGGGACTACTTTACTTTGGACCATTGTTTTCTTCCTTTCTTCCTTTCCTATTTTTTAAGATTTTATTTTTAAGTAATTGCTACACCCAATGTGGGCTCGAACTCACAACACCAAGATCAAGAGTCACATGCTCTACCAATTGAGCCAGCCAGGCACCCCATGGGACATCATTTCTTGCCCAGACTATTTCCAAAGTCTCCTTCTAGTTTGTTTGTTCTACCATCGGTCGTGATACGCCAACAGAGGGATTCCTAACCATTTTTGTGCCATGGAATCCTTTGGCGGTCTGATGAAGTTTATTTTCAGAATGTTTTTAAATGCATAAAACAAAGCATGTAGGATTACAAAGAAAACCAATGACACTGCAATATAGCTATCAAAATATTTTCTTTTCTTTTTTAAAAATATTTTATTTATTTGACAGAGAGAGAGACACAGCGAGAGAGAGAGAGAGAGAGAGAGAGAGAGCAGAAGCAGGGGGAGTGGGAGAGGGAGAAGCAGGCTTCCCACCGAGCAGGGAGCCCGATGCCGGGCTTGATCCCACAGGACCTGAGCCAAAGGCCGATGCTTAATGACTGAGCCACCCCGGCGCCCTCAAAATATTTTCTAAAAGAAATGTGTGCTGTAGTAACATACGGGCTTCTTAACACAGTTCTTATGAGTCCAATAACTATAGTTGATCCCTGAACAATGCAGGGTTAGGGGTGTCAACCTAGCACAGTAGAAAATCTGCATGTAACTTTTTGACTCCCCCAAAACTTAACAGCCTACTGCCGACCAGAAGCCTTATTGATAATGTAAACAGTCGGTTAACACATATTGTATACATGATACATACTATATACTGCATCCTTACAACAAAGTAAGCTAGAGAAAAGGCTATTAAGAAAATCATAAGGGGGCACCTGGGTGGCTCAGTCCGTTTGATTTCAGCTAAGGTCATGATCTCAGGATCATTAGATCGAGGCCTGTGTTGGGCTCCACGCTGGGCCTGGAGCCAGCTTAAGATTCTCTCTCTCTCTCTCTCTCTTCTTTTCCCTCTGCACATCTGCTCCCCCACTCTCTCTCTCTCTCAAAAAAAAAAAAAAGAGGGGCACCTGGGTGGCTCAGTTGGTTAAGCATCTGCCTTTGGCTTGGGTCATTGGATCATGATCCCATGGTCCTGGGATCCAGCCCCATGTTGGGCTCCCTGGTTAATGGGGAGCCTGCTTCTCCCTCTCCCACTGCTGCTCCCCCTGCTTGTGCTCTCTATCAAATAAAATCTTTAAAAAAAAAAAAAAAAAGGAAATCGGGGCGCCTGGATGGCTCAGTGGGTTAAAGCCTCTTCCTTCCGCTCAGGTCATGATCTCGGGATCCTGGGATCGAGCCCATTGAGCCCCACATCGGGCTCTCTGCTCAGTGGGGAGCCTGCTTACCCCTCTCTCTCTGCCTACTTGTGATCTCTCTCTGTCAAATAAATAAATAACACCTTTTAAAAAAAAAGGAAATCATAAGGAAACCACATTTATAGTTCTGTACTGTATTAATCGAAAATATCCACCTATAAGTGGACCCGTGCCCTCAGACACATGTTGTTCAAGGGTCAACTGTACCGTAATTTCAAAGAAGTGATGAGTGTATAAATGGTATTTCAAGACGCCTCCATCAACTGCAATGTGATATGAAACCATCTTTGATTTTCATTGGTGACAAAGTCATAGGTACTGTTAATGCCACTACAGTTTGCTGCCTACGTTGGTAAATAAAGAAAGCGTTAAATTTCAGACAGTTTGATAACAACGAAGTTGTGATTTTTTTTTTTTTTCCCCATCCAAGTTCATGTATCCTGTGAATTCTATCCAGGGACCATTTGTGGACCCCAGATTACCCAGATTAAAAACCCTTACCTTAATCTACTGGTGCAAAACCGCTTGAGGTGACGGCAAAGATACACAGAGGGTTTTGTTTTTTAAATGTGGAGAAGAAAAACACGAAAACGGGGATCATTAACATCCAAAACGTATGCCATTAATTCCCATACACTTTGCAAAGTGGGTTAAAAGCCTGGGATTCCTAGCAGCCAAGGAAAAGGTTGTCCCGAACTTTCTCGGCTTAGACCTCGATTAGCAACCTCTTGCCTGGGCTTACCGGAGCCTCCTAGGGCAGCCCCCGCCGCCCTCTCATGCTTCTTCCATCATCACCATCCCTTCCCGTCCAGCACCGCCCAGCCAGGTCGAGAGAGGGCCGACCGGCGCCGCCGGGCCACCCCGGCGGAGGTTAGCCCTCGGGCTCCTCCCTCCCAGGTCCAGGACCGAAGGCCCTTGCACTCGGACGTGACGTCTACCCTGCCCGCCCTGGACGCTAGCCCCGCCCGCTCTGCTCCCTCCGCCTTCGGGGAGGGTCCCCACTGTGGCATCTACCGCGGGCTGTGGGCCTCCCCCCGAAGCACGGTGCCCTTAGCACACTGACAGGCTCCCGAGGAACGCACTTACTACGGGAGTGCTGCAAAGCAAGTCCCATTTCGCATTATCAGGCCCGGGTCGCCAAGTTCCCACGGCCGCGCGGACGCGCGCGGGGGGCGTCCCTGGGCCTCCGGCACGGACTCCTAAACTCCGCCCTCGGATGCGTCTTTAAATACGTCCTTCCGCCCACTTCCTCCTTTCTCTTTTCTGCCGCCATCCTGCTGTGTGTGGCTGGCTGTATCTGGCCATGGTAAGTTCATCCGTTCCCATCGGCTCCGGGGTGGTTTCCCGAGACCTGAAGTCTCTGCGAGCTCGCCGGCGCCGCGCACTGCGTCGAGGTGCGGGGGCCCTTTGAAAGCCTTTTTCCGGAGAAGGTCGAGTTCGGCCACCGCTCCAGTCCGCGGGCCTGGCGGGAAGCTAGCAAGCGATCGAGGAGGGGCCGGCTGCGCTAGCGATGCGAGGGCCGAGGGGTGGTGCTTCGTGCGCCGCCCAGGCTAGCAGGGCTTCCCACTGCACTTCGCCCTTCTGGAGCGAACTGTGGTTCTGGGGCAGAGGGAGAAGTCGCGGGGAGGGAGGGCGTCCACTCCAGAAATCTTGGCCGGACAGTGGGGTGCCCGCCGCACGTGCCAGTCATCGAGAAGGGAATGGGGTCTGCTGGTTTTCGGAGGTTTTTTAAGTTGGCCGGGATCGTACCACGTTATAAGCATGTAGGATTTGTTAGTCCTTTGTTCAGGGCTTAGCATCACCCCGTGGAGGCACCTGGAAGGAGGGGTGCTGCGGTGCCGTTCGGGCGTTCTTCGTAAAATGCCAGCTGCGGACGGTTACGGTCTGGGTCGTTTTCTGAGAAGTTAAAATTGCTGTATGTTTCGAGGTATGGAGAGGATCGGTATCTGGTTTTTTTAGTTGGCAGGAAGTTTACAACTGCTGTAGTGAGCTAGGAGAGAAGAGTGTAGTCTTCGCCTTCTTTGTAGTGGGCCGCTGTTATTATGCAAGGTGCAGGAGTGTGTTGGACCACTTTGGCCAGACTTGAGTCTACCACTTCTGCTGCGTCTGGTTTGTACGGCAAACTGAGGAGCGGGAGGGAACAAGTTGGACTTACATGACCCAAGTTCTTAAAAGCAAAAAACGAAATGAGAAATTGGGAAAGTTGTCCTTGAAAGTGGTATTTTAATAGAGTAGAATTCATACCAAAATGATAATGGGCAGGGGGGCGGTGGGGGGGCGCCTGGGTGGCTCGGTCGTTTAAGCGGGCCCACTCTTGATTTCGGCTCGGGTCGTGATCTCAGGGTCCTAGGATCCCGGCCGGCATCTGGCTCCGCCCTCTGCGAGGAATCGGCTCTGCCTGGGAACAGGGCTCCTTCAGCCCCTCCCCCTCGCTCGCTCTGGTGCATGCGCTCTCCTTGTGGTTAGCTGCCCCAGTTTTACGTTGTGCGCTGAAACTCCTTGACTTGGAAGTGCTAGATTGTTCTGGTTGACGAAAAGCTGTGTTCTTTTGTGAAAGCCAAGTTCCCCAGCCACCCCCAGTGGTCCTCTGGGTCCTGGGGTGACAGCAGGGACGACCGGAAGGTACCCTAGCCTTGGAGCATAGATGACCTGGGTTTGAATCCTAGCTCTGCGCATGATTTGGGGTAGGTTACTTGCTTTCCTGACTTTTATTGCTGATTTTTACTGGAACAGTGGGGATTATGGTATCTACCTCCGGAAGTTGGGAGGAACAAAGGGCGGGATGAGTTTAACTTTGAGAAGGTTGGTTTGGGTATAGGTGTGGCATTTCAGATGCTTGTGGATTGAGCGTGTTCCTGAATTTGAGTCAGTGGAGCAAGCCCTCGGTGTTGCTGTCTAAATGGATTATGTTTCCTTCCCAGTCTTCTCACAAGACTTTCAGGATCAAGCGATTCCTGGCCAAGAAACAAAAGCAGAATCGTCCCATTCCCCAGTGGATTCGGATGAAAACTGGTAATAAAATCAGGTAAGGACTCCAAACAACCACCTGCTTGTCTTTGTAGTTACCATTGTATTTTATTGTATTGTTAGCTAATTAATTTTTTGGTGGGCAGCAAAGCAAGGTTTATTGAGCGATAGCAAAGTGATGGCACAGAGCTCCCGAGGAGGGACGGGACCCGAGAGGGTTGCCCTGTGGTCGTTCTTACAACGTGTTTCTGTACAGCAGCCCAGCCCACAACTGGGATTCGGGGCAGACATGCCAATATTTGTTAATTTTCTATTGTCTTCGGTCTGCGCCAGAACATTAGGCGGAAGGCTGTCTTCGTTACTCATCACGGTGGACAAGGCCTTGTTGCTCTCCCAGCCCGTCTTGAGGTGTTTATCTTTTCGAAAGATGGGGCGATTGCTCTACTGCAGAAGTAATTGAACTGATGGTTTTGGGGGAGAGACATTACTCAAATGGCTACAGAGGGCCTCCAGGGTCACCTCGGCTAACAGGCAAAGGAAACCCTAAAACTCAGGTCTCTTGCATGCCTTTCCGTGTCACCGCTCTATTGGGGGAGCCAGGTGGACCTTGAGACAGGTCTCAAAAGGAAGAAAAATAAGCACCCAAAATCGATGGCATTTGTTCAGGGCTCGAATCCAGTGACAAGCCCCTGTGTGTTAAACACCTTCCAGAACTTGGCTTGGTTTAAAATGAAGTAGTAGATTTTCTGGCATTCCCAAGTAAGTGTGAGCCCAAAAGACCACAAAGGAGGCGGAAGCAAATACTATTACCAGAATTTTTTATTTGAAAAGTCTTTTTATTTAAGCTGAGGCCATAGAGCAGGCCTAGCGAGTTGGGGGGCTTTATTTAAAGATTTATTTATTTATTTAAAGATTTATTTGACAGCAAGAGAGGGAACACAAGCAGGGGGAGTGGGAGAGAGAGAAGCAGGCTCCCTGGTGAGCAGGGAGCCCGGCACGGGGCTCGATCCCAGGACCCTGGGATCCTGGAGCCGAAGGCAGCTGCCTAACAACTGAGCCACCCAGATGTGCCCTGTAAAGCCCCTTTTTGATGTGTTGGCGTGAACCTGGGTTTCTCTGTTCTGGCCCCGGCTGGTGGTGGGACCTGCCACTCTGGGTGTGGGGCGGGAAAGAAGTGTGTGGTTTAGAGTAAAGGACTCCTGCCCCCCGGGGACTGGCGACAGTCAACTGATTTTTCTGTTAGGTCAGCTGTCTTGCAACTTTTGGAGAGTGTATTGAAAGCAGGTTGCAATTACAGTGCTTCCTTTCGTGGAAGTACTGACATTATCCTGCTGAAAGAAAATCGGTGTCAGTCCTGATGGATTTTGCCTTCGTGAGGGTAAAGTCGTGACCGAGTGACACGGACAATTCGGAGGTGGCCTTAGCCCTGCAAATCTCTTGCTTTGATGCTGAAATGATGGGGGGTGTTGAATGCGGGGGCTTTTACGTGCGGGTGACTCATGGTGTAGAAAGGTTGCTTTTGATGAAGTTGGGGGGTTCCGGCAGAAATGTGTCTGCCGCCGCCCCCATGTTGAATCCAAAGTCGGTGAGGGTACTCTTGGGAGGGGTGAGAGCTTTCCCACCGGTCAGTCTCCAGTAAGAACCAGTGTTTTCCTAGCCTGGAATCATTTTGAGAGGTCAGGATTTGATTTGTCGGGTTCTTAAACACATCTAGCAAATCACTTTTTACTCTCCGGAGAGAGCTCCAGACCTGTTAAAGGAAGGGCAGATGGGACCCTCTGCCTTTCCAGGGGTTTGTTCACCAAGCTCTGGTGAACGGGGGCAGCAGAGTCGGGGTCGGGCTGCCCTGGTAACCCGCGGTGTCTTTCTGTGCAGGTACAACTCCAAGAGGAGGCACTGGAGGAGAACCAAGCTGGGTCTCTGAGGCGCCCACATCATGAGATGACACACCTGACTGGCACACGTATTTAATTAAGCTGCGTGAAGATCATGTATTACGCCCTGTCACTCTGTAAACCTCCTTCCTCCCTGGCCAATAGACATGTTTTATCAGGGAAATGATTTTTCGGTTGCCACTCCTCTGTACTAATAGGTTGGTTCGGTCACAAATGTGAGACCTTCTAGCCGTACTGCTGTCATGTTTCTGATTTGTGAAGTACTGAACTCCCCCTCCTGTCAGATCACCGCTGGAACTTTCCGCAGTGATAGAAATGTCCTCTGACAACCAAGTATGTAAAATGTGACTAAGGGGCGCCCTGGTTGGCTCAGCGCCTTAAGCACCCGCCTTAGGCTCCGGACATGATCTAAGGGGGGGGGGGCAGGGAGTGTCAGGTGTCTGCTTGTCCCTCTGCCCCTCCCCCTGCTCGTGCTGTCTCCTCAAACAGAAGCTTAAACAATAAAGTGTGGCTAGTTTGAACAAAGAACTGACTGTTGAATTTTTATTTAATTTTAATCAACCAGCTCCATGTGGCTAATGGCTCTTAGACCTTGTGGGAGGTGAATATAAGTGCCATCGTCATACCTGGGGGTATAGCACATTCTTTTTTTTTTTTTTTTGATCTGTGTGTGATTTTTTTTTTTTGGTATAGCACATTCTTAAATAGCATCTTTATCTGCTACTCTGTAATGCCAGTCTTTTTTTTTTTAACAAGTCTGTATTTGTAGAACATAATAAACTAAAGCTAATTTGATTTTTAAAGTCAAAGTATCATTTGGTGATAATGAACATTTTTTATAATAAAACTAGTAAAATGCATTTGATAGTTAAAACAGTATCGTTTATGTAGAACATGTTGCATGTAAAATTAGAAAATTCATAGTTTACAAAAGTACATATATTTTGTTGATAGCTCATGAGAACAATATAAATTGACTCAAGATACAGAGCAGAACTCAGGCTTGTCATTTAGTACTGTAAAATTCTATGCTGAATCCACTGATTTCTGTTAAGGTACATTTGAAATAACTGATTCAGACTACCAATGAACTGCCATTTTGTAGAACCAGGGTCTATTGGTTTTACAATACATCTAGTAATTATTTCACCAACAATTTAAATGAGAAGTCTAGTTTTAACACCACGATATACACCCTTAGGATAAATAAAAAGCACTAGCAGAGGGCGCCTAGGTGGCTCAGTTGGTTGAGCAACTGCCTTCGGCTCAGGGCTTAGCAGGGAGTCTGCTTCTCCCTCTGACGAACCCCCCCCTTGTGCCTGCACTCCCTCTCAAATAAAATCTTTAAAAAAAAAAAATCAGCGCCTTTGATTTCCATTTTCATGCATACATACAAGACAAATCTGTACTTTATAGTTAAAATTTGTACAAAAAGTCAAACCCTGAAGTATTTTTCCCACAGAAGTTAAGATATTAAAGCTTTGTTAAAAAAAAAAGTATGTGAAAGGATTTCTACTTAAAATGTTGAACCCCCCTGCACCACTTACAAATGAAATTTAACCTACATGCTAACATTTTGCTATCTAGAGTCAAATTTTTTTTTAAGATTTTATTTGACAGATGGAACGCGAGCAGGGGGAGTGGGAGAGGGAGAAGCAGTCTTGCCGCCAAGCACGGGTCTGAAGTCTTGGGGCATACTAATGACTATATGTGGCTTTTTTTCTATGGTTGTTAGGATGCAATAGATTGGTTAAAACATTCTTCTTTGGGATGCTTGGTTGGCTCAGTTGGTTAAGCGGTTGCCTTTGGCTTGGGTCCTGATCTCAGGGTACCAGGATTGAGCCCCGCACTGGGCTCCTCACTCAGTGGGGATCCTGCTTCTCCCTCTTCCTGCTGCTCCCCCTGCTTGTGTGTGCTCTCTCTTTCTGACAAATAAATAAAATCGTAAAATTTTTTCCCCTTATTTATTAGTGTGCCTATACCAAAGGCACTGTAGTCTGCTTCTTAATTCTTTTGTATAAAAATCCTAAGGAGTGGATTAGCCGTTGAGACAGCTTCGTGATAATTATCATTATTTCCAGGTAAGCCTCCATGGATGTCTTCATAGCCTACTAAAATGTCAACATTGGGTATCTTATGAAAATGTTGCAGTAACCCGTAAAACTCAGATTTTCCAGTTTTTTTTTTTTAAAGATTTTATTTATTTGACAGAGATCACAAGTAGGCAGAGAGCAGGCAAAGAGGGGGGGAAGCAGGCTCCCTGCTGAGCAGAAAGCCCGATGTGGGGCTCGATCCCAGGACCCCGAGATCATGACCTGAGCCGAAGGCAGAGGCTTTAACCCACTGAGCCACCCAGGCGCCCCTGATTTTCCAGGTTTTTGATCTTTCCAGTGAAAACCGACGAAATTCAGCTCCAGACTTGCCCTTCACCTCCATGGAGCGCAGGTAGCCCCTGCCCGGCCCCGGGCCCTGTGCCTTGGACAGGGAGCAGGGAGCGAACGCCCGCCTGGTGGGCTGGGGTCGCGCCACCTGCAGAGGGGTGGCCTCAGCTGCTCGAATCTCCTCCGAGCAGAGCTCCGCTCCCTGGGCTAGCTGCTCACGCACGGGGACCGAGGGGTGGACTAATGCCACTTTTCTTTCTTTCTTTTTGTTTTTAGATTTCATTCATTCATTCATTCATTCATTTATTTGACATAGAACGCGAAGAGAGGGAACACAGGAGGGAGTCCCAGAGGGAGAAGCAGGCTTCCCGCCCACCAGGGAGGGAGCCTGACGCGGGGCCCATCCAGGACCCCAATATCACGACTGAAGGCAGATGCCCAACCACTGCGCCACCCAGGCACCCCTGCCAGTCTTCAGTACAAGTAGGAATCCTCTGAACCAGGTTGGGGGGGTGTTATCAGACTGGTCGGCCTCCTCGCAGAGCCTGTGAACTAAATTTCTCCCTCTTTAAATGGTTGAGAGAAATCAAAAGACCTTTTCGGCCTTTTCTCGATCTAGATTTATTGGGCGTTTATGTGTCAGGCTCTGTTCTAGGTACCTGGGAGGAGTTGCTGGAGAGACACCTGGATGTTGGGCTGGTAACAGGCCACTAGGGAAGCCACTAGGGAAGCCAGAGCAAAGGTCTGGAAAAGGTGGGAAGGGAAACAAAGTTCCCTAATTACGTGTGGAATAAAAGTGAAACTAGAGCAAGAGAAAGGGGGGAATCAAGGTTGGTGGCAACCCCGTATCTGGCTTGTAGGGACCCCTTGCTGGGCGGAGCGGAGGCAAAAGTGGAAGGCGGGCAAGGCACAGGGGTTCCTGGCCTAGGACCCCGTTAGCAGGCTCGGATGCCCATGATCCTTAAGGACCAGTGTTGGCCAGAAATTGGAAGAACAGGCTGCAGAATACCAACTCACCAACCTAGGAACCTGGGAGCTGCGACCATGGGGATGGCAGTAAGCGTTAGCCTGGGACAAGTGTCCCACAGGGCCAAAGCGGAGGGACCCCATCTGATTGGCAGTCACGGCGTGGGATGTTTTGGAGCATTAAAAAATACCTTAGCCTCACTCTCTAAGGAGGCAGGGACAGGGCGAAGGTGGCACTGACGAGGATGGAGCCTCCCTACGGACCTTACATAGCTAGTATTAGAAATGAGAGGGGAAATGGCGCGGACAGGAGGGCGGACTACTTGTGCAAATCGGGTTACTGTGGAACCTGGGCGGTGGGCGCAGGTTCTGGTTCCTGCGGCGCCTCGCTAGCGCGCCCCCCTGCCCGTGTTGGATTTCCCAGATGGGAAGGGCTAGGTCGGTGCTTCCTGAAGGGGGAATACTGGGAGCTTTGAGACATTTAAGATCTACACTGACAAACTACGAGAGGTGGAGCACTGGAGTTTTGCCAGACGTGGGGTTGACCCTGCGTTGCTGCTGCCTACCCCTTGGGGGAGCTGGGAGCCAAATCCTGCCCTTCCTTGGCCAGCGGCGGTAAGCCTCAGGAAAAGAAGAGGACCGGGAGCAAGCAGGGTTAAAGTTTCGGGGTGGGTCCGACCCCGCAGACGGGAGTGCTGACTAAAGCTAAAGAAAAGAGCCCCTTGGTGAGGAGGGGCAGACGGTCAGGGGAAAAGTGAGGCTAGCGCTAGGGCTGCCTCTAGATAGATGCCGGTTCTCTTCCAATTCCAGGATTCTGATTTGGAGTACACGGACGCCTCAAGGGCTTGGAAAGGAGGCAGCGCAACACCGGAGTGAAAACCCTGGGCCCTGCGCCCAGCTCCATCCCGGGACCAGCTGTGCAAACCCGATCTCTTAAGAGACTTATCGAGGGGCGCCTGGGTGGCTCAGTGAATGGGTGAAGCGTCTGCCCTGGGCTTGGGTCATGATCCTGGGGTCCTGGGATCGAGCCCCGCTTTGGGCTCCCTGCTCGATAGGCAGCCTGCTTCTCCCTCCCTGCTGCTTGTACACGTGCTCTCTCTCTCTCTAATAAATAAATAAATAAATAAAATCTTTAAAAAGAGAGAGAGAGAGAGACTTAGCCAAAATCATTCCTACCTTGGGTTTGTAAGGACTGAAAATTTCTGTAAAAGATCCGTTGTACCAGGTTCTCCCATTGTACCGGTTCAAGAAGGTTCTGCAGCTCTCATTCCTGCTAGTAGAGCAGCGAACGTCTTGAGTGCTTCAGCTGCTGGGCGGCTGCTGTTAGCAGGAACGGCGACGAGAACCAGATTGGACGGAGTGAGATATGAACCATTAACACTTAGCTGGACCCCGGCCCATGCGAAACCCCGGTGAGTGTTTGGGCAGCCAGAGGCCAATGTGGCCTGCAGGGCAACTGCGGTCAGTGCCACATGCCCGTTTATGTGCCTGTGTCTGCCGTCTGTGCAGGTCTGGGAACGGAGGGAGGGGTGCGGCAGACCCTCATCAGAGAGCACTGATTGGCCCGACTGGCAGAAATGGTTCGACAGTCATTTGCTGGGAGCAGAACTGTGGCCACAGAGCAGTTCTGTGGCTTGCAGCCCTCCCTGCCCCGCCCAAGGAACATTTGACAATGCCTGACATCTCTGCTTAAGACAGTGGGAAGGAAGGTGCCACTGACAGCTCGTGGATAGAGGCCCGGGATGCTGCTAAACATCCCTCAGTACAAGGCACCTGGGTGGCTCAGTCAGTGAAGCGTCTGCCTTTGGCTCGGGTCTTGGTCTCGGGGTCCTGGGATCGAGCCCCGGGTTGGGCTCCTTGCTTGGCGGGGAGTCTGTTTTTCTTTCCTTCTGCCCCTCCCCCCTGCTCATGTTTTCTCTCTCTCTCTCTCTTTCTCTCTCTCTAATAAATAAATAAAATCTTAAAACCAAAAGCAAAACCAAAACCATCCTTCAATGCACCAGGCATGCCCTCCCAGCAAAGAATTGTCCGACCCCAAAGGTCAATGGTGATGAGTTCGAGAAATCCTGGCTTACTAGCCTGGCAGCCAGAGTGAGGTTTTCGAGACACAGGTACTGCTTAGCACACCACTTCCCTTTCCCACCACTTCAAGCTCCTCATTGGGGCGAGTCTTAAAACAGCCCCAAAGTAGCATGGCATGACTCCTAGCCCCTCTGCACTCTAAGCTGGATCCAGCCCCAAGCTCCACCCTGCCTCAGGGCCTTGGCACGTGCTATTTCCTGTAGGGAATGTTCTTCTTCACCTGTTGAAACTCCCATTTGTCCTTGGGGTCTCAGCCCACTTTGCATCACCACAGAGAGACATTCCCCGACTCCCCCCTCTCTCCCCTCAATCCAGCTGGGTCCTTCTGCTTAGGACCTCTGCAATGGGCCTGTAGGTGTCCTTCAAACTGTCATTGTGAAGAAAATATGTGTGGTTCATTCTCCGCCTCCCTCCCTCGACTGGGCTCTACAAGGACGGGGACGGGTAGTCCTGCTCGCTGCAGATCGCTCTCACCTAACCCAGAGCCAGCGGGTGAGTGGATGAAGGGGGGAAACAGGCATGCGAAGGAGGGAGAGGGAGGGAGCCAGAGCAGGACAACCGGGGGCCTGAACACATAGACCGGGAGTGAGGGCGCCCTGACTTGCCTGGGAAGGCCTCAGCCAGGTTGGGGGGGGGGGTGAACTGGGAGCCCACCCCTCCCCCGCACACGCACGCGCAGTAGGTAGGTGGCCGGAGTGTGGGGCGCTAGGGAAAGGCCCTGGAGAAGGGGACCTGGCGGCATGCCAGTGTTCTCAGCGGCACCAGCCGCCACTGGAAGTGCCATCCCTGACAAGGCCACTCGGGGCTGCACGGCTGAAGCTGCTGGAACAGCCGGAGGGACTTGGCTCTCACTCAGCCCGCCCTGAAATGCAACTTTCTCTCGATCAATTTGAATAATTTAGATTCCAGCGGAGCCGACAATACAGGTCATTTAGCGAGGCTCCAGAAAGACCGACGTGCACATAGCAGTAGCGGGGAGGGAAGTGCTAGAAAAGCAGACCGAAAAATCAAAGACCCGGCCGCGTAGGCCAGACCCAAGTCAGTTCTGAGAAGAAACAAAGAAAAAGAGAAAGTTAAAAATTTAACACCTCCCTCCACCACCAATCTGGAATTACAGGCAACTGTAAAAATTCTATTAAAATATTACATACAGGGGCGCCTGGGTGGCTCAGTTGGTTAAGGGGCTGCCTTCGGCTGGGGTCATGATCCCGGAGTCCTGGGATCAAGTCCCGCGTCCAGCTCCTGGCTCAGCCGGGAGATTGCTTCTCCCTCTGCCCTTCCCCCACTGTTCATGATTTCTCTCTCTCTCTAAAAAAATAAATAAAATCTTTATATATATATATATGTAAAAGAAATATCTATTATAAGTGTATAGCTTGACGAATTTTCATAGGATGAATCCAGTGGTGTCACCACCGTCTAGGTCAGGGAACAGAATGTGAGCAGCATCCCAGGAGCCCCTCCTTGGGCCCTCTTGCAGGCATGATCACCCCCAAATGTAACCGCTGTCCCAACATCTAACAGCAGAGGGCAGTCTTGCCTATTTTTGCATTTTATATGAATGGAATAATTACCTTTGCACTTACTGTGTCTAATTTCTTTTGCTCATTCACCATCATATGAGATTTTGTTATTGTGTGCAGTTGTGGGTGATTCATTCTCATTGCTGTATAATATATTAACCTTAAAAATAAAACTCAGGGGCGCCTGGGTGGCTCAGTCGGTTAAGCATCGGCCTTCAGCTCAGGTCATGATCCCAGGGTCCTGGGATTGAGCCCCGCATTGGGCTTCCTGCTCTGCGGGAAGCCTGCTTCTCCCTCTCCCACTCCCCCTGCTTCTGCTCCCTCTCTCGCTGTGTCTCCCTCTGTCAAATAAATAAAATCCTTAAACAAATTTGTGTGTGTGTGTGTGTGTGTGTGTGTATTTTGAGAGAGAGCGAGCGCAGGGGCAGGGCAGAGGGGAAAGGAGAGGAAGAAGGAGAAAGAATCCAAAGCAGACTCCACCCTGAGCGAAGAGCCCATGGTAGGGCTCAACCTGGGGCTCAATCCCCCATGGGGAGCTCATGACCTGAGCCGAAACCAAGAGTCAGAGGCTAACCCAGCTGAGCCAGCCAGGTGCCCCTCTTGACTCCATTTCCAATGAGGTTTCCTTTTATCAGTTTTCACAAGTGTTCCAGGGTGCAGAGAAAACCCCACAATTTATTTCCTCATCTTCCTCTTGATAGGCATTTGGATAGTTTCCAGTTGGGGGCCTTCATAGGGCTGCTGTGAACATCTTGGTACATATCTTTTGTTGAACATGTGTATGCATCTCATTACGAGTGATTTGGTTTTCATTTTATATTTCTCAGGATGTATAGACCTAACAAAAGTGTTTTTATAATGAGAAGAAAGCTAATTAAAATTTCTGTGAGGAACATGTGTTTATTATCAGAAAAAAATTTCTTTTTAAAGAACAGAAAAAGTAAGTATAACTTTCAGGGTTGGATTGGAGCCACTCCCATAGGTAACTTTTTTTTTTTTTTTGTAGTGGGGGCCTTAATACAAGCCTTCAAAGACATCTTGTGAAACCCAAGGGCAAGGCACAGCCAAGCTTCGAGAAGAACCAGAACCAGGCTCTTGAAAGCCATTAAGAAGTCAGGCAGGTTGTTTTCCCTCTGAGGCCTTTCTTTCAGCTTCTTTCTGAATGTCCACTTCGCTCTTGTCCTTCTTGGTGGACCTGTTCCCTCCGTTTCTCTTGGAGCAAAGCCCAACATGGCATCCTCTGTGTCCCGGAGAGAAATGGGTGGGAGTCTCGGAATCCCAACGGCGAGATGCCGAGAGGGTGACTACAGATGAAGGGCTGGGTCCTGGGGAGGCGGGACTGCCCAGTGGGTGGCTGGTGCCTAGGAAGAGCAGTAGGGACTGAGAGGACATGCCCCAGGAGCATCCCCCAGCTCCAAGCTGGGAATAAAACCCCTGGACGCTAGTCTTGGCGTTGCTTCCAGCAATATCTTCCTCCTCTGGGCCTCTGTCCTCTTCTGGCTGCTTCTCTTCACCCAGGGCTTTCTACAGTTCCTCATGGTGATTTCTGTTTAAGCTTGCTTTGCTGTGTATATTTTCAGAAGTCCCCAAGAACACTGAGATGTGGGAAAGATGCCATGTCAAGTAAACAAGAGGGACTCCTGAAATAAATTAGGCGAGTTTATGAGCTGTAGGATTTGAAAAGACATACCCTTTTGACCTTAGACCAAATTCTTAGTTTGGGCCATAAGGCCGGCTGGAAGTTCAAGCTAGAATAAAATGTTACTTCTCTTTAGAGACTCAGAGATGAGTCCTGCGTTCTTTTTTTTTTTTTAATTCCATTTATTTATTTGACAGAGAGAGACACAGTGAGAGAAGGAACACAAGCAGGGGGAGTGGGAGAAGCAGGCTTCCCCACTGAGCAGGGAGCCCGACGAGGGGCTCAATCCGAGGACCCCGGGATCATGACCTGAGCCGAAGGCAGACGCTCAACGACTGAGCCACCAAGGCGTCCCAAGTCCTGGGTTCTTATCTGGAGCTGCTTATTCTGGAAAAAGCCCTTGTGGCCGCCTTAGACGCCACAACCTGGTGTCTAAGTCCTCTGAGGCACGTATTTTTTTTGTTTGTTTGCTTGTTTTAATATTTTATTTATTTATTTGACGGAGAGAGAGAGAGAGCGCACAAGCAGGGGGAGTTGGGAGAGGGATAAGCAAGCTTCCCACCGAGCAGGGAGCCTGATGCGGAACTCGATCCCAGGACCCGGGGATCATGACTTGAGCCGAAGGCAGACGCTTAAATGACTGAGCCACTCAGGCATCCCTTGTTTGAAAACATTTAAAAAATACAGTAACCATAGGGGAAATTGCATGCAGGACATACGGGAACTCTGTAATATTCTTGCAACTTCTCTGTAAATCTAAGGCTATTTGAAAATAAAACATTTGTCTAAAAATAGAATGAAATAGGGGCGCCTAGCTGGCCCAGTCTGTAGAATATGCAACTCGATTGATCTCGGGGATGTGAGTTCAAGCTCCACAGTGGGGGTAGAGATGACTTAAAGATAAATCTTAAAGAAAATAGAATGATATAACCAACCAAACACCTACGCCTAGGGGTGAAATTAATTAAGCATGCATTTTAGAGGCATCTGGCTGGCTCATTGGTAGAACGTGCAACTCTTGATCTCAGGGATGTGAGTTCAAGCCCCATGTTGAATGTAGAGATTACTTAAAAAACAACTTAAAAAACATCTTAAAAAAAACCCATGCATTTTAAAGTATGGTGCTCAAGGAAGCATGCTGATGGGAAAGTGAGTTCCTGGTGTGTTTCCAAATCACCGAAAGCTGTTGAGGTCCACTGACGCTGTCTACACCATGAACAGTTATCTTAAGGTTGTGTCCACACAGATTGTTTCCGCACTGGCTGACACAGAAAAGGTACTGTTTGTAGGGCTGTCTGGTCTTAGCAGAAACCTCTGTGTGGGTGTTTTGGTTAATTGTGTGGGAGCACTGGAAGAATATAGAAAGCACGTGGAGCTTTGGAGCTGGGCAGGTCTGGGTTTGCATGATCTGCCTTTTGCTGGCCAGCTGGGTGACTTAGGGGAGTTACTTAACCTCCCTGAGGACATGTGAAATGGGGGTTAATCATGTTGTGTTATAGACTGGCCGTGACAGTTAAATGAGATGGTATGTCAAAAATACCTGGTGTATTGCTTTATCTGTAAGAGTTCCTGGAGTACAGGGTGCCTGGGTGGCTCAGTTGTTAAGCAGCTGCCTTTGGCTCAGGTCATGATCCCAGGGTCCTGGGATCGAGCCCCACATCGAGCCCCACATTGGGTTCCCTGCTCAGCGGGAAGCCTGCTTCCCCCTCTCTCACTCCCTCTGCCTGTGTTCCCTCTCTCTCTGTCAAGTAAATACATAAAATCTTAAAAAAAAAAAAAAAGAGTTCCTGGAGGAAATCTGTAACCAATATATTTTCTTCTTTCTCTTTCTCTTTCTTTTTCTCTTTTCCCATCTCTTCCTTTCCCTTCCCTTTTCTTTCCCTTCCCCTTTCTTTCTTCCTTTCTTTCTCCCTTCCCTCCTTCCTCCCTTCCCTCCCTCTCTCCTCCCTTCCATCCCTCCCTTCCTTCCCTTTCCTTTCCCAACCTTCCTTCCTTCCTTTTCCTTTCCTTTCCCTCCCTGCCTCCCTCCCTCCCTTCTTTCCTTTCTTATTTTTCTTTTTTTCCTTCCTCCCTTCTTTTTCCTTCCTTCTTCCCTTCCTCGCTTCCTTTCCCTTTCCTTCTTCCCTTCTCTTCCCTTCCTTTACTTCTTTCTTTATCTTTTGACTGCCTCAGGGAGGGGACGGACAATATCGGTTCCCTCAGGGAGTTTGATGGAAAGCACACACTGCTGCAGAGACTTAGGAGCAAACTGGAAACTAAAAACTAAAGTGAATGAATAATGAATAAGCTGCTGTAAGACTCTCTAATTTACGGAAGGAGTGGAAGTCTGGAACCCAGCATTATTAGGAAACAGTAAAGGGTGCCAAGAAGATGAGGATGTTCATCTCCAAATAGGAAATGTCAAAAATAACATTCACTCGTGTAACAAATATTTATAGAAGCTTCTGGGGATACAGTGGGGAGTAGGCTCGGCGTGGACGTTGTACTGGGATCCCACAGTCTGGACACACCCCCCCCCCGCACGTTTCTAGATTTAATACTTGTGTGCAACATATACTCATATTTTTATTTTATTTTATTTCATTAAAAATATGTTTCATAACCCATTAATAGGTTGCATCCACACTTTGAAAAACACTGATCTAGTCAGGGAAATAGACACACAGACAGCTAATTATCATATAATGTTATAAGGGCAGTGACAGGGAAGTATTCCCAGGGGTGAAGGGAAGTATTCCGAACTCACATTTTTTAAATTAAAAGGTCTGGTTAAGGCTGGTGCCAAAACATTGTGTCCATAGTGTGAGATGCATTTTTTTTAAGATTTTATTTATTTATTTGACACAGAGAGAGAGAGAGAGATCACAAGTAGGCAGAGAGGCAGGCAGAGAGGAGGGGGATGCAGGCTCCCCGCCGAGCAGAGAGCTCCATGCAGGGCCCGATCCCAGGACCCCAGGATCATGACCCGAGCCAAAGGCAGAGGCCTTAACGCACTGAGCCACCCAGGCACCCCGAGATGCATATTTTTATCTTTTTTTCATGTTTACATTTTTTATTTTTAATCACCAAAGTGACATTCCTATGTTTGTAATATGCACATAACCATAAATTTTTTATGTAATTTGGGGATCCCAGAATGGTAGCATTTTATACAAATAAAAGCTTTGTGCTTTAAAAGCTTTTCACTGACGTTTCGAAGAACACTAGAGACAGTACATTTTTCCCTTATCTATGGCTGGGTAACAAACTATCCCAAAACTTAGTGGCCTAAGACATTTTGTTTCCATAATTATTTTGTGGGTCAGGAACCTGTACAGGACCTTGGCTGGATGTTGGGGGCAACAGGGACTGGCGGATCCACTCCCATGATGGCTTCCTCACTTACGTTGAGAAGGAAAGATCTCCTCTACCTTTCAAAGTTCTTCCGGCCGGTCTAAGAATTGTCTTGATATGAGACAGATTGATAAGGGAAAGTCAAATTTAATTATGTATGTATGGGGAATCCACAGAAACGTGAGTGATTCCAGAGACAGGTAAGACCAGGTATGGGCGCCTGGGTGGCACGGTCGTTAAGCATCTGCCTTTGGCTCGGGTCGTGATCCCTGGGTCCTGCTTGGCATGGAGCCTGCTTCTCTCTCTCCCTCTGCCTGCTGCTCCCCCTGCTGTGCTTTCTCTCTCTTCTCTCTGCTTGTCAAAATAAATAAATAACATCTTTAAAAACAAACAAACAAACAATGAGATATATATGTCATCCTGAACTAAGGGGAAGAGGGTAGGGGCCTGGAACTTCAAAGGGAAGGGAAGCAACTCACAAGAAGATAGAGAGGAGTAAGTATTTGGTGAACAAGTATTTGCTAGGCCATCCAGAAACAGGTGGACATAGAACTTGGATCAGGTAGGCCTTGCTAGGTGCCTCCGTGTCTACCGTCCTTAGTTCATATTATGCTGTAAGTACCTATGGTGTTAGTGCTCTTTCTGGAGCAGGTTCTTCATCCAGATTCTTTTAGGCAGTTGGGGGGGGGGGAGGCTCTGAGTTTCTTCCCGAGTCTTTTGGGCCTTGATTGTTTTCAGCTCAAAGTAATCTGTGTGCAAAAGTGGCACGTCTTGGGGTGATCATTCTGAACCCCTACACTCACATGCTGAGCGCCTTGGCACTCCTTGGTCTGTTTCCCTGCACGTGGCATCTCACCCCCCAGGGCCTGTCCATGAAGCTTGGGCTTCCCGCAACATGCTGGGCTCCGGCTGGCTGGCCGCGTATGTGGCCCCTGGCTTGACTGAAGGATGTTCTGAGAAACAGGAACTGGAGGCTGCTGGCAGTCTCTTCTGACCTGAGCCCTGAAACTGGCAGCAGGAGCATGTTCATGGGTGTACAGACTGTGTAACCACACAGAGCTCCACGCTGAGTTTGATGCCCTGCTTTTGCCATCTTGAAATTCTTTTTTAAAATTATTCTATTTGTTTAAAGTTTATTTATTGCTTTTTAGTAATCTCTATACCCAATGCAGGGCTTGAACTCGTGCTCCTAAGGTCAAGAGTCCCATGCTCTTCCAACTGAGCCAGCTAGGCGCTCGCCATCTTGAAATTCTTAATAAATGTTTAGAAGGGATCCTACATTTTCAGTTTGGGCTCTGGCCAGTATATCTCTTTGGCTGTATTTTATTGGTCTAAGCAGTTACTGAACCCACCTGGATTCCAGGGAAAGGGATATAAAACCCACCACTGGGAAAAGTATCCAAGAGCTCATGATCACCTTTAATCCATCACAGCATGGTGTAAGAGAGGGGATAGAGTATGAGAATCAAGAAATCTGAGGTCTGGGGGCATCTGGCTGGCTCAGTCAGAAGAGCATGTGACTCTTGACATCGGGGTCATGAGCCCACATTGGGTGTAGAAATTACTTTAATAAATAAACAAACTTGGGGCACCTGGGCAGCTCAGATGGTTGGGCGTCTGCCTTCGGCTCTGGTCATGATCTCGGGGTCCTGGGATCCAGCCCCTCATTGGGCTCCCTACTCAGTGGGGGACCTGCTTCCCTCCCTCTCTGCCTGCCCTTCTGCCTTCTTGTGATCTCTCTCTGTCAAATAAATAAATAAAATCTTTAAAAAAGGAAATTAAACAAACAAAAAAACTTAAAAAAAAAAAAAAAGAAATCTGAGGTCTAGTCCCAGTTTTATAGCTACAACGGGCCTGCCCCCTCACAACCACTTCGGCTTTTGGGACTTCAGTTTCCTTCCACTTGAAATGAGGAAATTGGTTCTAAAGTCATGAACCTCGAGCGCCACATTTGTAACTCTCAATGTACATCTGATACGGTATTCATTAGAAAAAGTGTTTCCATGGGGCTCACCAAAGGGAGAAAGGCATGGGAATGGAAAGCAAATGAACTACAAAACAGTGATTACTAGTTTAATCAGAACGACCGTTGATCTAAATTCAAGGTCAACTGCCTCCACCTCCCACTTGTTCATTCCAGAAACACCCGTTACAGATTATGAGGCAGACCCACAATGCTGGGTGCTTGGCGGCAGTGGTGAGCTACGTCCACAGGCCCCCATCTTCACGGGTTCGCAGTCTGCAGGAGAGCATGCAGGCCCCAATGCTGAACGCTCTTGAGGGGGAAGGCATTAAGCCCTTGCGTACCTGTCCTGAGCAGGGAATGGGCTGAGGAAGAGCGAGCTGAGCTCTGAAGGCTGGAGAGCAGTTAGGTCTGGGAGACGGAGTGTGGCATGTTCAGATCCCCTGCAGAAGAAAGAGACTGTGAAAAGGCCAGTCAAGAGGAAGCTGGGAGACTTCAGGGAACTGAGAGTCACTGTGTGTGGCGGAAGTGCAGACGAGATATATTCGGTGGTGGCAGGAGAAAGTGCTGATAGGAGTAGTGATGAGCGAGGAGACTGAAGACCTAAGCAGGGTCAGATCTGGGGGAGCCTCTAAATCTTGAGAGGGAGTTTGGATTCTTTCCTGGGGCCCAGAAAAACATGGACGGTTTCAAAATTGACAGTGGTCTATGCGGTGTGGGTTTAAGGAATCATCAGGGTTCCTGTGTGGACTGCTGAGATCAGACTGGTCAGCAGTGGGGCACAGGAGTCTGGGAGTGGACTGGTGAGAGGTTGTGGTTTGTCGTCTGGGTGAGAAATGATGGTGACGGTGACGGGAGAGGCAGTGGCCATGGAGTGAAATGGACAGATAAGAGATTTAGTAGAAGCAACAAGACTTGTGGTTGAGTGTAGGGAAGGAAGAAGGGGGTGGCCAGGACGATGCCCAAGTTTCTGGGTTGAGTAACCAGGTGAATGGGATGGTGATGTCATTTACTGAGAGGGAAAGACCATGAGAGTAGAGTTTTTGGTGGAAGAGTGGAGGAATCAAGCGTTCAGTTTGGCATGTATTTTGTTTTCGATGGCTGTAGGACTTCCAGGTGAAGATGTTCTACAGAGAGTTGGGTTGTGGGCATGCAAGTCGGAAAAACTGGAGGAGGCTGTGGGTTAGGAGAGGGGTTTTGTTTTGACCTAGGAGTGAGCACTTGTTTGCACAATGATGGGAGGAACACAGGAGAGGAAAAGCAGGAAGACAGGGGGGTCAACAGGAATAGTGGATGGAGTCAAAGCTCCCGAGGCTTGGAAAGGGATGGGTCAGCACAGGCCTGGGGATTGGTCTTACAGAGGAAGAGAGCCTAGGAATGAAGAGTTCGGACTCTTGGGTGGGGGGATGGGTGAAATAGGTGAAGGGAACTAAGGGTACATGTATCTTAAAAAAAAAGGTATACTTTTGGGGCGCCTGGGTGGCTCAGCGGGTTAAGCCTCTGCCTTCAGCTCAGGTCATGATCTCAGGGTCCTGGGATCGAGCCCCGCATCGGGCTCTCTGCTCAGCAGGGAGTCTGCTTCCCCCTCTCTCTCTGCCTGCTTGTGATCTCTCTCTGTGTGTCAAATAAATAAATAAAATCTTTTTTTTAAAAAAAGGTATACTTAAAAAAAATTCATACTATTTTTTTCCTTCAAAATTTTTATTTAAATTCTAGTTAGTTAACACGGAGTGTAATGTTGGTTTCAGGATTAAAATTTAGTGAATAATCATTTACATACAACACCCAGTGCTCATCACAACAAGTGCCCTCCTTAATGCCCATCCTCCATTTAGCCCATCCCCCACCCATCTCCCTCTATCAACCCTCAGTTTGTTCTCTATGGTTAAGAGTCCCTTATGGTTTGCCTCTCCCTCATTCCTTCTCTTGTTTCCCCCTCCTACACGTTTTGCTTAGCACAATACACTGTAGCTACTTCTACATTGTTGCAAATGGCAAGATTACATTCTTTTTTTTTTTAAAGACTTTATCTATTTGAGAGAGAGAAAGAGCAAGAGTGGTGGTGGGGAGGGGTAGAGGGAGAGGGACAAGTAGGCTCCCCAAAGAGTGAGAGCCTGAAATAGGGCTCGATCCCAGGACCCGGATATCATGACCTGAGCCAAAGTCAGACATTTAACCAACTGAGCCACCAGGATACCTTTTTTTTGTTTTGTTTTGTTTCTAGACACAGAGTAGGGAGGGGTAAAGGGAATGGGAGAGAGAGAATCTTAAGCAGGCTTCATGCTGGCTCCAACACTGAGCTCGATCTCACAACTCTGAGATCATGACCTGAGCCAAAATCAAGAGTGGGATGCCTAACCGACTGAGCCACCGAAACACCCTAAGATTTCCTTCTTTTTTTTTCCAAGATTTTATAAATTTATTTGAGAGAGAGAGAGAGAGCACAAGTGAAGGGAGGGGCAGACGGAGAAGCAGACTCTCCACTGAGCAGGGAGCCCAACGCCAGGAGAGATTGTCTCTGGGGAGCTGTCTGCTAATGTCTCTGGGAATAGAAAAGCCACTTTTTTCCCACTGACTAAGAGCTAGGATAGTCACTATCAACAGAGGGTCAATAAATTACCAGTCACCGAAATCATCAAGATTTGCTTTTAGGGGCACCTGGGTGGCTCAGAGGGTTGAGCCTCTGCCTTTGGCTCAGGTCATGAGCCCAGGGTCCTGGGATCGAGCCCTGCGTCGGGCTCTCTGCTCAACAGGGAGCCTGCTTCCCTCTCTCTCTGCCTGCCTCTCTGCCTACTTGTGATCTCTCTCCTCTGTCAAATAAATAAATAAAATCTTTAAAAAACAAAAACAAAAACTTCACTGGTAAAAGCAAACAGGTAGTAAAGGTAATATAAGTCAGTCACTTATAAAGCTAGTTTGAATACTAAAAGACAAAAGTAATAAAATTAATTACATCTAAAAAATTAATTCAGGGATGCATAAAATAAAAAGATGTAAAATATGACACTGTATACGTAAAAGAAGGAGGAGTAAAAATGTAGTGCTTCTAGAATGTGTTTGAACTTAAGTTACCATCAATTTAATACAGACTGCCATAAATTAGGATATTACGTATGAACCTCATGGTAACCACAAACCAAAAACCTATCACAGATACACAAAAAATAAAGAGAAAGAAATCCAAGGATAACACTAGAGAAAGTCATCAGCCAGAAAACAATTAACAAAACTGGCAGTAAGTACATATTCATCAACAATTACTTTAAAAGCAAATGGTCTAAATGCTCCAATCAAAAGATTAGGGTACCTGAATGGATTAAAAAAAATAAAGACCCATCTATGCTGCCTACAAGAAATTCACATCAGACTTAAAGACACATACAAACAAAAAGTGAATGAATGGAAAATATACTCCGTGTAAATGGAAGCAAAAAAAAAAAAAAAAAAAAAGCTGGGGTACTAGTTCTTACATCAAACAAAACAGACCTTAAAAGAAATAATGTAATAAGAGACAAAGAAAAACATTACATTATGATAAAGGGATCTATCCAACAAGAGCATACAGCAATTGTAAATATATATATGCGCGCAATAGTGGATCGCCTAAATACATAAGGCAAATATTGACAGAAAGGGAGAAAGTGACAGTAATATAATAAAGGTAGGGAACTTTAACACTCCACTTCCATCAGTGGGTAGATCAGATAAACAAAATCAGTAAGGAAAAAATGGCTTTGAATGACACATTAGACCAGATAGGCTTAACATATACATACAGAACATACCATCCAAAAACAGCAGAATACGTGTTCCTTTCAAGTGCACATGGTCTATTTTACAGGATAGATCCCATGTTAGGTCACAAAACATGTCTCAATAAATTTAAGATTGAAATCATAGCAAACATTTTTTTCCAACCACACGATTTGAAACTAGAAATCAATTATAAGAAAATAAAACAGGAAAAAACACAAACATGTCGAGGCTAAACAATATGCTACTAAACAATGAGTCAACAAAGAAATCAAAGAGGAAATCAAAATATACCTGGAGGCAAATGAAAATGGAAACACAACAGTTCAAAATCTTTGGGACACAGAAAGAGCAGTCCTAAGAGGGAAGTTTATAGCAATACAAGCCTACCTGAAGAAACAAGAAAAAGAGTCTCAAATAAACAATCTAACATTACACTCAAAGGAACTAGAAAAAGAACAAAGCCCAAAGTTAGTGGAAGGAAGAAAATAATGAGAATGGAAATAGATGACATAGAGACAAAAAAAAAAAGTAAAAAAGATCAATAAAACCAAGACCTAGTTCTTTGAGAACATAAACAAAATTCATAATCCTTTAGCCAGACTCATAAAGAAAAAAAAAGGGGGGGGGAAAGACTCTAATAAATAAAATCATAAATGAAAGAGGAGAAGTTAGAACTGACACCCAGGAACTACAAAGAATTATAAGACTCCACTAGGAAAATTATAAGCCAATAAATTGGACAACCAGGAAGAAATGGATAAATTCCTAGAAACAATCTTCTGAGATTGAACCAGGAAGAAATAAAAAATCTGAACTGACCAACTACTAGTAACAAAATTCAATCAGTAATCAAAAACCTCCCAACAAACAAAAGTCTAGGACCAGTTGGCTTCACTGGTGAAGTTCTACCAAACATGTAAACAAGAGTTAATACTTATCATTCTCAAGCTATTCCAAAAAAGAGAAGAGGAAAGAAAGCTTCCAAAATCATTCTATGAAGCCAGCATTACCCAAATACCAAAATCAGGCACTACAAAAAAAAAAGAAAGAAAGAAAGAAAGAAAGAAAGAAAGAAAGAAAGAAAGAAAGAAAGAAAGAAAGAAAGAAAGGAAGGAAGGAAGGAAGGAAGGAAGGAAGGAAGGAAGGAAGGAAGGAAGGAAGGAAGAAAGAAAGAAAGAAAGAAAGAAAGAAAGAAAATTACATGCCAGTATCCCTGATGTACATAGATACAAAAATCAAAAATCCTCAACAAATATTAGCAAACCTAATTTAACAATACATTAAAAAACCGTTCACTGGGGTGTCTGGGTGGCTCAGTGGGTTAAAGCCTCTGCCTTCGGCTCAGGTCATGGTCTCAGGGTCCTGGGATCGAACCCCGCATCGGGCTCTCTGCTCGGCAGAGAGCCTGCTTCCCTCTCTCTCTCTGCCTGCCTCTCTGCCTACTTGTGATCTCTCTCTCTCTCTCTGTCAAATAAATAAATAAAATTAAAAAAAAAATTCACCATGATCAAGTGCAGTCTATTCCAAGGGTGCAAGGGATCATTCAATATCTGCAAATCAATTGACTTGATATACCACATTGGCAAAATGAAGGACAAAAATCATATGATCATCTCAATATATGCAGAAAGAGCGTTTGACAAAACTCAGCATCTGTTCACAATAAAAACTCTTGACAAGGCGAATTTAGAGGGAACATACCTCAACAGGATAAAGGCCATATACGACAAACCTACAACTAACATCATATTCATATTCCAAAAGCTTTTCCCCTAAAATCAGGTGCGAGATTAGGATGTCCATTCTTACTACTTTTATCCAGCATAGCACTGGACATCCTAGCCACAGCGATCAGATATCAAAGCCTACCTGAATTGGTATTCAGGTATTGAAATTGGTAAAGAAGAAGTAAAAGGGCACCTGGGTGGCTCAATGGGTTAAGCTTTTAACTGTTGATTTTGGCTCAGGTCATGATCTCAGGGTTAGGAGATTGAGCCCTGTGTTGGGCTCTGCGCTGGGCGTGGAGCCTGCTTCAGATTCTCTCTCTCCCTCCCTTTCTGCCCCTCCCCAGACCATGCATGCGCTCTCTGACTTAAATAAACAAACAAACAAACAAATAAAATGTTTAAAAAAAAGATTCTCTCTCCCTCTGCTCCTACCCTCCCAAATAAATAAATAAATCTTTAATAAAAACAGCAGTAATCTCTTAGACATCAGCCTTAGCAATATTTTTCTAGATCTGTTTCCTCAGGCAAGGGAAACAAAAGCAAAAATAAATGATTGCAACTACAGCAAAGTAAGCTTTTACACGGTGAAGGAAACCATCAAGAAAACAAAAGGCAACCTACTGAATGACAGAGCGTATTTATAAGTGATATATCTGATAAGGCATTCATATCCAAAGTATATAAAGAACTCCTACAACTCAACACTAAAAAACAAAAAACCAAATAATCTGATTAAAAAATTGCCAACAGGCCTGAATAGGCATTTTTCCAAAGAAGACATCCAGATATCCAAGTCAACATCACTCATCATCAGGGAAATGCAAATCAAAACCACAAAGAGACATCACCTTCCGCCAGTCAGAATGGCTAGGATCAAAAAGGCAAGAAATCACAAGTGTTGAGGAGGCTGCGGAGAAAAGGGAAGCCTCATGCACTGTTGGTGGGAATGTAAATTGGTACAGCTACTCTGGAAAACAATATGGAGGTTCCTCAAAAGATTAATAACACAAATATCATATGATCCAGTAACTCTACGGCTAGTTATTTACCCAAAGATATTGAAAACACTAATTCAAAAAGATATGTGCACACTTATATTTACTGCAATGTTATTTATAATAGCCAAGATATGGAAGCAATTGAAATGTCCATCAGTAAAAGATATTGTGGTATACATATGCGATGGAATCATAGCCATAAGAAAGAATGAGATCTTGCCATTCATAACAACATGGATGGACCTAGAGGGTATTATGCCACGTGAAATAAGTCAGAGAAAGACAAATACCATAGGATTTCACTTATATGTGGAATCTAAAAAACATAAAATGGGGTGCCTGGGTGGCTCAGTTGGTTGAGCGTCTGCCTTCAGCTTGGGTCATGATCCCAGGGTTCTGAGATCGAGCCCCATATTGGGCTCCCTGCTCGGCAAGGAGTCTGCTTCTCCTTCTCCCATTCCCCCTCCTCATGCTCTCTCTCATTCTCATAAATAAATAAAATCTTTTTTAAAAAAATAAAAACCAAAAGAACAAACAAATCGGAAACAGACTCATAAACACAGATAACAAAATGGTGGTTACCAGAGGGGAAGGGATGGAGGGACAGAGGAAATAGGTGAAGAGGATTAAGAGGTACAAACTTTTGGGGTGCCTGGCTGGCTCAGTCAGTAGAGCATAGGACTCTTCATCTCAGGGCTGTGAGTTAGCCCCACATCAGGCGTGGAGCTTACTTAAGAAAAAAAATAAAAGAAGCACAAACTTTCAGTTATAAAATAAATAAATCACAAGGATGAAAAATACAGCACAGAGAATATTCTTTCCTGCTTTGTCGAAGATTAGTTGACCATAGAGTTGAGGTTGACAAATGATATCTACGCATTTTAATGTATATAATTGTGAAATTACTATCTTGTACACTTAAAACTAATATATTATTGTATGTCAACTATACTTCAGTTAAAAAAATAAAAAATGAGAAGTTTCCATTTCTGGGCTCTCTATTCTGTTCCATTGATCTATGTGTCTGTTTTTGTGCCAGTACCACACTGTCTTGATGATCACAGCTTTGTAATAGAGCTTGAAGTCTGGAATTGTGATGCCGCTGACTTTGGTTCTCTTTTTCAACATTCCTCTGGCTATTCGTGGTCTTTTCTGGTTCCATATAAATTTTAGGATTATTTGTTCCATTTCTTTAAAATAAATTGATGGTATTTTGATAGGGATTGCATTAAATGTATAGATTGTTTTAGGTAGCATAGAATAAAGTGTAGGGGCACCTTGGTGGCTCAGTCAGTTGAGCATCCGACTCTTGATTTCAGCTCAGGTCATGATCCCAGCGTCATGAGATTGAGCCCAGGCTCTGGCTCCGTGCTCAGTGGAAAGTGTGCTTGAGATTCTCTCTCCCTCTCCCTCTCCCTCTGCCCCCATCCCCCAACTCATGTGTGTTCTCTCTCTCTAAAATAAAAAAAATAAATCTTTAAAAAAATAAAATGTACAGTTTAGTGGTTTTTGGTGTATTTACAGCTATGTGTAACAATTACCACAGTCAATTTTAAAAATTTATTATTTTTTTAAGTTTTATTTATTTATGTAATCTCTACCCCCAATGTGGGGCTCACCATCTGGAGATCAAGAGTTGCACGCTTGGGGTACCTGGGTGACGAAGTCGGCTAAGTGTCCGACTCTGGATTGGACAGGTCCTGATCTCAGGGTTGTGATATTAAGCCCGGTGCTCAGTGCCAAGTCTGCTTGACTTTCTCTACTCTCCCCCTCCCCTGCTCTCTCTCTCTAAAATAAATAAATAAATCTTAAAAAAAAAAAAGAGTTGCATGCTATTCTGAGTGACCCAGCTGGGCACCCCTCCATAGTCAACTTTAGAACATTTTCATCACCTTGAAAAGAAATTTCCTGCCCTTTAGCTGTCACCTTCTAGCCTCCCGTCCTCTGCAGCCCTAGGCAACCATTAATCTCCTTTCTGTCTGTATGGATTTGCCTATTCTGGACATCTCGTATCCATGGGATCCTATAATATGCAGTATTTTGTGACCGGCTTATTTCACATATCACGACCTTTTCAAGGTTCATCTACATTATTGCATGTATTGTTCATAATAGCCAAAAGGTAAAAATAATCCTGATGTCTATCAACAGATGAATGGATAAACACCGTAAAAGCATTGAAATTGATAGACATCAACTAGACACCTAGGAGTGGAATTTCTGGGCCATATAGTAAACAGGTTCTTATACCAAATCCAACGTGTGTGTGTGTTGGGGGGTGGGGTACAAGGAGAAACTGACACCAGCTGGGTATCCTGCAATGTAACTCAATTTCACTTAATTCTGACAGTAATTACAGGGAGACAGCACCGGACTCCACAGGCTGAGGATGGAGTCCTACAAGACCCCCC
>CM052801.1:77400017-77432286 GCA_028533885.1 Nasua narica | reverse complement strand
ACTGAATTCCTGTATGAGTTCTAGCAGTCTTGGAGTGGAGTCTTTTGGGTTTTCCACATAAAGTATCATATCATCTGGAAAGAGTGAGAGTTTGACTTCTTCTTTGCCAATTTGGATGCCTAACAGGGAACATTCTTGAGGTTCTAGATATAAAATAGGTTTTCTCTCTTTCAGAAGCCTGTGCTGATATCATCACATGATTCTCAATGAAAGAGAAAGCCACGAGAGAAGGAGTGTGTGGCTGTGTGTCAGTGTGTGTGTGTGCCTGAGTGTGTGTGTTTTTAAAGATTCTATTTTTATTTATTAGAGAGAGAGAGAGAGAGAGAGAGATATCACAAGTAGGCAGAGAGGCAGACAGAGAGAGAGGGAGAAGCAGGCTTCCCGGAAGAGCAGGGAGCCTGATATGGGGCTCGATCCCAGGACCCTGAGATCATGACCTGAGCCGAAGGCAGAGGCTTTAATCCACTGAGCCACCCAGGTGCCCCCTGAGTGTGTGTTTGTGTGTGTGTGCGCACACTGCCAGGCGTAACTGTCTCTGTCATTTTCCCTTTTCAGAATGTCAGGGCTTTACATGAGGACACCTCTGGGAAAGGTTTAACGTTCTGAATACCTTTTCCTTGGCTGGTAGAACAAATCACTTAAAAACACTTTAAAAAAATCCTTTCCTAGTGCTTTGGAATTACTTTCCTCCCCCAGTCCTTCAGTGAAGTGGCCTGTACTTTCTAGAAAAAATAAGTTGTGAGCTTACTCCAGGAGCAGGGTAAGCTTGGGACAGGAGAAGGTGGTAGGACCAGGCTGACTTCTGTGGATGATGGGACCAGGGTTTTCAAAATGGCTGTGGAGAAAGGTGCTTGCAGGGACCAGAAAGAAATATTTCGGCCCTGGTGCAAGCAGGAAACTTCCTAGGACTTGGGCTGCGGGGCACCTGGGTGGCTCGGTCGGTTAAGCCTCTGCCTTCAGCTCAGGTCATGATCTCAGGGTCCTGGGATCGAGCCCCACATCAGGGTCCCTGCTCAGTGGGGAGTCTGCTTCTCTGTCTTCCTCTGCCCCTCCCCTCTGCTCATGCTCTCTCTCTCTCTCTCTCATAAATAAATAAAAAATCTTTTTTAGGGAGGGGGTGGCAAAGCAAGGTTTATGGAGTGATCACGAAGTGATAGTTCATAGCTCCCGAGGAGGAAGGGGACCTGAGAGGGTTGCCCTAAATAAATAAAAAAATCTCTTGAAAAATTAGTAAATAGTTAAAAAAAAGACTCGGTCTTCAATGGCTTAACTGGATTCCACATGTCAGGCATGGGCCCTGAAGTGTGACAAGAAAAAAAAAATCCCAGTGCACATCATACTGCTCCTAATATGACAATGTCACATCCCAGAAAAAACCTGAAGTATTACCATGTGGAGACACACGAGGGCGCTCTAACCAACTAGAGCTCCAGCAAACCAGCAAGGTCTCCCAGATGTCAACCTGGAAGGAAAGAAGCATTTGCAGGTCCTTTGTGATGAGGATTCAGGGGTTTGCGAAGAAGGAGGTGCTAGCATCAGGGCGTTTGGGGAGAAGGCTGGGGTGCCATCTTGAAGAGAATGGGAACAATCTGGAAAGAGAAGGAAGATGGTGAACAGAACAAAGTGTTTCCTTACTTTATTCAAGAAGGGTAGGCTTCCATAATATGTAAGGCTTGGAATAATAATCCCTTATGATTTTCAGAGTGCTTTCATATTTCTTAATGATCTCTTCGACCCAGGCAGCAAGACTGTGAGGTATATGGCAAAGACGGTATTTATATCCAATTCACACAGAAGACTGAGAGAGGTTAAGTGACCTGCCCAGAGTCACACAGCTCAAAAGTGGTGGGGGAGGGTCTGCGCTCCCTGCCACCGTGTCATGCTGCCTTCCTGGGGTCTGACGGGCTGAGGCAGCCGACAGCATCATTGTGTAGTACAGGAATGTCGTCCGTGCTGCCTTCTGGCTTCTGTTTCTAATCCAGACAACTGTGCCCCAAATACCCAGCGGAGCCCTCCTTAGTAATAACGGTGACAGCCTCCTGCTGGTTTCGAGCACTTGGGTGCCTGGCAGGCCCCATGCACACTAGCCATCCAGGCGCCCCAGTCTCCCAACTCTTTTTCTTTAAAGATTTTATTTATTTATTTGTCAAAGAGAGAGAGAGAGAGAGAGCACAAGTAGGCAGAGGCAGAGAGAGAAGCATCTCCCCACTGAGCAGGGAGCCCAATGCGGGACTCGATCCCAGGACCCTGGGATCATGACCCGAGCCAAAGGCAGCCGCCTAACTGACTCAGCTGCCCAGGCGTCCCCCAACTTTTTTGATTGCACATCCCTCGAATGAAAATATTCTGAGCCCATATTCTCCACACTTGAGTGTTTTATAATTTCAAAACGATGTGTGTTACTCTATTAATATACAATGTATATTAGAAAGCCTACACAAGAGGGACATTTTCATGGATGAGACAAGGATGAGAAAAACTGATTTTAAATAACTTAAACTTTTCATGTACTTAGAGTATAAAATTGATCAATTTTATCATTAATAAAACTTTTCACAAGAGAATGTGATTGTGTATGCTTCGTTAAAAAAACAAAACAAAACAACTAAGCTTAGGGGCGCCTGGGTGGCTCAGTCTAGTGAAGCGTCTGCCTTTGGCTCAGGTCATGATCCTGGGGTCCCGGGATCGAGTCCAGCGTCGGGCTCCCTGCTCAGTGGGGAGTCTGCTTCTTCCTCTCCCTCTGCCCACCCCCATGCTTGTGCTCTCTTGCTCTCTCTAAAATAAATAAATAAAATCCTTAAAAAAAAAACAACAGCGGACCTCAGATGAACACCATAATATGGCTATGCAAAGGTGTGTTTCTGACCTTAGTTTATTTCAGCACTGGCCTCAGGGGCTGTCATAGATGAGAAAGATACCAGCCACCAACAGAAGGCAAATTCCACTGGCTGGGCTTGCTACATCATGATTCTCATTTTTCAATTCCACCCACCAATTACGCAACGGTTTTTTTCTGAAATTCAGCTGGCGAACGGTCACCTTTCCTGATGTCGATCACTTGTTCTTGCCCACCGGTCAGCGCCCGTTGTGCCTTTGTGTTTTTAACAAATGTCTCCCAAACCCACAAAAACTCTACACTGGAAAGATTTTAAGGGTAGAAAATTTCAGTCCCAGGTCTGTAAGTGTGCAGATATGAGAGGTTTTCTAGGTATGCAACCTACGTCACTTTTGGCAATAAATTTACATAACAGTGAAAAACACATGTATTCGTTTTCCAAATGTCCTCTCCGCTTGCTGAGTTTCCATCCGAAGTGGTTACTTTTTCACTCATTGTTAAAATATCAATTTAACCTTGACTAGCTAGATTGAATGTGTTTATTGTTATTTTTTTAATGTTCACTGACTGCTATAGGATACCAGGGAAGAAGTCAGTAAATTCGAAATACCTATTTTTGTGGGAAAGGAAAGCGTATCTTAGGTTGAAACTCTTTTAAGGACTTTGTCACAAAATAAACAGTCAGCCTCTGTGTGGTACCAAAGTGACAGTGGTAGTATCATTCTCATTCTCTACCTTGTTACAAAATAGAACACTGTAAATATTTTACTGTGTATCAAAAGATCTAGTTTCTATACTCTACTGAATGAACCGGATAGCACTTTTCCTATTTCAGGCTTCAGTATCTTAGCTGAAACAGCTTCCCAACTTTCTCAGTAAACTTACCTTGAAACTCACCCCTACCTTTTGAAAAAAAATTCCTGTCAAAGCAGCACTGCTGTATTTCCAGTTTTTCTATAAGATATTTTAAAAAATCAGGGTACACCTGACCAGCTCAGTTGGTAGAGCATGTGACTCTTGATTTCAGGGTGGTGAGTTCAAGCTCCATGTTGGGCGTGGAGCCTACTTAAACATTTTTTTTAAATAATAATATAAAGGGACACCTGGGTGACTCAGTAGGTTGAGCATCTGCCTTCAGCTCAGGTCATGATTCCAGGGTCCTGGGATCCAGCC
This sequence comes from Nasua narica, assembly GCA_028533885.1. Lineage (NCBI taxonomy): Eukaryota > Metazoa > Chordata > Mammalia > Carnivora > Procyonidae > Nasua > Nasua narica. The sequence goes on along the minus strand of CM052801.1, from coordinate 77,428,277 downwards.
CTGCCATTGGGCTCCCTGCTCCGTGCTTGGCAGGGAGCCTGCTTCTTCCTCTCCTCCCTGCTCGTACTCTCTCTCGCTATCTCTGTCTCTCTCAAATAAATAAATAAATAAAATCTTTAAAAAAATAATAAAATAAAATAATTAAACCAGTCATGTTTTGATCAAATTACATCTTTCTCTTTATATCTTTCCTTTAGTAGCCCACAAATAAGTAGTTTTTTGTGGCTTTCATTAATGAAACAGAACCTAGCAAATACAAAGCTGCAAATGTTCGAAACATTTTATCCAGCTGTATAGCAAACTTCCCACAGTGTATCATTTATTCTAATACCCTTTGTTCAAATCTTCAGCAATGTTCTCTAGATGCCCTTCCAACAGTATTTGCTGACAAAAGAATGAATTTCAGTTTGTTACCGTATTATTTCACATGCGTTTATTTTGATCAGTTTATTTTAATTTTTTAAATTTTATTTATTTATTTGAGTGGCGGCAGGGGAGAGCACACGAGTGACAGGGAGGTGCAGAAGGAGAGGGAAAAGCAGATGCTTAACCGACTAGGCCACCTGGGCACCCCTATTTTGACCATTTTAAAAAAATTTTGACCATTTTTACCATGATAGGAAAAGCAAGTGTTTTCCCAAAGGGATCTGTTTTATTTTTCATTATTTAGCAAGAAACTCCAAATGAAGCTTCTAAACATACATCTTTACATTTAGTGAGGTTTAATAGCGTACTGTGTTGTCAAACATTGCTGAAAAAGTTGTCAAGATTATCTTTTTAAAAAAGATTTATATATTGGGGCGCCTGAGTGGCTCAGTCATTAAGCAGCTGCCTTCAGCTCAGGTCACAATCCCAGAGTCCTGGGATTGAGCCCCACATCGGGGTCCCTGCTCAGCAGGGAGCCTGTTTCTCCCTCTGCTTGCTCCCCCTACTTGTGCTCTCTCTCTCTCTCTCTTTCTCTCTCACTGCCAAATAAATAAACAAAATCTTTAAAAAATTTTTATATATTTATTTGAGAGAGAGAGCACACAAGTGGGGAGAGGGGCAGAGGGAGAGAATCTTCAAGCAGACCCCTGTTGAGCACAGAGCCTGACATGGGGCTTGATCTTTTTCTCTTTTTTTTTAGGATTTTATTTATTTATTTGACAGAGGGAGAGAGAGAGATTACAGGTAGGCAGAGAAGCCGGCAGAGAGAGACGGGGAAGCAGGCTCCCCCCTGAGCAGAGAGCTTGACATGGGGCTCGATCCCAGGACCCTGAGATCATGACCTGAGCCGAAACCCAGAGTCAGCCGCTCAATTCACTCAACCACCCAGGTGCCCCAGAGATCTATCATTGTGTTCTGGATACCCAGTTTTTTAATGTAAACTTACAAAAATTTAGGACATATGTACAGAAAAGTGCACAAGTGTACTACTTGATGAATTTTTACAAATTTACCACCAGCACCCAGATCAAGAAACAGAGCTTCAGAGCACCCAGAAGTGTCCTTTGTGCCTCTACCCTTTCATTATCCCTTCGGTTCCTACTGCTGCGTAACAAATCACCCCCAAACTTAGTGCTGAGAAATAACCATTTTATTATGCTCATGGATTCTGCTAATCACAATCCCTTCGCACTATTACTAGTCAGTATCTCTAGGCAAAGTATACATTTTCGGTGAGTTTGTAATTAACAGAGTGGATGTTAATCATACTTTAAGTAGCTTTCTTGATATTTTTCATGTTTATTTCTTCTTTTTTTTTCTTTTGGCTGATTTCTTATCAGTAGCAATTATTTGTTGTTGCTTTTACTTTGTAATGGGGCTGATAAGAATCTCTCACTAGGAATGGAGATGAATCAGTTCTACCGCTTTCCTTTCCCCATTCGTACTTGTATTCTTCATATTCTTTTCAGTCGGGCTGTGGTTCCGTAGGCAACTTTTCAAGCCACTTTTCCATTTGGGGAGGACTGGTTTAGTTAAAACCAGATGGTATAATATGTAAATTCACAACCCAACACAGAAATTGCAGAACTTTGCAATAAGTTAAAAATAAAATGAAAGAGGGCGGCCGTCACCATCCATCTTTCTGTGTCGTGGAATTCCTGTCCTGCTCCCTCAGGACACCTATCCGGGACCATCTTACAAAGAGACCGGATGAGGGTGCCAGCGCCAACCCACGTGTTGTGTTCATTACACGTTTACATAGAAACACACCCCGCCTCTGTGTAAATTTCTTGCTTCACCTGCCGGTACCTCAGTTGCCTCATTTCTCAAATGGTTTACTGCACTGCCCCTGAGTCAAGGACGCACAGCCAGTAGGTGATGGAGCGAGGAGTCAAACAGGTCTGCTGGACTCCGTTGCCCCTGCTCCTTCAGTTACGAGCAAAAGATTCTGGCTGACTCAGCGACACAGAGTTTCTGGTTTCAGATACCAGAATGGTAAACGCTGGAGCTTATTTTCTCAGCTGAGGGCACGTTTCCCTCCGGGCGATCTAGGCCAGAGTGGGGGGTAGGATTAGGGGGAGGATGTGGGGGCACAGTTGGGATCTAACTTATCAGTCCCTGGGCACTTACTCTGTGCAAGATGCAGACCTGAGCACCAAATCCTCCTCGCAGCCCTAGGAGGTGGGTCTGAGTGTTGTCGCCATTTCACATGTGACAGATGGATTAGGGGGCCAGCCACCTAATGCCACACCAAAGATGCAATGACTCCAAAACCAACGTGTAGCATTGCCTCTAGACTGTCTGCCTCGTAGATAACGTGGTTTTAGCAAGCCCACAGTAAGACTAAGCAACATGCCAGGCGCTATGCCATCTGCGTTCCATGTGCTATATCTCATTGAATTCAAACGACAGTCTCATGGGAAAGGAACTCATTTGACAGATGCAGAAACTGAGGCTCGGAGAGGCTCGGCTACTTGTCGGGGGTCGCGGGGCCCCTAGCACGTGGCAGATCTTCTCCCAGGCTGGAGTCCCTTTCGGCATGGCTTTGGGTAGTGGGCGGAGTCTCGGTACAGCCAGCCCATCTTAGGGAGCCCGGGAAGGGTGCCATCGGCATCTCCTGCCTGAGCAGACGGAATCCAGAGTGACCTAGAACGGTTGTGGCCTGACGCCAGTCCAACAGGAGATGAAAAGAGATTGCAAGCTTAGAAGCATTTCTGGAAATTCTCGGCACATGGTTCATGTTTTTTTTTTTAAATCTTACTACAGTATCTGCTCATGACAGATTGGAAATTTAAAAAAAATAAATAACTCATCTTTCAACACAGATCGTTTGAGGAGCACGAGTATAAACAAATCCTGGGCACCATCCATGCCCGCGGTCTGTCATTTGGAGAACAGGAGTGGTTCCCAAGGGATTCTGGGAATAGCTGAATTCATCCTGTGTTGACCCTGATGCTGAGGGTTTTGAGAGACAGTAAGGGCCTGACCCTGTTCCTCTTGGGGGTTCTTCAAAGAGGAGGAGGCAGTTGGTTTTGGATGATCAAAAGATCCTTGTCGTTTTTATTTCGAGGGCTCTCTTGCTAGTGCTCCAATTATCATCCGTCAACAGAGGGCCTAGATGTGCCATCCTCCAGGTCCACACATGCCCCTGCGGTCCTCCCTCCCAGAGACAGCTGCGCGTGACCCAGTTAACTGCCGTGGGACAGCAGGAACTAGGACTGGATGGTCAAGTGAGTTTTTAGGGCTCTAAGCGCAAGGTCCAGGCACGTGACCAGACTCCAGCTTTCCCCTCCCACCTTCTGCCGGTGCAGGTGCTGCCTATTCCGGCCCCGCTCCCTCCGGGCCGCTCTGCCCACCTGCTCCAATCCTAATCGCTCGCCCCCTCACAGAATCCTTGCTGCCTGGAACCCCCAACCCAACATGTTATCATGTAGTAGCTTGAATGCTTCGCAGTGACTTATGTCTCAATTTCGCATGTGGGGGAAAGGTCCCCGAAAGCAGACACAGGGGGAAGAAGCAGCCAGAACTGAAGCATGATGGGAGGGGACACGAGGGGGCTGCCCAGTTATCACAACTGACATCTAAAGTCAGGGCTGGGGACGCCTGGGTGGCTCAGCGGGTTAAACCTCTGCCTTTGGCTCAGGTCATGATCTCAGGGTCCTGGGATCGAGCCCCGCATCAGGCTCCCTGCTCAGTGGGGAGCCTGCTTCCCCCTGTCACTCTGCCTGCCTCTCTGCCTGCTTGTGATCTCTCTCTGTCAAATAAATAAATTAAATCTTTAAAAAAAAGTTAATAAAGTCAGGGCTAGCTCAGCAGGAAGGGTGCCCCCAGGCCGAGTCTCAGGTGCTGAACTGAGCTACTGCTGGCCCGCTGGCCTAGAGCCTGGGCCAGGGCCGAGCCCACAGCTAAGAGGGTGGGTTGGTCCTCGGAAACCGGCTCCTGTCATGGAGTGGGGACGAGTAGGGTATGGGTCGCAGGCCGGACCTGAGCCTGCGTTGTTCCTGAGCCTGGCGTTAAGGTGACACCACCTGCTGAGCCCTTCCAGCGTGTACGTGCGCTAACTCGTGGGGTCCTCAAACTGGCCTCATCAGTAGGCTCCATTATTATCTCCATTTTACAGATGGGAACACCGAGGCACAGAGAAGTTGAGAGGTTAGGTAACTCACCCAAGATTGCACAGCTAGCATAAGGTGGAGTTGGGATTCGAACCCTGGGCCGTGTGGTTCCAGGGACAGAAGTTTAGCCAATAGCTTATACTCTGGAACATTTGCCTTATCATCACGAGTCTTCAGCACCTTAAACTGAAGGAGTGGCTCCGATGGTGGAGACCTCAGACATGGGAGAGCCTGACAGGGGAGACAGTTCTGGTCTTGGAGACCTTTCCCGGAGGCACACTGAACTCTCCCCTCCGAGCCCTGGGTTTCACGGTGGCCCCTCTGGGAGACGGTGCCTGCCTCTTGCAAGAAGTGAACGAGGGAAGACAGCTCCTGGCTTGGGCTTGTGGCATCTTCGCAAGTGATTCAAGGCCTTCAAGCCTTGGCCTCAGTGGCCTTGGAAGGGCTGAGTTTACTCAAACATTGTTCTGACTTGAGTGGGCAGCATCTGGTGAGATCGCAGCGTGCAGGATTTGGGGGGTTTATTTTGTATCATACTTAGTTGTCATTTGTTCTAGCTCGGAGATGGAGAAACAGGACCTGTCTCTGAAACTAAGCATACACTGTATGTTAATTAATTGATTTAAAAAAAAAAGAGGGGTGCCTGGGTGGCTCACTTGGTTAAGCCACTGCCTTCGGCTCAGATCGTGATCTCCAGGTCCTGGAATGGAGCCCTACATCGGGCTCCCAGCTCAGTGGGGGGGGGGGGGGACCTGCTTGTCCCTCTCCCTCTGCCCCTCCATTCATCCCTGCTCTCATTCTTTGTCTCTCTTAAGTAAATAAATAAAATATGAAAAAAATAAAGAAACAGGATCTGTGCCCTTTGAGGCTGTCACCTGTGCCTTCAGTGGCCTTGTGGAAACTGTACTGTTTTCGCCTGTCGGTTAGGGCAGGTGTGGACAGTCTCTCACAGCTGGCTTGCTGAGAGCATGAGCTCTCCGTGTGATGTGCTGGGGTTGGGTTCAGGTCGGTGGAGGGACAAGGAGGGCCTCGAGCTCAGCACGGGCTCTCAAAAGTAGACACCGTCCCTGGTTCAGCTCTTGCAATGAGTGGCCGGTGCTGCCCACCAACAGCCGGGGAAGGGAGAGGGAGAGAGCTTTGCAGTACGCCCCAGGGCCATGGCCAGCGGACCTGCCTGCTGTCTTCAGCACGCATGCCCTGCAAGTTGTCAACTCCTTAAAGGAAAACAACCCTGCCTGGCCCAGGACAGTGGAGGGATCTGGGTCAAATGTCCGCCGGGTACTCTAGGACCCTGAAGCCTACAGCTTGGTATTACCTATCAGGGGGTCGTTCCCATTCTTTGGGGAGTTCGGCCGGCTGCTCCCTTAAGGAGCAAGGAAGAATCCGCCCCAGTTTGGGCAGCTGGTACCATCCAGGGTTCTGTTGCTAGGGTCCCCTGGCAGCCGGTTTGGCAAAAACAGGTGCGAAGAATAGTCACTTGATTTGTTTCCTGTCTGCCAGACGCTCAGAGCTGCTGGAAATCCACACGGATGTAATAACTCGACTTGGTTTCATTCATCGAGATCCAGAGGGAGGACACGCTCCTTCCGAAGACAGATAGGACCCACACGCCTAATCTAGCAAGTCGGGGAGGGTAAGTTTCACACTTCTCCACGCATTTCAAAGTATAATTAAATGTCGGGGCTGCCTCGTGCCTCTGCTTCTGTGCTCGTGTAACACTTGGTTCTCAGGGCTCCCGGGGACTGAAGATTCTGTAAAGGAACAAAAACAGACCAAACACATATGCAAATTATTCATATTTACGAGTGAAAAATGAGTAAGACAACAGATTGATGAGGCTCCGTTACCAAAGCAGGCATTTGATTCCAGGCTGCAAAGGGGATGGGAGGGCACGAGAAGGCGGTTCTACATGGGACTGGCCAGACCCCACCCGGAATATGGTACTCGGGTTTGGGAGGCCGTTTGTGGCAGCGGCCCGGAGCGAAGGGACTCCTGATGAGAAATGGTCGAAAGACACTGAAAAAGTGTAGCTGGAGGAGGGGAAGGCTCATGGGGGAACATGACAGCTGCCTTTGCAAAAAACGGAGGGCTGGCCCGTGGGAGAGCTGGAGGGGACTCAAGGCAGAGTGGAGGAGTGTAGAGTGGACTTTGGGCTCAGGAACCCCACCTCCCCAGCTGAATTCGTGGCTCTGCAACTTACCAAGGCTGCTCCCTTTGGGAAGTCACCGAATCTCTCTGAGCCTCAGTTTCTTCATCCGTGTGAGGGGGAGGAGAATCCCTTCCTCCCTCCCTGTGCTCTTGTGAGGATTCAGTGAGAGGTGGTCTATGAAAGAGTGTTTGAAGTCTGCACAATTCTTGGCAATTTATATTACTGTGTCTGTGGCGCGGGAGCCCGGAGCGCGGTCCAGTGGGTGAGACTGACTGAGAGGCTGACCTCGGCGACGACGGACAAATACAAAGAGCTCCCGACCGACAGAGGCATCTTAACACAAAAATGGCTGCTTGGAGAAGGGGCCAGTTCATCATCACTGGAGATGTTCAAGCAGAGGCCTGACCAGTATTTTCTGGAAGGCTGCAAGGGGGAATTCCTGTGTGTGGAATAAAGCTGGAATACATTACTTTTTTTTTTTAATTTTATTTATTTAAGTAATCTCTACCCCCAACATGGGGCTCGAACTCACAACGCCAAGCCAGCCAGGAGCCCCAGAGCGCATCCCTTCTAAGGTCTTTTCCAACCTTTGGGGGTTGAAGATTCTATACTGAGTTCCGGCACAGGCCTGTTCCTCTCAGGAAGTGTGTAAGTTCCACTTCTGCCTTGGGTCCCTTCCCTCTCGCCTGTTTGCCACTCCTTGCCTAGCAGTTGGCCCTGCTTTCCTGAATCATCAGTTTTTCCTCCTCTACTGAATCTTTTCTATTCGCACACACATATGCTGTTTATTCTCCAACTGAAGAAAAAGAAAACCGATTTCCTCTAGCTGTTGCCTCATTGCTTTCCTTCCCTTTTCCTGAACAGTTCAAAAGAGCTGCCTGAATTTGCTGCCTCTCGTCTTTCTCCTCCAAGCCTCTCTTTCTCTTTTTAAAGGTTTTATTTATTTATTTGACGGGGAGAGAGAGAGAGAGAGAGAGAGAGAGCGAGAACAAGCAGGGGGAGCGGCAGGCAGAGGGAGAAGGAGAAGCAGGCTCCCTGCTGGGGACCCCGGGATCATGAACCTCCAAGCTCCTGACCTGGAACGCACTTTCCCCAAATATCTGGTCTGCTTGCTTACCCACCACCTTCAGATGTTCTTGGCGAGGCCTTCCCTGTCCATCCTACTTAAAATCGCAGCCCCCCCCCATCTCCCCGGCCATTTTCCCTTCCCTGCTTGATTTCTTCCTTAGCACTCATCGCCATCTGGCCTACTCTATGTTTTACTCCATTATGTTGTTTATCGTGGACTGTCTTCCCCCCATGACCACGTAAGCTCCACGAGGCCAGGGAATTTTGTGTTGTGTTGTACACTTCCGAGTGCCGAGGTCGCTCCAGCCTCTAAAACAGTGCCTGGCGCAGGATAAGTGCTCAATAAATGTTTGTTAATCGCCCAGATGGACTGGTAAGTGACAAAGGCAAGTTGCAGCGCCACAAGAATAGCGTGAGCTAATTTATGTAAAAGAACGCCCACAAGGCACTATTCGCTGTCTGCATATATGCATATGCAAATGAATGTCAATGCATGGAATGGGCTCTGGAAGGATCACGCCAAGCAATAGCAGCGGTTATGACTAGCGTGGCCCCCAGTGGGCCTGGCGGTCGGGGAGGGGTGTCAAAGAAGACTATGGTCACATCCGTAATTTTTTTTTCCCAAGGAAAATGTATTTCTGTATCACTTTTGTGGGATTTAAAAGAAAGAAAAAGGAAATCCATTAAAAATTACATGGGACAACAGTATCCAGGAAGTAAACAGAGAAGGTTTGAAGGACTCGGTAAGTGCCATAAGCCATTCTGGGGCTGGGGTGCGCTGGCGGGTCTCCAGGTCTCCAGGACGGCACCCCTTCCGTCCTGCACCCCTCCCCCAGCCCTTGCACTTCACACATGACGTCGGTGCAGCGCCTGTCCCTTGTTGGGTTGTTCTAAGAGCTGGGCATAGAGAAACCCAGAGAGCCTTTTTCCTTGCACAGTTGACTTCCTGTTGGGGGAGCCAGAGCCTCCCGGCTGAGGCCTCTGTTAAAGTGAAGGTGTGGATTCTACAGCTACGGAAACGGTGTCCCTGAGGGCTGGTGTCCTGGGCTGCCCGGGAATCCATCCTCCTACAGAACGAAGGAGCCAGCTCCTTTGCACTTGGCTGGGTTTCGGGGATGGAATAACACCGTCCCACGGATTGGAGCTCACAAATATGGAACCGACAGGAATGTTTCTCAGCTGCTCTCGCCCATTCCCGCCCCAGCCCGTCTGTGGGGGGCTCCGTTCTGCCGCCCAAAGACAGCGGATCCAGGAGGATGGGGCTCCTTGCCTCCGGCTGTCCCCACCTCTTGTTCTCATCGGTGGGGCAAGGTCACCCGTGAGTAGGCCCCCTATCTTCTCGGACCGGGAAGGCAGGGGACTAGCAGCTCAAAGACTGTCTCCAAGTGCAGAAAATCTTTCAGGTTCATATAAGGAAAATGTGGGACAAAGGTCGGTGGGTACAGGCAGGTGGGCAGGAGAGGTCAGGCTGATCGTTGCCTTGGGGTTAGTCATGCAGGGTCTTGCTGGCTCAAGGCGGTCCTTACTGCTTGAGGGGGGAGTCTCAGTTCCCATCCCAGGATGCTTTGCCCACCGGGACTTTGGATTTTTTTTTTTTTTTAGAATATGGTATATACTTTATTTTTTTTCTCTCCAAATATGTTTATTATAATTTTTCAATGTTACAAGATTGATTGTTCATGCACCACACCCAGTGATCCATGCAATACGTGCCCTTCTCCATACCCACCACCAGGCTGGCCCTCCCCCCCACCCCCTCCCCTCCAAAACCCTCAGTTTGTTGCTCAGAGTCCACAGTCTCTCCTGGTTCATTGCCCCCTCCGGTTTCCCCCCATTCACCTTTCCCTTCCTTCTCACGATGCCCTCCATGATTTTCTTTATACTCCACACGTAAGTGAGACCATAAGATAATTGGCTCTCTCCGCTTGACTTATTTCACTCCGCATAATCTCTTCTAGTCCTGTCCATGTTGATACAAAAGTTGGATATTCATCCTTTCTGACGGATTTTTTTTTTTAAGATTTTATTTATTTGACAGAGAGATCACAAGTAAGCAGAGAGGCAGGCAGAGAGAGAGGGGGAAGTAGGCTCCCCACTCCCCACTGAGCAGAAAGCCTGATGCAGGGCTCAATCCCCGGACCCTGGGATCATGACCTGAGCCGAAGGCAGAGGCTTTAATGCACTGAGCCACCCAGGCGCCCCTGCCCACCGGGACTGAGTTGCTCAGTTTTCCTGGGTCTCTCCCACAGATACAGGAGGTATACATGTTATTGAACTTTTGCCTGTTTTTCTCCTCTTAATACGTCTTTTTATTACAGGGGCGTCTCAGCCAAGTACCTAGAAAGGTAAGGGGAAAATTCTTTCTCCTCCCTCCGCACTATGTGGGGGAAAACCCAATTCTTCCCCTGCTGTGTGTTTCTTCCCTGTGAGTGTCCTTTGCTGTTCATGCAAACCACTTCACTTCTGCTCCCCAAATGTGCAAAGGTTTTCCCCCCACGTCAAGCAATTCTCTGTGACGCGAGTGGGGTGTCCTATAATTTAACTCAATTCTGACACTATCTGGAGATAGTGCCAGATCCCAGGAGGTTAAGGGTTCCCACAAGACTTCACCCCCCCCCCCCAACGTACACATACTCCAGACGCCAGTCTGGGATGCCGGGTTACTTCCTGTGCTTCTGACCAACTGGCTGTATATAGGTCAGAGGATCCAACAACCTCTTTGGTTTAGATTAATTTGCTAGAGTAGCTTACAGAGCTCAGGGAAACATTTATGTTTACTAGTTTATTAAAGGATAGCATAAAGGATACAGATTGTTAAAAAGTAGACATCAGGGGCGCCTGGGTGGCTCAGTCGGTTAAGCCTCTGCCTTCGGCTCAGGTCATGATCCCAGGGTCCTGGGATCGAGCCCCGCATGGGGCGCCCTGCACAGCAAGGAGCCTGCTTCTCCCTCTGACCCTCCCCCCTCTTATGCTCTCTCTCTCACTCTCTCTCAAATAAATAAATAAAATCTTAAGAAATGAAGACCGTTAAAAAAAAAAAAAAAAGGAGCAGCAGGCCCCAAATGGAGTCGCTGGTGCTAAGGCCCATGTCAGCAAACCGAGACTTAATACCTAACCTAGTTACAATTTCAACGTCTCCCAGGAATGTGACCTTTAGCCAGTCAATCTGGAATTCTCTGGTTAGCACTGGTGAGGGAATCTGCCACATAAATCCCTTCTATCCCTCCAAAGAATGGGGAGGCAATCTGCTCTTTCCTTATCTCTTCCCCCTCCTTGTCTGTGAAAGCTTTCCATTTTGTACAGTTCCTTGGAGCTCCTTTCTGTTTGTTAGATGGGATGCTGCCCAATCCATGAATCATTGAATAAAGCCAACTTGATCTTTAAATCTACTCAGTTGAGGGGTGCCTGGGTGGCTCAGTCAGTTAAGCGTCTGCCTTTGGCTCAGGTCAGGGTCCTGGGATCGAATCCCATATCGGGCTTCCCGCTCGGTGGGAAGCCTACTTCTCCCTCTCCCTCTACCCCTCCCCCTGCTTGTGTTCCCTCTCTTGCTGTGTCTCTCTCTGTCAAATAAATAAAATCTTAAAAAAACAAATCTTTTTTTTAAAAGATTTTATTTATTTATTTATTTATTTATTAGGAAAGAGAGAGAGTGAGAGAGAGCATGAGAAGGGAGAAGGTCAGAATGAGAAGCAGACTCCCCACGGAGCCGGGAGCCCGATGTGGGACTCGATCTCGGGACTCCGGGATCATGACCTGAGCCGAAGGCAGTCGCTCAACCAACTGAGCCACCCAGGCACCCAAAAAAACAAATCTTTCAAAAAATGGAAAAAACCAAGTGTACTCAGTTGATATTTTGTTGTTTAACGAGAGGAATAGCCAGATAGAGATATAGAAGGCAAGGACCGGGAAGGTTCTGAGTGCAGGAGCTTCTGTATCCTTGAAGTTGGGATGTGTCACTCCCCAGTGTGGTTGTGCTCACCAGCTTGGAAAGCTCTCCAAACCCCCTACTACTGGATTTTACGGAGGCTTCCTCATGCAGGCGTTATTGATTATTTTTTTTTTTTAGATTTTATTTATTTATTTGACAGGAGGGAGATCACAAGTAGGCAGAGAGGCAGGCAGAGAGAGAGGGGGAAGCAGGCTCCCTGCTGAGCAGGGAGCCCGATGTGGGACTCGATCCCAGGACCCCGAGATCACGACCTGAGCCGAAGGCAGAGGCTTTAACCCACTGAGCCACCCAGGCATCCCGGCATTATTGATTATTAACTTCATGTCTCTGTGGAAGATGAGGGGGGTGGGCTGAAAATTCCAAGCTCCTAATTATGGTTTGGTCTTTCTTTCTTTTTCTTCTTTTTTTTAAAAAATATTTTATTTATTTACTTGGCAGAGAGGGGGAGAGAGAGAGAGAGAGAGAGAGAGAGAGAGAGCACAAGCAGGGGGAGCGAGAGAGGGCGAGGGAGACACAGGTCCCTCGCTGAGCAGGGAGCCCCTATGCGGGGCTCAATCCCAGGACCCTGAGATCATGACCTGAACTGAAGACAAGAGTTGCTTAACCGAGTGAGCCATCCAGGCGCCCCTCTTTCTTTCTTTTTCAAAAGATTTTATTTTTAAGTAATCCCCACGCCCAATGTGGGGCTTGAACTCACAACCCTGAGATCAAGGGTAATGTGCTCTACTGGCCGAGCCAGCCAGGTGTCCCTGGCTTGGTCATTCTGACCAGCCCCCATCCAGGAGCCATCCAGGAGCCCTTGAGCAATTTGCAAAAACTGGGCCTTCTGCCTCATTTTACCCAAATGAGTTTCCTCATCTGTAGAAGGAAGGTGACAACAATGATAAAAGCTACTCCCAGGCTGGTTGTGACAATGAAATGAGCTTTTGCCTGTTAAAGTTCTTCGAAGAATGTCCAGCACATAGCAGGTGTTCAACGCAAGGAGGTGGTTATTTTTACTATTGTTAATATCCTGTTTTATTTTATTTCATGTTTATCACGGCCCTGTATGGAGGAGAATGAACAGAATGGGCTTTGGAGTCAGACAGACTGGGTTTGAACTTCAACTTGGAGTCTCAGCTATGTGACCTTTGTAAGGCACATTGCTGTTCTGTACTTTAGCTTCCGCGTGTATAAAGGGGAGGTTGTAATAACTATGACTGCCTCCTAAGACAGTCCCAAGAATTGAAGCAGCGTTTCCTAAGATAGCGCATAGCGCCATGCCCGGCATGCGGCAAGTCTCAGCTGACGGCAGCTGGATTTGGGTTTTTTTTGGCTTTATGATCCTGATTCAGCTGTGACCTCCCCGGCCGGCCCCAGGCTCCCCTGTCCTCTCCCTGGGGCCTGCATTCTCCAGCTGTCATTCAGAGAGCAGGATCGAACCTGCCCCTCTCCCCTTGGCTCCTGCCAGACGGGCTGTAACAGGTGGCCCACACCCGGCCCTGTCCATCCTCGGGCCCCCTGCAGCCTCTGGGCCCCGCGGCTCCTCCAGGGGTGGGACTTCGGGGCTCCCATTCTCGACTTCGGTGACTGAACACCGAGTGCCAAGTCTCTTTGTCCCGCCGGGCCCGCCGCCTTGCCCCAAGGCCCCAGCTCCCGAGGTGGAAGGGGGATGCCGCGGGTATCAGCATCATGCCTGTCTGGCCATTTCCAGGCCCTGAAAGTGACATTTTCCTGCTCAGTTCACTGTCACAAAGGAAGGTTCACGTGGTGTTTTCGCCCAGAGCCTGGACTACCCTCCTACCCACCACCACCACTTCGCTCAGCTTGTCCCTTCCCTCCTTCAGCCGGCACCTCAAACTGCCTCCTGAATCCAGCCTTAGCCACAGCCCCCGGCACTCTTCCATCTGTCCCCGCCCCCCCTGCAGTGCCCCCCACTCGCCCAGCTCAGCAGCCGCATGGAGGATTCTAGTGCTTTTCAAGGCATTCCTCGCCTGTGCCTTCTGTCTCCCCCGGCACCACTGTCTTCCATGGGGCAGAAGCGCACAGCCTGGGTCCAATAGGACCCCACGTCCCCGTGCTGCCCTTCCCGGGGCTCTTCACTCCACTCGGGACCTCCCTATGAGCCCGGCTGGCTGCCAGCTGGCCGACTCTGAAGCCAGTTCGAGGGAGGGAGTCCTGCCAAGGGCTGGCCTGGATCCCCGTTGTGAGAGAAGCAGCCACCACGCTCCACAGAGACACTGGCTTCCAAATTCGTCAGCGGGCATGCCCCAGGAGTTTGCTACCCGCACGCCTCCTACTTTGAAAACTGGCAATAAATAAATAAATAAATAAGGCAGCCAAGGAGAGAGGGTAAGACCTTACTGGGATCGGAGCCTTAGGTCTGTCCGCCTTTCACTGGTTGTGTGACCTTGGGTGATTACATTGCTGCACGCCTGGGTGGCTCAGTCCGTTAAGCATCTGCCTTCAGCTCAGGTCATGATCCCAGGGTCCTAGAATCGAGCCCAGAATCAGGCTCCCTGCTCAGCAAGGAGCTTGCTTCTCCCTCTCCCTCTGCCTGCTGCTCTCTCTCTTTGTGATCTCTCTCTCTAATAAGTAAATCTAAAAAAAAAAAAAAAAAAAAAAAGTAAAACGGCCAGATATTATACTAGCGAAATGAACTTATTCTGAAGAGGGAAACTGCAATTCAGGGCATGCAAGAGATGGCAAAACAGGCAAACATGGAGATCAATGGAGAAGAGGGGCGCCAGGCAGGCTCTGTCAGTGGCTCACGTACCTCTCATTCTGGGGGTTGTGAGTTCAAGCCCCGCCTTGGGTGTAGAAATTACTCACAAATAAAATCTTTAAAAAGACAAAGGGGAGAGGAATGTTACTTTATAGAGAAAAAGAGGAAGTTGGAAGGGGTGGCTTTGAACTAAAGTTTATTGGAGGAAACCGAGAGTTCAGGGTGGTGGCGGGTTCTCATTGGCCAGGTTGTGCTACTTTCTTATTGGCTGAGCTTGTTGCTGGGCAAGGAGGCCAGGTACCTCTCCTCCTGCCTGGTCTGCCATTGGTGAGGAGTGGTAGAGCGTTAGAGCTCCCCCTTCTGGCCTCCCCACTCCATTTCAAGTAAGGGTTCCTTTGGCCAGTTTCACAAGTACTCAAGGACTTCCGCTTGAGCAAGTGCCCCCTCTTGTTTCTGCATCCTTCCCCCCTTCACCCCTCATGGAACGCTGCCACCCACATTCAAGTATACTGTAATGTTTCCTTTCTTTAAAAAACCCACAACCTTCCTGACCCAATATCCCCATCTATCCACCACCCCGTTCCCATGCCCTCCTTTGCAGCAAGGAGGAGCCAACTCTGGAATTCGAGTTCTCTTTTTCTGGCAGTTTCTACCTCCTCACCTTCCATTGTCTCTTGAACACATTCCAATAAAGTTCACCAAACCTTGGAAGCCTACAGAATTCGCAGGGTCCAGTACAAAGTAAAAACGCAGGGCCCCTTGTTCAAAGGTGCCTTTGTTTCTTAGAGTTATCAACACAGATGCCCACAAACTGGGTGGCTTGAAACAACAGCGATTTTTCCTTTCCCGGTTCTGGGGGCCGAAGTTGGAAACCAAGCTGTCAGCAGGGTGGATTCCTTCTGGAGACTCTGAAAGAGAACCCGTTCCATGCCTCTCTCCTGGCTTCTGATGGTGTCCATTCCTTGGCTTGAAGATACATCACTATGATCTCAGCTTCTGTCCTCCCATTACCTTCTGTGTGTCTTTCCCCCTCTTTTCTCTCGTGAGGACACCTGCCGTTCATTTAGGGCCCACCTTAATCTGATCTCATCGCTTTACCTGATTTATATCTGCAAAGACCCTTTCTCCAAATAAGGTCACACTTGGCGGGGACGTATCTTTTAGGAGAGGGGCCAACATTCAACCCACTGTGAAAGGTTATTTAAGAATGTTGAGCCGGTCACAGAAGAGCATTAAAGTAAGCACAGGACCCTGCTGAGAACAGAGGTTACGTGCCTATGAAACAGGAGTGTGCCCCGCTCATCCATCGCCTTGTCCTGCTGTCAAAGCCAATGGCCAGTTCGAGGTCCCCATCTTACTGGACCTCCCAGTGGCATCTGACATAGTTGATCACCCCATTCTTGCTACCCTTGCCTTCCTTGGCTTCCGAGACACCAAGCTTTCCTGATCTACCTCTGATCCCACCAGCCAGTCAGTCCTCTGTGCCTTCTGCGGTCTCCTTCTCCCTCCAACCTCTAGAGTCTGGAGGTTGGAGAGCCCTGGGGCTCGGGCCTTCAGCTGCCTCTCTGTGAATTCACCTCCTCGAGGATCTTGCTCAGTCTCAGGGCTTGAAACACTCCATCTGCAGGGACACCTGCTGCCCGAAACTTTCCTCTGGGTTCCAGACGGACTGATCCAGCTGCCTTCTGGACGGCTCCCTTGGGAGGTCTGTCAAACTTAGCACTTCCAAACTGAAGTCATCCTGAGCTGTCCCCCAGTCTCCTCTGCACCCCTTAATGTCCTCTCTATCCTTCTAGTTGCTTGGGTGAAAACCTTCATGTCATCCCAACACGTCACTTTCCTCTTGGACCCCAACGTGCAGTCTCGGCTCACACTCCCATCCCACCTAGAGTGAGATCTCCGCTCCTTGCCACGTGGCCCACAGGGCCCTATGAGATCGGGTTTTCCTCTACCTCCCCGGTTCCATCTCCTACCAACTCCTCCCTCACCCTGCTTGCTTGTTCCTTGCCAAGCACGCTCCCACCTCAGGGCCTTTGCACATGCAGTCCTCGCTGCCTGGTGTATCTGTCTCCATTTACTCAGGAGTCTTGCTCCCTCACTCCATTCAGGGCCGCTCAAATGTCACTTGGTCAGGGAGGCCTCCCCTGACCACCTGTCTGAAATAGCATCTTCCAGGGCACCTGGGTGGCTCAGTCGGTTAAGCTTGGGTCATGATCTCGGGGTCCTGGGATCGAGGCCCCTGTTGGGCTCTCTGCTCAGTGGGGAGTCTGCTTGTCTCTCTCTGTCTGCCCTTCCCCCTGCTCATACTCTCTCTCTCTCTCAAATAAATAAATAAGATCTTAGAAAAAAATAAAACAGCATCTTCTGGTGTGTCTGTATCCTCATCCCCTCTTGATTTTTATCCCTTCGCTCCTTCTTCATCTCTCCAACTAGAACGTAAGCTCCCTGCATTTAGGGGCTGGGCTTTTCCACTGCCGTCACTCTCACCACCTGGTGTAGCACATGTCACACATATGAATGAATGAATCAGTCTGATCCTGCTGCTGCCCTAGCTTAAAACCCTGCAACACACCATTAACTCTCCTTGCCTTCGCCGATACTGTTTCCTTTGCTTGGAAAGCCCTTCCTCCTCTTCGTCTGCTTAGAAAACTCTTACTCATCCTTCAAGACCCAACCCAACTGTCATCGCCTTTGTGAAGCTCCCATGTCCCCAGGCAGAGGTAGCCAGATGTTCCTGGGGCCCCCACAGTGTCCCCGACACGCCTCAGTTCATGCCTGCCTGTCGTGCAAATTTGTCTTTCTTCTATGGGAAACTGTGAGCTTCCCGACGGCTGGCTCTGTGTCTCTTCAGCCCTGTATCCCCAGGGTCTTGTCCAAATGCCTGCACAGCCTTACGTGTTTGACAAAGATTTGCTGACTGGAGGAATAAATGAAGGAAAAGAGGGGAGAGGAAGGAAGTAGAAAGGGGGGAAAGAGGGAACTCTTCCTTTCCCTGTAGGTGTCCTCCGGGTGCCTGGGAGCCCCTCACTAGGGAAGTCCCCCTGTTTTCCAGACCGACCTCAATACCTTGCCCCTTATCCAAACTTTCTAGAAACAGATGCTAACCTCTCAGGCACAGCGACTTGAATTGCTAAACTCCAGAATGAGGAGCCACTCTCAGACGAGTCCGAGCGTGTGTTTGAGAGACGAGCCTGAATTTTAAAAACCTGTTAAAAAAAGAAAACAACAGGCGCAAAATGGAGCCGCTTGTGCTAAGGCCCACCTCAGCGAACTAAGACTTAATACCTGACCGACCCGCAGTTTCAGCGTCTCCCAGCAATGGAAACCTGAACCGCTGAGTCTGGAGTCAGCTGGTCGGTGCGAGTGAGGTCATCCACCTGATCAGCCCCTCCTGCCCCCTATAGGAAGGTGACCTTGCCTAAAACAATCCACTCTTTGGGGCGCCTGCGTGGCTCAGTCGGTTGGGTGACCGACTCTTGATTTCAGCTCAGGCTGTGATCTCAGGGTCGTGAGATCGGGCCCGTGGCAGGCTCTGCGCTCAGCGGGGAGTCTGCTTCCCTCCCTCTCCCCACGCACACTCATGCCCTCTCTCTCCTTCTCTCACCCTCAGATACACAAATCTTTTAAAAAATCCGCTCTTTACTAGAAACATCCTTTTTCTGCCCCCTTCTGTCTATAAAAGCCCTTCATTCTATGTCGCTCCCTGGAGCTCCTTTCTGCTTGCTGGGTGGGATGCCTGCGCAATCCGTGAGTTGTAGAATAAAGCCCCTTCGATCTTCAATCTTCAAATTTACGCAAATGAACTTTTTGGCTTTTATTGATTTATTTTTCTGTAAATTCAATTAATTAATGTATCATGTATTCTTAGTTCCAGAGGTACAACTGTCTTATGTAACACCCAGTGCTCACTCCATCCCGTGCCCTCCTTAATGCCCATCATCCAGTGACCCCATCCCTGCACCCCTCCCCTCCAGCAACTCTAGTTTGTTTCCTATGATTAAGAGTCTCTTTGGGGGGGGGGCGCCCGGGTGGCTCAGTGGGTGAAGCATCTGCCTTCAGCTCAGGTCGTGATCCCAGGGTACTGGGATCGAGCCCCATATCGCCTCCCTGCTCAGCGGGGAGTCTGCTTCCCCCTCTCCCTCTGCCTGCTGCTCCCCCTGCTCGTGCATGCTCGCTCTGTCTCTTTCTCTGTCAAATAAATAATTTTTTAAAAGATTTTGTTTATTTATTTATTTATTTATTTGACAGAGAGAGAGAGAGAGAGAGATCACAAGTAGGCAGAGAGGCAGGCAGAGGGGGGGGGAAGCAGGCTCCCTGCTGAGCAGACAGCCCGATGCAGGGCTCGATCCTAGGACCCTGAGATCATGACCTGAGCCAAAGGCAGAAGCTTTAACCCACTGAGCCGCCCAGGCGCCCCTAAATAAATAAAATCTTTAAAAAAACAATAAAATTCACCAACAAAGTCGCTCTGCACCTTCCATCGCGGTGGCAGCTTTACATTATAGCAGATCCCTGGCCACTATCTTAACCCCATGCGTAGCCGACTAACCGTCTCTAAGAAGTCCTCCGGAAGACAGCTGGGTATCTACACCGGACCCCCTAGGAGGCCTGGCTTTGCCTGGGCCTCTCCATGTGGCCCCCATCCACGAGCAGGACCTCTAGAAGTGCCAGGCGCTGGCAGCTCTCCCACCTTTCCCCCAGCTCCTGCAGGACCGGGACCAGCTGTCCTGGAGCCCCGACGGGGGATGGGAACTGGGAGCCCTGCTTGGAGAAATCCAGCCGCCAGGGTGCGCTGCAGCCTGAACTGGCTGTCAGAACCTTCCCCTCCACCAAGGTCAGCCGCTGGGTTGCTTTTCTCCTTGGGGAAAGATATGCCTGGCACAGCGTCCCTGTTGGGGTAAGAGACACCCATAGTTGTCGCCTCTCTATTGAAAAAGAAGTCAACCCCAATCACCTGTTTTCCTTGCCTCTCCCAGAGCAACACCCTTCCTGGAAGAAATTATTGTAACAGAGAAGACAGGGCTCCTGGGTGGTTCAGTCCATTAAGCATCTTCCTTCTGCTCAGGTCATGATTCCGGGGTCCTGGGACTGAGCCCCAGCATCGGGCTCCTCGCTCAGCAGAGAGTCTGCTTCTCTCCCTGCTTGTGCTCTCTCTCTCTCTCTCAAATAAATAAAATCTTAAAACAAAAACAAAAACAAAAACAAAAAAACCCCAGAACTTTTTTTGTTTTTAAATGAAGCCGAACCTGGAAGTAAGGCCTTGATGGGGGCAGGGGGCAGGAAAGCGTTCCTGCTCCGAGGGAGGCTAAGAAGCCTTTCCTCACCAGCCCGCAAGGAGAATCAGTCTGAAGCCATATATATAGCAATAAAGGAGCAGCAACTGAATTCACAAACCACTGGCCGTCACCCGCTCCGGCATCAATATTTGAAAGATAAATTGTTTAAATCGCAGCACTGCCAATGTGTA
This sequence comes from Nasua narica, assembly GCA_028533885.1. Classification (NCBI taxonomy): domain Eukaryota; kingdom Metazoa; phylum Chordata; class Mammalia; order Carnivora; family Procyonidae; genus Nasua; species Nasua narica. The sequence continues at coordinate 77,408,399 of CM052801.1, read as the reverse complement.
TGTGCCTTTGGACCAGTTGCAATCTACAGCTCCCTCCGCTTCCTCATCTGTAAACTAGGGATGCCTGCTTCCCAATCTCACACCTTCCTCGTAGGGCCGGATAATGAAGGCAATAGGGAAAATGTGTATTAGTACTACTATTATTATTACTACTACTGTATAAAGAGCAAAGGGAACTGTTATTGAATACCTAGTATGTACCAGGTGCTTTGAATCCTTAGAGCAACCAAGTGAGGAATGATGAGAAGTTAAAGGAGAGGTTGAGAGACAGAGGGGAGGTTAAATGACACGGCCAAGGTCAATCAGCTAGCAACAATAATAGCCCTTAGGGCGCGGCAAGTGCTAACTCCGCTCGGGTCCCTCACTGTTGTAAGTGCTTTGCAGGAATTCTCTCAGCTCTTACAGCAATCCTGTGGGGTGGGTACCATTACTCTGCCCATTTGACAGAAGGCAACTGAGGCACAGCGTGTCACTGTTGCCCGGTCACACCGGGGAGTCTGAGGAGCTGGGGTTACAGCTGAGGCAGACTAGCTACCGTCTGGCACAGATGAGATTTAAACCGAGGTCAAGGCCAAGCTCTTTCAACCATCTGTTTCTAGGCTAGTGTACATCCAAGTCAACCCAAGATCCTTACGTAAAACACAGCACGCCATCGCCGCCTCCACCCCCGGCCCCACGCACCCCCTTCCAGCCACCGTCATTCCTCCCGCTCCCTCGGAACCGCACTACCTGGGGTGTCTATATGGGCAACGCCTCTCTTCCCCGCTCGCCTCTGCCTCCGCCCTCGCCGGGCGGCTCCTGCCATGTCCACCGCGCAGAAACTGCAATCGGCAAGGTCCCTTGGCTCCCCCCGCCCCCCACCCCCGCCTCTGGCTGCTCCTTCTCCTTCGAAGGCTCAACCTTCTCTCCCAGGCCGTGAAGAAAGTGTGCCTCAAGCCTCGTCCCTGAACACCTTTTCTTCTGGTTCTTCTGGTCTCTGTACTTGTCCCTCTTGCCCCGTCTTGGCGCCGTTCCTAGCTTCAATACCATCTACACGCCAATGACTCCCAGATTTATATGGCTACCGCAGACATGCCTCCGAACCCCACACCACCTGCCTGGCTGCTTCTCCAACATCTCAGCCTGAATGTTTCAAAGGCCTTGCCAACACCATTGCTCACCTCCAGACCTCCGACCCTCTTGTCTTCCAGTGGGTTCCACAGCTGTACTCTCTTCTTCCACCCCCTGGACTGAGCCCACCACCAAGTCCTGTGGCTAGGGATCTTCTTCGGGTCTCCATCTCCACTCTCACCAGAGTACCCATCTTTCTGACTGGAGTCCTGGATGGTCATCTAACTGGTTTCCCGGCTTCTGCTCATCCCTGCCGAAAATACTTCAGTGATTTCCCTTCCTGTTAAAATAAAGGTCACAATTCTTGGCGTGGTCTGGCTCTGCTTCCTCTCCAGCCTCATCATCCCCAAGGTCCCCCTTGCTCTCAGGACTCTAGCGTCAATGGCATGCTTTCAGTTCCTTGTGGATGTCCAGCTACTTCCCACCACAGGGCCTTTGCACATACTGCCTCCGGTTTTTGAAACAAGTCTTCCCTCCATTCTGCCTAGTTAATGTCTATTCATCCTTTTGATCTTATGATCATTGCCTCAGAAAAGGCATGAGAATTCCTCTGATTATGGGTTCTCAACTAATTCTCCTTCTTGGGCCTGATTATGGTTGTAATTTTACATGTCTGTATGTGATTTTTAAAAATTTTTAAATATTTATTAAAAGGTTTAATTATTTGAGAAAGAGAGAGAGAGTGAGCAGGGGGAGGGGCAGAGGGAGAATCCTTGACCAGTCTCTTCGCTGAGTTCAGAGCCCAACAAGGGGCTCACTCCCAGAACCCCAAGACCATGGCTTGAGCTGAACCCAAGAGTCAGACGTTTAACCAACTAACCGAGTCACCCGGGTACCCCTATATATGATTTTTTTAAATTTTAAGTAAGCTCCATGCCCAACGTGGGGCTTGAACTCACAACCCTAAGATTAATTGTCACGTGCTCTACTGACTGAGCCAGCTTGCCGCCCCTGTACATGATTCTTAATTATTGACCTCTACTAGCCTGTGAACTCCACAAGGGCTGGACGCTGGTGGTCCTTCCCTCAGCTATGTCCCCAGTTTCTAGGACAGTGCTGAGTACAGAGCAGCTTCTTTTTTTTTTTTTTTTAAGATTTTATTTATTTGACACAGAGAGAGATCACAAGTAGGCCGAGAGGCAGGCAGAGAGAGAGGTGGGAAGCAGGCTCCCCGCTGAGCAGAGAGGATGCGAAGCTCAATCCCAGGACCCTGAGATCATGAACGGAGCTGCAGGCAGAGGCTTTAACCCACTGCGCCCCCCAGGCTCCCCCAGAGCAGCTTCTTGATGAATATTTATGGCATGAAGGAATGAAAATGCATGTTTTTGTTTTTTCTGAACCTCTACCATTGCATCTACCACTGAGATCTAGCGAGAATCATTCTAGCTTCCTTGAGCTGTTTCTAATGGGAAGGAGTCTCCAGAAGGCAATTAAATGGTCTCAAAGATTAAAATGTTTTATTTTGGAAATGATTTCTAGCTTCCAGAAAAGCTGCAAGATTTGTGCACAGAACCCCGGGATAGCTCCAGTTTGAAAAAGGCTCTGTTTCTCGGGGGGCCACCAGCCCTTTCTGAGCTTTCAGGCTGCCTTCCTGTCAGCCACGGCGGACCTCGAGCCGCTAAGATAACACACTAGGCCGGTGGGACAGCAGCCCATCCCACGTGATCTGAAAGGCAGAGTAAGGCAGACTCAAGGGCAGCGCAAGGTCAGGGCCCCAGATCCAAGGGCACAAATTAGCTTGCAGCCAGCCTGCTTGCTGGCTCTCTTATGCACACACACCCCCTTTGGGGTTTGATGGATACACACACGGCCCGGTACGGAGTGAGCCCAGTCACCACACAGAGCGACCCCGGGCTCAGGGAGGTGTGTCTTCTGTGGCCCTGGTAGCCGGCCAGCTGAAATGGCTTACTACCCGCCACCCCCCCAGGCCTGGGACAGAGAAGCAGCCGCCCTTCTTCCCAGGCACCTGTGGGAGTTAATGCCGTGTTTTGGAAACACTTTTTTTTAATATGACCCCTACAGGGAAATGCATTTTTTTCTTTTTTTAAAAGACTTTATTTATTTGACAGCGAGAGAGCGAGAGCACAAGCAAGGGGAGTAGCAGGCAGAAGGAGAGGGAGAAGCAGGCTCCCCGCTGAGCAGGGAGCCCGATGCGATGCGGGGGCTCGATCCCAGGACCCCGGGATCATGACCTGAGCTGAAGGCAGTGGCTTAATCGACGGAGCCACCCAGGCGCCCTGAGAAATGCATTTTTCATCACGACCAGTACACACACACTCACACGCACAGACACAAGCCATTGGCAGACAAGTTTCAAAATAATGCCCTTACTGCATCTGATGTACTCTGATGTTTTCTCTTCTCTTAAAAAGAAAATGCTCAATCTCAAAAGACACGAATGGGTCGAAACTTAGTATGAAACACACTGAATTAGAGGACTCTCAGGTTGTAGGTAAGAGAAGATCACCAGAGCTAGTAAAAAACAAACAAACAAAAACCACACCTTTGTCTATGGTGCTAGAGAGATCAGAGAAGTGGTCACCTTTGGGGGAACTTGACTGGGAGGCGTCGGGAGGGAGGTTTCCGGGGCGCCGGAAATGTCCTCCATCATGAATGAGGTACAAGTATACAGGTGTATATAAAAATATGTAAATATTTATTTACTTATTTAAATATTTATTTATTTGAAAGAGAAAGAGAATGAGCGAGAGCATGAGGGAGGGGAAGGGCAGGGGGAGAGGGAGCAGCAGTCTCCCCATGAGCAGGAACCCTGACATGGGCTCGATCCCAGGACCCCGGCATGATGACCCAAGCCCAGGGCACAACACTTAACCGACTGAGCCACCCAGGCGCCTCCAAAATATGTAAAACTTTATTGATCTATACCCTTAAGCTGTGTGTACTTTATTATAATGTGACTTGGAATTCAAGGGCAGAATTGTATGCGGGCCTCGGGATGTGACTAAACCCAGCGCAGCAATCTAGGATGAGCACTGAGAGCACGGAACTGCGGATCCAGGCTGATCTGAAGCTTTGCTTTGTGATTTAATAGCTGGGTGGCTTTGGGCAAGCAGCTTAGCCTTTCTAACCTTCACTTTTCTCATCTTTACAATGGAGATAATATGTTAAGATAAGGCAATCAGCTAATGAAGAGAAAGCAGTTGCCCAGACCTTGCACATCAGCCTTATTCAGGACGTGGGAATTGCATAGACTCTATTTTCCTCCTCTATTTCTCTATGTGCATCTGCCTCTGTAGTCCCTCCACGGACTGGCTTTTTCTGCTTTTCTGGTCCAACAGAGTGCAAAATGGCACTTTTCAGTTCTCGATTCACACCTCAAGATTATGGTTCCAAAATCCTGAGAGAAAAAGCCCAACTAGTTCACCTTGGGTCACCCTAGTTCCATCACCCATGGGTGGGAGGCAAGCCATGTGTTCTTAACACGATTTCCTGAGGGCTGTTATGGGCTGAATCTTGTCCCTTGAAAAAAAGAGATGTTGAAGTCCTAGCCCCCAGGACATCAGAATACGACTTTATCTGGAGAGAGGGTCTTTACAGAGGTAATCAAGTTGAGATGAAGTCAAGAGGGTAGAGCCCAATCCAATATGGCTGGCGCCCTCATGGAAAGGGAGAGACTGAGCACAGAGACACGGCCGGCCGGAGCGGAGACGACGTGAGACTCGTAGGGAGGACAGCATGGAAGGCACGGGAACCCGGGGCAAAGATCCCCCGCGAACCACCACCGGGAGCTAGGAAGAGACAAGGAAGGATTCCTGCGCAGGCGGCAGAGGGCGTGTGGCACTGATGACTCCTGATTTTGAACTTGTAGTCCCCTGAACTGTAAGACAATACACTTCTGGAGTTTTCGTCAGCGCATTTGTGGTACTTCGCTGGACAGCAGCCCCAGGGAACTGATGCCGGGCCGGCCCTGCCGATGGGTCAGAGGGCTTCCCAGCGCAGGACGACCATAGCTCCGGCAGAGGCAGACCCCACCGAGCGACTGGTGTGTGTTGGTGTGATGCGATTTCAAATCCACTTGTTTATGACTTCAGCGAAGTTGCGGCTCACTTGGTCGAGCCTCAGACTCTTGATGTTGGCTCAGGTCCTGATCTCAGGGTGGTGAGATCAAGCCCCATGTCAGTCTCTGCTGAGCGTGAGGCCCACTTAAGATTCTCCCTCTCCCTCTCTCTCTGCTTCTCCCCACCCAAAACACAGGTGCGCACTCTCTCTTTCTCAAATAAATAAATGAATTTTTTTTTTTTTTTTAAAAAGAACACAGTAGCTCAGCTGCTGAGAGGCCCCACTGGGGGCTCATCAATAAAAACATATAAAGGAGCAATGATGGCACAGGGACATTTAGACTATAAATTCTGAGAGCTTGTGGGGACTCTCCGGAAGTGTTCGGTGCACGCAAGGCTACACCTTGCTGATCCGAATAGCTCTCCCAAGACTTTGGGGGCAGTTAGCTCCTGCCCCAGGAAAGGTGACTCTTTTTATTGGCAATGGCAGAAGCTGCTGGCAAAGCACATCCTCTTGGCCATCACCGCGGGGGCCGTGGGGCCCTAGCAATGTGCTTGTGAAAACCCTCCCGGCTTCCCCGCCCCCCATAAAAGAGCCGTCCTCTCATTTGTTCTCCAAACTGGCCTCTGGTTTTGTGCAGCTTTCTTGTCCTGAGTTTTTATTCCGGAATAAACCCATTGTTGCTGGTAAAATAACGGCCAGTTTTATTTTGAAAGTTAACAAGCTAAAATGAAAGTAAAAGAAAGTGCCTTATCCGCCCTTGAGGCTAAACCAAGCCCTTATTTGGGCTGGTCCAAGCTTCAGTGACTCGCCTCAAAGCCACCTATAAAGAACAATGAGGTAGGGGCCAGAGAACTACCTCTAGGACCTCTGCTCCCCAAGGAGATAGTCAACGTGGGGGAAGGGTAACAGCCCAGAAACCACTGAAAACAGGGGCGGAGTGGGGGGATAGCATGAAGGAGTTGTTTCATTTCATGGTGAGGGGAGTAGAATTCACCACCCCAAAAGATGTTGCTTGGGCACGAGGATGATTTTGAGCTAAAGGCAATCAAAGCCCAGCTGGTTCAGGAAAAACCTTTACCTCCCCCCTTCACTGCCTAACTCTACACTGGAAAGGGTAGTCTGCACCGGAAGGAGAGCTCTTGCCAGAGACACATTTTCCCCGAAGAAACATAGTTGCATAACAGGGCAATGTCCGCAAAGACTACTTAAGATAAAAAAATCTCAGGGCGCCTGAGTGGCTCAGTCGGTTAAGCATCTACCTTTAGCTCAGGTCATGATCCCAGGATCCTGGGATTGAGGTCCGCATCGGGCTTCCTGCTCAGTAGGGAGCCTGCTTCTCCCTCTCCCTCTGCCCCCATGATCTCTCTCTCTCAAATACATAAATAAATAAAATCTTTTTAAAAAATCTTGAAAAAACAAACAAAATCCCCAGTAGGTTAATTAACAGGGAATGGGGAGAGGCCGAGGGGAGAGTCATGGAACTCTTATCACCAAGGTGGAAATTTGTAATTGCTATTTTTTTAACTGTGTGTGTGTGTGTGTGTTTTAAGATTTTATTTATTTATTTGACAGAGAGAGAGAAATCACAAGGAGGCAGAGAGGCAGGCAGAGGGAGAAGGGGAAGCAGGCTCCCTGCTAAGCAGAGAGCCTGACACGGGGCTTGGTCCCAGGACCCCGAGACCATGACCCGAGCCAAAGGCAGAGGCTTTAACCCACTGAGCCACCCAGGCGCCCCCGTATGTGTGTGTTTAAGTAAGCTCTACACCTCGTGTGGGGCTTGAACTCATGACCTCAAGATCAAGACCTGCATGCTCTACGGACTGAGCCAGTCACATGGCCCTGAGGTGAACATTTTTAAATGGCTCATAAGAAATATGGTGAGTAAGGCAAATATTGATGGGGCAAAACCAAGAGGAGACAGAAAGGAGAGTCACTGGACTCTCTCCAGTAGGGTGGAAGTCTTTAGATGGTTATTAAGAAATGAGATGAATAAAATGGACACGGGATGAGGTTTAATCTGTTAAAAAGCGAAATTCAACTGAGTAAATTTGGAGATCTAACTGGTTTTATTCAGCGACTCAGGAATTGGGTAGTGCCTCATCTAGGAAGTAGAGGGACACTCCCAGAAGAACAAAATGGAAGGATCTTTGTAGGAAGGGGCGCGAAAGTTATAAGCGAAAGAAAAGCCATGATTGTTTCGGGTGGGCTCACCTTCCCTTGGGAGACGGGCAAGGGTCTGCTGATGCGTGTCACCTCACCTTCCTTTGCCCAATGAAGAAGGCCCCTGTGACAGATGACCTCGTTGGTGTTGATCAGAAAACTCCTGACTGACCCGTTTAGACTCACATTTCAGGGGGAGGTTGAGACTGCAATCAGGTTACGTATGAAGCCCTGGTTTGGGGACGTGGCCTGACCCAAGGGATGCCATTTTGGGCCTGTGGTTTTCTTATTAACAAAACAAAGGTTTTAATAGGTTCCCTATTGGTTCCCCCAACAACATTAAAGTGACTCAAATAAGTGTACTCTATTTACCCCGTTCGGTGTTAAAATTTATGTATGTATGTATTTATGGTGTAAAAATTTTTTTTGGAGAGAGAGGGTGGCAGGAGCAGATGGAGAGAGATAATCTACTTTTTTTAAAAGATTTTATTTATTTACTTGAGAGAGAGAGTGAGCATGAGCAGGGGGGAAGAGCAGAGGGAGAGGGAGAAGCAGATTCCCTGCAGAGCAGGGAGTCACGCATGGGGCTTGATCCCAGGACCCTGAGATCATGAACTGAGCTGAAGGCAGACGCTTAGCCACCCGGGTGCCCCAGAGAGAGAGAATCTTAAGCAGGCTCTGTGCCCAGCGCAGAGCCCAATGCGGTGCTTGATCTCCCAACCCAGAGATCATGACCTGAGCCAAAATGAAGAGTCAGACGCTTGACCGACTGAGCCACCCAGGTGCCACTGATGTTAGATTTTAAAAGCTGGAAGGTAATTTTAGCCATTCTGACTGGTGTGAGGTGGTATCTCACTGTGGTTTAAGTCAGGAAACGACAGGTGTTGGAAAGGATGCGGAGAAAGGGGAGCCCTCCTACACTGTTGGTGGGAAAGCAAGCTGGTGCGGCCATTTGGGAAAACAGTATGGAGGTTCCTCAAAAAGTTGAAAATAGAGCTACCCTACCACCCAGCAATCGCACTACTGGGTATTTACCCTCAAGATACAAATGTAGTGATCCGAAGGGTCACATGCACCCGAATGTTTATA
>CM052801.1:77329651-77399917 GCA_028533885.1 Nasua narica | reverse complement strand
AAACGAGATGGGATGGGGAGGGAGACATACCATAAGAGACTCTTAATCTCACAAAACAAACTGAGGGTTGCTGAGGGGGGTGGGAAGGATAGGGTGGCTGGGTGACGGACATTGGGGAGGGTATGTGCTATGGTGAGTGCTGTGAAATGTGTAAGCCTGATGATTCACAGACCTGTACCCTGGGGTAAATAATACATTATATGTTAATTTAAAAAAAAAGAATTGAATCGTGGAAAAAGCGCTTATGTACTCCTAAGAAGTAGCCAGTGGCCGGGTCATATGGTTGGACAGGAGGATGGTGGAAATCTGGCCTATTGAAAGGATGCCTGGATGGGGCAGGGCTCTCCGGAAATTAGACGGGTGCGTTGAAGAAGGACATGTCGATGCCCATCAGAGGTGCTCCCTTCCAGGTCTGGAAAATGACTGGAATCGACAAATAGCCACCTGGGTCCCTGAAGTAAGTGGACATTGGAGGTCCCCAGCAAGGCAGAGATGGGCTGAGTGTAGATAGGTTCCTCTTGCCCCTTCGGAGGCACAAAACGCCAACACAAACGCTTCTGTCCGCCATCGAGAGAGAGAGACTGCGGGCGGCTGTGTGGCCGAGGGTGGGAAGGCCCTGAACGTAGCTGGCTAAGTGCGACTGATGGCGGCAGCGCTGGGGGCCGCCGGTGTTACTGCCCAGCCTGGGTGTTGTTACCCAGTGGCGGATGCCAGTGCTCTGAGTGTCCCAGAGGAGTCGGAACGGAGGACGTGCAGCGGTTCGGACAGCTGCCTGTCATTTCTTCAGACCTCGGGACTCAGTTTGCAGCCTGTAAGGTCCAATCATGGGCAGAGAATTGTGCTCGGAGCTCTGATTTGACAGAGAAGGGAACAGATAAATAAAACAGGGGCTGTCCGGGGCGCCTGGGTGGCTCAGTCATAAAGCGTCTGCCTTCGGCTCAGGTCATGATTCCGGGGTCCTGGGGTCGAGCCTAGTCACCCTACGAAGCCATCGCGATATTCCTGACCACGTTGCCAGTGCTGTACTCTACACCCCCGCGACTCACTGATTGTGTAACCGGAAGTTGGTACCTTTGGCTACCCCCACCCCCTCCCCTGTGGCATCTACCAGTTTGTTCTCTGTACTTACGAGCCTGTTTCTATTTTGTTCTGTTTTGTTTGCTCCTTTGTTTGAGACTTCACACAGAAGCGAAATCATACAGTATTTGTCTTTGTCTGACTTATTTCATTTGGCATCGTACATTATCAATGCGGTTCTTGCCAAGGGAAGACACAGGTATCATGGCTATGCTTTTTTGTTTTCTTCTTCCCCACAGAGCCTCAACTTCCCCGCCCCCCTTACTTGGGGCAGTGGTCGTGGGACCAGTGTTACAATTCCAGGGGCTAGAAGCAAGGCTGATTTCGGAACGAGACCCTGTTAACTACGATTGTCACCTGTAGGTCACACAGAATTCCTAAGCGCCTAACGGGGCAGGATGTATCTTCGCCTCTTCTGGCAAAAATCGGAATGAGCAGCAAATGCAGCTCTGTATCGCCTGGAGGGAAGAGCCCACGAGCTCTGTGCCTGTGCCCCGTACCCGTGTCCAGGGCAGTGGGCGGAGGGCAGGTAACTGGCCGGACTGACGGTGCTGCCTGCGGTCTAGAACAGCCTAGTGGCTGGACCTGGTGTTCCCTCCCCGAGGCGAAAAAGTCTGCATCTAAATGGAGAAGAGAAGGAAAAAGAGTCATCGAGGGTAAGGAAATAAACACATGGGTTATGCAATAACGGGAAATCCAATATTACATTAACGCCTCGAGAGACGCTCTGAGCAAAAGAGGATATCGGAACTTGGCTAATTATACCAGATGCCTATAACGGTGAGACCATATGTTTGCTGAAACCACTCTTGCTTTTGGGGTGAGACTGAGTGGAAGGCGGCACGCCTGAGCGGCCTTGAGCTGGGAGATGTTTTCCTGGGATACGATGATGGATGGGGAGGGATGAATGACTGCAGGAGGTTCTAGTAACGAGCCGGAGACCAGGGGGTGAGCTGTGAGAGAATAGAAAAAAAAAATACGTGTTTGTCTCTGCTCCCAGTCCCTGGGGGGCTCTTGGACCATTGAGATTTCAATAAGAGCACTAAGAGCCTCTTTGGCTCTAATGTTGTGGGGTTTTCTGACAATTTTGACACAGGACTCCTGAACCCTTATCATTTCAGGGTGACAGGGGCGTCCTTTGTTCTAATGAGGTGACTCTGGGTGGGCTCTTGGATGACTCTTGGATGAGGACTACTCGCCAGAAAGACCAAGCCTTGGTTAGAAGCCTGGAGTTTTCTACCCTGCCCCTTGTTTCCCGGAGAAGGGACAAGGGCTGAAAATGGAATTAATGATCAATCGTGATTGCGTGAGTGAGCCTCCATAAAATCCCCCCAGTACGGGGTTCATAGAGCTTCCCGGTTGGCAAACCTGAAGACACTGGGGACAGTGGCGGAAGCTCTGTGTCACCTTCCACATACCTTGCGCCACGCACCTCTTCCATCTGACTGTTCATCTGTGTCTTTTTAAAAACATTTTTATTTATTTATCAGAGAGAGAGAGACAGAGAGCATAAGCAGGGGGAGCAGCAGGCAGAGAGAGAAGCAGGCCTCCCGCTGAGCAGACAGCCCGATGCGGGGCTCGATCTCAGGACCCTGAGATCATGACCTGAGCCGAAGGCAGACACTTCACCGACTGAGCCGCCCAGACAGCCCTGTCCATCTGCGTTCTTATCGTACCCTTCAACAAACAGGTAAACGTGTTTCCCTGGGTTCTATGAGCCACTCTAACAAATGAATTGCACCTGAGGAGGGGGCCGTGGGAACCTCTGATTTATAGCCGTAACAACCCGTACTTGCCGTTGGTATCTGAAGTGACCGCAAGGGCGGGGGGACAGTCTTGTGAGATTGAACGCTTGGCCTGTGAGACCCGACACTATCCGATAGTGTAAGTATTGGGTTGAATCCTCTCAGCCCCCTCTGGTATCCGACAGTTGCTGTTGGTGTGAGGGGAGCCCCTCCCCTGCTCCTCTGCCCCCCCCCCCCCCGCCACTACACAGTGGAATTGTGTCCAGAACCAAAGTCATAATTAATGAGAATTTAAAAAAAAACATAAGTGGTGCCAGATTGTAAATATTGTTTTATAATATTTTTTCATTTTACAATGTATCTTTCTTTTTTTTAAAGCATCTTTTTTTTTTAAAGATTTTATTTATTTATTTATTAGGAAAGAGAGAGAGTGAGAGAGAGCATGAGAGGGGACAAGGTCAGAGTGAGAAGCGGACTCCCCATGGAGCTGGGAGCCCGATGTGGGACTCAATCCCGGGACTGCGGGATCATGACCTGAGCCGAAGGCAGTCGCTCAACCAACTGCACCACCCAGGGGCCCTACAATGTATCTTTCTTAGAAGAGATTTTATTTACTTATTTGACAGAGAGAGAGATATCATGAGTAGGGAGAGAGGCAGGCAGAGAGAGAGGGGGAAGCAGGCTCCCCGCTGAGCAGAGAGCCCGATGCAGGGCTCGATCCCAGGACCCCGAGATCATGACCTGAGCCGAAGGCAGAGGCTTTAACCCACTGAGTCACCCAGGCGCCCCTACAATGTATCTCTGAGTTTAGTCCATGTCAATGGACGTAGAGATACAACATGTAAAGGGCTTCAGAAGATGCATATCAAACAGTGCTCACCGGTAGGGAAGAGATCAGGTTTGGGGCTAGTTGATGAAAGGGAACTTGACTTTTAAAAAAAAAGTATTTATTTATTTAACTCATCTCAACACCCAATGTGGGGCTCGAACTCATGACCCTGGGATCAAGAGTTGTACACTCCTCAGATCCAGCCAGCCAGGCACCCTGGGGAACTTTGACTTTATTCTTTTGTCTTTTGTTTTCTTTTTTTTATAACATTGGGATCATGTATTATCTGTGCAATCAATAATACATTTATGTTTTAAGACTCAAACTCTAAAAGGCTGATTTGTTCCACATCACCACACTTTTGTCCGGATGTTTTACATTCGCTCTCATTGAATTCATTCTTCCACTTGGTTATTACTGAGCACCTGCTGTATGCATGATATTGTGTTAGATGCTAAGAAATTTAAAATATGCTTTGGTTTCCGTTGATGAGCAGCTTTAAATCTGGGTAGGAGAATTTCATGGCAATCCCTCCCCCGAAGTCATGAAATCAGCATATAATGGAGGTCAGACATTACAAATAGTATTTTAAGGGCAAAACGTTTCCCAGGCCCAAAGCAGGGAGAGTAAGAAATTGACTGCAACTTAACAGAGAGTTATAAGCCGGAGAGAGGAAGTGTTTCTTAGAAGAGGAGCCATCAACCCAAGACACAGAGAAGAGGGACCCAGAAAAAGAGTTGGCAGGGCCCACCCAGTGCTCTCACGTCTCAGGGGCTCCCTCAGCTTCTTGAAATGTCTGGGTCACCCGTCAGGGGTGTGCCTGAATCCCCGCGCCCTACCCCCACCCCAGGAGCGGGGCAGGTAGAAGCAGGGCCCCTACTGGGGTTGTAGAGCTGGAGAAGCTTAGGAAGAAGACGAGAGAAGCAAGTCCAGAGTGAAATCCACTGGGAAGAGGCTGCAGATGAAACCTCAAGAAGTCCAAGGGATCAAACGATCTTGGGGTGGATTCTTGGGGCCTCACGTATCTCAGGCTGTTTTAAAGGCAGTTTATTTGGGGCAGGCAGTTTCTCACTGCAGTGGAGGTGAACTTAGCGGGCTACCGTTGCTTGTCGTCTTTGGACATGAAAGCCATCCAGCTAAGCTAAGCCCTTTGCTCTGGTTTTACTGTCACTAAGCAACCTTCTCATTAAAATGTGGCCCCTCTCGTAGATCTACCCAGAGGGCATAATGGACGGGCTAGCCTGCATAAATAGTCCTTCTCTCTGGGCCTCTATTTCTCATTGCAATGTTTTTTCAAAATGAAATGTTTTTCACAATGTTCTCTTATTACAGAAGGGCTAGATGCTAATTATAGAAAATACAGACAAGCAAGGCGAGAGCATAAAGGTCACCCATAAATGTCACAACCCAGAACGACCACGGTCGGTACCTTTGTGATTTTGTGTTAGTATTTTTGTGATGAGTTTGGATCTTTTTAATATGTACGTTTATCTACAATTGTTATCCATATGGTCGTATGTCATTATTTACCTTTGGTATTCTATCCTTTTTTTTTTTCTTATTTGAAACTTCAATTATGCAAGTGATACAGGAGCGCATTTTCATAAAAGCTTCTAACACAATATAGAACAATGTAGGGTAAAACATGAAAAAAACCCAGAAGCAATTCGTAGTAAATAGCTTTGCATTTGTCCTGGCAGCTGTTTTTCTCTGAATTTAGGGATCTGCATTACATACTATTAAAAAAGAAAACCTTGCATCCTTCTATCACACTCAGTAGTAACTGCTTATTTTTTACCACAGATCCTATGGTGAACATCGTATCATGTCAATAAATACAGTTTACATGGTTATTTATCTTTATTTTCATTTTATTTTATTTATTTATTTTATTTAATTTTTTTTAAAGATTTTATTTATTTATTTATGAGGAAAGAGAGAGAATGAGAGAGAGAAGGTCAGAGTGAGAAGCGGACTCCCCATGGAGCTGGGAGCCCGATGTGGGACTCGATCCCGGGACTCTGGGATCATGACCTGAGCCGAAGGCAGTCGCTCAACCAACTGCGCCACCCAGGGGCCCCTCTATTCTTTTTTTTTTTTAAAGATTTATTTATCTATTTGACAGAGAGATCACAAGTAGGCAAAGAGGCAGGCAGAGAGAGAGGGGGAAGTAGGCTCCCCGCTGAGCAGAGAGCCTGATGTGGGGCTCCATCCCAGGACCCTGAGATCATGACCCGAGCTGAAGGCAGAGGCTTTAACCCACTGAGCCACCCAGGCGCCCCTCATGCTTATTTTTAATGGCGGCACAGTATTCCATTGTATGAATGTGCCATCATTTATTGAACTAATATCCTATTGTTGAACATTTAGGTTGCTTTCAACCCTCTCCTATTACACACAGTGCTTCAGTAAACATCCTCCTGTGTAGATCATTATGCACATGAATGATCATTTTCTTGGCATAAATTTTCATGGGTAGAATTGTGGGGTCCGACAGCATGAACATTTGGAGGTCCAATTGCCTCCACAAAGGACATAGCAATCTACACACCCAGTACCCAGAATATGAGGGTGCCCATTTTCCTCAGTCCTTGCCTCGGCTGGGTATTTTTAATCTTTTTCAACTTTGCCAATCTATGGGCACAATAGAGTAGATCACGGTTGGCTTTAATTAGCATTTAAAATTGTTCCCGAGGCTTGCTTATTTAACAGATATAATTCAGGACTAACTATTGGGTGCCAGAGACACGATGGTGAACAAAAATGGCCACAGATACCCATCTTAATGAAGCTTATAATTGAATGAAAGACAGACAGTAATCGAAGGATGAAAGGGTCATGAAGGAGAAGTACAAAGAGCTTTGAGGATATAAAATAGGGGACTTGGGCCATCAGGGAAGACTTCCTGGAGGAAGTTACGGTGAGGTTGGTAACTGATGGGAGAGTTGGAGCCATCAAGCAAAGCCAGGAAGTATTCCATAGAGAAAACAGCCTGTGCAAAGACCCTGTGGTAGCAGAGAGCTCGGGGAGGCACCGAAGAGCAGTCAGCGGACTCGGAGCACAAAGAGGGAAGGACAGGTGCAGCGAGATAGGCCAGGGCTAGGGCATTCAGGCTGGTCAAGTGGGTTAAGGGTTTCGGTCTTTAAGTGAAGCGCAAAGGGAAATCATTGCTGAGTTGAAAGCAGGTGGGTGACATGATCAGCTTTGCAGCGTGAAAAGATCACCGCGGCTCCAGGGGTAGAGAAGAGATTGGCAGGAAACCTGAGCGGATGCAGGTAGGCCATCCAGGAGGGCGGTAGTTGAGATGAATGATGATGGTGCTGGCTTGGAGCAGTGTGGCAGCTTTGTACGCGGGGAGCAACTCACAGACACAAACTCTGGTGGTGTCGGGACAGGTACTCTGGAACCCCAAATCAAGCCAAAACCCAATCATCACTGAGTCCTGGCCTATCTCCATCTGGAATCTCTCTCTTGAATCTATTCCATCAACCCTGTTCCAGCTCAGAACTCATCCTCTCCCTCCCCGACCATGCGCCAGTCACTTCTGTGGCCTCCAGTTCCCTTTCTGCATCTGTCACTGCAAAGATTTTTCTTTCTTTCTTTTTTTAAGATTTTATTTATTTATTTGAGAGATGGCAAGAGTGAAAAAGTGCAAACGGGGAATGGCAGAAGGAGAGGGAGAGGGAGAAGCAGACTCCCCGTTGAGCAGGGAGCCCGATGCGGGGCTCGATCCTAGGACCCTGGAATCATGACCTGAACTGAGGGCAGAAGCTTAACTGACTGAGCCACCCAGGCGCCCCAAAGATTTTTCTTAATAATGGCTTTATTGAGATATAATTCACATATATTATAATTTTCCTTTTCAAAAGGTACAATTCAGTGGCTTTTAGCATTTCACGGATACGTGAAACCATTGTCACGATCTAATTTTATTTTATTTTTTTTAAAGATTTTATTTATTTACTTGACAGAGAGAGATCGCAAGTAGGCAGAGAGGCAGGCAGAGAGAGAGGGGGAAGCAGGCTCCCTGCTGAGCAGAGAGCCCAATGCGGGGCTCGATCCCAGAACCCTGAGATCACGACCTGAGCCGAAGGCAGAGGCTTTAACCCACTGAGCCACCCAGGTGCCCCACAATCTAATTTTAGAACATTTTCCTCACCTCCAAAAGAAACCCCTATAGCGATTGACAATCACTCCCCTCCCCCACCCCTTCCAACCTTTCCAGCTCTTGGCAAATAGGAATCTACTTTCTGTCTTTATAGATTTCCCTATTCTGGACACTTAGTAAAATTAGCATTGTGCAATATATGGTCTTTGGTGACTGGCTTCTTTCACTTAGAATCATGTTTTCAAGGTCCATCCATGTTGCATTGGATGCAACATGTGTCTGTGTATATCGGCAGAGTAATAGTCCATTGTATGGGCGTACCACATGTTTCCCCTCCATCTGTCCATTGATGGACATTTGGGTTGTCTCCACTTTTTGGTCATTACCATGAAATGCTGCTATGTGCTTTCACATACAAGTTTTTGGGTAGACGTATGTTTTCATTTCTTTTGGGTCATGTTCCTGGGTCATATGATGACCATGTTTCACATTTTAGGAACTACCAGCCTGCTTTCCGAAGCAGCTGCACCCTTACACATTACGGTTAGCTATGAGGGAGGGTTCCGATTTCTCCACTTTCTTGCCAGCACTTGCTACTGTATGTCTCTTTTATTGTTGCTATCCTAGTACGTGTGAAGAGGGTGTTTCTCGTGGTTTCCATTTACATTTCTCAGAAGGCTAATGATGTTGAGCATCTTTTCACAAATGTATCGTCCACCTGTCTGTGTTCTTTGGAGAAATTTCTACTCAGATCATTTGCCTATTTTTTTTACCTTTTTTTTTTATTGAGATACAATTGGCATATGACATTACTGTATACCCGTACTCTCCTAAGCATTTTGCAAATTTATTTTATTTTTTATTTTTTTAAAGATTTTATTTATTTGACAAAGAGAGATCCCAAGCAGGCAGAGAGGCAGGCAGAGAGAGAGGGGGAAGCAGGCTCCCTGTTGAGCAGAGAGCCTGACGCAGGGCTCGATCCCAGGACCCTGAGATCATTACCTAAGCCAGAGGCAGAGACTTTAACTCACTGAGCCACCCAGGCGCCCCAGCACTTTGCAAATTTAAATATATTTAGGGATGCCTGGGTGGCTCAGTGGGTTAAGCACCTGACTCTTGGTTTTGGCTCAGGTCATGATCTTCGGGTCTTGAGATCGAGCCCCACGTCATGCTCCATGCTCTGCGGGGAGTCTGCTTGGGATGCTCTCCTCCTCTCTCTTCCTCTGCCTCTGCCCCTTCCTCTGCTTGCATCCTCTTCAAATCAATCAATTAACTAAATCTTCATACTAGCCCTGTAAAATAGGTACTGTTATCATTATCTGAGAGAAGAAACAAGGCACAAAGAGGTTCATTTTACTTAAGATCACATAGCTAGTAAGAGGCATGTTGAAATTTAAACCCACATTTAAACAATTTATTCAAGCCAAGAGAAATCTGGTGGGCCCAGCTGTCATTGCCTCGTGCCTCATGTCATGAATTTTGCAAGTCCGGCTCACCACGTGATGTGCCGGAGAAAGCAATAAGATTATGAATTTTATCTGTGCTCATGCCTTTAATCATGAGCAGTTTATGAGCTATTTAGAAGAGATTGATCTCAAGTACGGAGATTTACTGAGCTGCCATCTCCAATCAAGGGGTTTTGGAATGAGAGTTCCCAAATCCAATTTGTTAGACCTCCAGTGACTCACAAGATTATATTTCCGTATGGTTGTGACAAGACATCTAAACACATTGAACTTGAAATTTCGGGGGACAAACAAAAGCTCTGTTGGAAATGAAGACTCCAACTGGACATGTGGGTTGGGCAGATGGTGACAAGAAGCTGCTCGTTTTCCATTACCAAGCTAGCTCGAGTTCAATGCATTCATAGATTTTGAAGGATGCTGCGCTCCATTGGGTGGAAAATAAGTCAACGGGTGTGAAGATATTCTTCCCTGGATGCAAGGGGAGGGGTACAGAGGAGAGTTTAGACCACGGGATCCTGAGAGCCCAGGACTGGAGGAGGGAGGGGAGTCTCTTACCCTGGACTAGACACCCAGAGCCAGCGATCTGCAAGCCAAAAAGGATAGAGCGGTGCTAACAGCGGGACCAGAGCCAACTTCCAGGTCCGGGCCATGCTTGGAAGGCACCAAGACTGTTTGATTGCCCTGCATTTTGTGTAGTAGCCTTGAGGGGGTGCAGAGGGCCCAGCTGAATGTAAGGCATCGGGGTGGGATGGTCAGAAGAGGCTGCTAGGTTTTGTTTTCTCCAGTATTATCCCTTTAGTGAGCTGTAATTCACATACCACACAATTCATCTGGCTTATGTGTTTTGATGAGTGCAAACAGTCCTTAATTTTCATAAACACACAAAATATAATTTAAAAGACATTTTTATGATTGCCTTGAGAGTGCGGATATTAGGTGTGTGTCAGCATTCGGCTCAGTGAACTGGATCCGCCCAGAATTTTGCAGGTAAACATCATCCCAGCTTCTCCAGTTGGATTGTCCATCTCCAGACAAGGTTGAGGTCTTCCTGGTGCAGCTGAAAAGTGTACTCTTTCTCTCTCTTTTTTTTTTTTTTTTTGTTTTAAGATTTTATTTATTTGACAGAGAGAGAGATCACAAGTAGGCAGAGGCAGGCAGAGAGAGAAGGGGAAGCAGGCTCCCTGCTGAGCAGAGCGTGCGACATGGGGCTCAATCCCAGGACCCTGGGATCATGACCCGAGCCAAAGGCAGAGGCTTTAACCCAGTGAGCCACCCCGGGCGCCTCTATGTGTGCTCTTTCTCTTAAAACTGCCAAAACTGAAACCCTGGACGGTCTGTTTCTGGAGTCACCATGAGACAGGCCCAGACTGAATAGCTCCCCCTTTCCCGTTCATTTTGGCAAATATCAGTGTTCTATTCTCATTGAACCAGTGGAAATTGACCAGTGACCAACAACAGGCCTATAAATGTGCCCTTTTGAGTGAATACAGTTGATTTAACTTTTTATGGATACTTTTGGGTTCCTGTCCCTATAGCCCCTATCACTGAAGAGCTAATGGGCCATATTTCACTGTTACTATCCATTTTTTTAAAAGAGTTTTATTTATTTATTTGGCAGAGAGAGAGAGATCACAAGTGGGCAGAGAGACAGGCAGAGAGAGGGGGAAGCAGGCTCCCTGCTGAGCAGAGAGCCTGATATGGGGCTCGATCCCAGGACCCTGAGATCATGACCTGAGCCGAACGCAGAGGCTTTAACCCACTGAGCCACCCAGGCGCCCCTCTTACTATCCATTTATGTGACTTATATGTATCTACAGCTTTTATTATGCGACCTCTGATGGAAAAAATGTGGATGCCCCGCCTTAAGCAAACTTTACTGAAATTTCGGTTCTCTTGTCTAGATTTGGGATCAGAACTACATGGGAAGTCATTTAAAACCTGTAATATCTGATAAGGGGCTTAGAGAGCTAGTATTTTATCTCTATTGTTTATTGAGGGCTAATCCGTTTATTTTGGAAACCAATAGAGGAGGTGGTTGGGAGATACTTTGTTCCAGAAGCTGAGAAGCTTAACCTCTGGTCTCACCTAAATGGAAGGTCACAGGACCTCTGGAGTTGGGCCATGAAGCCACTTACAGTGAAGCCCAAGATCTTCCTCAGGAAGCAACTTTGGCTATTTGCCAGCATGTCAAAAAGTGCTTGGTGGCGTCCCTGAGTTTTGCAATATGAAGCATGGAATTAACCCGTCACCTCAATACTATTCCAGCTCTGGAAAGACGGCATAGGCCCTCGTTAGGGAGTGGGGGCGGGGCACACCATACGAAAGTGCGCTTCAGTAAGGGGTGGTTGTCTTTTCTGACCACATCCCACCTGCACTTGAGGCATGATGATTTCAGCCTTACTTAATTTGAAGGTCTCTTCAACGTTCCCATATCCCATGTCTCTGCAGGGAGAACCAAAGTTTCTTGATTCTAGAACCTTTGCCCCCACCTCCCAGATACACATCCATGCTTGCCTTCGTTTTTTGATTCCAGCTCGAGGTAATGGACTCTTAGCACTGGAGTTCACTCCCGAGCCTTTGTTGACCGCCTGGTATTTCTCAACGCATCTCCGGTTGATTCTTAGACCTCATCCTGACAAGATGATCATTTGTCTTCCTCACGCAACCAACTCCTGCCGCCACTGAGACCTCAACTTAATTATCACGACCTCTGGAAAGCCTTGCTGAATGAATGATCTGAGTCTGAATTAGATGCCTATTGCACTAAGTATTCCAGAGTGTCTCGTTGTTCTCTTTATCACTCTGTATTGAAAGAGCCTGTATGTCTTTTTCTCCCCCCACACCCACCTAGAGTGTAAGTTCCATAATAGCACTTGTTCCCTGCTACTCCCCACCCCCCCAGGGTCAGGTCCATTGCCCAGCATGGCCCCATCAACCTTTACTGAATAAACAAATAAGTTAACTCATTCCACTGGCTTACCCACTCCTTTAAACCCTGCCTGTGTCCTTGACTTGAACCCTTAACTGGAGGTTGACACTAGGAAATGTCTGATGTTAAGTAACATGATTTCCCCATGAGTTGACTTGGTTGGATTAGCTGCAAGTCAGTAGGCCTCCAGGTCACCGAACCCACTTTATAAAGTTATTTAATATTGACCAGTTGAGTCCAGAAAATATGTGCTGAAGGCAATGATTATAATTTCATCTTAATTAATTCTAATAGGAGCAAAATACCATGACGGATTATCTTTTGAGATACCTCTTGACAGGTGATGATAGATAGCATCATGTCACCAGCCTACTAAAGGTCCCCGTGTCTATTTGCCATGGTAGGGGAGAACATCTGTCCAGGTGATTGAAATGCTGATTCAGATTACTGGAGGAGAAATTTAGAAAGAATAAGGCGGGCTCTTGGTAAGTGCTTTCCGACCTACTACAATATTCAAAATAACTAGTAGAAAAGATGAGATCAGAGGACTTACCTGGCCACCAGGAGAACTCACAGGATGGTGGTACCTTGGTGAGTTTACTAAGATCCACAGTCTGTCCTTTGCAGTTTAAAACACTTCAGCCTCTGGATAAATGAAATGTGCTATATACACGCAACGGCATATTATTCAGTCTGAACAAGGAAGAAAATTCTTTATTATTTTTTAAGATTTTATTTATATGTCAGAGAGAGAGAGAGAGCACGAGCAGGGGGAGCAGCAGGCAGAGGGAGAAGCAGGCTCCCCACTGAGTGAAGAGCCCCATGCGGGACTCCATCCCAGGACCCTGGGACCATGCTCTGAGCCAAAGGCAGGTGCTTAACCGACTGAGCCATCCAGGCGCCCCAAGGAAGGAAATTCTGACACATGCTAAGAACATGGACCAAACTTAAAGACATTCTGCTGAGTGAATAAGTCAATTACCGAAGGACAAATACCCTATGACTCCTCTTCCGCGGGGTCCTAGAGTCGTCACATTCATAGAGACAGAGAGTAGAATGGTGGTTGCCAAAGGTTGGGGGTGAAAGGGATGGGGAGTTATTATTTAATAGGTATAGAGTTCCCGTTTTGGAAAATGAGGAAAGATCTGGGGATGGATAGTGGTGATGATTGGCTAACAATGTGAACACACTTCATGCTAATGAACTGTGTGCTTAAAAATTGGTTAAAATTGGGCCCCTGGGTGGCGCAGTTGGTTGAGCGACTGCCTTCAGCTCAGGTCATGATCCCGGAGTCCCGGGATCGAGTCCCACATCGGGCTCCCAGCTCCATGGGGAGTCCGCTTCTCACTCTGACCTGCTCTCTCTCTCTCTCTCTTTCCTAATAAATAAATAAATAAAATCTTTTTAAAAAATTGGTTAAAATTGATTGATTTTGACTATAAATATTTTTAATTTCTTTACACCAAAATCTATCATAAAATTAATGACAAAGGATTAATATCCATACTATATAAAGAGCTCATACAAATTAACAGAAAAATAAGTGTTTCAATATAAAAGTGGCAAAGGACAGGAACAGGAATTTCACAAAAGAAAAGATACAGTTTGGGTGATATGTGAACATTTCAATCCTTCTTTCTCTTGTTAGTGAAATGCTAGACCCCCATGGAGGGCTTGAGACCTCTTATTGGTAACTTGAAATCAGTCATGGAGAGAGTATTTCCACCATGGAAACCAGCAAGTGCCATGTATCAGAGTTTGATTTTCTTCCTTGGAGAATAGGTTGTTAAACATTTACCAGCAAACTACTATGTATATTCAGTCATTGTCTCTCACCTGGTTCCTTTCCAACTATGTTTAACACTCATAAGTCTTCACTGCCATCTTTAAAGAAACTCGAACCCATACTTTATCCTTCTCCAGCTGCCATACCATTTTTGTCTTCTTTTACATCAAACTTCTTCAAAGAATTCACTAGACTTGCTGAATCCATTTACTCATTTCCTAATTATTCTTCAACACACTTAAGCCATTTTTTTTGCCACCACCACTCCCCTGAAACAGCTCTTGCCCAGCCCCGTGACCTCCGCGAACCCTGGATTCTATGGAGAGATTCAACTCTGTTGACCGTTACCTTCTGAAAATCTTCTTATCCTTGGGTTTCAGTGTGACACATGACCCTGGTTTTCCTCCACCCTTTTTAGCTCCTCCTTTCCAGTTCCCTTCTCAAATTTGTCTTTCCATTTCCCACATCTAAATGTTGGTGTTTTCCAGAGATTAGTCTTGAGTCCTCTTCTCTTTTCTATTCTCTCCTTAGCTGATGTCATCCATTCCCGTGACTTTATTTTATTTTTAAGATTTATGTATCTATTTTAGAAAGAGAGAGAGAGAGAGAGAGAGCATGAGCGGGGGGAGGGGCAGAGGGAGAGAGAGAAGGGAAGCAGACTCCCTGCTGAGTGGGGAGCCCAACTTAGGGCTTGAGTCTCAGGATCTTGAGATCATGACCTGAGTCAAAACCGAGAGTTGGATGCTCAGCTGACTGAGTCAACCCAGGTGCCCCCATTCCTGACTTGCACGCAAATGACTTCTAGATCCGTATCTCCAGCACCCGGCCTCGCCTCTGAGGTCCAGTAGCCCACTGGACAATGTCACCCCTCAGTGTCTCAAAAGCATCTCAGACTCAACATGTCCCAAACTGGAGCGAAAGACTTTCTCTCTTTCCCTCAAACCAGAGGTTCTCTAGTGTTCCCTATCTCAATAAAATGCACCACGATATAAGCCAGAACTTAGGAGCCAACTTTGGCATCTCTGTCTTCCTTATCTCCCACATCACAAGTCTGGGTTGTCTTTGTCTTCCAAATATTTCCCAGGTAAGTGCTCTTCTCTCCATGTCCATTTCCACTGTCCTAGTACAAGCCTCCATTATCTTTCAGCTGGAAAGCCTCCTAACTGGTCTTCCTGCCTCCATTTTCTTCCCTTGGATATGCTCTCTACAATGAAGAGTCCTTTTCTTTTCTTTTCTTTTCTTTTGTTTATTTATTTCAATGAAAGAGAGAGAGAGAGAGAGAGCATGTGTGTGTGCAAGGGGGAGGGGCAGAGGAAGAGGGAGAGAGAAACTCAAGCATACTCCCTGCTAGGCATAGAGCCTGATGGGGGGCTTGATCTCATGACCCTGAGATCATGACCTGAGCTGAAACCAAGAGTCCGATGCTTAACCCACTGAGCCACCCAGGCGCTGCCCCCTAACCCTCCGCCAAGGGAACTTTTCAAAACAGGAGTCTGATTGGGTCCCACTCCTGCCTTAAACCTCTCAATGGCTTCTCATTTTTAGGATTAAAAAAAAAAAAAAAGCTTGCAGTGACCTAGGGCCCTGAATTATCTGGCTCTCTGCCCATGTCTCCAGCTTCATCTCATGCCACTCCAGTCCCTCTGTACTCCAGGCGCGCCAACTTTGTTTTGGTTTCTTGAACAGAGCCTTTGCACATCCTCTTCCCTTTGCCCGAAGTGCTCTTTCCCCTCCTGTCCTCCCTGCACCTTGCTGACTCCTAGCTATCTAATCAGTCATCTCAATTCAAACCTCGCTTCCCTCCATGTAGCCTCCTGTACGGACGTGCTAGAATAAATCCAATCTGCATGTCCCCAACCGCCCCCCCCGCCGGCCATTGAAGGTTCTCAGGGTATATTAAACATCTCCTTAACTGCTCTTATTACAGTTTTATTTTTGCATTTATGTGTTATGATCCATTTCCCCCACTAGACCAGAAACTCCACAAAGGCAAGGACTAAGTCTGTTTTTGCTCATCACTGATCTCCAGCACCTAGTCTAAGACTTGGAATACAATAGGTACATAATTAATATTGGCAGGATTAATGAATCACTTAGTGATTCTTGTGTATAAGAAATTCATAAAACCAGGGGGCCGTGGGGGAGGTGGGGAAGAGAAATGAAACAAGATGGGATAGGGAAGGAGACAAACCATAAGAGACTCCTAAACTCACGAAACAAACTAAGGGTGGCTGGGAGGTGGGGGGGCTGGTAGGGATATGGACATTGGGGAGGGTATGTGCTATGGCAAATGCTGTGAAATGTGTAAGCCTGATGATTCACAGACATGTACCCTGGGGTAAATAGTACATTATATATTAATAAATATTTTTCATAAACTAAAAAAAATAAAATAAATAAAAGGGTAGACAAGAAAAAAAAAAAGAAATTCATAAAACCAGGCCAGCTGGTATTTCTCCTTTTATTAAGGTTCCCAGGAAGCTAAGAATCATATTTAAAGCTTAATCACAGTAATCATATCAACCCTCTATAAATAGCATATGTGAATCATCTCTTTTAATCTTGGCATTCTATTCCTAGTTTATTGACCTGTAAAATCGGTTTTGGTGTAAGATGCTGTGTGTGCGTGTGCATGTGTTTGCAACACGCATGCGAACGTGTATATGGATACAAAATAAATCAGTACCTAAATGCAAGAGGTTGAGAGATTGATACAAATGAAGGCCTCCTCTTTTTGTTTTTTTAAAGATTTATTTATTTATTTTAGAGAAAGAGTGCATGTGCGCACAGGAGCAGAGGGAGAGAGAGAGAGAGAAAAAATCCTCAAGCCGACTCCCCACTGAGCGCAAAGCCCCATGTGGGGACCATGCGGGGGACCACATCCATCCCGGGACCACAAGATCATGACCTGAGCTAAAATCAAGAGTCAGACTCTTAACCGCCTGAGCCACCAGGTGCGACCCTCACCCCTTTCTTTAAGACCCCATCTTAACCACACACCCCCACCCCCACCCCCCCGTCTCATATTTCAAACCTTTCATAGTGCGTGTGGTTCATCTGTGGGCTGTAAGGGCACTGGGGAGAGACCTTGTTTCTCTAGATTCTGTACCATGTCTAGGGCTGTTGATTAATATTCAAATCACAGAACTTACTGTCTTTTAAAATTTTTTTAAAGATTTTATTATTTGTCAGAGAGAGAGAGAGAGCGAGCGCGCGCGCCCAAGCAGTGGGGAGTGGCAGGCAGAGGGAAAAGCAGGCTCCCTGCTGAGCAAGGAGCCTGATGTGGGGCTTGATCCCAAGATCCTGGGATCATGACCTGAGCCAAAGGCAGAGGCTTAACTGACTGAGCCCCCAGGCGTCCCTAAAAATATATTTTTAAGATTTTATATATATTTTTAAAGATTTTATTTATTTATTTGACAGAGAGGAGAGAGATCACAAGTAGGCAGAGAGGCAGGCAGAGAGAGAAGGGGAAGCAGGCTCCCTGCTGAGCAGAGAGCCCGATGTGGGGCTTGATCCCAGGACCCTGAGATCATGACCCGAGCCGAAAGCAGAGGCTTTAACCCACTGAGTCACCCAGATGCCCCAAGACTTTATATTTTTCAAGTAGTCTCCACACCTAATGTGGTACTCGAACTTAAAATGCCGAGACCAAGAGTCGTGTGCTCGACCAACGGAGCCAGCCAGGCGCCCCTTGTCTTTTTAAACCATTTTTTATCTCGCGAAATGTAACACACTTCAGAAGAGTTCCTAAAGCATATACAGCAAAGATCGGTATTTATAAAGGTATTATTGCCTATGGCGCGTGTTAGAGACTGCCTTACGGCACATTTGGTACTTACTACCTGACTTTTAGCGGACATGTGGCGCATCGCCTCCGTGAGACAGTTCCCTGAGAACAGAAGTCATACCTTATATTTCTTTATACCTCCCACGCTGCCTAGTGCGGTGAGTGCCCTAGATATAGTAGGTGGGCAATGCATTTTACAGGATTCTGCATCTTAGATGAACTCTGTGACTCCGGGAAGACCACCGAGGGCTAATTTTGGCAAAGGAGAATGGTTGGAGGGAACACAACATTGTATCGTTTGTCTCAATCTGTGAGTACAGAACTAGGTATAAGGATAACCTGTATATCACTATGTGGGCCGTCAGCCCAGCCTTCTCTTGAGTTCGGGCTCTTGCCCAATGTAGAAAGCCAGCCTAGAACTACTGGGGTAGCCTCCTAACCGGCCTTTGGGTTTCTCGTCTATGCCCTCGTTCAGTCAGCTCTTCGGGTGGTGACTTGAGTGACCTGTGTGTGGACACAGATGTCACTGTGTTGTGCCACTGCTCAGTGACCATTCATGTATCGGTTCTCCAGCGGCGATGCCCCGGGAGGCTTGTTACAAACTCGCACCCCCCCCTCCTGCAAAGGGCCTGAGTCAGCAGGTCCAAAGTGGCGTCTAGGCCACTGCCTCCATAAGAAGCACTGTGTGGGGGTGGGGAAGGACGCCTCGGGGGCCAAGTGGGTTAGGCATCTGCCTTCTGCTCAGGTCAGAGTCCCGGAGTCCTGGGGTGGAGCCCCACGTCTAGCTGCCTGCTCGGCGGAAAGTCTGCTTTTCTCCCTCTCCCTCTGCCACTCTCTCGCTCAGTCTCTCTCTCTCTCTCTCTCTCTCAAATAAATACATAAAATCTTTTTACAAAAAGAAATAAAACACTTTTCAAAAGAATACTTCTGCTAGCAGAAAATAGGTCCACATTATGTGTGTGCAATATGAAATCATAGCCACAGGCACAGATGTCCATGAAAAAAATAAACTGTTGAATTAAGCATGATCAATACTGGGATTGTCTCCTTAATATTCATTTGCTTCTTGTTCATTCATTTTGTTGCTTGCTAGCAGATAAGCAGGAGCATCTGTCAAAGATTTGGGGAATATTTACGGTTAAAAAAAGTTAAAATAGAGAAATTTCTACCCATTATCTGATTTTTTTTTCCCCACTCTGAGCATCCATCCATTTGCGGTGGGCACGTTTCCAGACTGAGCAGACCTTGGCCCTGGAGAGCACAACTTGAGAACCCTTACTCTGGAACGTGAAGTCTAAACTCTTTGGGATGATCGATGCCATGTTTCCAGATCTGACCCCATCTTATCTTCTAGCTTCATTTATAACCACTGCACCCTCCGCCCCGCCCTACCTCCCCGGGGGCCAAGACTTGGAATTCGCTAAATGTTCGTTGTCTTGTGATTTTACAAATACCATTCTTCTACTACCTCCCTCTTCAACGCCCCACCCCCGCCCCCTCGATGATCAGATAACCTACTACTCATTCTTCAAGACTTTACCCAATGACTCTTCTTTCAGGTGACTTTCTCCATCTCTCTGGGTCTCTGTCTCCCCAAGGTCTTGCTCCGGACTGATGACGTCACTGCTCGTTTGTGGAACTATCTGCCAGCTGGCCTGGGAGCTCCCTCTGGTTGCAGTAGGGATTCTTGTCACCCACCTTTTCTTGAGTTCTCTGGCACTTAGCACGGTGGCTGATGTGCAGTGGGGACTTGGGGCATATTTGTGGAATGAATGAGTACAATTGCAAAGGGAGTGAAGTTTATTTTTAGAATCTCCTAGCTCCCTACAGGGGCACCATCTGTACCTTTTTTTGGCATCTCTTCCCCAGCCCATGGCATTCTGTAACCTTATCCTGTCCATGGAGAAATCCACCAGGATCTGCCATTGTTGCCGGAGCCCAGGCTTCAAGCTTTTCCCTCCATATCCTACCTATCGTACCTTACCAGTCCTGTGTCCCATCCCTCCATGGGCTAGATTTCAGATGAACCGGTGGTTCTCACACTTCAGCATTAAGTTCAAACCCCCGGGTTGCCAGCTCCCAGCCCTCTAGGGTCTGATTCAGTAGGTCTTCGTTGGGGGCTGGGAACTGGCATTTCTACTAACGTCCCAGGTGATGCTGCTAGACAAAGAACACATTTTTGAGGACCACTGGGATACATCAGTGCAAAACCAGGGCAGCGGGTAATAAAGCACAAAGGAATACTTACTTCGTCTTGACTCCTCCCCTTCACTGAGTTTCTGATTCTGTCAGCATATCGGGATTTGTTTCATCCCAGATCATTTTCCCTTCTGCTTTGCTTTGTCCTCTTCTTCCAACTTTTTGATCTTTTCAGATTGTTCTCTAGCTTCTTCGTGTTAGCCCAATGCTACTAACCCTCCCTTCCTCCTTTCATAAAGCCACCATTTCAGGACAAAGGCTTTCCTGAGCTCTTAGCTCCATTTTATCACCCTCTTTCCCCTCCCCGCTCCCCCATTCAGACTGTTCTCCCCCCCACCCCCCACCCCAGCAGTGAGTGACCTTTCTAAAGCTTGGCTCCAATTAGGATCCACTCCCATCTAGCAGGGGTAGCCATTTCCCCTCCCCGGGAGTCTGGTTCCACAAACAACATTAGCATGCTAATGACAGTCACCTGCTGGCCCTGGGAAGCCACTGAGCGCTCCAGCTTCCTCAAGTACGGTGGAAACACTGAAAACAGCACGTTTAAATGCTTCCGTTCATTCATTCACTCAACAAACATGGGTTGGGCACAGGCCAGACACCGCGCTGGGCCCGAGGTATCCCCACAGCACACATGGATCATGGGTCCACAATGCCTCTTCATGAAGGGGATCTTTTGCTGCACTCATCAAGGGGAAAGAAACTGACATTCGAGGAAGAAACTGACCCCTCATGAGCCCTCTTGCCTCAGCCTACCCTCCCGCCCTGTGCCTGGGCAGATAACCCGGGACCAAAGATTGGGAGACACCAACCCAGGGAGGGGCCGGACCTCTTTGTTGAAAGAAACACTGTAAAAAAGAAAGAAAGAAAGAAAGAAAGAAAGAAAGAAAGAAAGAAAGAAAGAAAGAAAGAAAGAAAGAAAAGAAAGAAAGAAAGAAAGAAAGAAAGAAAGAAAGAAAGAAAGAAAGAAAGAAAGAAAGAAAGACTGTAATCCACACCTCTCAGTGATCGGCCCACTGGATTAAGTGAGGCCAAGGTATGTGAAGCTCAGAACACAGTGAGCTGAAACCTCTCTGCACATACACACACCCACTAGGACACACACACACACACACCCCAGCACACAACACTGGCATGCACACACTGAAAATACACTCATACACATCAACACAGACACACACACTGAAACAAACACCCACCAACAAACACAAACGGGAGTAAATACAAGCCAACACACACACACACACACACACATTGACACGTGCTGACACACACACACTGACACATGCAAATGCACACCTCCTCCCACGTCAATACCACCCCACAGCCCGCGGAAACGGGGGTGCCCAGGGCACAGCAAGGGCTTGCAGTAGCGGGTCTCAGAGAGGGACCACAGGGTTGCGGGAGACTCGAATTACACACTTGGTTCGAGTCTGGAGGTCCAGAATTCTGGAGGAGGGGGCCTCCCGGGTTCTGAGGGTCCCTAGGGACAAGTGGGTGGAGTGGGTCACATGGGGAGGGGAAACCAAGGATTTTGAGCTAAGGTACCCCCTGGAAGGGCAGAAATGTACAGAGCTTTGGTCGGCACAGAGCGCTCAGGTGGGGGATGGGGGTGGGGGGAGTTGGAGGAGTGAGAGGCCGGCAGCACCCCAGAGAGCAGGCAGGATTCCTGGGAAGCCCAGCTGCACCAGGCCCTCCTCCCGGCTCGGCTCCGCTGGGCTCCCGGATGCTCCGGGTATCAGCTCTCGCCTCTGGCGTCCAGATGCGCCCCTCTCCTTCCGCCGGCCCCTAAGTCCCACCTCCAGATCATTTAGGGACCTCGGGCCCTTCTCCGTACACCACAGCCCAGCCTTTGGCAGGGAGGACCTGTCTCCCTCCCAGACACCCAGCCGGGAAGCGGCAGTCACCTCTGACACCCCGCCCCCATCCGGTCTGGGCCCAGCCCTACCGCGGCTCCTCATATACCGCGCTGGTCCCGGGTGTCGCTGCCACCCCAATCCAGGGCCGGCGCCTCCCCCAGGCCCTGCCCCAGCACCCGGGGGGCCTGGGAGACTACAGCTGCCCCCCTTCCTTGCTATCACCATCTGCCCGAGGGCCCGCGGTCCCTCCTGAACTCCCCCGTACTGGTCCCTGGTTGTGCCAGGCTCCTCTCTTTTGGCCTCTCCTGGGTCTCTAGAGCAATGATGCGCACGCGGGGGCACCCTCAATACTTGGCTCTTGACGACTGTCCCGACTGCTACCCTCTCCTTGTGTCTCTTTCTTCTGGACCCGTCCCCTTCCCCCATCCCAATCCCCTGACCTCTTGCCCAGGAAACGCTGAATTGGCCGCTTCCTGGGCGCCAGACCCCGATCTAGGCACTGGGGATGCATTTTGCGGAGTCCCTGTTCTCGAGGGGCGCACCGCACCGAGAGAGCTCCCTGTCACGGTGTGAGAAGCACTGTCCCCGCAGGTGGAACCAAGTACCAGGGAAACGCTTCATGTGGCCACCCCATTTCTCTGCCTTCCCTCCTTCTCCCCAGGCCCGGGCTTCGGCATCGGCTCCCTTCTCCCTCTCTCTCCCTGGTTCCTGTTTTTCTCCTTTTCCTCCCTCCTGCCTCCCCCTCAGCCGCTCCTGCCTTTGGGCCGCTGTGGGACCACCTCCCCTATCCTATCCGGACTACCT
The DNA here is from genome assembly GCA_028533885.1 of Nasua narica. Classification (NCBI taxonomy): domain Eukaryota; kingdom Metazoa; phylum Chordata; class Mammalia; order Carnivora; family Procyonidae; genus Nasua; species Nasua narica. The sequence continues at coordinate 77,377,325 of CM052801.1, read as the reverse complement.
CGCTATCCCGGCTTTTGCTCATGGGCCTGCCTCCCTCTGAGGTCCCCGGTTCCACTTGGGGGTCTGGGCGCCTCTCCGAGACCCGGGCACCAGCCCTGCCGAGGAGCGGAGCTCAGTGTCCGCCCGCTAGGGCCTCGGGCACGCCAAGTCGGCTAGGGTTCGCTAGTCTTAGGGAGCCAGCAAGGGGCCACTCCCCGGGAGGGGTGGGGGGTGTCAGGGCTGGAGGGGGGGAGAGGTGCCGAGGGCGAGGGAGAGGACCCGCGGCGGCGGCTGGCTAGGAGGAAAAGGAAAGCAGGCGGGCACAGACTCTGCCTTCGGACGCTCTAACTGCGCACCGCCGGCCGCCTTCTCCCGGGCTGAGCGAAGGTGAACGGGAAATCCGGGCGGGACAGAGCCACCGAAGGCCGTTCCCCGTCACTCCCACATCCCCCTCGACAGAGCTGGGGGGTCTTCATCCCCAAGCTCCTCCTCTGAGGCTCCTCGGCGACCCAGGCACTAGAAGGGGGTCTGATCCCCCGCTCACACGCTGAGCTTCTAGGACTTGGGTGGGAGAGGAGGTGTGGGGTCCGTCTGTGTTAAGTACCCAGCAGTAGTGACCTCGGCTCCACGAAATTACAGCCCACAGCATCCGAGGCTTGGAAACCCCGGGGCAGAAGGGACCTCGAGTCCTCGGGCCTCGGACTCCGCACGTCACAGCTCAGTTGCGGGGCCGCAGTGCGGATCCCCCCAACTGCCCCCTCTAAGCTCCACTGTGGAGCGGCAGGTGCCGCAGCTGCCCCCCTCCCGGGCCATGGGGGGTGGGAGGAGGTGTAGTGGAGCTTCGAGTCTCTAGCCGCGGGCGCTCCCATCCGAGCACCTTGAGATCTCGGTGGAGAGGAAGAGGGGGTACAGGGGGCTGCGAGGAGGGGGAGGAGGACTGCAGAGCTCAGCGGCCGAGCTGTGCGCGGGAGGGGGAGGGGCGGGGGCTCCCTTCCAGCCTCCGGGGTCTGGGGACTCAGGGATGTAAGGCGAGAGCAGGGGGGTGTGACAATTCAGCAGAGGTCGGGACGTACCACGGAGCCCAGTGGCGGGGGGGGGGCCAGAGGACGTGGTCACCGAGGGGAGCCCCCGCCCCCCTTCGCAAAGGCCTACAGCTGAGGTTGCAGGGAGAACTGGAACTGGGCTCGCAGCAGGGGGAAGCGGCGCGTGAAATCCGCCCCCTCCCCGTACCCCACTTCCGAGGGGGTGGGCGATAGAGGGGAGGTCGGGGTTGGAGCAGCGGCGCGGGGGCCCCTCCCTCGCACCTCCCCCCACCGGACTTGGTCGCGCCCGAAGTGTAACACTTTCTCTTTGTCGGAGGAGCTCCGCTGTTTCTTGTGCTGTGGCTCCGGTTGCGGCGGCACCCGTGGCAGCCCTGGCGGACGCAGGAGCGATGGCAGCGACCGATATAGCTCGCCAGGTGGTGAGTGCCGGGCTGGGGTGCCGGCGCGGGGGGCCGGGGGCCTGGGAAGGGCGGAGGAGACCTGCCGCCACGGCCGCAGCGAGGGCAGCCGGCAGCACCCAGGAGCCTAGGCGCGGCGGGACTTCTGCTCCCGGGGTCAGCGGCTCACTCCCCCAGCCTGTCCCCGCGGGTGGCGGCCCGGGCCGGGGGGCGCTGGCGGAGGCTGCGGGCCGGCCGCTGAACTTGCGTTGCCCTAGAGCTGCAGCGAGCGCCGCCGCCTCCCTCGCTGCAGCTGCCGCCGCGCCGCTGGGGCGTTGCCGAATGAATGGCCGAACGAGCCGCCGAGCCCTCGGGGTCCCAGGCCCCCTGGTCTCGCTTCCTCCGGCCGTCGGGCCGCGCCCTTGCGCCCGGCCGCCCCCCACCCCCGGGACCCCGGCCTCGTGCGGAAGAGGGGCGCGGGGCTGGGGTGAGCCCGGGGCAGGAGGCGGTGAGTGGTAGTGGGGGGTGTCGGGAGGGGGTGACTGGCTGGGGTAGGGTTTCTCCATATGCATTACATATGTGACTGCGTCTGTGTGTGTGTATCACCGTGTGCGTCCGAGTGCACGCGCGCGCACTCGTGCCTCCCGGGCGGGCGGCGGCGCCGGGGCGGTCTGTGACCCTAAATGAGTCCGCCTGTTTATCTGTGGGCGCTCACCTCCGTGGCGTGTGTCCGTGCGTCCCGACCCCTCTGTGCTGGTGCCGGGTGCCCCTGGGTCCCGTGTGTGCGTGCGTGTGTGCGTGCGTGCGTGCGTGTGTGTGTGTGCAGCTCGCTGGTCTGGAGGGGGCTGCCTGCGTGTTTTGGCATGTTTCTGGATACCTTGACCGGGCTTTTGCCGGCCCCTGCGGGTCTGCCTCGGGTGCGTGTTCCGTGTAACGGGGCTTGTTTGCCAAAACCCGTGGAGCTGGCTTCTTTCTATGGGGACTCAGGAAAATAAGCGTGAGGCTTGCAAAAGCGGCGCCGTCTCTCTTTTTGTTGGCAGCAGACTCTGGAAAAACAGAAAACAAACAATCAAAAACCTTCTTTTAAAGAACTGAAGTTTTCCAGCCTGGGATGTTGGGAGAAATCATACTGAAGTGACCTGAGGCTCCATATTTGTTGGTTTGGGTTTTTTTAGACCAGAAGTTTGGTTGTGAAGGGAGGGGATGATTCCATTTGGGGGAACAATCTAACCTTTCTCTTCCTCCATGGGTATCTGAGGTCTTCAGAAGCCCATAGTTACCTTCACTCACTGCTGGGGGAGAGTGAAGTAGAGGTAGGTGAACCTCAAAACATGAAATACTACTGGGTGAAAATCTCCGAACCACACACAGACACACACGCACACACACACACACACACACACACACACACGCAAAAGTTTTTAAACCTTGTGGCTGACTTATTTAGGGAAATAATCCAGGCACTGCAATTCTAGTGCAAAAAAAAAAAAAAAAAAAAGCCTCTGGGTATTTGTTGTAATTGAAATTGATTTGTTTTTATTTTCAAAATCTGAATCCAGAATCTGGTAGTATTTTCTCTACAGGATATATGTGAATTTTTTCCACCCTCTTGTCTCTGTCTGGAAGGGCAGGGGGATTTCTTCTGAACCTCCCCAGCCCCTGGAAACCCTAGAACCAGCTCTTTATGCTGTCATGATGTGGGAGGACCAGGAGTAGATAGACAGGACTCTGTGATAATGGAATTTGAGAGAATTCTCTCCTCTCTGAGACTGGCACTGTCATATTTATTGCCGTGGCATTTTGAAGGTTCCCAGAGTGCTTTTCTTTTCTTCTTTTTTTTAAAATATTTATTTATTTATTTATTTGACAGAGAGAAGGCAATCACAAGTAGGCAGAGAGGCAGGCAGAGAGAGAGGAGGAAGCAGGCTCCCCGCCGAGCAGAGAGCCCGATGTGGGGCTTAATCCCAAGACCCTGAGATCATGACCTGAGCCAAAGGCAGAGGCTTTAACCCACTCAGCCACCCAGGCGCCCCCCCCCCCAGAGTGCTTTTCTGCTCCCCTTACCTGCATTTTAGAGATGGCATGGCTCAAGTCTAGGGATTAGTCTCCTGGATTACACTCGCCCCATCTTCAGTGACCAAAAAAGATGCTAATGATTGTTCTCATCAGTTAATTAATTTGCATCGACCTGTTCTTGCTCTCTCACCAGTCCCCCTTGCCTGGATTAGGATTGCAGGGCAGATGTTGTAAGGGGGAACATTCCAGAAGGTTGTGTTTCACCTAAGGCAGATTGAGGCAACCCGGAGGTCCCCTTTGTTCGGCGGATGGGGGCGGGTGGGTGGGGTGATTTAGGGCCTTTCGGTTTGCTTTGTGTGGTTCCAGTGTGCTCTGGCTGGCCTTGCCCGCGCTGTATGATGAAGAACATAATCGTACGTCAGATTCTGAAGCTGAAAGAGCAGCCCAAGCACTTGAGACCTTGTTATCAGGCTAAATGGGTTTCTGGGAAAACTGACGTCACTCTCCCTGCCCCCCCTCCCCCAGTCCGTAAAGCTCTTGTTTATGTGTCATTTGTCTCTCTGCTCTCCTTTGTGTCTGCAAGAAGTTGTAATTCACCAGGGGAAGGTGGAATTAACTCGGGAGACCTTGGGTCTGCTTTCCAGAATCAGTTGAAGGTCACCATGGCTAGTTAGGTAACATCATTACTGACTTAACACAGGCCATGGAGTTGTTGGATAGGACCCTTCTTTGGCCATGCATGCCGCTTGGAAGTTCGGCTCTTGGGTGTGCAATCTAGTCCCATCCCACCTGAATGAACCCCATGAAGAGTCTGTCTGGCAAGACCGTTTCTCCATTGTGTCCACGCGTTGACTTTTGACCGATAAGTGTCTGGCACTGTGGCTAGCCCTGGTGAACTTGGCAAAAAAAAAAAAAAAAGTAGCGGACATAATCCCTGGCTTTTATTTTTTTCTTTAAGATTTTATTTATTTATTTGAGAGACAGAGATATCGAGAGAGAGCATGAGTGGGGAGGAGAAGGAGGAGAAGCCGACTCCCCGCTGAGCAGGGAGCCCTGATTCGGGACTTGATTCCAGGACCCTGGGATCATGACCCGAGCCGAAGGCAGACGCCTAACCGACTGAGCCACCCAGGCGCCCCTGAGACGTGTATTTTGATGGGTTCCAAACAGCACCTGGTAGAGGCAACTTGTTTGATTGCTATCAATTCATTATTGTGGTTGTGTTTGAAAACATTGTTTTAAAGGTTTTATTTATTTATTTATTTGATAGAGAGAGAGAGAGCATGAGTAGGGTGCGGGAGCTGCAGAGGGAGAGGGAGAAGCAGACTCCCCGCTGAGTAGGGAGCCCGATGCAGGACTCGATCCCTGGACCCCGGGATCATGACCTGAGCCAAAGGCAGACACATAACCGACTGAGCCACCCAGGCGCCCAGTTCCTGGCTTTTAAGTTTATGGTCTAGTTGGAGAGACAGACTGTGGACACTGTGAAATAATTAGAGAACTTTAGAAGATTCTTGGGCTGTCCCCACTCACACTGCCCCTGCCTGTGTGGTGACTCAGGCTGCTATTAATATATACTCTTTGAGGTTACATGACTTGTCCAAGGTCACCTAGAAAGGCACAGCCCAGTAAGCTTCAGGGGCTGCATCTTCTGGCTTTTTCATTGAGCTGTTTCTTTCAGCGTTTCATTTTGGGGTCCAGACTGTTAAGTGCTGGCCTGTAGGAGGAACAGCTCATTGAGTCTGGCTTGAACCAGTCCCCCAAGGTGGCCAGTGATGCTGTCCTCTGGTGGCAGCCGGGGAATGGTCTTTCTCCCTAATGAAAGATCTTGCAGGGACTAACTGTGCCTTACCCGGGCAACTGCCTACGGGCTGGGAGACGCCTGCCTCTGCATTCTGGTCTTGCTACCAAATGGCATTTAACCTCTATTCCCCCTGGAAGCTCCCTGCCTCACTAAAAGGAATATAGTACCCCAAGCAGGGAGAACAAAGCCCCAGTATATACCCATACCTCCACTGAGGATGCAGCACAGCAGGAAATTTACATGGCCGGGGCGCCTGGGTGGCTCAGACTGCTGAGTGGCCGCCTCTTCCTATCAGCTCAGGTCGTGATCTCAGGGTCATGGGATCAAGCCCCGCATGGGAGAGGGCTCCGTGCTCAGCGGGGAGTCTGCTCGAGATTCTCTCTCTGCCTCTGCCCTTCCCCCCCTCCTGCTCGCACACTCCTGCACTCTCTCTCTCTCTCAAATAAATAAATAAATCTTTAACCATAAAAAGAAAATTCACATGGCCCCCGATACTAAAAATTATTGAACCTAAACCAAGCTGACCTAAACCATTGCTGATCACGGTACCATTTTCTAACTTTTCTATGTGTTTGAGACTTTTCCAAAGAAAAAGCTGGGGGGTGGGAAATGACAATGTCCCCTACCCCCAAAGGCATATGGCCCCTTCCCTCAGGGAGTTTACCATCTAGTAGTGGAGGCAGACTTAAATAACTATATAATTATCAGTACTATGCAGCTGAGCTGTTGCCTGCTGTAAAAATTCATTACCAGTGGACCCAACCCAGCCTCCAGTGGGGGCGGTGGGTGACCAGAAAGGCCTCCTGAGGGCTTCAGCTAAGAAAGCGGGTGGGTGTGAAGATAGGGGAGCTCTCACTGTGATTCTGGGCTGGGGGCATTTCATTTGTTCATTCACGCACTTCCCTTCTCATTCATTCCTTCACCGGGTGTTGATCCAGCACGCGCTCTGCCAGGCCCTGGGCCAGGTGCTGGGAGGGGGGCGGGGTATGTGGTGCCCAAGGCACACAGGACCCTACCCTCTGAGAGCTTCCAGATGATAGGCAGGAGTCGGCCCGTTTCCTTTCGTTTCCTAAATCCTGGAAGTGCTGAGTGTTAGCAGTGTTCTTATTACAAAACTGCATTACAGCTGAGCGATTTGTCTGTATAGTATAATGAGATTTTGATCCGCAGTCATGTGCATAGCATTTACCTTGCAGAGCCTCTGCTGTAAATTTTCTGTTAATTGCGGGCTTTGTTGCCCAGCCCGGTCCCTCCCTTTGTGCGCTGTAAGGGAACAAACCCAGTTGCTGGCGCCTGAGCAAAACTAATTAGGAAGATAAGTCCCCCCGGAAAAAGGTATTCCCAAACCAAATAGCACTGATCTCTAGACTTGCCTGGGTTTCTGGATTATCAGAGCCATGGTTTCGTATTAGCGCGAACAATTGAGAAGGGCTTTTAAGTGACATGTACTTTTAAGACCACAGTCAAGAAAAAAAAAAAAAAAAAAGACCACAGTCAAGAAAGAGAAGAAGAGAAAGGGAAGAGAATACCATGGATAAGCGGAACAGGTTTCTTTCAATGGTCTCCTAACGCTTTCATCTCCATTTCCCGGACGGGTGTTCGTGTTTTCTTCTTTTATGGGTACAGGGAGACCAAGGGACTTAGTCCAAAGTGTTAGTTAGTGTTGCTCAGTGGCTGAAACAACGCAAGCCACACCGGATGACACAGATTCGTTCAAAACAACCAAACCTGCCCTTTTCGTGAAGTTTCTAAGAAATAAAAATCCTGCCAGACCCTAAGTTCCCCCTCTCTGCACTGCATTCCTCCCCACCCCGGCGCACCCATGGGCTCAGTATCCTCGGGTGCCTTGAAGACTCCGTGATGGTGGAAAGATTCGCCGCTTCAATCCCAGATCGCGCAGTCATGGGTTACATGTGGGTTTTCTTTCTTTTTCTTGCTTCCCATATTGCTTTAAATAAAAATCTTGGAGCCACCAGCCGTGTAATGATGGATTATTTTAAGTAACGACTCGGGGTTGGTGGGGGGAGCCGAATAAATTAGAAACACAGACCCTTCCTCCTCCGTGTGGCAGGAGGAGGCTTCTGCTGCTGGGATTTGAAACCGTGGGTTTCTCCGCCGCCTGCAAGAGGAAGGAGGCCACATATGTGCTCGAGGAGGGTGAGAATTACGCCGCGTGCTCTCTGCTGACCCTGCACTTGGGTCATCTGTCCCACTCACGTAAGGGTGACTGGGGCAAAGATTTGCAGGCCTTTTCTGGGGGAGGGGGCGGGGAGACAGGATCAGGGCTCAGGTTTCTCCTGGCAGGGCCCCCTGTGACCCCTTAATGAAGGCCCTGGGGTTTCTGACCCTGAGGAGGTGCGAGGCGGTGCTGAGTTTCCTTTCCCAGCGGAGGCCCTGGCTCTGAACACCGGAGCGGAGGCAGGAACTGGGTTTTCTTAGATCCACTTTAAGTGAGACCAGATGGAGGTGGAGGCAAATTCAGGCTCCCCAGAGGACGGTTGGGCATTCATGCAGAGGCCTTTTCTTTTCTTTTTTTTTAAAAGCAGATTAGAGATAACAGTCGCCAGAACGCCCCGAAAACTCTGTTTAAAGAGCCTGGCCAGGAGGGAATCTGTCTTTATGTGGGAAAGGTGACCCTGTGCCAGCAGGATGGCCCCTGGCCTGAGGTGGAACTGGTTTTTATCTAGAATCTGGCTAGTTGCGTTAGGTCGCCCTGACGCTCAGGTTTAGCTAAGCCCAAGTCAGAGCGCCTCAGTGGCCTTCCGGGAGCCAGACCCACCTCGGTGAGCAGAAACGGGTCCAGGTCGTGATCTGCGACCCTCGTCCCTTTTGACTGTCTTGAAGCCACAAGCCTGATGCCCCCAGAACTTTAGCAGCTTGAAGGACTATACCTGCCAACTTGGAGTCAAGCTTTCCCACCGGAAAGCGGCCCTGGGCTCGCCAGGCCCGGAGCCCCGCGCCGCACCGCTCTCTGCCCCGGAATCCCTCCGAGACTCTGGACAGGTCACTTCCTCTCTCTGAGGCTCTGTTTCGCCTTTTGTAAAACGAGCGGGTCGGAGTAGGTGAGCCTTCAGGCCATGAGCGGCTCTGACGCTGTAGGGTCCTTCTGTTTCCTTCTTCAGCTTAATTTCTCGTAGGCTCTATCTAGCCCGCTTCTGCTTCCGTCCGAGGTGACCCACTTGAACACCTCTTCCCTGCTTTGACTCCTCGAGCGAGCGAGCACGGTGGGGAGAGAGCTGGGGAAAAGGCAAGTCTGTGCTTTGAGCTCAGCAGGATCTCTGTAAACGGAACAGAAACAGATAGTCTGCCCATGTAGGTGTAGCTAGCTGTTGTCTTCCTATAAAGGTACATGACAGCTGAATTTCTGTCTATTTGAATCCCATTTCAAATGCACTAGGAGAGCTGGCCATTTAATAGAATCCTGCTGCGAATCCTTTTATAGAGTGAAAAGCCACTCAGAAACTGATCTGGCGTATTAAAATCCAGAGTTTCGTCTATTGGATTTGCCAAAAATGGACCTTCTCCCTGCATGGTAAAGAGGGGTTCCTTTGTGCCTCCTCAGGGTCCTGGAAGCTGCTCCCCCCACTGAAAGGCCCAGGTCGGCAAGACTTCTTTCTCCTTGGGGGCGCCTGGGTGGCTCAGTGGGTAAAAGCCTCTGCCTTCAGGCTCAGGTCATGATCTCAGGGTCCTGGGATCCAGCCCCGCATCGGGCTCTCTGCTCAGTGAGGAGCCTGCTTCCCCCCCCCACCTGCCTCTCTGCCTATTTGTGATCTCTCTCTGTCAAATAACAAACAAACAAACAAACAAATAAACAAAAGATGTTAATATTTAAAAAAAAAAAGACTTTCTCCTTGGAAAGCCCCCCCCACCACCACCACCAATGTCTCTCTCCCAATTCGGGGCATGGCTACTCTTGTCAGTTTCCTCTTAGCCTGGCTTAATGGGCAGGAGGGAAATCCTGACATTTGCCGTGGGAGGCACACCGGAGGGCTTTTTTTTTTTTTTTTTTTTACTCTCTGGGAACTTATCGTCGTTTTTGTGGGTCTTACGGCCGATAATACAGTGGCGTCCACTCCCCAGACTGGAGGCAGCCGAGAGGGCTCTGTGCCACCTGATCGCTACAGCAAGCAGTTTTGCTGGAGGTTTGAGGATGTGTGATTTGACTTCTGGTTCCCATGAATCCTTATAATAATAAGTTATACTGTATAATAATAAGTTATGTATATATAATGTTATAATAAGAATAATAATAGGGCTTTGTTCTATTATTGGTAGAATAAATGTTTACATACAATAAAACTGCCCCAAAGCAGACTAGTTAACCGGATTTTCTGATTATCTGTATGTAAAGCACCTTTCTCATAGCTTTGGTTGAAGATTTTGCCAAAATATCTGAGGCTACTTTCTTGCCTTGGAAAGTATCATTGTAGAGTCTTTAAAAAAAAAAAAAGACATTTCTATTCTGATTATAAGAGTAAAATCTGCCCCCCAAAAAGGTAAAAGATGCCTATTGTCGAAAATTTGGAAGACACAGAAAAGCAACAGTGCACACATTCTCTCCACCCAAAAGTAACTGGTTTTTTTTTTAAGATTTTATAATTTATTTGACCGGGGGGGGGGGGAACACAAGCAGGAGACAAAGGGAGAGGGAGAAGCAGGCTAGGACTAGCACATATTTTGTATGTTTATCTCTATGACACACTGTATTCTTACAATAAAATAAGCTAGAGAAAATAAAATGTTAAGGGGGGGGCGCCTAGGTGGCTCAGTTGGTTAAGAGTCCAACTCTTGATTTCGGCTCAGGTCATGATCTCAGGGTCATGAGATCAAGTCCCACATCGACTCCGCCCTCGGTGCGGAGTCCTTGCTCAGCTGGGAGTCCCCCTGAGATTTTCTCTCTCTCTCTCTCTCCCTCTGCCTCCCCTCCCCCGCTCTCTCTCTAATAAATAAATAAATAAAATCCTAAAAAAAAGAGAAAACCATAAGGAAGGGAAAACACATTTACAGACCTGTTTTGTATTTATGGGGGAAAAGAAATCCATGTATAAGTGGACCTAGGCAGTTCAAACCACGCTGTTCAAGGGTCAACCGTATATTCTTCCAAGATTTAAAAAATACATTTAGGTGGGGCGTCTGGGTGGCTCAGTCGTTGAGCGTCTGCCTTCGGCTCAGGTTGTGATAGCGGAATTCTGGGATCAAGCCCCACATCGGGCTCCCTGCTCAGTGGGAAGCCTGCCTCTCCCTATCTCACTTCCCCTGCTCGTGTCCCTCTCTCAATGTGTCTCTCTCTGTCAAATAAATAAATAAAATCTTTAAAAATACATATACACTTTTCCCTGAGATTGGAATGATCCTGTATATATAAGATTTTGTTTTGTTTTGTTTTGTTTTGTTACTTGCCTATTTGGTGATCATTTTCCCATGTCACTGAATATTCTTAGAAAATGTTTTTATCAGCTGCTTAATATTCCATTGTGCACCATTGAACTATTTGCATCCTGAGGGCTGCAGGGTCTATCAAAAGTTGGTATTTGGGGTGCCTGGGGGGCCCCGTCAGTTAAGCTCCAGCTCTTGATTTGGCCTCAGGTCATGATCTCAGGGTGGTGAGATCAAGCCCCGAGTCGGGCTCTGTGCTGGGCGTGGAGCCTGCTTCAGATTCGCTCTCTCCCTCTCCCTCTGCCCCCCTCCCAAAGATCGGCATTCAAGGCTGGGATGGAGACGGAGAGGGGAAAGGTGTGAGAGATCAGGCCCACCAGGAATTGACAGGGGAGACTGCTGGAGTGAATCCTATTTCCAGTGTATCTACAACGTGAAGAGGCCAGAGGACACAGTTTAGGGAAAGACCAGTCACCAATGATGAGTTCCAGCCTTTTTTTTTGGTCTCATACTCCCGTACTTCTTTATTTAAGTCATCTCTACCTCCAACGTGGGGCTTGAACCCACGACCCTGAGATCAAGAGTCCCATGCTCTACCCACTGAGCCAGCCAGGCGCCTTGTTTTGGTTTCCTTCTTGAATATGTCAGCTACTAACTCAGCCACCCCAACTCGAAACTGAGGCAGGAAACTCCATTGACACAGACGTACCCTCAGTTCCCAGAGGCCTCGAGTACCGCTTGCTCCCTGCCAAGGTTGGAAGAGGGATGGGGGGGTGGTGGGAGGGGGACAAGGGGGCAGGGGTTGCCCAGCGGGGTGCTTATGGGGCTCTTTATTTTCAGAATACCAGCAGTAGGAGCAAGTTGCACAGCTGGAACGGCCATAACTCCTTCTTCGTAACATGAACCTTTGAATATTCAATTAAAAAATGAAATTGGTGTGTCCCTAGGGGAGGAGGCGGAAGAGAAAGAGAGCGGTGTTTCTGCCCGTGATATGAAATGTGGTATAACGTATTTCAAACCGCAGGTGACTGCAGATGGGGAGAAAACAGGAAATGTAATTGGGGAGGGGAGAGGAGAGGGGGCTCTCCCAATTCTCAGGAGCACGCTTTCATTTTGCCTTCCTTTTAGCTCTTCTCAGACTCGGCATCCTAATTACCCCTGCTGCATAGCTGAGTGAGAGCTCTCTTTTCTTGTATTAAAAATGTTTTTAAATGACACGGGTAGTGTGTGAATACATTCATGCTGTAAAAGGATCAAACAATACGGAAGCATACTGACTAGCCCCCTGTGGGAGCCCCCGTTTCCGCGTCGCTCCCCTGAGGTAGCCACCGATGTTCCTGGGTTTGCTGGAATCCTTTCTTGGCTCCTTTCTGTGCATTTGCATCCATTTATGTGCAAGCACACACATAGCGGGCCTTTTTTTTTTTTTTTGGCGCACGTGGCCTCCCCCTGTGCTACTTGCTCTACGACCTCTTTTTTCTACATTAGAATATGTCTTGGAGATACTTGCATCGGAACATACAGACCTGCTTCATTCTTCTTCCTTTTTAAGGATTTGTTTATGTATCTAATTTATTATTTTTTAAAGATTTTATTTTATTTATCGGACAGAGAGAGAGCACAAGTAGGGGGAGCAGCAGGCAGAGGGAGAGAGACAAGCAGGCTCCTCCCTGAGCAGGGAGCCCAACTCGGGACTCAATCCCAGGACCTTGGGATCATGACCTGAGCCGAAGGCAGCTGCTTAACTGACTGAGCTGCCCAGGCGCCCCTATTTATTTATTTATTTATTTATTTTAGAAACAGAGAGAGAGAGGGGGAGAGAGAGCACGTGAGTGGGGGAGGGCAGAGAAAGAGGGAGAGCGAGAACCTCAAGCAGGCTCCCCGCTGAGTGCAGAGGGGCTGATGTGGGGCTCGATCCCACGACCCTGAGATCACAACCTGAGCAGAAACCAAGAGTCGGGTGCTCAACAAACTGAGCCACCAGGCGCCCCAAGACCTACCGCATTCTTTTTAATGGCTGCAGAATATTCTAGAATATGCATGTACCATAATTTAGTTAAATATTTTTTATTTTCAGACTTTCATGGGTTCCCCCCCCCCCAGTTTTTCAGTATCGTCATCAATTCTGTAATGAAGTTCCTTGTACATGGATCTTCTTTTTTTTTGAAAGGCCCATCTCCTGTCACCCTGCAACCTCCCCCTGGGAATTCTGCAGAGTAGATTCCCAGGGGGAGGTTGCAGGGTGACAGGAGATGGGCCTTTCAAAAAAAAAAAAAACAGATTTTATTGATTTATTTGAGAGAGAGAGAGAGCATGAGAGCATACAAGTCGGGGGATGAGCAGAGGGGGAGGGAGAAGCAGACTCCCCGCTGAGCAGGGAGCCCGATGCAGGGCTCTATCCCAGGACCCTGGGATCATGACATGAGCTGAAGGCAGATGCCACCCAGGTGCCCCAGAGATAGGTGACGATGATAATTTCATATATTAGAGTTGAGCCAAGTTGTCAATTCCATAGTCTCATGTGCACATTGTAATCCAGGCAATGTTCAGTTAATTGCAATCAGAGTAATTAAGACCTCAATTAATCAGGCTACCTTAAGGAGAAGGAGGAAAGAGATAAGAGAGCAGAGCTTTAATGAGGGAGGGGGCAGAAACTTCCAGGGACTGTCCTGGAGTCAGTGTACATTCAGTCCAATGTCCTTTTTACCTCTACATATTTAGCTCTGAACAATGAGGACTAATACTCATAATGATGACCTTGACATCTCATAAGATTTATCAAAACAAGAGTCAATGGTGCTCGCTAGACAGGATTTCCTAAAGCAGGAAATATATACACAAATATATTTTTGACACTTTCTCAACTATAAGCACTGAGACAAAAAGTTTGCTTCTTAAATTTTAGCAAGAAAAACACAGTAACCAGCTCCCATGTCCCCTCGTCCCTAAATCTTCCAGTTAATTTCTGTGTATTGGATGGACACTAGGTAAAAAGATGCAGAAGAGAAGGATTCTAAAGTCACCAAATTCACCTAATTCCAGATTAATGGTTATTTCTCTGTAATTCTTCCTGACTTCAACTTTGGCCTCTGGTGCTAGAAAAAACTATTGGATCATGTCTTATTTTTCTGATCATTTCCCTTTCATGGAAGAATCCTTTTCATCCTCCCATTTTTTACTTGCGGGCATTTCCTATATTCAATCTCCAGCTCTTTTCAGTACTATCTCTTGGAGAACACATCCAGCTTCATACCTCCTACTCCTAAATTCATACCCCAGTCCTGAATTCTCCTTGAGCCTACAGTCCCATATGGGTAAGTAATTGTTGGATTTCTTCTCCTGCATATCTCACCAGAAAATCAAAACTGTCTTATTTTCCTTAACATACAAAATGCTTTGGGGCACCTGGGTGGCTCAGTCGGTTAAGTGTCCAACTCTTGATTTCAGCTCAGGTCGTGATCTCAGGGTCCTGGGATCGAGCCCTGCATTGGACTCTGGGCTCAGCTCTGAGTCTACTTGGCCCTCTCCCTCTTTTCCTCTCCAGGCTCATGCTCTTGCTCTTTCTCTCTCTCAAATAAACAAATAAATAAATATCTTTAAAAAACATGCTTTTACAAATCCAGAAGACAGAGACAAACACTAATTTAAAAAAATTTTAATTTTGATTTAAAAAAATGGGCAAGGACATAAATAGGCAACTCACATATTTGTGTACATTATACATAATACATGTATAGAGTTGAACAATAAAAAGAATGTTCGCCTTCACTAATACAATGCAAATTAAACATTGTGGTGCCGTTGTTCAATGGTTCCTTTCGCAGTGGTTAAAAAGCCTCAGAAACTTAGTGTTGGTCTAAGTAGAGGTAAACAGACCCTCTCGCATATTGGTGGCAGAAATAGATGTTTGTACTATTCTCTATTGAATGATTTCGCAGCATGTGCCAAAGTATTTCAAATGTGTGTGCCCTTGGACCCAGTGGGCTTCAATTCTAGGAATTTAACTTCAGACAATCACCAAAGATCTATGCAAACCTGTATGAATGAGAATTATTGTTTCTATTGTTTAAAACTTGGAAACATGCGGAATGTCTAGCAGTAGAAGATTGGTTTAGTGGAATGCTATGTGGCCAATACGAATAGTGTTTTAGAAGTATGCTTAAGGGGCGCCTGGGTGCCTCGGTGGGTTGAGGCCTCTGCCTTCAGCTCGGGTCGTGATCTCGGGGTCCTGGGATTGAGCCCCATGTTGGGCTCTCTGCTCAGCGGGGAGCCTGCTTCCTCCTCTCTCTCTGCCTGCCTCTCTGCCTACTTGTGATCTCTCTCTCTCTCTCTCTCAAAGGAATAAATAAAATCTTTAAAGAAAAGAAGAAGTATGCTTAATTTCTCAAGAAAACATCCACACTCTATTAAGCGTCGGGCTATGAACAGGAATATACAGAATTATCCCTATTTTGTAGGAAACAAAAGGTATACAGACTGGAGGGAAACACATATGAATGTTATGAGTGTTTGTTGTTTTGTCCTTTATCATTTTCCCTGTGTTCTAAAATTTCTACAGCAAACGTTGCTTGCTTTTTAGAAAATAAAAACTCCCATAAATGTAATGTTTCCCGAATAGCTTATTTAAAACCAGAATCCTCCATTTCCCTACTAAGCAAGCACCCTTTCCTGGCTTCTCTCTTTTCTGCCCGTGGTACCACCAATCCAGGCTCCCAGGCTCAGAACCTTGTAGTCTTGGGGCGTTGATGGCCCCCTCACCCCCACTTACTCGATCACTGATGGAGCCATCACCCTTCCTGAGGACATCTCTCGAGTCCGTTCCTCCCTCCCGAGTCTCACGTCAGAGCAGCTCAGCTCAAGCAGCATTTTTTGGCATCGTGCCTGGATGTCACTCTGCCAGGTTCATGTTAGTGGAGTCATCTGTCTTCCTGCCTCAGCTCCCTCGCTCCCCCAATCAATCAAACATCCCGCAGCTGGAATGATCTTTCGAAAAACGCTACTTGTACCATGGCTCTCCCTGCTCGAAATACTCAAAGGGCCCCCCAAACGCCGTTGCCTAGGGAATAAAACCCATACTCTTTCTTCTGATACTTAGGGCTCTTTACAGCACTGTGCTAGGTGGGAGTTAACAGTGGCGGGCTCGGGGCGGTGGGGGGCCATGGGAGGTTCTGGGTGAGTTGTTCACAATGAAGGAAGTCTTTAGGAATAAGGTGTGGAGGGGCGCCTGGGTGGCTGGCTCAGTCGGCTAAGCATCGACTCTTTTTTTTTTTAAATTTTTTTATTAACATATAATGTATTATTTACCCCAGGGTACATGTCTGTGAATCATCAGGCTTACACATTTCACAGCATTTAAGCATCGACTCTTGATTTCGGCTCAGGTCATGATCTCAGGGTTGTGAGATGGAGCCCTGCAGTGAGCTCTCTGTAGGGCTCCGCACTGGGCGTGGAGCCTGCTTACGATTCTCTCTCTCCCTCTCTCCCTGCACCTCTTCCCCACCTCTTGCTCTCTCTCTCTCTAAAAAAAAAAAAGAAAGAAAAAAAAATAAAAAAAATAAAAAGAAAGAAAGAAAGAAAGAAAGGGCGCCTGGGTGGCTCAGTGGGTTAAAGCCTCTGCCTTTGGCTCAGGTCATGATCTCAGGGTCCTGGGGTCGAGCCCCTCATCGGGCTCTCTGCTCAGCAGGGAGCCTGCTTCCGCCTCTCTCTCTGCCTGCCTCTCTGCCTACTTGTCATCTCTCTCTCTCTCTCTGTCAAATAAATAAATAAAATCTTTTAAGAAAAAAAAGAAAATCTGTCAAAAGATTCTGTCTGCCCCTCCCCCCCTCTTTTTTCAAAAGATTTAGCTGTTCACTTATTTTAGAGAGAGGGAGTGCTGGGGTGGGGGGCAGAGGGGGAGGGAGAGAGAAACCCAAGTAGACTGTGCACCTGGCGTGGAGACTGACGCGGGGCTCGATCCCATGACTCAGAGATCAGACCTGAGCTGAAACCAAGAGTCCAACGCTCAACCCACTGAGCCATGCAGGCGACCCTCTCTCCCTCTCGTAATAACAATAATTATAAAAAAAATAAGAAGAAGAGGAGGAGTGCCTGGGTGGTTCAGTCAGTTAAACATCTGTCTTTGGCTCAGGTCCTGGGGTCCTGGTATCAAGCCCCGTGAGGAGCTCCCTGCTCCGCGGGCAGTCTGCTTCTCCCTCTCCCTCTGTTGCTCCCCCCTGCTCATGCTCTCTCCCTCTCTGTCTCTCTGTGTCAATAAAGGAGAGGCATTCTCCCCATGTCTCCACTATGTTCAGTTTGAAAATTCCCTTTCCTCTCCTTTTGGCGCTTGGACCAGAGGCCAGAGTTTCATGGTGCTGAATTTGGAGACAGGAAGTGGCAGTCAGGGGCGATAAAATATGGCTCAGGAAACCTCAGGTCCGAGCGTGTCTCAATTTCCGATGCCTGCTACGTAGGAAGACCCGTGGAGAAGGCGTATTTTGGCTCTTAAGTCCCTGTCTCCCCTGTGGTGTCGAGGACCAAGAACAACCGGTGGGAAGCTGACATCTTCGTTTGTTGGCTTTAAGAAAAAAAAGGAGGAAGGGGTGAGGGAAGGAGGAAGGGGTGTATGTAGAACCAGCCCCCGAGGGCTGGGGCCCACGCACGAAACCCAGCTGTTTGCAGGTGCCCCTCTGGGGCCCGGGAGACGCCAACTCAGACAGAACGATGGCATATGCTTGTGTGTCAGGAATACTCCGCTGGGAGTGCGTGGGGTGAGACGTGTGAGGGTAATGACCTTTCCAGATGGCAGTCCCGGCCCCAGCCCTGTCTCTCGCTCTTGGAAGACCCAGTAGCACGACTGGGTGGAGGGGCTACCTGGGCCCCCATTCTGGCAACAGCAGCTGCTGAGGGGCTCAGCCCATCCATCTCCGGGTGCAAATGCACACTCAGGGACTTAGCCTGAAAGCAGGTGCAGGCAAGCAGGTGCCGCCCACTAGCACAGCCCGGGATGCTGGGGCGGGCCCCCTGACACGGACCATGCCCTTCCCGGCTCGCGCTGGGTACCTTTCTGGTTCCTCGAAATCTTGGCGTGGCCCCCACCCAGCAGAAGCTCCGATGCCTTACATCGCCCATAGCTCTTTTCGAACTACTTCTGGCTGCCCTTCTCTCTTCCCCGGGGGCCACGGACAGTTAGCGCTTTCCTTGAGTACATGCAGCCCCCACCCCTCCTCGGAAGCCTGCCCCAGCTTGAGGCTCTTCCTGTTTTGCAAAACCATTAACAGTAAGAAGCGCTGGGGCTAGCAGGTGAAGCAAGGGCCCTGTGCTTTCCAGGCTGGGAATGGCCTGGCTGACCCCCCTGGAGACCAGGAAACTGGAGGGGGAGCACGGAGACAGCTCTCTCAAGCTGGGGGGATCCCCAAGTGTCCCATGGCGTCACGTGTTATTTGGGGAGTCCGAGGGAGAGGGGTAACGTCGCCGAGCCCTAGCAGGAGCAGCTTCCGTCGATGGGAGGCTCCCCACGCACCGGGCGCCACGCCCAGCGCCCTCAGACCGGTGGCCCGTGTGATCCTCACCCACGTCCTATGAGCTAGTGGCTGCTTGTCCCTGACTTTACAGATGGGGAAACTCTGAGGACTTAAGTAACTTGTCCCAGGGCAGAAGGTGAAGGGGGTGGGACTCTCACTGAGTCTCATTTCCAAGCCTAGTCTTTTGTCCTTTACAGTGCGCCACCTTTGTGGTCGCGCCACCCCCCACCCCATGGCCTGGAGAGAGGAGGACTTGCTCTCTGAAGGCCTTTTGTAATATTTACCGGACGCTAAGGCACGGACCGGGCCTTGCGTGAAGCTCGTTCGAGTCCCCCGACCACCTGTCAGCTCGAGGCTCTTTAGCTCATCGGACAGATGAGCAAGGAGCCGGAGTCACGGGGAGATGACCCGGCTTTTCAGCGGTTGCGTGGAGCGAAACCCCACGTCCGTGAACCTCATCCCCTGACCCCGCTCGAGAACCCATGTCTTCTAAGGCAGCAGGCCTTTCTGCTCCAGGGCGGGCGGGGGGAGCTAAGGGAAGACGGGGCGGGGGGGGGGGCACCGGGCCTGGCGGGGTTTGGGGGGGGACCACTTCCTCGCTTGCAGGTCATTTGGATGAGAAGGGAGAACCCAGACTGCTTTTAAGCACATTTTTGTTTTCTCCCCTCTCTCCCTCCCCTCCCAAATCAGGGTGAAGGCTGCCGCACGGTCCCCCTGGCTGGACACGTAGGGTTTGACAGCTTGCCCGACCAGCTGGTGAATAAGTCCGTCAGCGAGGGCTTCTGCTTCAACATCCTGTGCGTGGGTGAGTATTTCCACAGCAGGAAACGCTATTACAGAATATGGATCCTTTAATGGCTGCATGTGGCTTGGCAGGTAATTAGGTTCAATACTGTGTCATTCTGGTCGATTTGCAAAAGTGTCTTCCTCCTTCTTCCTCTTTTATCCCTCTGTTTGTGGGCGGCCGGGCGGTGATGATATTTTTCCCTGCTCAGACCAGAACACGGGCTGGACCTTGGGGGGGAAACTGAGCCGCGTGACACCCAGTGGAAATTTTTGTAAGGGAGCTGGCTGGCTCAGCTGCGGTGGTCAAGTTCACTTGGACTTCAGGAAGTAGGAGCCAGGGCAGGACTAGGAGGGGTGTTGACGGCTGTGGAAGGGTGCCTTCCCACCGGCTGTGGGCGGTGGGCTGGGTCTCTTTCCTCTGCAGCCCTGCAATGCTCTGAACAGTCTGAGTTCAAGGGTGCGAAAGTTCTTTTCTTCCCTTTGAGCATATCTACACCCAGGGACACCTGGGTGGCTCAGTTGGTTAAACTTCTGCCTTCGGCTCAGGTCATGATCCCAGGGTCCTGGGATCGAATCCCTCGTCGGGCTCCCTGCTCAGTGGGAAGCCTGCCTCTCCCTCTGCCTGCCGCTCCCCCTGCTTGTGCTCTCTCTCTCTGACCAATAAATAAATAAAAAATTTAAAAAAAAGCTTATCTCCACATGGACCTTTAGTCTCAAATGTGGGAACCAGGCGTTCGTCACCTCTCATGTGCTAATCACAGCGCCAAAAGAGTTCCGTAACGTTTGTGAGATGAATGAATGAGTTAATCCCACGGGCACCATTCGTTCTGTTTCTCAAACATTTTCCCATAGTAGCAATTCGAGTCCTTCCTGGGACTCTGTGGAGTGGGCAGGGTGAGCACCATTTGTATCTTCCCGGAGCGGATGGAGACCCAGACATTTGGGGAGGACAAGAGACTTGACCGAGGCGATGCAGAGCAAGTGGCGGAGTGTGGACAAGTCCCCAGGTCTGGCTGTGACCCCTCGACCCTCCCATGGCTTCCCTAACTGCTGCCAGCGACATCTCTTGAGAACACAAGGGCACTTTGGAAACGGTCAGGCACCAGCCAAATAAATACGAGGAAACAGTAGTTCCTTGACATTCTTTAAGAATCTCTCCTTAGACCTTCCAAAGTCCCAAATTTGCAAACACAATCACAGCATATGATTTTCACTCTATTGTGCAGCAAAGTCTACCTGCACATTTTCAGCGCCCTGCTTCCAAGCCTTAATGACTCTAAATACTATAATAGAGCCCGTTTTCCCGCTGGTTGGAACACTCACACACCCTTGCTGATTGCCTTTTCTTATTTTTCTAGAGAGTGTATGAGGAATTCATTCATGTTGAGGCCCCAAACCCCCTCTGAATTGGATATTTTACTCTTTAATGTCATCTAAAGTTCTGTTTTCTAACTAGGGTCATTCATTTTCGTGGACTCTTTCTTTTTCTCCATCCTTGGTGCTCTCTTTCTTTTTTAAGATTTTATTTATTTATTAGACAGAGAGAGAGAGAGCGCGCGGGAGAGAGAGAGAGAGAGAGCACAAGCAGGGGGAGCGGCAGGCAGAGGGAGAAGCAGGCTTCCCACTGAGCAGGGAGCCCGACGAGGGATTCGATCCCAGGACCCTGGGATCATGACCTGAGCCGAAGGCAGAAGTTTAACCGACTGAGCCACCCAGGGGCCCTCTTAGCACTCTTTCTCGATCATTTCCTGTAGGAGAATAACTGGGCGCTCAGGGACGAGTAGAAAATAAGAGGCCACTTCTCAGTGTGGATGACTGGCAATCAGCTAGGCTCGCTCAGCGCCCGAATGACTCACTCCCACATGTCAGCTTGGGAACCCAGGAGATGACAATATGGGCTTCGCAGGATTACATTCCGTGGGCCTTGGCATCCAGAGCTAGGCCCGCAATTCTTCCAATGCCAGAAGTCTACTACTTGTGGTTATGATGCGATGCTATTAGGAGGAGGACACAAAATAAATAGAAGCCACCGTGATCAGCCTCGAGATGCTATCACGTCCAATATCAGCACTGCCAAATCACTCCGATCTCTGGCCCTTGGCCAACTTACTTCGCATAATATTTGATTCCTGAAAAATTTCCGCACAAACATATTGGATTCCCTTGGCATCCCTCCCAGAGCTTGGTATGACCCGCACTGAAGCTGAGAGCTCAGAAGTGACTTGAGGGACGCACCCTCATCAGCCTTCCAACAAGGTGCCATCAGGGCCAGCGACTAGGAGGGAGGGGGGGAGGGAGGCCACAGAAATCGGAATGGCTCTCCAATGGCCAGAAGTGCAGTGCGATTGGACCCGGGACCATGGGCTCCCCCAGGGCCCTGAAGAGGAGGCAGCCAAGCTCAAGGCAAAGCGAGTGGGAGAAATAGCAAACCCTGGTCCTCAAGTTCCCACCTGTGGCTCGCATGCACTTCTGGGGGTAGAATTGCTCCACCTCCCAGACCCTTCAAGAGGGGAGGGGCAGGAAGGAGATCCTCACCGCCAAAGAGTCAGTCCCTCTTTTTCTGCAGCACCTTCCAAGTCCCTGGAAATCGCCCTAGTAGCCCCCGTCTTGGTGCTGCGGGGGTGCACAGTGGATGCCCCCACCTGGACAGGGTTCGCTTCGTTCCTCATCCCTGATCCAACTGAGCCGGCAGCCCATGCCTCCTGCTCTCCGTCTGTTCTTACAACCCTGTCATTGCTCAGAGAACCCGCAAAATTGGGCCAAGGTCATGAGCGGTTTAGACGGGCTCTCAGGCTGCAATCTCAAGCCCAGCCTCGGGACTGGGTACTGTCACCGGCTTGGCCAAGGGTCCGTAGCTTGCGTGCGGGAGGTGATCTTTTCTCCCGCAGGACTTTCGGTGGCCATTCCTTCAGTCCTACGGCTAGTGCCTAACTATCAGGTTTACTCCTGTAATGACTGTTCTCAGTCGAGTGTGTTTAGGCCGAGACTATGTTCCCCCGAAGGATTTTCTCTTCTTTTCTTATAGGGCATGTTAAGGGCGAACTGATGGTAGCACTAGCTGCGATTATGAACAGAGCCCTAGGACATTTGGATCACAGCATCGTTTATCTGGGTGCTGGGCTGCTGGCCGTAGGGGTCCAAGCCCCGGCAGAGTGAGTACCCCCCACCCTGATGTAGGTGTGTGCCCGTGAGCACAGGTGCGTGGTGGGACTGAGAGAAGTTTTGTGACTCCAGAGTCTAATTCATATGTAAGGCTACCAATAAATGGCACCCACAGTTATTATTTTTAGAGGGCATAATATGACTCCTCTGAAAGAGACTTTCTATGGTTGGTAATAATTACCGAGTGGGGTGAGGTTGCCCTCTCCCTCCCCCCCCCCTCCCCCACCCCAGACAAAAACCAGACACTAATCCCTTAGCTCTGGAAATGGCGAAGACCCCAGGATCCTAGATCTAGTGCAGGAGGCCTCAGTCGCCAGAACCAGCAGGACCAATGTCCTGGGGCCGGTTGCTCTTTTCTGCCGAGAAGGAGCTCCGGAGGGACGCCGCCCTCCGAATGTGCCAGCAACAGTGAGGAGTGCAGGGAGTCATAATGATAATATTTACTCTGAAGCTGCTCAGGATTCCAGGCTCAACTGGGCCGTGTTGAACTTGGAATAAAACACACACAAGAAGCAGATCTGCAAGAGGCTTGGGGGAGCCGGCTGCAGCACGCCCCCGGCGGCCAGGCCTCGGCAAGGTCAGGAAGGAGAAGAGGGCAAGGTTACAGGGAACCTAGACCAGTTCCTTCCCCGCACATTTTACAGATGAGGAAGGTGAGGAGGGCAGAGACTGGGCAGTGCGGCAAACTCACACGGCCGGCAAGCGGCTTGGCTAACCCCTCCGTAACCGAAAGACAAATAGTAATATCTACCTCCTAGGTTTACTGCGGGGAACAAATAAGGAAAGTTCCATATCACAGCTGTGCCTGGTACACAGTAAGTGCTTCAGAAGCCACTGCTATCATTATTATTAGTCCGAACCTGTTCGTTTTCTGGGGAATGCGTCTGGCCGGCAAAGGATGTGGACATTAGCAGCAGATGAGGAAAAAAGCCCGAGTAGAGAGGTCAAGAGTGGATTATCCCAGGCAGTGTAGCTTGAAAAAGCGGATCTCACATTACACGTTTTAAATGGAAACTCTTTTTTTAAACAAACCGGGTGTTTCCAGCATCCTGTCTCCATTAAGCCAAGCGAGATGGAATCTTCTGGGCCGGTGATGACAACCTTAAAAGGGTTAAGAAATCCCGCTGCTGTCGGAGGAGGAGGAGGGAGGAGGGAGGAGGAGAGAGAAATTGACCCCTGGGGACTCCCCGGGTTTCCTGCTGGAATCTGCCAAGTCCCCCACCTTCCTACAGGGGTGTGGAGTCCGCTGCCTGATCCTCCTGATGCTGGGCCCCCGGGGCAGCGTGGGAGGGGACCGCATCCCAGGCTCAGGCTGGGTCCGCGCCAACCACCAAGAGGGACCCCCTGCCCCGCAGGCTCCACACTGATGGCAAAGCGGGACGGGAGTCTCCACCGCTTGATTTTCTGTCCTTTTCTCAGGTTGCATTTATCAAAATTCCCTGGACACCCGCGAGTTCCTTTCTTCCACTCATTGTTGGGCATCCAATTTCCACAGCCCTTTTGTGTTGGCCGGCATTCGCGTGGTCATTTGCCCTGCCGCTCCCCTCCCTGCCCTGCCTGGCCGCCCTCCATCCCTCCAGCTGTGTGAACAGCAGCCGCCTGAGCCCCGGCCGCCTCCGGGCACGCCTGGGCTAGCTCCTCCGAGAAGCACGGGAAGACGCCCACAGCTGCAGTCTGAGGACCCTTGGGACCCGGGGCCAGGGAGCCAGCTCTGGGTGCGGGGGGGGGGGGGGGACAGGGCCCCAGCACTCTAGGAGCTGCGAAAGCTCACAGAACGGAAGGGGGGGTGGGGATGTACGTGGAAAGTTCATTAGGCACACACAAAGATGGGCTCAAATGGAGCTGGGACCTCCGTGCCCAGAGGGGAGGGTAGGGAGTCACCCCCGTGTCCCCACATCAGAGGCGCTTGTCCCTGCGTGATGGAGATGCACCCCCGCCTGGCGCGGGGAGGGGGGGTTGATACATTCCGATACTTGGCCAAATCTGTCACCTCCCATGGCAAAGGCCCCACCTCACCGAATTTTTCTGGAGACCCAAATACTTCCTGTTCCTTTAGGGAGGGGGGAAAAAGGAGAGCCTCTTCTGGGAGAATCTTGGCGGCTAATAGGTATAGCAGACCTCGGCTGGAAACCCGATCTGGGGGAGGGACCATTTCCCTGCACCCTGGCAATCCCGCACGCACGTCAGTCAGACCTGGCTTCGCAGCTGGGCTGGAGGGCTAGGGAGCCAGGCTGAGCTGAATGTGCTTCTTGTTCTCTCTCTCACCCATCGCTACACACACAGAAAGCTCTCATCGGTGACAGAGATTTGAAAAAGGATAAAAGGCGCGCAGGAGGCAAGGGCCCTTGGCATTTACACGTTGTGCGGCTCTAACCCTAGCTCTGGAGAGCAGAAGAGCAGGGTGGTCTAGAAGAGGCAATCCGGGGTGATTAGCTACTGAACCCTTTATTCCTGGCATTCCTGACTCCCTGGGGGGGGGACGGGGTGGAACCCCAAATATGGTTTGGATCCCTGAAGATGACAAGCCTCTAGCACCCAGCCCAGCTTGGGGCCTCCTGGCACATTCCTGCCCAACTCCCCGGCCACCAACTAACTCTCCTCCAACGTCTTCTTTCCCTGAAGACCCCTTGGTTCCTGGCAGTGGCTTGACCTCCCTCGGATTGCCCAGGAATGACCTCCAAAAAACCTTCGCTGGTCTCCACAGCCTTTCTGCCCCCTCCTCTCCCTTGGTGTGAAAGTCAAGACTGGAAATTCCAATGGTTTAATTTATTAGTATCCCGCAGCCTGTTAGTTAAACAAACAAATGACTGGTTTGTTTGAAATTCAAGAAGAAGAATGTGTGGCCTGCTAACTTCCCTCCCCATTAGCTAAAAATGGCCTCCCCACTGGGATACACATCCGGGCATGTGCAGAGCGCAGTCTGGGCCCGGCAGGGAGGTGAGGTGGCGACGAATACAAATACGAGAGGCTATTTATTTGCTGAGGGACCGCTGTCCCTTTCTTTTAAAATTGAAAACAACCCTTTAATTTTTATTGCAAAAGCTATGCATGTTCCCCCTAGAAAACTTGGAAAATACACAGAAGCATGAAGAGAGAAAGGAAAACCGCACATCACCCCCACCATGCGGTAATAGCCGTCTTGCTAAGAGTGTATTGTATGTCCTTCTGGACTTTTTGCAGGCATAACGGCTACCTCTCCATCACTGCCTGCAACAGAGTTTTCTTCTGACGATAAAAGCCATGCGTTTTCAACCTTCAAATGACACAAAAATAGGAAGACTGAAAGGAAAATTACCCAGGTTCCACTCTCCTGAGATGCTACCACTGATACGTTGATGGGTTCCTTCCAGTCTCTTCCACTTAACTGAGAGCCAACAGTCTATCTAGTTTTACACGCCCATCACTTAGTGTCTTACCACGTTCGTGCTCCCACATCATGAATATACACCCAAAACACATGTGGGGTCCTCAGGGCCGCTGTGGGAATGGACCATAATTTAATCTTTTGCTTTTCAGGGGAGACTGGTTTGGGCAAGTCTACCCTCATGGACACCCTGTTCAACACCAAGTTCGAGGGGGAGCCGGCCACCCACACGCAGCCGGGTGTCCAGCTCCGGTCCAACACCTACGACCTCCAGGAGAGCAACGTGGGGCTGAAGCTCACCATCGTTAGCACAGTGGGCTTTGGAGACCAGATCAACAAGGAGGACAGGTGAGGAAGGGGACGGGGTGTGGAGGCTGGTTGGGAGGCCACGGGGAGGAGCCCACTGCAGGGTCCTGCCTGGACCTCCTCCCAAAATGGCTGCAGACACGGCACAAGCGCCCCTCCCCCCACCCCAGGCTCCCGGTTTCCACCAACCATTCTAGTCCACACGCTCTGCCAAAAGAAAGGTGTCTTTCCGAGATACATGGCGCGGTCTCCATTCCATGTGGCAGACACGACTGAGCTCCTTGCCTTGTGCCCCAACAATCGAAAAAGGAATGACTTTGTCTCTGCCCTTGAGGCACTCGCAGGGGAGGCTGGTTTTGAACAAGTAAGTTCCATCGAGTGTGATACGCTCTGGGAAGGACAGGGTACGAAGAGGTAGAGGACGAGTAACAAGGGGCACACGAAGGAGACGACGGCCCGCTCCATGTGGGGAGGTCCGGGAGGCCTTGCCTCCTGAGCTGGCCCTTGAAGGATAGACTCTTTTGTTGCCAGACAGACAAGAAAACCGAGGGAAGGGCAGTCCGGGCTGGGGGAACGCTTGTAGAAAGGCAAAGAGGTGTGGAAGACTATGGAGTGTTCTAGGGATCTTTGGCTTGATCGGTTTAGCTAGCTCTGAGGCAGATGGGCTGTGGAGCTAATGAAGCTTAAGCTTCATGGCCCTCACTTATGCATAGGCCCTGCCAAGTTCCTGGAACTAATTTTTAGTCATAATGTTGTTTCGACTTTCTGGAGGGCCCTTCTAATTGCATAAGCTTGAGGTCCCGCAGTACCTGTGTCTGCCCCTGGGCTGGGGCTTGGCGCGAGTGAGGTTAAAGTCGGGGGAGATGAGCCTGAAGAGGGAAGCAAGAGTCAGGTCATGGGGAAATTTCTAGAATGTGCAGACATGGAGCCATTGAGAGGTTTTATGAAGTAGAATGAGACAGTCTTAAGGTGCCCGGGTGGCTCAATTGCTTAAGCATCTGCCTTTGGCTCAGGTCACAACCCGAGGGTCCTGGGATGGAGCCACGTTGCGGAGCCTGCTTCTCCCTCTGTCTGCCCTCTGTTTGTGCTCTCTCTCTCTCAAATAAATAAATAAAATCTTAAAAAAAAAAAAGAATGAGATAGCCTGATTGGCTTTGAAGTAGGTTCTTTGGAAGGGTAGGGAGGGCAGGAAGACCAATTAGGAGACTATTGGACCAATTAGATTGAGGCCAGAGGTAACACAGGTGCTGAGATAGGAAAGAGGAGGCAAGTTTGGTAAATATAGAGTAGGTAGAATCAACAGGACTCGGCAGAGACTTGGTGTGCAGTTGTGAAGGCAAAAGAAGGATCTAGAATGAAGCACAGATTTCTGGCTTTGGAGAGTGGACAAATGGTGGCAGCGTTCAATAGGAGAATTAATTTAGGTGCCTGGGTGGCTCAGTGGGTTAAAGCCTCTGCCTTCGGCTCAGGTCATGATCTCAGGGTCCTGGGATCGAGCCCCGCATCAGGCTCTCTGTTCAGAAGGAAGCCTGCTTTCCTCTCTCTCTCTACCTGGCTCTCTGCCTACTTGTGATTTCTCTCTCTGTGTCAAATAAATAAATAAAATCTTTAAAAAAATAGGAGAATTAATTTTGGACCTGTTGAGTTTGAGTTGTCTGTGAACTCCTGAGACCGCTGGTGACCTTCCGCAGTAGGCAGCTGAATATACAGGAGTTAGAGGTCAGCAGAGGGTCGACCCTGGAAATGTCGATGGGGGGGCAGAGGGTCCCTGGAAATGTCAGTGGGGTTGCCGACACACGTAAGATCACCCAGGGATCAGAGTGGAGCATGGTAAACACTGGGCTACAGACAGAAAGCTTAGGGTGTTAAGTCAGCAAACGGAGCAAAGGACACATTCTGGAAAGAGACCGAGCAGAAATATGCAGAGAGGTGGGATGAGAGACTGCGGGGGAGGGAGGTAGTTGAGAGTGGAGTGCGAAGGAGGAGTGGGGCGGGCGGCTCAGACACCGGGATGTGTTGAGGGCGGGGGTCAGGCGCCATGTGCATTTCACTAGACGTCACGTGGTTAGCACAATGCCCATCTCAGAAGGGGCCATTCATCATTTTGAGCAGTGTCTGTCCTTCCTTTGAGGATTCTCTTGCTCCTTAGCTGAACTGGATCCCCAGCTCTCCTATTTCTCCCTTGAAGTTCCAATTGCCATACCCATTTTCCGGAAAATGAGTAAATATATTTACCTTCTTAATAATTGAACTGAATTTTGTTTTTCATTGGAAATTCTAGACGGACACCTCTGCTTTTTATAGCTTTGCTTATTATGCTAATTTTGTTTGGTCGAGAATAAATTGGACCCTGGGGAAAGGGGATGGATATTTGGGGTTGTCTCGGCCGCAGATGGCTCGGGATCTTTTCAATTAAATTTCTCACAGTTCTTGGCAACATGTTTTAACATATCTGACATTGGAAACAGCTTTGGTAATGACGGTTTGGGAGGGCTGAGCTGATACGGCCCCTTAGAGGCTAATCTACTTCCATTACATTGGTAATATCCTTATTGTTTTTCCTGATTATAAACATGATGCATACTAATACAAAAATCAAATAATACAAACTCAAATAAGTAGAAATGAAAAGCCTCTCAGAAACTGGGCCGAAGAGCTGGGGCGGAGCAAGCTCCAGGGATTCGTAATAAAAACTGCTTTCTCCATACTGATGGGATCATTTGGGCACAGCTAAGTCAATGCAGCCGCATTGCCGCAGAGAACCAGAATGCGATCCTTTACCCACGGTGCGTGGTCTCCTGAGAAGAGCAGTGATTAAGGCCATTCCCTGGGGAAAGCCACTATTTAAAAGATGCAGGAGCATGGGATGCCTGCGTGGCTCCGTTGGGTAAACGTTTATCTTAGGCTCAGATCATGATCCCGGGGTCCTGGGATTGAGCCCCGCACCCCGCTCCCTGCTCAGCGGGGAGTCCGTTTCTCCTTCTCCCTCTGCTCCTCCCCCTGCTTGTACGCCCTTGTGTGTGTGTGTGTGTGTCTGTGTCTGTGTGTGTGTGTCTCTCTCTCTGTCAAATAAATGGATACAATCTTTCAAAAAAAAAAAAAAAAACTGACCTGAGTTCATATCCCATCTTGCCACTGATTAGCCCGGCGATGTTGGTGCAAGTGTTCTGTGTCGCTCTCAGCCTATTGATAACTACTGTCCTAGCTCGTCCTGCCCTTGTAGGTTCTTACAATTGCAAGATGCTCTCAGCAATAACCCATCAGGGAACTTGGAGACCAGAAAGGTTTATTATTCGCAGGTCCTGGAAAGCACATGGCACAGCTGGGACCACACAGTGAGGTCGCGGGATAGAGAAAGAGAAAGCAGGCATAGGTCTGGTGTCCTGCTTTTATTGAGATGGACGGTTTAGGTCTAGGATTTGGTGGGCTTGCTCTAGATGGGTGAATTTATTTATTTATTTATTTATTTATTTATTTATGGATTTTATTTATTCACTTGAGAAGATGAGTGAGAAAGAGAGCACAAGCTGGGGGAGGCATGGAGGTAGAGGCAGAAGAAGAAGCAGATGCCCATCGGGAGCTGGACCTGGGGCTCAATCTCCGGACCCTGGGATCATGACCTGAGCCAAAGGCAGATGCCCAACCTATTGAGCCACCCTGGCACCCCTAGATGAGTAAATTTAAAGCATAAGAGTGAGAATTTAAAGCAGCAGAAGAGAAAACAACAAGTGGCCCAAATGGTCTCTTGTGGAAATCAACCAAGATTTCTGAAACAAAGGAGCCCCGTGGGGGTGGTGGGAGTGGAGGGAGGGCTGACTCTTCGCTTTTAGGTGTGTGGCAGTGTGTTTATTTGAGATAGTCAGTTGTCTTTGAAGTGGATGCCTTGGCAATAAAACTTAAATCAGGCACCTTCGTGGCAAAAAGGAAAAGCCAACCCTTGGAGCTTACACCGTAAGACACTTAAATTCTCTATGGCTCAGTTTTCCCACCTGTAAAATGGGGATGACGATAATACTAGTGTCGACCCTAGAGGGCTGTGGTGAGGCATACTCGACGGGTCTGGCATTTGAAATGCTTCAACAGTGCTGGGAACAGGGATGCCTGGGTGGCTCCATCGGTTAAGCATCTGCCTTCCGCTCAGGTCATGATCCCAGGGTCCTGAGATCGAGCCCCACACTGGGCTCCCTGCTCAGGGGGAGCCTGCTTCTCCCTCTCCCTCTGATCCTCCTCCCACTCGTGCTCTCTCTCTCAAATAAATAAATACATACTTAAAAAAAAGGAGTGCCTGGCACAGAGTAACTAAGGAACAGAAGATATTGTTATGATCATGACTTTTATTGGTAGAAGAATCGAGGGAGAGTTGTACCATGTAGCATAGTGGGAGGGAATAATAAATGGAACTGAAAAATATCCATTGGGCTTGGCAACATGAAGGTCATTAATATACTAAGGAATAACAATTCCAGGGAAGTTGTGGGTGGAAGCTAAATGGGCATGAGTGAATGGAAGATAAGTAAGTAAAGAGCAATAGGACAGAAAGGTGAGACCAAGATCAAATTCATGTTTACATGGGAATTTGGCATATGTAAGTCAGCAGGGAAAGAATGGACTTTCAAGAGAATGTGCTGGGAAAATAGGCCATCCATCAGGAAAAAATAAAATGAGACCGTCCCACACAAGCACTAGGCACAAAAATAGATTCCAGATGGATCAAAAACAAATTCTAAAAATATAAGGAGAAAATATAGGAGAATGTTTTTATAGCTTTAGGGATAAATAAGGTTTTTCTAATTGTGACACAAAATCCCAAAGCCATATAAGAAAAGACTGACACATTTAAACTTATTAAAATTAGAAAAAAAAACCCTTTGCATACTGAAAGATGTTATAAACAAAAGTAAAGACAAACTGCAAACAGGGAGAAGATATTTGCAACCTATGTCACAGACAAATGATTTTTCTAAAATGTAAAAAGAGCTTCTCCAGTTAAATGAGAAATAAACAGGTAACTGACAGAAGGGGGGGGAAATAGAAATTGCCAGCTAACCTACAAACACAGGCTCATCCCACAGTCAGCAGTGATTAGGGAGGAGCAAAATGAAACGAAATATTTTTTATCCATCAGATTTGCCAAAATAAGAGACAAAAAGACAATGGCTGCTAACACCAGCTAATTTCATTCATGTTGCTGGGGAATGTAACTGGATCCAGATGTTTTAGAGGGCAGATGTGGTGGGACCTATTAAAATCGTAAATGTGACTACCTTATGATCCAGCAGTTCCACTTGTAGGAATACAGCCCAGGGAAACAATTGCACATGTTCATGAAAAACATACAGTAAGGGTGTTCACTGCAGCATTGGATCTGGAAAAAAAAATTTGGAAGCAGTTGAAATTTCCACCAATAGAGCAACTAAATGAGCTATGGTACAACCGCACCATGGAATACGTTTGGCAGTTTAAAAAAAGGCAGATCTGGGCGCCTGGGTGGCGCAGTTGGTTGAGCGACTGCCTGCGGCTCGGGTCATGATCCTGGAGTCCCGGGATCGAGTCCCGCGTCTGGCTCCCAGCTCCATGGGGAGTCTGCTTCTCACTCTGACCTTCTCCCTTCTCATGTTCTCTCTCATTCTCTCTCTTTCCTAATAAAATAAATAAACAAAATCTTTAAAAAAAAAAGGCAGATCTGTGTACACTCACGTCGGGGTGTTATTAAGTGAAAAGAGAGGTTGCAGAATGATACACAGATCATGTTGCCATTTGTATAAACCCACCCTTCCCAATGAAACACCAAAGCCCACCCCCACATAAATGCAGGGAAAAAGATCTGTGAGGTGAACCAACGAACTGAAAATCGTAATTACTTCCGAGGAGGGGAGCATAAGTACATGCATCAGTCACGCAATTAAGAATAAATTTTTTTTAATGAAGTCTTTAAAAAGGAAGCAGATAAAATGGTTGTAGACCACTTATTTAAAAAGCTTTCCTGAACTGGGAAAAAGAGATAAGGCAGTGTGTAGAGGGAGGCAAAGAGGTCAGGGCGACATTTTTTTTTAAGTTTATTTTTTTTTTTTTGTAGTAATCTCTACACCAAACCTGGGGCTCGAACTCATGACCCCGGGATCAAGAGTCGCATGCTCTTCCAACTGAACCAGCCAGGCGCCCCCAGGGGTGATGTTTTTGAGGCTGAGAGAGAGGATGAGGGCTTGAACAGGAACAGAAGCTTCGAGGATAGAGAGGAGGAGGCAGGTATAAGAGAAAGAATCCACAGCACCTAGTAACCAAATTGATATAGGGGATCTAGTTCAGTTGATAACATTATACCAAGTGTCAGCTGTGTGCCAGATACAGTGGGAGGTACCCGGGATACTAAGGAATAAGGAAGTTGTAGTTTAGTGGAAGGGCCTGATACATAGCCTACAGATTCCACACCGCGTAGTGAGTATGAGAACAAAGGCGCAAGGAGGGAGCTGTGTGGAAAAGCGTAGCCATCAGCAGAGCCCGGTGGGGGTTTATGGTGGAGGGGAGGGGCTCAGGAATGGCTGAGCTAAGTCTTGAAATCTTATAGGATGCGCACAAGTTAGCCAACCGGCAGACTGTGGGTATTTAGTACCTATTTGTCGAGTGAATGAAATATACACTGATGGGAAAAAGAAAATTTAAAAAATACCCCTACGGTTTTACCTTTCAAGACCAAACGGATCCACTGACTGTTAACGAGGAAGCTGATGAGGGTAGGAAACAGTCTACGATGCGTTGAGGACTGAATGAAAATGAATGAATGAATGAATGATTCTTTCCAAAAGATCTCTATTTACCCATTAAATATTTATTGAACTTCTATTATATGCCAGGCCCTGTGGTAGGAGCAAAAGACAAACTATTCCTAAGGGAAAAAAAAGCATAGGGCAGTAGTTGGAGAGAAATGTGTGATTGGGGGCGGTTGGGTTGAGGAAAGATCTTTCTTTTGAGATGAGGGAAGACTTCAGCATATTTACGGTTGAGGAGCAGTCAGTAGTGGGTGAGGACCCCATAGATGAAGCAAGATTCTCAAAGAGCCTGAAAGGAATGAGAGCGAGTGCACGGAGGGTGATGGGCCTTGCACACGAGACGAGAGGGCGGTCGGGAAGGGCTGATTCCATTTTAGAGGGGAGAGACTGAGGCAGGAAGTTGAGGTGGTGTGAGGCCGGTGGCCCCAATTTTGTTGGGGATGTTGGAGCTAAGATGATCTCTTGAGAGAGTGGAGATGTCACACACGAGCAAGTTTTGGAGCTCAAGGAAAGTACTGGAAGTTTGGAAGGGTCAATGGAGGCAATGGGAAGGCAGCCAATCAAGGTCAAGATTGCTCTATCTGAGGTTGGAGGCCGTGGCGTTGAGTGCCAAGACTCTTGTGATGGCCCCTGGCTAACTTCACCAGCAGCCATGTGGGAGCAGAAGGCAGACCCCGAAATGTTTTCAGTGCAGCAATTTGCTGGGTGACTAGGGTGGAAGGCAGGGGCGTCGGGGAGATGAAGGTGTTGCTAAAAGAGTGTTTCAGGTAATCAGTCATGGGGTCCGGCCGGGCCGAGAAGGAGATGAGGCCCGCGAGGGACTGATTGCCGAAGGCCAGGGTACCCGAGGATTCTGTGAGGTGGAAGGGCAGGTGTGGGAGGATCCAAGGTGTAAGGAGGTTGGAGAGAGGAGAGGTCATGGTCAGAGAGCGGGGAGTTAGAGAGAGGATGTCTTGGGGGAAGCCGACCGGGCCAGTGGTAAGGTGTGTCGGCAGCTGAAGTCGGGAGCCCGAAAGTTGTGGAGTTTGCACAGTCGGGGAATAAAGAGGCTAAAGTTTGATGGGTTGTCCACCAGCACGCTGCTGACTGCCGCCACCCAGACTGGGGAGGGAGACCGTGTGGGTCAGGCGCCAGAAGACAACGGAATGGGTCTCAAGTGAAGAAAAGGTTTTACGCTGCGGGAGAGGAGGAAGGGTCTCCAAGAGGCACAGGGGGGCTGCAGGAGGGCCCACCCCGCCGACACCCCAGGCGCCCAGGCTGTGGGAGGAGGCGAGGACTGCCGGGTGGGACTGGGGAGTCTGCATTTCCCAGCCCGCATGTTTGGCTTCGTTCCTGTACACGACCTGGTGCCTTGTAGGGGCTCTGATGGCTGTGGCTACACAGAGGATGGTACATGGGAGAGGGAGGACACTGGGGCGACCTGGAGGTGTCTAGGAAGCGTGACTGAGGGGGGCGGGCGATGACCACTGCAGGGTCATGTGCGAGCAAAACACTCTCGGGGATGGAACGTTCGAGACAGGGCAAGATTTAGGGCAAGTGAGGAAGAAGAGTTCTGGGGGTAGGAGAAAATGGCGGCAGTGAAGCCAGAGGGTAGTGTTTCAAGAAGGGACTGATTATCAAGTGTCCAGAAAGATGACAGTTGAAAAGTGCTCGCCGAGAGGAAAAATCATTCGTTTTCTAGAATATGACTGTTTAAGAAACCCAAGGTAGTCATTAGGTAGCCATTTTTTAAAAAGATTTATTTATTTACTTGAGAGACAGAGTGACCTCACATGCACACTCAAAGGGAGAAGCAGGCTCCCCACTGAGCAGGGAGCCCGATGCGGGGCTCGATCCCAGGACCCTGGGATCGTGACCTGAGCCGAAGGCAGACACTTAACTGACTGAGCCACCCAGGTGTCGCTAAGTAGCCGGTTCCAAAAGAGACATGAAGAAAACCATGGACTTCTTATCAACCGACAATAACTAACTAGTAAACACTATGGAACAGAAGACCTCATTCACAGTAAAACCCCTTACTCTGTCCTGCCCACAGACCCCACATGATCTGTCCCTGGCTACCTCGCTTGCTTCATCTCTTACTATTCTTGGTCCTCCCCCCGCTTTTTTAATAGACTCCACACCCAGGCTGGAGCCCAATGTGGGGCTCGAACTCCTGACTGTGAGATCAAGACCTGAGCTAAGATCAGGAGTCGGACACCTACCCGACTGAGCTACCCAGGTGCCCCGTTCCTATTTTTAATAAGGTGAAATTCACACGACACAAAAGGAAATATTTCAAAGTGAACAATTCAGTGGCATTTAATACATTCCCAGTGTGACACAACCATCACCTCTGCCTCGTTCCAAACATTCTCATTGCCCCAAAAGGAAACACTGGACACTGAACTCCCCACACCCCTTGCCCCTCGTTCCTTGGTGACCACAATTCCGTTTTCTTTCTCTATGACCGTGACTATTCTAGGCACCTCCTGGAATCATACAGTATTTGTCCTTTTGTGTCTGGTTTCTTTCACTTGAACAGTGTTTTCAAGGTTCGTGCCTGGGGCAGCAGACATCAGAATTGTCTTCCTTTTAGAGACTGAGTAATATTCCATTGTCTGGCCCTCCCCCATTTTGTTTAGTCGGTCATCAGTTGATGGTCACCAGGTTGTTTTCACCTTTTGGCAATTGTGAATAGTTCTTCCTTCCTGCACTCGCTCCCAGCTCCCTTGCCTTCTTCCTATTGCCAATCTCCTCAAGCTCATTTCTGCCTCTGGACCATCACCTTTGTTATTCCTCTCTGGAATGCTCTTCTCCTAGATTCTCCCATGGCTCTCTTATTCCCATCCGTGCAGCTTAAAGGGCACATTGTTAGGGAAGCCTTCACGGTCACGTTTTATCCCCATTATTGAAAGGAATAAGAAGTAGCGTCCAGACCAGGAATTGTTTTTTTTTAATATTTTTAAAGGATTATTATTTATTTATTTGAGAGAGAGCATGAACAGAGGTAGAGGCAGAGGGAGAGGGAGAAACAGATGCCCCGCTGAGCAAGGAGCCCGATGTGGGGCTCAGGGCTCGATCCCAGGACCTGGAGATCATGACCTGAGCCGAAGGCAGATGCTTAACCTACTAAGCCACTCGGGTGCCCCAGACCAGGAACTGTTTTGTGCCTCCTTTGGACTCCTTAGCAATCCAGTGAGGCCCATGGACTCGTTCTTCAAATAACAGTCCTTAATGCCTAAACTATGCTCATTATACTAACAATACAGTTCCCCAAATATTTTCACATTGTGATTTAGTAACCCATGTCCTTCTTTATTAGTTCCTGAAGTAATATCTACATGCAGCTCGAATAACTATCCTAATTTAGAAGGTGTGTAAGTATAAACGCTATTTTGAGCTGTTTGCAACAAGTGTAATGGGAAGCAAAAACATCGGTGATTTCTATTGACTGTGAAATCACAGGTATTGCGAAAATTACTGCAGATTGTCCCCTACATTTGTACCTGAAGAAACCGCTAAGCCTCAGTGAGAGCTCAGTGGTAATGATGTGGTTTTTTCCTATCCAAGTTGGTGGATCCTACGAATTCTCTCCATAGACTGTTTGGAAGTCTGTGGACCCCAGGTTAAGAGCTCCTGCTCTAAAATGTGAAAGACAAACAGTAGTGACGAGGAGGGGTGGGTTATGTTGGAACTGGGCTTTTTGGGAAGACTGTTTCTTTGAGAGAGAGAGAGAGAGAGAGAGCGCCTGTGTGCGTGCACATGAGCCGGGGGTTGGGGGGGAGCAGAGGGAGAGACTCCCAAGCAGACTCCCCGCTGAGTGTGGAGCCCATCGCGGGTCTCGATTTCACGACCCTGAGATCACAACCTGAGCCAGACGCTCAACCGACTGAGCCGCCCAGGTGCCCCTTCGAGCTGGGTTTTTGTAGCAGGTGGAAGCCATTGTAGGAGGCCAGGGAGTAATGAGCGAGGAGAAAGCTGCCTTCTCCACCCCTACATGGAACTTGGGTGTGAGCGATGTAGAAATTTCCGGCTGCGAAGGTATATGAGGGAAGCCCCGTCTTTGAAGGGGAGTCAGGTGTTTCCCGGGGGAAGGAGACATTTGTGCAGACACTGGCTGCGGGAGTGAGGGGTTTGGTTTATTGTCGACTGGAGGCAGCGAGCCCAGCAGAGCGTGGTGGAATCCTTCCTTTATTCCAGAAAAGCACGCTGGACACCGCGGATACACAGAAGAGTAAGAGAGAGATGAATCGCCCATTATGATTAGTCTAAACCAACCGCCGCCAGCTGATTGGCGGTCTGGTCCAGAGATCCCCCTAAGGGCCTGAGGCAGCAGCAGAAAGATAGGCCCAGGGTATCACCAGAGACTGGGGAGCGGGGGAGGTGAGAAAAACCCCGAACGCACTTCTTTCTTTCCTCCTTTGGTTCCTTTTGCAGAACAACAACAAAAAAAAATGAAGTTCAAAAAAAAAAAAAAAGTTATGTAATGGAGAAAAAAAAGAAGCAGCGCCGTAATTTGATAATTCAAAGGAGCCAATCATCCAAAAATTAATTAGAGAAGTCAAAGGGATGCAACCCCCACCTTTGCTCCTAATTCTTCAGGAACCTTCTAAGGGCCTCCACAACCAAGAGATTCTTGGATGCTGTTACCCTCCAGAATGAAGTTTGGCTCAGAGGGATCAAAGGAAGAAAAGAAAAAAATAGGATTTTATTTTTAGAATTTTCTCTGGGGTGCCGAGATACCTTACACCTGGATCTCTCCCCTCTATGTAGTGCTGAGAATCTAGGATTTAGGGGTTCTTTTTTTTTTTTAAAGCTATTTTCCCTTCTCTAGTGGGGGGATCTTTCAGAAAGGTTAGGCTGGGAGCTGCGGCTGGTGGGAAGCATTGGCCGGGCCTGGTTCCCTCTGATCCTGTTGCTGCCTGGCGGTGCTCTCTGCAGGCTCCCCGCGCCGGGTTTGAGAACGAACCTCCTGGCTTTGGGCGGTGAGGCGGCTGACAGACGGGGGCATGAGAGCAGAGGCAGAGCTGAAGCCACGCTGACCTAGTTAGAGCCCAGGGAGGCTGCAGGGGTGGCGGGAATGGGCCCGGAGAGAAGAGAGAAGCTTCCAGGGGCAGGGAGGAGCACAGGACTGACTCTGACTTCAGACGCCTGGCAAGACCTGGGGTCATAAAAGGGACTTTGTGTGGGGACTCAGTGAGCTGGGCGTGTGTGTGTGGGGGGCGGGGGTTGGTGGTGGAGAATCTTTACCAAATGTTGTCCACATGCTTAGATTTTAAAGTCACACTCTTGGAGGAAATGAGAACCGCAGAATATGTGGACCTTAGGGGAGCTGTGCGGGCAGGGCCGTATACCCAGCGAGACTGAGCGGAACTGAGGGTGTTCTGAGAAGCTCCCCCCGCGGGTCAAGGAGAGGTCCCGGCCCCCACCGGGTCCCCAGCTCCCACACTAGGCACCGGGGGAGACGCTCCACGCTGCCTCGGGGCCCCCCGGCAGGGAGAGAGGAGTGCCCTCCGCAGCCTCGGCCCCTCAGAGGGACACAGTCTATTTGAGGGAATGGTAATCCTTGGGAAGCCAGAGTAAGCCATCCGAGAGCCTGATGATGATGATAATGATGATAATGATGATTATGCTGCCGGGTCAGAGGAGGGATTTCTGGCAGAAGTGGGAAGGCTGTATGGAAGAGGAGGTGGACAGTCCATGGCCTGTCCATGCGTGGGAGGGCAGGACAGGGCTGAGAAGAGAGACCGGGCTTTCCAGAGCAAAGGGACGCCCGGAGGCAGAAGTCCGACCAAGGAGGTGGCCAGCCTGACGGGATGGGCAGGCCCGGGGATGGGAGACAGAGGAACCCAGCTGGGTGGGGAGAGTCAGATGTCCCAGGGCATTCTAAACTTCGAGAGGGGACTGTCCCGCAAACCCTGGTTTGGAAGCGGTCGGGCCATGTCCCTGCTCTCCCCCGCCCCCCGTCCCCCAGCTACAAGCCCATCGTGGAATTCATTGACGCCCAGTTCGAGGCCTACCTACAGGAAGAGCTGAAGATCCGCAGGGTGCTGCACACCTACCACGACTCCCGAATCCACGCCTGCTTGTACTTCATCGCCCCCACGGGCCATTCCCTGAAATCTCTGGACCTCGTGACGATGAAGAAGCTAGACAGTAAGGTACGGAGGCGGGGGCGAGGGCGGGTGGGTGGCCAGGCACACCGGGATCACGCTTACCGGCCTCTTGGCCATGCAGGTGCCAGATTCCAGGAGACGCTCTGTGGCCTCCTCATCCACTCCTTCATTCCCTGTCCCTTCCCAGAAAGATGGTGTTATTGGTCCAGCACCCCCATTGTATGCTTTGTGATCTGTTTTCCCGGCGCTGGGCATGGGTTTACCCTGAGCCGTCTTTCTGCCCTGATCTCTCTGGGGGCTAAGGTGCCTGCAAGCAAGATGGCCGCCTGGGCCTAGGGGCTCCGCCTTTGGCAACGGATAGGTGTTTTTTTCTTTGCCCCAGGATTAACCGGCCTGTTGGAGAATCGAACGTGCAAACTTGATTTTGAAAGTTACTATTTCTATTATCCATAATAATTTTAGTAACAGCAACTAACGTTTGCTAAATCCTCATTATATGCCTCATTATATGAGGCAAGCACCATCTGGACTATCTCCTTGAATTCTCACAACCCGGTAAGGCAAACACCGTCATTATCCCCCACTTACCCGAGTGGACACGGAGGCTCTAAGAGGTTAAGGGACTTGCCTGTTGTCAACTAGCTAGCTCCTGGCAGAGTCTAGATTCGAACTCAGATCCCTGGCACCACATTCTGTGGCCTCCAGGCCTGAGAAAGATGGCTGCGGGAATCAGTCGCGTCCTTCTCTACAAGGAACTCAAAAATGTAAGTCCCACACCAGGTAGGAATCAGACAAAGATTCATCCTGTGAAAGGACTATTTGCTGTACAAAAGAATTGAGATAAGATTCGTTAAAAAGCCTAACACATTTTTGCCTAATATTTCCTATGTACCTGGCCCTGGGACGAGTACTTTATATGCATTATTTTATTTTATCCTTCCAAGAATCCACGGTGGTGGATGCAATTATGCCCACTTCCTTGTGAGAAAACTGAGGCACAGAGAGCCAACTGGCTTTCTCCGGGTCATACAACTTGTAAGGGGTCCGGGATTCGGACCTGGCTCTCTCTGACTCCAACGTATCTTATTTTATGAAATTCTAATTTATATGCATTACTTAGTAGCCTATCCAAGATAAAAAGCGACATTCAGCTCAAACCAAAATAGGTGCGATTTTTTTTTTTTTGCCCCAGGGAGCTCACCACCCACAAGTACCGGGCTGTTCTGGAAAGGTCGCTATGCCCTACGTGTCCTATATGGGGCAGCAGAGAGCCATGTGCCGGTGGCCTGGTGGGTGGGTTGGGTGAAGTTAAGCAGCCTTTGGCATATGTGTCCATGGGGACATGGTGCAAAGTGACAAGGAGAGTTGGCTCTGTCTGCTGTTCCACCTTGGCAAGGGCTTTGACCCCCCCCACCCCCCCGCCCTGTGGAGACTTCAAGGAAGGTATGTGCAGGGTCTAATCTCTTTCTCTGACCCGGCACGTGAAACCGGAGGCAACCTTTGCGGGTACTCCTCAGACAAAGCATAAAGCAGGCCAGCTTCGGCCTCCAAGTGTAGAGCTCTTCCCGGGGCCCGAGGACTATCGATGATGCTCCCCGCCTCCCCCGAGTCTGCCGACGGCAATGCCTCTGCTCCCCACATGAACCTGAGTCCAGGAGCGCTCTGTCTCACGAAGGCATGTGCGTATCACAATTCTTTACCTTCCCGCCGCAAAAGCCCTGTCTCTCCTTGGAGTCATTTCAAGGGGCAGGGCTCAGGTGGATTGAAGATGGAACCTTGGGGGGGGGGGGCGCGTTAGGCCTTTGTCCCGCTGTCATGCCGAAATTAATCACAAAACCCGGGCAGGGTAATTCTTGTTTGCATGAAGTCTCGGATCACGCTGGTGACTGAGAGGGTCTTCTCCATCCAGCGGGGTTGGTTCGTAAGTTTGCTGCCAGAAAGGGGGTGGGTCCCTCACACACTGGGGCGAGCCTGCCCCGGATAGATTGGGACCTTTTGCTGTTGGCAAGGAGTGGCTACCTCCCCTGCTTGTCGAGCACAGATTCCCGGCTGTCATCTTTCTGCTCGGGATCACTCAAGCAGTGACCTCGATATTAAGATATCGCACAGCTCATTGCTTTGGAGCCGAGCTGGTTAAGACTCTGGAATTAGGAAGAAGGCTAAACTTGGATCTGGATCCCAGTTCTACTACTTAGCTGCTCTGCAGCCTTGGACAAGTTACCTGACCTCTCTGTGCCTCAGTTTCTCATTGGTAAAGTGAGAGGGGTGTCGTCAGGACTCATTGTGTTCATCCATGTAAAGCACTTAGTTCAGTACCCAGCACTTAATAAGCGGCCCTCGTCATCATTTATTACGTTGTGATTTAGCTACAGAGGTGGCCAGTCCTGGGGTGAGCTGGTGGAAGTCCTCTGTCACCCTACTATTGGTCACAGATTACCAACAGCGATCCCACTTTGCTCCTCCCTTCCCCAGGTGAACATCATCCCCATCATCGCCAAATCAGATGCCATTTCGAAGAGCGAGCTAACAAAGTTCAAAATCAAAATCACCAGCGAACTTGTCAGCAACGGGGTCCAGATCTACCAATTCCCGACAGATGACGAGTCAGTGGCAGAGATCAATGGAACCATGAATGTGAGTGGGGGCCAAGGCGTTCAACTTTCTGACCACTTGCTGTTTATTGTTATTATTTGTCTTTTTTAGAAGATTCCATCTATTTATTTTTGCGAGAGATCGAGAGAGCACGAGCAGGGGGGGATGGCAGACAGAAAGAGAGGGAGAAGCAGGCTCCCCGCTGAGCAGGGGGAGCCCAATGGCGGGACTTGATCCCAGAACCCTGGGATCCTGACCTGAGCTGAAGGCAGCCGCTTAACCGACCGAGCCGCCCAGGCGCCCCTATGTTTATTATCATTCTTTTATAAGCTGGCTGAACGACACCATCCGTTTGACTGCGCTCGACTTTCCATCGTCTGAATCTCAGGTGTTTATGGGAAGGAATCCAGAACCCAAATACCTGCTCTCCCTTAACCTTGGCTGCTGCAGAGCCTCAGAGACAGCAGAGATTAAAAGCCAGAGATGAAGGGAGAGAAAGGCTAACTCCAGGAAGAGTCTGGAGCCGGGGATTCGGACCTCTCCTTCCACCCTCCTCTTTGATGCTGCTTCGGGCTAAGCCAGCCGCCCTGGGGCTGCCAGGAGGGCAAACGGTCTTCCTGTCTGACCAAAACGACGCCATGACAACTGCACGCGGAAAGTTGGCTGGCTCCCGAGACTCCAGATCATCGAGCCCTCTCCCCACCGGGGGAGGGAAAAATGACATATAGCCTCTGATTTTTCTGGTGACTAGAGAAATGTTATTTTTAAGTTTCAGGGTGATGCTTTGCTTTATTAAGTGTGAATGAATCAAAAAAAAAAATCCATGCCGACTTGCCATCTTTCCTCTCCTCTCGCGCGTCACCGCCCCCCCAACTAGAGGAATGAGTAATGAGCAAGGCGGGGAGTCGAATACCTCTTCCAGCTTCTTTACAATGTGTTGATGCTGTTGCTGTGAATTCTTCAATGTTGTGATTTCAAGAAGACAGCTAATAGCTTTCAGAAAGCCTCTGCTTTGAGAGCAGATCTTTTTTTTCTCCTCTCTCTGTTGAGAGGCATCAGTTTTTCCTAATGACATAATGCGCGGGTATAGCCAAACGCAGGAAAGCCTGGTAATAAAAGCCATTTTTAGAAGACTTCCCAGCCGCCGCCGCCCCTGAGTTATCATTATGGTATCAGCTGCTACCTTCTAGAATTTGGCCAACAAATTAGCATAGCGGGGCGGCAAGTCATTGTCTCCGCCCGCCTTGCCGCCCGTCCGTACACCCGAGATGTGTTCGTTGCTGTAAGTCCCTCATCATCTGTGACAAATCTGGCCTAAGAGTAAGGCTGCGTGGCTCAGGGTAGCTGGAGTCCTGACCTCTCCGACCCCGCATGAGCGTGAAAAAAGGGAGAACACAAAGATGAGTGCTCGTCCCCTCAAGCAGTCGGGGCGTTTCGATGGGAACCAGGCTCTGCCAAGATGAGAAAACCTGAAAGGGTGCCTCACCTGCAGAAAAAGGGGGACCTTGGGGCGCCTGTGTGGTTCAGTTGGTTAGATGTCTGCCTTCAGCTTGGGGCGTGATCCTGGAGTTCCAGGATCCAGTCCCACATTGGGCTCCATGCTCAGTGGCGGGTCTCTTTCTCCCTTTGACTCTCCCCTCTCCCTCCCTCCCTCTCTCTCAAATAAATAAATAAAATCTTAAAGAAGAAAAGAAAAAGGGGAACCTGGACAGAGGCGTCATGGGGTGTCACCGGCACGATGTCTAGAAGCGCTTAGTCACCTCAGAGCAGCGGGCCCTATAGATACCGTCAAACTCGGGTTCCCTCCGTCACCAGGTAGCTTTCGGGCTTGCGGTTTGCTTTGCTAAGACTACATAGGGGGAGGAGTTCTCAGCTGTCCTGAGGTGTTACCCAAAAACGACAGCTCGTCACATTGTGAATTGGGAGTTCAGGGCTCTGCTCTCAGCTCAACTGTGCCCTCCTGCTGGAACCTAGGGTAGGCTCAGCCTCAGGGTGGGAAACTTCTCGTGCCGTGAAGCTGCGGTTCTCAACCAGGCTCTGGGTCATTTCTTCCAACCGTCCAAAGCATGCTGGCGTTTCATTCTGAAAAACTAAATTTGAGTGGATTCCAGGCTATCCCTGATTGGATTTGGGGT
The DNA here is from genome assembly GCA_028533885.1 of Nasua narica. Taxonomy (NCBI): domain Eukaryota; kingdom Metazoa; phylum Chordata; class Mammalia; order Carnivora; family Procyonidae; genus Nasua; species Nasua narica. The sequence continues at coordinate 77,334,021 of CM052801.1, read as the reverse complement.
TATCCCTATAATTCGATGTCTCAACATTCCCTGACATTCCACTGTGCTTGTCTGAGTGGGGGAAGAGTGTGCCTCGCGCAGCTGGGTGTGCCCGGGGGGGGGGGGCGGTGCGTGTGTGTGAATGCCCCGTGTTACCTCTTGTGATGGGGAAAGGGCGGGGAGTCGCTGCTCCGACGTCCGCAGACGGGACTGCTTAGCCTGTCTGCCACCCGAACGACTGTGCCAAACAGGGTCTTCAGAAACCCAGCCTTGGGTGCTAGGAGGAATGGGTGCTGGCCTTTCGATTCCGGCTTTGACTCCAGCCCCACAGCCACGGCCACCCCAGCCAGTCGTCATGGGGACTGGATCGGAGGAAGGGAAAGAAACTTCTTGCCTCGGTGGAGAACAGTGTCCAGTCATCCCGCTGCTCCCCCCCCCCCACTAGGGATTTTCGTGGCGGGAAATAAGACTAATGAGGTCACAGCCTCCCCCTTGTCCTATGGGTGGGTCTGGAAAATGACGTCAGATTGGGAGTTGGCAAGAGAAGGGAGCGAGCGATCTTCTTGCCCGCTTCTTGAGCCCGTGCTCTGCTAACTCTCAAGGTTGTAGACCTTAATTCTAAAAATCGCTATGTTGGGAGGGAGCCCCTCCCAACCACGTTATTAGACAAGGAATAAATGGCGCTGACCGTCTCTATTTCACCAGGCTGAAGAGAATGGTTGTCCAGCCTCCCAATTAGAGTGGAATTCTGGAACTGGAATGGACTAATTCGTGCCAACTGGGTCATCCAACTTTTATTTATTTTTTAAATGTATTTTTAAAGTTTATTATTTTTATTTGAGAGAGAGTGCATAAGCAGGGGGAGTTGTCGGAGACTGGACATCTGATGTCGGGGGACACTTCTGCCCATGTTGCCAGAGCAGCGCTGTCCTGCCGCCGTCAGAGTCTCCTCCCTGGGCCCACACCTGCAAAGTGCCACCCCCGGGAGTGTGCTTGCTTGCTGGGCGTACCCTGTCCCTGCTCTCCTTGGCTCTTCTCGGGTCGTCAAAGCCACCCATCTCTCAAGAGCAGCGGAGTGCGGGCTGAAGCTCGGCCCCACGATTTCCTGCCCTTCATGGCTCGCTGGCTGCCAGCAGATGCCATTTAGCCAGGAGGCAGAGCGCGGGTGACTGCGGGGGCCAGGAGCGCCCAGCAGTAAAGCACGGTGGCCTCGCTGCTCCCTGGCAAGCTTTGGCCCAGGAGTTAGGGACCTGGGCGAGTCGTTTCCCCCAGATGGCGAATGGGGTGTATGAGAACCACCTTGTAGGGCTGTCGCGAGAAGCCAGTGACAGCTGCCTGGCAGCACCCAGAAAATTCGGCTTGTGGATGCTTATCGGAACAGACTTTGCTGCCAGTTGCCAAGCGTGTGTCTGGGAGGTCTCGGGAGCCCTGGCAGGGGCTGGGCCTTCCTCACGGCGGCCAGTGGGTAGAATGACAGTGCGGGGGCGAGCAAGAGGGGAAGCCGGTGACCCTGTCACCCGAACTAACCATGGCCTGTGGGTATAAATCTACCAGGCCCAAGGGAAGACAAAAGTGATTTTTTTTTAATGCCTTTATTCTCTTCCTGGGTTTTTTTTTCCCTCCTTTCCTCCTGAGCCCAGAGAAATCCCCGCCCACATCACAGGGCCTCCTCCGTCTCGGCTGAGAGCCAGGGACGCGTGCGCCAGAAGGTTCTCTTTCTCACCTCCTCCCCCGGTCTAGCCCTCTGGCTCTTTTGTGTCACGTGGCTGAAGTCCTGGGGCTCAGCCAGAGGAGCGGCATTTTCCCGGAGAGCGCTTGGGGGTGGATTTGAGGATCCCCACTTATCTTGGGGTCCTGAGTGGGAATGCCCAGATGTCCCTCTGACTTCAGCGCCCCCCTCACGCCCCGTGCGTGGCACACCCAACGACCCTCGCATTCAGGCCCCTCCTAGGACTGACGCAACATTTCCCGCAGCCCCCCCGGCTCATGCTCCGTGTACCCATAACGTCCTTTCTCCTCCATCCCCACTTCGGGCACAGTGAGCGGAGTGGGAAGGGGCCGAGGAGGTTACTGAGGTGATGCTCTGAGAACAGCTGCAAAGGGTGACGGGACAGTCCCCTCAGGGGCACACCAAGCGCCTCGGGGGACTCGCAGGTGTCCTAGAGCCCTCACTGCTGTGTGCCTGCTGCCACCTGGGCCTCAGTTTCCTTGTCTGTAACATGAGGATAAGAATACCTAAGGCACAGTGCGGTTGGAAAGAGTCACCGAGACGCGTAAGCTGCCGCTGCAGCTCCGGCCGGTACCGTAGCTGCCCCACCTGTTGGTACAGTTGCCGCTGCCTCCTCTGTGAAGCCTGCTTGGACTTCGTGAAGGGAGCCTCTCCTTCCTCTGTTCCCCCAGCTCTTGAACCTCTGTTTATAATTGAGACTTTACTGTATCGTTATTGTCGGCATGTCTCTCTCCCTTACCAGACCGTGCGCTCTCCAGGGGAGGGCTCTGAGCTTCTTCAAGCTCTTGTTCACGTTCGAGCTCTTCTGTTCATGCCCAGCCCATAGTAGGGGCTCCGTGAATACGCGTAGCACGAGTGAGTCAGCAAACGAGTCCAAGTATCTACGATGGGGGCCTGTTTCTCCAAGCGGGCTCAGAAAGCTTGCTCCAGTGACCTGGCGCTTATCTGGGGAGAGCCGTTTTGGGTAAAGCCCCACCAGGATCACCTGGTTTGGAAACAGTGCTTCTTCGGTGGTCCTACTTGGCGAAGGCTCACCGTACTTATGACCTGGCCCGCTCCCTGGGAGACGGGACGCTGGAAGTGTTTCCCAAGCTCCCCACTACCAGCCACGGGCTGTTGCCTTTTCTCTGACCCCCAAAAACTTCATCAACCGGGCCTAGCTCCCCATGACCCTGCAAGCACCATGCTCATACCCCTGTCTGTGCTCTGCCTTTCTTTCCTCTCTACTGTTTTCGTGGTCCCGCTACTGCCATTCAAGGAGTATTTATTAAGCACAGACTATGTGCGGGCCCCGGACCCTACACCTGAACGCTTGGTCGTGTTCTGTCTTACACGATTCCGAGCGTGTAATTCCGGTGCTCCCAACAAGACTTGTGAGCTCCTAGAAGGTGACAGAGTGTGTGTCTTCTACTTCTTTTGTCTCCCTTACAGCCCTTGAAACAATCCAGTACATGGGGCGCCTGGGTGGCTCAGTGGGTTAAAGCCTCTGCTTTCGGCTCAGGTCACGATCTCAGGGTCCTGGGATCGAGCCCCGCATTGGGCTCTCTGCTTAGTGGGGAGCTTGATTCCCCCTCTCGCTCTCTGCCTACTTGTGATCGATCTCTCTCTCTCTCTGTCAAATAAATAAATAAACAAACAAACAAATAAATAAATAAAAATACAACCCAGTACAGTTATGGGCATGTGAGAAAATACCTGTGAACTTGACTTCCAGGCTCAAGAGTTCCGTGTGAGCTCTTACTTCGGGGAAGGGTGAGAACAAGGAGCGCGCAGCTCGGTCAGCAGTGTGGTTCTAACATATACCGGCTCCCGGGGTTCTCGCACTCCAGGGAGGGAGCAGCGATCCTGGCCCCCTCGGCCCCCTTTAGCCTCTCTATCCACACGTAGCCCCCCTCAGCATGTGTGCATTCTGAACAGCGCGCTAATCTGGGTATCCGCTCAGTATTTGGCTTATTTTCCGCCTTTGTTCCCTGTGCGTTGGGTTATGTCATTGAGACTTTCTGGACGGCAGAAGCTTGAACTAGGCCTCTTAGCCCCACGCAGCTCAGAGCTTAAGAAACGCCTCTTGATGATGGCGACGGGGTGGAGTGGGGGGAACACCACCACGGTGTGTCGGGCCCGGGGCCCCAGAGCCGGGCAACGTGTCCCAAGGGACGCTCGGCGCCGTTCTCCCCAAGCTCTGCTCTCAGCCTCGGTTTGCCTTCCGTTCCAGGCGCACCTGCCATTTGCTGTTATCGGCAGCACAGAGGAGCTGAAGATAGGCAACAAAATGATGAAGGCGCGGCAGTATCCTTGGGGCACCGTGCAGGGTGAGTGAGTCTCCAGGAGACGGGGTCCCTTTCCCTGTCTCCAGTTGCTGTGTTACTGGTCCCTAACTTGTCTCCGGTCTCTACTCATATGGCTCGGGCTTCCGGCAGCTCCGGCCCTGCCCCTGGATCTCTTGGTCTCTAATGGAGAAAGCATTCCTTTAAAAAAAAATTTTTTTTTTAAGATTTTATTTATTTATTGGACAGAGAGAGAGATCCCAAGTAGGCAGAGAGGCAGGCAGAGGGAGAGGGGGAAGCAGGCTCCCTGCTGAGCAGAGAGCCCGATGCGGGGCTTGATCCCAGGACCCTGAGATCATGACCTGAGCTGAAGGCAGAGGCTTTAACCCACTGAACCA
>CM052801.1:77272873-77329551 GCA_028533885.1 Nasua narica | reverse complement strand
CCCCTGGAGAAAGCATTCCTAAAACAAAAATGAATGTTTTCGGAGCCAGGTAAGAAGGAATGTTCAAGAAAGCATGGGTAGTGGCCCCAGGTGCCCCCAGGGCACCAGGAGCCATACAAGAATATGGCAGATGAGTAGCAGATAACTCAGAGAGCCTTCAAAAATAGATCGGATGAATTGCAAAACGTTCATCTAGTGGGATATTAGTGGCGAAAATGAATAGATTGTAGTTACTCATACACGAATGAGTCTCAGAATCATAACACGGGGCTCAGTAAATCAGAGAAGAATGCATGCTGTATGATTCCACTGATGTGAATTCCCAAAGTAGACAACACCGAACAAGATCTGTCTTCTTAGGAATTCATACGTAAGTGGCGAAACTATAAAGAAAAAGGAAGAATGATAAAGCCCGAAGTCAGGATAGTGGTTAAGTCTCGTTTCAAGTGCAGGTAGAGGCACAAAGGTGCTGGTACTATTTCATCGGAGTTGTAGATACATCGATATTCACTTTTTTCTTATTTCTGTATATATATATTTATTTATTATACAATTTCAAAACAGACATATATACACTCAGGAAACTTCCTTTCGTGGTCTGCTTGACCCGTGGTAAGTTACTCGTGGAACTAATCAGGTCTGTGGATACAGCAAGGCCTGGGATGCTGCTGTGGGTGGAAGAGGCTTCCGGTCCTCCAAGTCTACAGCTCTAAGCTGGGTCTTAGAGGGACACCGAGCACGAGAGGGCGACTGATGGAGTGTATGCGCATCCCTGCCGCTGAGCGTTCAGTGGGGAAGTAGGTGGGAAGTTACCCACCTCGCACACAGGGCTGGCGTGCATCCGGGCACGCCAGAGCCTCTCCAGGGATCGCTGGGTTTTCCCATCGGTAGGACATGACTGGTATCAGAGCCGTGCTTGGTTTTCGTCTTCCCTGCCATCTGGGGCCGAGATGCTCTGCTAGGAACATTTGTGAATGGTTCCTGGACCCATAGTCCTAGCTGGGAATCAGTCTGTGGTCTGAGAGACAGGAATGTGGAGTAAAATGAGGAGAAACCAGCCGATGTGGTTCCAGTGACTTCCTCCAATTTAGATCGCACGCACCTAACCGGCAGAGGGGTTTTTGAAGGGTTTTCGTGTAAGTTGACATTCACTGTTCTATCCGAGTGACCTTGGAGTCAATCCTGACCGGCCACCGGACATCACTGCGATTTTTTTTTAAAATGTTTTTTTTTTTAAAGATTTTTTATTTTATTTATTAGAGAGAGAGACTGAGAATGAGAGGAGAGAAGGTCAGAGGGAAAAGCAGACTTCCCACAGAGCCGGGAGTCCGATATGGGACTCGATCCCGGGACTCCGGGATCATGACCTGAGCCGAAGGCAGTCGCTTAACCAACTGAGCCACCCAGGCGCCCCATCACTGCGATTTTTAATGTTAGCTTATGTTCTAAGGGGTTTATTCCCAAGGCAATTTTATTTTTATTTTTTTTTAAGATTTTATTTATTTATTTGAGATAGAGACAGTGAGAGAGAGCATGAGCGAGGAGAAGGTTAGAGGGAGAAGCAGACTCCCCGTGGAGCTGGGAGCCCGATGTGGGACTCGATCCCAGGACTCTGGGATCATGACCTGAGCCGAAGGCAGTTGCTTAACCAACTGAGCCACCCAGGCGCCCTTTTTTAATTTTTTTTTTAAAGTTTAAAGTAGTAATCTCTACACCCAATGTGGGGCTCAGACTCACGACCCCAAGATCTAGGATTGCATCCTCTTCCAACGAGCCAGCCCTGTGCTCCAAGGCCATGGGTCTCAAGCAGAGGGGTTATGTGAGCCGACGTGAGCTTTGAAGGTCACTCTGTCATCCCAGACCCCCTCCCTGCCCCTGCCCCCAGTCCCCTGGAAGACAGAACCTAGGGAGACTACGCCGGTTCACCATCTCAGACATCACCGTCCCCACATGGTCAGGCTAGACACCCCCACCGCAACCCAACTGCAGATCTTTGCCCTATTCTTTTTGGAGAAGCTTATTCATTCGAGCCAGAAAGTGGGATCTGCTTTGTCCTGGTCATCACTGCTGCTGTCGGTCCTCCAACCCCCTCTAAAAAACACCTCTGGAGCTACGAGCTGCCATCCAGGCAAGCCGCACCTTGGTCCACACCCCTCCTGGTCACTGCCGTCTACAGAGGTCCTGGTTCTTCCCCTTTATTCTTTGGAGACTGGGCACCTGCTTGGAGCCTTTGCCTCCCCTTTAGCTCGCCTGCGTTTCGACCCCACCTGCCACTTGCAAGCCACATAACCTCGCCTAACGTTATCGAGACCTTGCGTGGATCCTTTCCCGATCTGCCTGGTAAATTCTGATTCTTCCCTCAAGAGCCATCTTAAGGGTTGCCCCTCTGGTGAAGCCTTCACTCCGTTGGGGCGCCTTTGGCGCCCCCTCTTCCGGGCTTGCACCGCACAGACCTCCGTTTTGGTAATTTTTGCATCGCATTGTATTTGCCTGTTTGCCTCCATTCTTTCACTCCGCTGTAACCTCCTTCGGGGAAGGCTCCGTGACTTCGTTTCTGAATTCCCGGTGCCTCACCCAATACCGGGAGCAGAGATGCTGGAACTATTCATCGGACAGATGGCCCAATGTGCATTTGCCGTGAGCCCAAACGTGGCATAGAGCAGACATTCCCTGAGGGTGCGGCTGGTGCCTGCGCCCTGACGCGCTGCGGAAGGCCTTCTTAGATATTTTTTAATGGTCTTGCGGTTTTCCATTGCTGTCGGCCTCATAACTGTCCATGTGCCTTTTCCATGGAAAAGGGAATCAGGAGGCCAATTCGCAGGCTGCGTATATGCAGGTGGAAGGGCCACGTGGCCAGGAGGCCTCTGGCCTCAGTGCGTCTGTTTCCGCCGCTTCTGGCTGTGCTGTCAGCGCGCTTTCGATCCCCCCTCCCCCGCCGTGCAGTGGAGAACGAGGCCCACTGCGACTTCGTGAAGCTACGGGAGATGCTGATCAGGGTGAACATGGAGGACCTCCGGGAGCAGACCCATAGCCGGCACTACGAGCTCTACCGCCGCTGCAAGCTGGAGGAGATGGGCTTCAAGGACACCGACCCCGACAACAAGCCCTTCAGGTACCCCTCTGGCCAGCCCGGCCCGCCCCGTGGCTGTGGGAGGCTTGTCCTGGATCCTGTCCACAGGCCCACTTTCTTCCTCGGACTCGGGCTGCCCCACCAGACTTCAGAGCTGCTCCTTCCTCTCCTGCCCCTTGTCAGCCCGGATGACGGGACCGGGGAGCAGTCATTGTGCACTTGTCAGTGACCTTCGCACTCTTCCGGCACTGTCCTTAGTGTCTGCGTTCAGGGGCAAGTTTTGTTTCAACCGCAGGATGTTGACAGTCCTTGACATACTTCTCGAATCAGAATCTGAGATGCTTTTAGACAAGAGGAATGTTCCCGAAAATGTCCTGTCCTATGCTGACAGGAGCCATAGGTCAAGTGTCATGGTCAGATCCGTCTGCGTGATGCGTGACATAAGCCCCACGCTTGAAATCACCATGGTGTGTCCCTTAGTACAGCTCAGTCCCCTCTCAGGAAGTGTCGGGCCTCAATTAGGAAGTGAGGGGGGCGCTTGGGGGTCAAGAAGGTTTTCAGATGGTCCCTGAGATCCCACAGTACCCATTCCCAGCACAAAGCTGGCCTGGGGGCAGAGCGTGGCCAATCCTGCAGGGAGGCCTGGTTCCGGAGGGGTGGACACGGTTCCATTCCGGGACAGGGGCTGCTGGAGCTCCTGGGGGAAGGGGGAAGTTGTGCTCACCTCCCTGCTGGGCACTGCCTCAGTTTTCTCTCTCCTTCTCCTCCCACAGCTTTATTTTATTTTATTTTTTAAGATTTATTTATTTACAAAGAAAGGGAGCACGAGCAGGGGTGGGAGAAGGGACAGAGGGAGAGGCAGGCTCCCCTCGCCCCCAAAGTAGGGAGCCCAATGCGGGGCTCGATCCCAGGTCCCCGGGATCATGACCTGAGCCGAAGGCAGGTGCTTAACCCACTGAGCCACCCAGGCGCCCCTGTCCCACAGCTTTAATCCGCATCTGTGGAGGAGGGGCCGTGCCCCTGCCTGCTCATCTCTAGTCCCCTCCCCTCCTCCCGCTCCGTCCTACACACCTGTTACCTGAGTCTTCGCCCTCCGCCCTGGCTCCTTTCCCGTTGCAAGCCCACATGCTCCTCCCGAAGAAACACTCCCTTAACTCTTCCTCCTCGCCGTCCCCTGCCCTTTCAGGAAGTTTGGCTCTGGTGGGAAAGAGGAAGAGTGGTCTGTAATTACTGGCTTCTGCCCCCACCGCGCCTCTCCGGGGTCAACAATCACATACTCATGGTCGGTTATGATGGGGCCTCGGAGTCCCAACTTCTTTGATTTCACCGCGTTGTTCGGTATCCCTCCCCACCACCTCTTTCCTGAAACTCTCTCTGCCTTTGGCTTCTCTCTCACTGGCCGGGCTGGGTCGGGTCCTTCTCTCTCGCTACTCCTTCTGGGCCACACTGGCAGGCTCTTTTTCTTCAGCTCACTCCTTAAATGTTAGGGTGCCCCGAAGTTCCTTCCTAGGGCCTCTGCTCCTGTCCCTCTGTGTTCTCTTGGCGGCAAGTTCTTTCGACAATCAGCCCTTCTTACCGCCTAGAAAGAGATGACTCCCGCGCCGAAATCGTACTTTCGAGCTCCAAACCCGTTGCTCCAACTGCCGACGGATATTCTCCTTCAGACGTCTCACGGAGGATGTACCCCCAAGTGCAGCGGTCTACCCTTCACTTCGTCTTGTTCCCGCATAAACACGCCCCTTTCTCAGGGGTCCCTGCTGCACTGCCTGGGAACAAGGCACCTATTTGCCTGAGCCCCAAAGCCCAAATTATTCTAAAGTCCTCCTAAGTCCTAGGAGTTCTGCTTCCCTCACTGTCCCTGAGGTCCCCCTAAATCTGCCATCCCTACCAGCCCTTAACATACAGATCCTATCATTTCTTCTTTAGCCTATTTCCTCTATCCCCCACCCACCTCCTCCCAACACCCCCTGCCCAACCCGCTCCTGCTAACCACTCACGGTTCAGTCTCTGTAGTTTTTTAAATTACGTTATGTTAGTCATCATACAGTACATCATTAGTTTTTGATGCAGTGTTCCAAGATTCATTGTATTTAAGAGTCTGGTTTCTCGGCTTATCTGTCTCTCCTTTCTCCTTGTCCGTTTGTTCCGTTTCTTAAATTGCACATATGGGTGAAATCACCTGACATTTGTCTTTCTCCAGTTGACCCCTTTCACTTAGCCCCCCCCCCCCGCTCCATCTGTCTTGTGACAAATGGCAAGATTTCATTGTTTTTTCCGGCTTTCTTGTGGGAGTGAGCAATCCCATTGTTCTTCTTTGGACTGTTGGGAAGTCTGTCCTTCACGCAATAGCCAGAGGGGTCTTTCTCATTTTCAAATGGCGTGAAGTCAGTCCTCCTGCTTGAAACCCCACAGTGGCTGAAAGGCCAAGTGTGTAAGTCGGCCTCCAACATCTGCTCTCTCGCGCTGGACTTGGGAACCTCACCTCCCTCCTCTCCACAGCTTCCGTGACCCTCTCCAGCCCACCTTGGACCCCGCCTGGCTCCCCAAATACATCATCGTCTCTCTACCTGCTCTCCTCTTCGGAGCACGGTCCCTCCTCTTCTCCACTAGGCTGATTCCTGTTAGTTTAAAACCGAGGCTGGGGACAGGGGGACTTTTCCTGGGCAGCTCCGGGTACACCGACCATGAGTTCCTGGATGGCAGGCCCAGTGGCTGTTGGTTCTAGATGCTGAACGACTAGCGTAGCGTCGCTTGGTCCTGAGTCTAGCACACGATGGAGTCTCACCAGGTGTTTTCTGAAACAGTTCACTCATGTGGTCCTTTTCGGAGCCAGGATGTGGGAGCCAGGTGCAGAGGAAGGACCCAGATTAAGAGATCGGAGGCCCAGCTTCCGGTCCCTGCCTTGCCTCTATCTAGCCACGTGGTCTTGAGCAGGTCACCTCACCTCGCGGCTCCTCTAGCCTCACCTGTGTCACCGGGGCAGAGAAACAGATGCTCGGAGTCCCTTTCAGTTCCGAGTATCTCATCAGTTCCGCCCGCGAGTAGCCCGCAACCCTGCGGTCGTGCGCCAAGCCGGCTGCCTGCAGCTTTGTGGTTCTGTGTTTGCACCTCTCCCAGAACTGGGGAGAGGAGGGATGAGGGGGACCCAGGGAGGATCACTGGGGCCAGTTTGCATCGACTAGGAGCCATTCCAAAGGCAGGGGAATTAACCTAACCGTATTCGCAGCTTACAGGAGACCTACGAGGCCAAAAGGAATGAGTTCCTGGGGGAGCTCCAGAAAAAAGAAGAGGAGATGAGACAGATGTTCGTCCAGAGAGTCAAAGAGAAGGAAGCTGAACTGAAAGAGGCAGAGAAAGAGGTAAGTGTGACCCTGACTGGCCAGCAAGAGCCTCGAAGCTTCCCGGCATCAGCAACCCCGCCTTGGCTGGCACCGAGGACGCTGTGAGATCTGTGTCTTCTTGCTCCCTCATTCCCCAAGGCCAGAATGTGTTCTCATTCCATGTTCCTTAAATCTCCAGAGCCTCGCTCTCCCATACGGTAGCCACTAGCTGCATGTGGCTGTTTACACTGAAACAGATTAAAATGAAATAAAATGTAAAACTCAGTTCCTCAGTCGCGTTAGCCACGTTTCAGATGCTCAGTCCTCCTGCAGCTGGTGGCTACCGTATCGGACAGCCCAGCTACAAAACATTTCCATCGCCGCGGAAAGTTCTATGGGGCAGCGCTGCTCAAGAGTCAAGAGAAAAATCCACGGATATTGATTTTTTTTTTTTCAGTTTCACTTTTTCAAAAGCAAAATGTCACCCGGTACTTTTGGAGGAGACGTGAGGGGAATCTCAAAGATAAATGAGTGAAAGACCAACGAACGAAAACTAGGTTAGAGCAACGAATGGCCACAGCTTCCACTACCCTACCCCCAGGGGACTAGTGAAAGCTGGTCTACACGGCCAGCCTGTCATCCACCACCCCTTACTAAGTGGCAGTCCCGAATACCCATAGGACCCGGAGACTTGTCCTCCTCCTTCGTATGCTTCGAGTGCTATGGAATCCTGAATTCTCTCCAGAACCCTCAAACGAAAGTGAGGTTATGCATGGTCTGCTCTTAGTATTCAGGGGACTTCATCACGTTCTGGTTTGCTAGCCCAGTGGCATGCCAGAATGTTCTTACCGTTCTCCTTTGGGTGTCTGGTTCTATCCAGGGCTAGCTGAGTCTCCCCTTGGTCAAAGCCGAGGTCTCTGCACTCATTCCATTTTACAAAATCCTTTCATCTCCTTCCATGTCTGAGGACAAGTATTTTCTCTGACCAGCTTTGGCATTGCTGAAGTTTTCTCTGCAACCCATGGTGATCCTCCTTGACCAGAGGGAGTAAGGAAAGGCAGGGGCCCCCTCTCATATCGGGCCATCTTGTCTGTAATCCTCTGACACATGGATTAACCCTTTACTTCTCTGCTGTTTCCTCATAAAATATAAATAATACCAGAACGGTTCTTGATACTAATTATTAATTAGTGTATATTAATAATAGTCCCCTGACCACATTCAGGAGTACAAACATGGAGGTGAAGTGTCAGGGAAGGGACCCTGAACACCGTGCCCTCTGGTGCCATCACAGCAGCCCCTGGCAGAAACGTCTCCTCAGGTCCCCGCGGGTCCTGCGGGTCCCCACGCGCCCTAGACTGGGTTCCACGAGGAGCCGCTCCCAGGGGACCTCTCCTCAGACCCCCTGTGCTTCCCGGCCAGCTGCACGAGAAGTTTGACCGTCTGAAGAAACTACACCAGGACGAGAAGAAGAAGCTGGAGGAGAAGAAGAAATCCCTGGACGATGAAGTGAACGCCTTCAAACAGAGAAAGACGGCGGCCGAGCTGCTCCAGTCGCAGGGCCCCCAGGCCGGAGGCTCACAGACTCTGAAAAGGGACAAAGAGAAGAAAAAGTAAGTGGTAGGCTGCTCTGGGGCTGTGGCTTCTCTCTCCTCCTGCTCGTCCCCTCGGCACAGGGGCGGTGGGGGGGCTGGCGGCCAGAGGTGGGCTGTGGGCTGACAGGTGTGTTTTGTGTTTGGGTCCCTGTGACTGGTCTCTGTGTCCCCTGAGTTGGGGGACCTGAGAGTGGGGGGGGCTGTGGCCCCGGGGGCCCGGCCCCTCTGCTCGGCCGGGTGGGAAAGCCCTACAAGGTCCAGGTAGCAGGAGAGGGAGGGACAGAAGGGAGGCAAACGGAACATGGGAGGGGAGAAAGAAAGGAGGAAACCGTGAGATCTGCGGAAGTGCAGGAAACAGGTGAAGGAGGAGGAGAGCTAGAGGGCAGAGGAGAGAGCCCGCCTTAGCAGAAGCCCCCCGGGCATCCTCTTTCACCCCGAGAGGTTGGCGCCGATCTGGCTTACAGGCCTGCTTGTTCATCCTGTGTCTGAGGTGTTCACCTCCCCATGCCTGTAGCCCCCCAACCCCCTTCTCACTTAGCTGCAGCCAGCAGTTTACTGCTTTTACCTAAGGCTGCAGCCCAGTCTGGGTCTCCTACTCTGTGCCATCCCTTTACTGGCCCAAGCTCCCTGTTCGGCATCCCGGAGCCAGAGGAGAGGAAAGGATTCCCAGTGGGACCTATCCAGGGGGTCCCCTGTGCTCTAGTTGCTTGGGCAGTGTGGCACGGGGAGCCCTCACGGGGAGTCCTGGGCTGTGTCCTACTAAAGGGACCCGATGATCCGGAAAGTGTCCACGGTCTTTGCCTTCTGTTCTTAGCGGCTTGTTCTGGACTCAACTAAGGGATACCGGCCAGAAGGAGGAAACCTCTTCCTTTCCTCTGTGCCCAGCTGATCACTTAGGAAGAAAACAGTGACTTGGGTACAACAGTAAAGGAGTAGTTACGATCTGAAGGCACTCAGTGCCACAGTCCAGTTATTCAAAAGTGTAATTTGAATATTGGCGCCCATGAGCCCAGAGATTTTTGTTACTGAGTCCCCAGACTCTGTGTCAGGTTCACTGACTAATGAACTTGTTTTTGGTGTTACCTAAGGGACAAAGTTTAGCTAGCCAGAAGAAAGCCTCTCTGGACCCACCGTATATCAACTGATCTGGGGTTGTGTGTGAGTCACCAGCAAGAATGGGCTCCTGTTTTTAAGATTGGAAAAAACTTTACATTTGTCTTCCAGCTCTAACCTGCTGCCTTCTTGGCCTGGGATATTTGTGAACTCCGTCCCTGGGGGCAGCCTCACAGCCTGTTTGCAGGAATGAGGAGATTCCTTTGTTTGGACCCCACTGACACGAAACTATAAATATTCCCCATTCAGATGTTTAGTGGAAGTTCCTCCCAGACCGGGCTCTCCCCCCCCAGCGGTCTCATGTGGATGAATCCCCCTTCCCGCTCCAGGCAAAAGAGCCTCTGTAGCGAGACGTGTCTCCAGAGGTTAAGAAAGAATACTCGTGTTCCAGGGGTCCCTACCAGGCCACCCTCCCTCTCCCCCACCCCCACTCTTCCTCATATCCTCTGATCGCTAACCCTTCATTGTTTGTGTCAACTCGTAATATTGGATTTGTCCTCAAGCTCACTCCGTCTTCATCAGCTCTTACTGTTTTACAGTTAACTCTGCTGTTCGCTGCATGCTGCATGAGACCCAGGTCCTGGTAAGCTTCATTAACTCTAAATCGACTGGCGGTGGCTTCTAGAACACATCTCCCCAAATCCGGCCCCCCACTCGACACACATACCTAATCACCAAAGAAGCTACTTCACGGTTCTAGCTCTTGTGACCGACAGACCGACAGTTTGCGGTAGTCTCGAGGGTGCGTGTGGAATGATGGCCTGCGTGGGGACAAGCGGAGTGTTTTCCCACTTGCCGCCGGGACAGCTGGGTGGCCTAGGTGGATTCTGTATTGGTAGCTGAGGCGTCCCTTGTGGCCGTTCCCTTTTCTTAAAAGTGCCCTAATCATCACTCTCAAAGTTAACCAACGGGTAGCGGTGAGGGAAATCAGTGGGCTCGCTGGTCGGTCCTATAATGTCACGGTTGGCGTTGAACCCCAGGCTTAGGAATGTTCCAAGTCAACGGAAACTTGCTTTGCTATTTCCCTCTGGTGGCCACTTTTTTTTTAAGATTTTTTTATTTATTTACTTGACAGAGAGAGACAACCAGTAGGCAGAGAGGCAGGCAGAGAGAGAGGGGGAAGCAGGTTCCCTGCTGAGCAGAGAGCCCGATGCGGGGCTCGATCCCAGGACCCTGAGGTCATGACCTAAGCCGAAGAAAAAGGCTTTAACCCACTGAGCTGGTGGCCATTTCTTATTCAAGGGGTTCAAGTTCTCGAATTGCCTTTGGTTGTGTGCCCCTCCCAAAAACTATAATAAAAATGGAAGAAAATGAAGAGATTTCAAATATGATAGAGATTTCCTTATATCTCATTCTATAAGGACCAGCTGCATGAACACCTTCGATAAGAAGGCAAGCAGGTAACCTTCAGTAGCACAGATTCCTGAGGGCTATTGTGTCTGTGGAGTGAATGATGCAGTCCCTGGCCTCAAGTAGTTTATAAGTTGATTATAGCAACGATTAAGCACCTTCTGTCTATTCTTCTAGACTCAGTGAGTAGCGAGGGAACATAAGTATGTTTCATAGCATTAGGCTTACTGCCAATTTTTAAATTTGACCATAGAAGCTTCCAGTCAGGAACAAAAGAGAAGAGAGTATAATGCAGCCCCCTGTGCCCACAACCCAGCCCCTAGACAACTCTCAACATATGGCCAATGCCATGTCATCCGTCATCCCAAACCTGCTGGATTATTGTAAAGCAAAAGCCATATCATTTTGTCTGTAAATACTTCTGCAGGGATCTCTAAGAGATGATGACTCTTAAAAAAAAAAAAAAGCTGTAACCACGGTACCACCATTACCACACCAACAAAATGCACAATGTGTTACCATCACATTTCTAGCCAGTGTTCCGAATACCCGGTTGTCTCATAAATGCCTTTCACATTTGGTTGGTTTGGATCAGGGAACGTAAACTATGGAGAAGGCTTCTCCCCGCTCACCAATGTAGTTTATGATTTAAATGGAGAGCCCGCCGTTAGTCGCCAAACCGGGGGCTGTAGGTATTGGTCATCCTACTTTCAAGCACATCTCGGGGAGGAAGTCCCCAGAGGCTCCTGAAATTGGGCCAAAGGAAACAACCTTAAAAGAATAATGCAATGATTTATTGTCTGGCTTAAAGGCAAGTCTTGGAGCCCCTGTCAGTGGACAGGAATGAAATTGCAGGTCTCCATTTGGGGAGACTTGCAGTTCCCAGAGCGCCTGTCCACTGCCTCTCGCCAAGTGTCCAATGCCTCCAGGGGCTCCGCTCGTTTGCCCCCCAGTTTTGAGGGAGGACCGCAGGAAAGACGAATCCTGGTGGGTTAGATTCCAGTTGACTCCGGTTGCCGTGCCCAGGGCCTGACACAGTTTGGTTCAGGTTTCCCTGAGTAAATCATTGTTAGTAACCATTATGAAAATGAATTCTGGCAAAACTATGATTAAAGCCATGCTGTACAAGCGAGAGACAACTGGCAACCAGTGGGGACAGCCCACCCCAACCCGGAGTAGATTGGCTTTTCCTGGCAGGCTTCTCCCCAGCAGACCGCAAGAGTGGTTCCAAACCCAATAAGGGAGGGGGGCCTGGGCTCCAGGGCATCTGAAAGCCACAAAGGCATCCTGTCCCCTCCCTGAAGCCCTCATTCCAGGGGTGGGTCACAAAGGCCACCCCTCATTAACTGGAGCGCGGGCAGAGGCCTGCCGTTCCTCACTAGTTTTGAAATGGTTGGAGGCACTAGGGCCCCGCTGTCTGCACTTGTAAGAGAAATTCCTCTGGGACCCCCACACTGTTGCCGATACTGTTATCTCAATGGTTATTGGCCCCTTGGCCCATGGGGTGGGTGTGTGTGTGTGTGTGTGCATGCATGCGTGCACAGGATGTGGACAGGATACATGTACCAAAATATGTCCGCCTTCCCACGCAGCCCAGAACGTAGGCCGTCGCCATGTTGTTTAGGTCTCCCCTCCCCCGGGAAGTAGACAAAGACTAGAATAAGGGGTGAGCATTCGTGTGGCATTTTAATACTCTTCAAAGCGTTTCTCCAGACGACATATTATTTTCCCCTTGCAACAATCCTGTGAGGTAGAGAAGAAAGGAATAGTCTTCAATTTCCAGGACGAGTGGATAGATGAGTGGGGTGTTTCAGGGACTTACCAAGGCTCACGAAATGAGTTAGTGGCAGGTAACCGTGGTCCAGACTCTATTACAGACTCCTCAACCAGCTCTAGATACTTCCCAGTCTTGCCTCAGGGTACCAGTTAGCTAACTGGGGCTGCTCCAAAGTCTACCTGAGGAGAAACTTCCACTCCCTCTGCTTTCCCTGTGGGACAAGGCAAGCCATGGCCGAGAGCCTGGTGCTCTACCCAGCAGCCCAAGGTCCCCTGGTTGGAGATTTGCTGACTAGACCCCTGTACAGTATCTGGGGCGGCGGGGGGGGGTCGCATCGGGACCTAGTAGTTAAGAAGAGAGAACGTATTCTTGTGGCTGTTGATAATTACTTTGCTTAGCTAATGCCACTCTCCTCACTCAGAGGAGTGTGGGGGCACATGAGAGAGAAAGCATGTTCCCAGGAGCCAACGCAGTAAGCCCTTATTCTAACATAGCTGTATCCTAATTTATCCATTAGTCATCACGACAATTTCCTCCTAACCTTTTGTTGTTGTTGTTGTGCATTAATCCATCCATTCATTAACCCAACTTCTCTTTTCATTTTCAGTTTGGGCTTCCTGTAGACGCCCTTTTCCTGCGCAACAGAGCTGGGCCTCCCTTTCTCTAATCCCCCCTTAACACACTCGAGGGGGCCACACAACCCATGCCCTCCCCTCTTTTCCTGCCAAAGTTTATAGAAGCCTGGGAGTCTGAGGATGGTGTCTGGCCTCTGGTCAAGAAGCCAGCAGTCACGTGGCTCAGAAATGGAGATGCCTCCTGCATCCCAGTCTCCCTCCCCACCGCCCCCCCCCGCCCACCGCCAGCCACTCACCGGCCATCTTTGCCAGACTGTACCGTGTTCAAGGGTCCCATTGGCTCTTCTCCACCACCAGCTTCCCTGTTCGAATTGTGATTGCTGCTTGTTTCCCTGAAGTATTTGCCTCCACCGTGGCTGCGTAAGCGCCACTTAGTCCCAGTTAGTCCCCATGCGCTGGGCTTCCCTGACCCCCTCCCAACCCCCAACAGGAGCCACAGCTCCTTCTGAGAGAGCTCCAAAAGGAGACCCTCTGGTGCCTTTCTCCTCTGGCCTCTCAGCCCCGCCCTTTCCAGTTCTGAGTTGCTCCAAGTCACGTCAAAAATCCACAACAAGTTTATTGACACCCAGCCCTTTCCAGAAAACATGACTGCTGAAGAAAAGAGCATAAATCTCTGCTCTCTCTAATTCCGGGTACCCCACAGATGCAGAAGGGAGAATAAACCTGAATGTTATTATCAGCCTAGTGTCTTCAATGATAGACTTCTGGAATTCTGAGGTGTGTCAGTATCTCTGTAGTCTCCCTGAGGGCGCCACACCGACCCACTCAGGCAGGCCTAGTCCCAGGTTCATGCTGGAAACTGCCAGACCGCGAGGTCAAAGAAGCGATGTTTTCAGCTTTGCTCTGATGCGCCTTCCGGTCTATTTATTTGGTGCATGGGATGAATTTTAATCTGTATCTTGCATGTGTCCCATTCCCCCGCCTCCCCTTAAGAAGAGGCGAGACCATCAGCTGGGGAGGAGAGAAGAGGTGCTGCGTCTCGGAAGGTCCCTGACTTTATCTCCAGTCTAAGGATGTGATCTGTAAAACATAGCCCAGCCCCAGTTTCTATAACGGGCCCATCTGATGGTGGCTTTGGGAACCCCTTTGAAGTAGAGAACCTTCCACTGTCAGGGCCACGAGGTACAGCGCCCTTTGGTGTTTGGCCAGCAAGCGAGAGCAAGAGAGAGAGAGCGAGAGAGCTGAAGGTCCCGTGGCAATGATGTGTGCCTAACGCGCCGTTTCTCTGCCCTTCCTTTGCAGTAACCCATGGCTGTGTACTGAGTAGTACCCCCCGCTACAGCTGGACTGGACTCCATTTAGCCCTTTAAGCCAAAGTTCCTATTTTAACTGACAGCTTTCCTCGGGCGGGGGGCACACAGCAGCCCCTCCCCCGCCCCTGCCACATACTTCCACTCTGAGTCCCCCCTCTTCTTCTGAGCTCTGCCTCCGAGTCCGCTGGCACTGATCACGACCTTCTTCTTTACTTTTTTTTTTTTGAGGATTTTTTTTATCGCTCCCCTCCCCCCCCACCCCCCCACCCCCGCCCCCCCGCCAAAACACACAGTTAAACCAGGCTGTGCCAAATTTTCCGGGCTTTCTGAAGTGCTGAGAATGGGGAGGGGCTTTCCTCTCTTCCCTAAGAGATCATAAATAATACAGGAAGCGAAACGTAGAAGCAACAAGAAGCGAACCTACGCGCATGTTCTCTGTTCTCAGCAGAGCCAGAGTGCGCTTTTGATGTGTACTGTTGGGTGAGTCACTCATGGGCCAGTGGCGAGAGGCAAGTTTGGAGAATGCGCTAGTTTCTTGAGAAAAATCCAAGCCTCCTGGGGGAGCATTTCAGGAGATCCCATGCTTGGAGGTTCAAAACAAAAGAAAGCAAACAAAAACTGGGTATTGAAGTAGTAGACCGCCAGCCAGCCAGCCTTGGGGAGAACTTCAGGGACTAGGCGGGAAGGTCGGGGCCAGGGAGAAATTTTGGTCCGTCGAACAGATACGACCCAAAGGAAACTGAGAGCCGGAGAGGTCGAGGGACTGGGCCAATGGCCCAGTGCTGTTCTGCGGCAGAAACCAGGAGAAATTCAGTGTCTCCTGAGCTCAGCTCCGTGTCACAAATGTTTGTTTGGGTAAACAAAAAAAATCCGACCTGCGAGGGAACGGAGGCCTTTAGAAAGCCACCTAAAAGGATTCAAATAGTTACTTTCCTGGGTAGCTTTTCTCACCGCAGACAGAAATGGGTTTTTTTCTCCCCTTCAGCGAAGAGGCTTTGTAATTCATACAATTGTTATTTTTTTTTAAATACCCGAAGTACTCTGTTGTTAACTTCTGGTGAAACGAATCCAGTCATTAGAAATGGTCTGGGCTTTTATTTTCCCAGACTGGAACGGAATGGCTTTCCTGAAAAATCCCCACATGTGATCTCTCTCTCTCTCTCTCTCACACACACACACACACACCATTCCTCTTAAGCCAAGAAGTTTGCTTTTCCTTGCTGCGGCGCAAATCACTTTTGGTTTTGGTTTTAGTCATTTGGTATTCACATGTGGCTGTTTTTTGATTAAAGCAAGAAGCTTCAAACCGGTGTGTGGTGTTCTTAAGATCTTCTCAGCAGACTTCCTGGTGGTTCCGGTCTGTCGGTGACCCCCTTCCTGATGTGTCTTCTCCAAATACCATCTGTGCTGCCTCACGCGGCCCTCTCCCCTTGCCTTGTCTTACTCTGAATGTCCTTTCTCTTTGGCTAATTTCGTGTTTTCTTTCTCTTTCTCTCTCCCTCTCCAGCTTTTTTTAATCTTGTCTTCAGCAGCTGCACTAAGTCTAAAGGAGAAGACTGCCATTACATTGTCTCAAAGCAGAAACCAACCAATCCCCTTCTCCCCTCAAACTGCGCCCGTGACACACACCACACGCTCCACAAGGGTTCTCTTGGCTTACATGGTATTTTAAATGGCAATGTCTTGTCCTAACCTAACCAAGGCAGGAAAAGAACCTTCCGAGCCGGAGAATGGACCAAATGTAACCTCAGAAAGACAACCACAGGGCCACTCACCCGAGTGTAAGTGACTGGGGCGGGAGACCGCAGCTGTGTGTGTGGAAGTGTGTGGAAAACCACATTCGCCGGTTTTCCTTTTTAAACAGCAATTCTCCGGTCCAATGGGTTGACTGTCGACGGCCACTATTAAACATTTCTGAACACAGAAGAGAAAGTCAAGCGACAGTCCTCTCTTCAGCATTCACAGGCCGTCCACAGAACCTCCCCACCCCCAGCAAGGGGGAAAATGGATCCATTCACCCCCAGGTGGGGAAGGGAGAAACAGGAGGGGCTTTCAGCTTAGTGACAGCAAAATTCAACCCTCCAGGGCCAGTTGGGGTTTTGTGAGAGGTTTCTGCTCAACCTGGGGTCTGCAAGGAGAGCTTCTGTGTTCATAGATCTGCCTTGAATTCATTGGCTTAACTTGCATCAAAATACCATGTGAGTGCGCTCATTCCGGTATATCCCTAGAACCATTGCCATTCTACTGTCTGGTGTCTCCTGCGAGGACCTCTTTGCATGTTTTCCAGAATCTCTGTGTGTTTTTTCTTTCTTTTCCTTTGTTCTTTTCGCTCAGAAGTGTGACCAGTCACCGCCCCTCTGGGGTTTTCATTCGCCAGGAGAAACATCCCCAAACCAGCACTGTTTAGCTTGATACCCTTTCTAATGTCCGTGTCAATTTTCAATAAAATTCAAAGAAACGCTCTTCGGCTGTGTGATCTGATCTTAAATCGATAGGTGATGCGACCCACCACGGTTTGCTCTAGGAGGCGTGGGTGGCCGCCTTCCACGTGGGTGACTGCCAGTGGCTCAGGGAGGCAAGCCCATATACAATCTTCGCAGGTGGGCTGCTGTGCCCCCTCCCTCCCCGCATGAGCCTGCAGTTCCCACGGGGCGGGGTGGGGATGGGCAGGAAGTCCTCTATTTTCCTTCATTAGCACGGATTTAACTGATGCCTTGAGCCTACTGTCACCTAGGATAAAAGGAGGAAGTGGAGTGCCAGATCCTGCAGAACAAGATTCTGGTGAATTTTAATTCCTGAAGGAAAAGAACTCTGCGCTGCACGTGTCCTTTCATTTACTCCTGTGATGCGAGCGTCCAAGGAATTCATTGAATGTGACCGTGCTCTATGACTCGGAAAGCATTCTATAGTTGGCTAGTAGGACTTTATGTCCTGGGTCAACTGTGGAGGGAAGCCTTCTGTTGCCCCCAGCGTCAAGGTGGGCAAGAGAGGAGAAGGGTCAGCTTTCTACCATTCTGGTTGCCGTCGAGGTGGGGTTTTCTCTCCTCGGTTTCATTTCCCGATTGGCCAGAGGCTGGAGACCCGAGACCTGAGAAGCGTCCCTACCTATCCTCTATAGGGATATGGGAAATGACACTATCCTGCGTTTGTGCATCTCGGCCACTAGAGGGCAGCAGAGAGACACAGCCAACACTCGCTTATGACGTCACGGAGCACTGGCAGGCACCTAGGTGTGGAAAAATACACGTGGGGCTGGAGCCCCGCACTCTTGCTATCTCTGTGTGCTCTGGGGCAAGTTGGGTTAAAACTTCTCTGTAAAAGGAGACTAGAAGTAATTGCCTTGCAGGGTGATTGTGAAAGCTGCATGAGCTAATGTAAATTGACAACCCGGTTGTTGAGTAAACCACATCCCTTATTAAGGATGGAGTTTTCCCTTTACGCGAAGTAACTTAGATGCCTCTAATCCAGGGTTTCTCAACATCAGCACTACTGACATTTGAGGCCAGAGAATTCTTTGTCGTAGGGGCTGTCCTATGCATTGTAGCGTGTTTAACATCCTCCCTCCCCCCAAGTTGTGATAACCCCAAAATGTCCCCAGACATTTCCAAATGCCTCCTGGAGGGCAAGATCGTCCCATATTGAGAACCACTGTTGTAGGCCAGGGGTCAGCGAACTTCTTCTATAAAGGACCAGCTGGTAAGTTATTTTTAGGCTTCACAGGCAACGTGGCTTCCACAACTGTTCGCTCTCGCACAAAAACAGCCATAGATAATATGTAAAAGGATGAGCATGGGTAGGTGCCAATAAAACTTTATTTATAGATACCAAAATTTGAAATTCACACGTGACTTTCATTTTCCCATGTCCTGAATTATTATTCCTTTGATTTTTTTTCAACCACCGGAAAATGCAAAACACATTCTTAGCGTGAAGGCAGGGGAGCATATTCGGCCCGTGAGCCATGGTTTGCCCACACCACCTCTAATGCATCTTAGTGTTGGTTGGTCTATCATTGGACCTGAAGGCATTAGAAGTAACTGGCCGGTTAAAAAAAAAATTACAAATAGGGGATCCTGGGTGGCTCAGTCGGTTAAGCACCTGCCTTCGGCTCGGGTCATGATCCCAGGGTCCTGGGATCAAGCCCTGCATTGGGCTCCCTGCTCAGGGAGGGGGGGGCGCTGCTTCTCTCTCTTCCACTCTCCCTGCTTGTGCTTTCTCTCTCTCAAATAAATAAATAAAATCTTTAAAAAATAAAAGAAATCAGAAATGAAGACAAATGGCTGAAGACTTAATGCAAGTGAGTTGGGGGAAACGGGCTTAACTAAAATTTGCATACAGTTCTGCGAGAGCATGGACGCAGGGGCAAGGGCCTCCTGTGGCAATGAGGGCCTGCTCCTGGGACATCGCTGAGCGGGTGACAATGCCAACTGCTTCTAGGGAGAGAACCGGGCCTCTAAAACCCTCAGAAGAGCCTAGCAGCCAGGCCTCCAGCTGGAGGCCCTGAGGTTAAGCAGTATCCTCTCCTATCTGAAATGCCCCCGCTTGGGGAGATTCCTCCCTTTACTAAAAGTGCAGCTTTCTTGCAAAGTCATTCTTTTAAAAGGCGGGTTCCCTTGGAAAGAGCTGTGCATCAGACAATAGAAACTCACGGTGGTTTTGCCACCCGGTGCTGCCTTAACATGGGTGTCTATCCAGCGCCTGCACTACCTCTTAGCTTGCTTGGCTTGGGCTTTAGAAGGGACCTGCCCTGGGCTCAATACCTACAAACAATTATACGTCGATCTGTTATATAGACTTGGGGCCAAAGTCCTTATGTTGGTTTGGGGCTTAAATTACTTGTTCTCAATCCAATAATAAGGATATATTGAACTCTTCCCATGGCTTTGACCTTGTGCCCTGTGCTATGGGGGATATTGTTGCAGGAGATCTAGGTAGACACTGCTCTTGAGGAACTCACAGACCGGCCGCGTCTTATCTACTCAACCCTATTTTCCAGTCCTTCCTAATACCCAGTCTTCGTTCCACCTCATTAGTCCACAAAAGCCTCTCCTGGAGATATGCAGACCATTTGTTGGCTTTGTCTGAAATACCTTCTACTGATTGAAGTCCTGCTTTCGAGGCTCAGACCCCACCTTCTCCTTGAAGTCTTTCTTGACCCCATCCACATCCACGTGTCCCGATCTCTTCTCCATTTTCAAACTTCCTAGTGGAACTTTTATAATCTTTTCTGCCTCCTGTTTGAGAGACTTCCCTCCTCAAGAGATGTCAAGTTTCCAAGGGGTAGGAACAACATTTATCGCCCTTCAGAGAGCTCCACGAAGAGCTGGCCACACAACCAAAAATCATCAAGACGTAGCAAGGTTGAGATTCTTCAGCAATGTAGGGAGCTATTGCACTTTCCAAACGTTTAATTTTGCAATTAAGTTATGAGACTACTTATAAAGTATATCCACATACTCTTGACTAAGATTCACCAGTTGATAACATTTGGCCCTGTTTGCCTTATCATTGTGCACTCTCTCTGTGTATATAGATATAGAGCTATAGATAACTATACATTTTTTTTTCTGAACCATTTGAAGGTCATTTACATGTATCATGGCTCTTTACCCCTAAATATTCCAGTGGGCATTTCCTAATAAGAAGGATATTCTCTTAAATAACCATAGTTATCGACTTCAGTAAATTTAACATTCTTACAACACCTTTATCTATCGGATAACATGCTTTGTAACATTTTTTTCTTGCCATATAGGATTTGGTCTAGGATCACCCATTGTGTCATGTCTCTTTATTCTCCTTTATTTATTTTTTAAAAAAGATTTTATTTATTTATTAGAGAGAGAGAGAGAGAGATCACAAGTAGGCAGAGAGGCAGGCAGAGAGAGGGGGGAAGCAGGCTCCTCGCTGAGCAGAGAGCCCAACACTGGGCTCCCAGGACCCCGAGATCATGACCCGAGCCAAAGGCAGAGGCTTTAACCACTGAGTCACCCAGGCACCCCTATTCTCCTTTGTTGTTTTTTTTTTAATTTTAAGTATTTTATCTATTCGTTTGAGAGAGAGAGCACAAGCAGGGGGAGAGGCAGAGGGAGAGGGAGAAGGAGATCCTCCGCTAAACAGGGAGCCCAACTCGGGACTCGATCCCAGGATCATGATCCAAGCTGAAGGCAGACGCTTAACCAGCTGAGCCACCCAGGTGTCCCTTTTTAGTTTCCTTTAATATAGAATCTTTCTTTGTCTTTTTTGACACTGATATGTATATATATATATATATATATATATATATATATATATATATATATTTAGAGGGAGGAGAGGCAGGTGGAGAGAGAGAGAAAGAATCTTAAGCAGGCTCCATGCCCAGTGTAGAGCCCAACATGGGGCTCGATATTACAACCCTGAGATCATGACCGGAGGTGAAATCCAGAGGTGGACGCTTAACCCAGTGAGCCATCCAGGCGCCCCATGACATTGGTATTTTAAAAATCTCATATAAAAAATAGATTGTTCTCATTTTGGGTCAAGGTGTTGCCCAATTTCTCAACTATATAATTACTGGGTTCCCCCCCACTTCTTTGCTACTAATAAACAGTCTGTGGGGAAGCAGCTATAAATCCATGCAGATATCCTACTCCTCATGAAAAATTTCCCCCTAGATTTGGCATCTATTGATAATTCTTGCCTGAGCCAATCTACAAAATGATTTGCCAACTTCTGCACTCCCTTCATGTTTACCAATCTGCACACAGTATTCTGTTGTAAGCTAAGGCCCTCCCTTCTCCCACATTACTTCTTCAGCTACTTTGTAGCACTGTGGACTTATGACTCCCTATTTCTTCAGTAGTTCATTGCTGTCCTTCATGATTTTGGGGCTCAGATTACCAAGATTTGGCCGGTGGGAGCTCCTCGCTTTGCTTTTAATCCACTAGGAAACATTCCTCAAGAGGATATTGCAGTGCAGACTACTCTGGTCAAGAACTTTCGGTGAGTTAATTTCTGGGGTAGTTTATGGGGGTTGGGGCCAGGCTCCGGGTCTCCCTCCTTTATGTATGTATGCATTTATTTATTTTAAAGATTTTATTTCTTTATCTTACAGAGAGAGTGAGAGACAGAGAGAGAGCATGAGCAGGGAGGAGAAGGAGGCAGAGGGAGAGGGAGAAGCAGGTTCCCCGCTGAGCAGGGAACCCAATGCGGGGCTTGATCCCAGGACCCTGAGATCGGACCTGAGCCGAAGGCAGAGGCCTAGCTGACTGAGCCACCCAGGAGCCCCAGGTCTCCCTCCTTTAAACGGTCACTGATTCCTCCATAGGAATGGGCAGGGAAGGAAGCTCAGAGCTATCCATGTGTGCAGCGTAAAGATGGTGGCAAGAGCCCGTGTTAGAGCAGGGAAAGATAATGGAGGAGAGGAGGATGAATGACAACAGAAGCTTCTGGATCATTGTAGGATTGTGATGGCTGCCTTTATCATTGCTCCCTCTTACACCTCTCTTCGACTATTATTCTGACAATTTATTTCTGCTTAGCGGTCTCAGCTCCTGCTCACTGACAAAATATCTGTGGCTTGCGAGAAGGGAATGGGCTGAACATAGGTTGGCTGAAGGATTTTCGATCGGAAGGATGACCAGGGAAAGGTCATGGAGAAACATGCAAATTTTTGTTCTGTTTTCCAGAGGCTGGAACTGTTTTTTCCATAGTGGAAATTACAAATGGAATCCAGTTATTGCTGTCGCAGAGCAAATGGCCTCTAATATCAGTTTCACTGCCTTTCATTTTGTAATCCAAGTTCAAAACTCAGATTTGTTGCTATATGATGGAAAAGTTCTAATCCAAGCCGAGAGGAAGTAGTTTTTATTTTTTCAGATCTTTTTCTAGGCATGATGTGTATTGACTACAATGCTGATTTTGATCAAAGTTGGCAATTTAGGCTGAAATTAATTCAACCGTGAAATAACAAAGTGGCTTAAAATGTAGGCTCCAAGAATTTCACAAGGTTGGGACATTGGGAAGAGCCTTTATTCGTTCATTTGTTCATTCACTCATTCATTCAATGATTCATTTAATTCAACAAATATCCCTAGAGTGTCTCCAGGAGCCAGGGGTAGGTGCTAAAAGCAAGATGAATGAGTTCCTTGTTCTCATGGAGCGGACATTCTTGGGGGGTGGGAAGTGCCAAACTTAAAAAAAAAAATTTCAAAAGTTGATACATGCTGTGAAGGAGGAGGAGGAGGAGGAGGAGGACGAGGAGGAGGAGGAGGAGGAGGAGGAGGAGAAACCCCCAGGGCTGTGCAACAGCCAATGACTGGGGGAAACACTGGGTAAGAAGTGAGATGATGGAGATTTTGATCTCAGCTTTGCCAGAAACAGTCTCTACAGCCTTCAGCAAATCAGTTCACCTCTCTGGCCTTATTTTTCTCACTCATACAAGGATGACTTGAATGTATGATCTCTAAGCTTCCCTCCTAATATTGATTTCTCTGATTTGATGGTTTGAAGACCATTACTTCAATACACATGAATGCTTACCATTGAGTCAAAGACAAAGCACACTTGGTGTAATGGGGCAGACATGGAAATAAGTCGTTATGAAACAGTGTGAGAACCTCCGTTATCTTCTGCTCTTCTTAGTCCAATATGCCCCTACACAGAAGATGGGTCATATAATGAGAAATATGTCATTTATGAAATATGTCGTTTAAAGAGGTAAAGAGGGCGATGGGTCAAAACCATCTCACCCAGCGGTCCTGCTGCCCGTGGGACGCTGAGTTTTATGCAGGACTATTTCTCCCCACCAAGATCGTAATCCGTTGTAGGACAGACAACAGAGAAAACCCTGTTTCTTTTTCCTTTGTATTTCTACTACTTTGAGCGTACAGTAGGTGCTGTGTAAATTCCCGCGGAGAGACATTTGTTGATTACTCGAAAATCACAGGTTGGCGGCAGACAGGGACTGAGGAAACTGCCCGGAGCAGATCCACAGGTGGAGTGATAGGTTTGACGACCGAGTGATTTAGCCATTTGCTGCTGCGCCGCTTCTCACCCTCTTCTTGGAGCTCTTTTTGTATTTTGTCGTATTTTGCACGTCTTAAATTCATACATGACATACAGAATTATTTGCAGTTGCAATCAGAACTGTGTAAAAATGGTGTCTGTATTTGTCATCAACGGGAATGGCATCTGGATGATACAAGTGTCTGACTTGAGAAGCAGCGCTGCGGCTGATTTTCCTGGTGATACAGTATTACATTTCCCCTATGTTTACACAATAAAATACAGAGTTAATAACGCGCGACACAGAGGTTTTCAAGCTAGCCTCTGAAGAAAAGGCGCCTCGGAGAGCTGACATTAAAAAAAAAGTGTAAAATCCAAACCTAAGTCCCCCGGTCCCCAGTTCCCCACCCCCACCCCCCCAAAAAGAGCACGGTCGCGCTGTCGCACTGCTCCAAAACCCAGGCAAAAGCCATCGGGCGAGCCGTTGTGCCAGCAGCAATCATCTGAGGGCGCCTTCCAGGGATTTCAGGGAATCATGTTCCCGAACCTTAGAGAACCTTCCAAAATTCCCTTCCCAAAGTCCCCGCCCTCCGCTTGTCACCGTAGTGCGTCAAAGGCCCGTAGTCGTCACAGGAGGGAAAGATGGACCTCGCGCGAGATTCGGCGACGGGATTTCGAAGTTAGGGAACAGCCGCGGCGCACGCGCGCTGGCCTCACAACCTCGGGGCGGCACGCGGGTAGGTAGGCTAGAGCCCAGAGGAGGGGGAGCAGAGCGTGCTGGTGTCCCCCCCGCCTCCCGGTCACCGCGCAGTGCGTGGGTCTGCGGGTCGCTGGAGGTGCGGAGCACCGGGCCGGGCCCGGCCTCCCCGGCGCGCGTGTGACCGCGACAGGCGCCCTCCTGCGCCTCCACGAGTTGGAGGAGTGCCGCCGGCGTGCGCCCCGGCATCGGGACGTGAGCTCGTGCTCGCCTTTTCCTTTTTAACGGTCGCCCCCCCACGCACACACTCCAGTCCCCTGCGAGTTGTCTCCGCGCCTCGGCGCGCCCCTCCTCACCCGGCCCCTCCCACCGACCCCCGTCCCCGTTCGCTCCTGGTGGGTAGCCGGCTTCATCCCCGGGGTCCCGGCTTGGGGGCGGAGAAGATGGCTGGCGGACGTCTGCTGCTGGGGGGCGACTTCCTGTCGCCGCCGCCGCTGCCCCCCCTCCCGCCGCCGCCGCTGCCGCCCCTCCCGCCGCCCCCGCCCGAGCCAGTGCTGGAGCAGTGGCGCTATAGCCACGAAAGTGACTGGCAGTGGGCTCTGCGGCGCAGCTTCATCTGTCGCCACCTGCACAGCTATCCCGGGGCTGCCCTGGACCAGCTCCTCGCGCTCTCCGCCGCCTGGACCAACCACGTTTTCCTGGGCTGCAGGTGAGGAAGGTGTGAGGGTCGGCTTAGGGACCCGGTAGGGGTCTCGGGGACGGGGTTTGGGATAGAGACGGAGGCAGGAGACGGATGAGGGCTTAGAGGCTGGAGACCTGGAGGTGCTGGAGGACACCAGAGGGTTCAGTACTAGCCTGGGGGATCGGCCGAGCGAGCTGGTAGAGGATGACATAAGAGCCAGAAGAAGGGTGCAGGGATCGCGGGAGCAGCTCCTCCAGGACCAGGGATGGAGATGAAGCAGCAGCTGCAAGGGGATTGTTGAGGGGTGGTCATTGTGGCGGCGGTTTTGGAGGGCGTGGGAAATGACGAAGAGCAGAATCTCGGACCTGCGTAGGACCTTGCAAGGATGCAGTATCCGCAGAGATACTCGACAGTCGGGGCTTCCAGGGTCTGCGGGCGGACTGGGGGTGGGGTGGGGGGGCGAAGGGAACCCTGCTAGTCTTCTCCTGACCACTCCCTCTCTCTGGTGCTCTAAAACAGCACCAGCCCCCCGGCGGGGTTTTACCGTCTTCTCCTGGAGAGACGGTTTGTATGAGGTCTCTCAGCTGCAGGGTCCGCCTTGCTTGTAGATTTGCGCATAATGTGTCTGGACGCAAACAAAGAGATGAATATAGCTTACTCCAAAAATGGATTGCTCTCCTTTCACCTTAAATGTGATCAGGAGAATTAATATTTGGCCTCTGGGTGAGGCTTTAGGGGTGTGTGTGTGTGTGTGCGCGCGCGCGTGTGTGTGTGTGTACCCTCCCCCCCTTCCTAGAACCTGGTACGCGTTCTGAACAGGCCTCTTTGAGAGCTCTTTGCATTCAATGGAGACTGCAGTATGGTTCCAACGCATTTTTTTTTTTAAACAGACTACTTGGACCTCTGTCCTGCACCCCCAAATGGGTCCTAGACTAATCATTCCTTTCATAGACTGAGACGCTTCTTTTTTGGACACTCCTGCCTCACGGTGAATTTTTTATTAGGAAAGATGAGGAATTCTGGAAAATGATCAGATCAGATTCAGCCAGTTCAGTTCTAGGAATGACCATAACAGATACAGAAAAATAGGATTGTCCACTTCTACCTTTAATTGTTGAACATAGCATCTAGTGTATACTTTGTTTTGCTCTGATCACCATAATTTATTTTTTCCTATTTTCTCTGGGTTAGTATGATTTCTGCCTCCAGAGACAGTGATTATTTTACTGGAGGAACTGGTTACAACTGGGCAAGCCTCCGTTATTAATCAATTCAGATAAATCTAATTGACCTTCACTTAACAATATTGTTTTTGCAGTTGAAAAAGTACCTTTATTCTATAATCCTGCATCTCCTTGATATCACAGAAGGCCATGGGAAATCTGAATCCTGAAAAAAAGATTACTTGGGGGAGAATAGCTATCCTTTGTGTTAATAATAAATCTTACCTTCCCACAAGAATGTAAGCTCTTTTGGGAAAGAGGTTTTTGCTTTCTTGTTCACACTTATCCTCAGGTGCCTAGAAGAGTGTCTTCTGCACCATCGCTACTCAATAAATATGTATGGGATAAACAGATGAATATAGCTTTATAATGTACAACATATTTATGTATCTCTCTTAATACAACAACCTTGGGAATTAGGTGGTATCTCATTTTTACAGCTAAATCAATGGAGGCCAAGAAGTTAAGTGACTTCTCCAAGATCCCACAGTTGGGGCTAGGACTCAGGTCTTCTAACACTCTTTCCACTGAGACACAGCTGCTATATTTGGGAAGGATGGACCAGGAGTGAGAGCAAGTAACTGACACAAGCCACATCATTATTATATCTCAGGATTTCATTCCAAGAACAACAGCCCTTTATATAACTAGGGCATTAACCAACACAAAGCAGGCCAATGGTAGTTGGTGTTAAAAGCTCAAGCATCCAGGACATTTTGTGTGTGTGTGTGCACTCGCCCAAGCACATCTGTGTGTAGGGTGTGTGTGTGACAAGATGAATGAATATATGTACACACACACATTTCGTGTCACATTTTAGTTAGATCAGTTCTGTCACTACAAGAATTGCCATAACATTATCAAATAGCTTAACTGAAGAATAATGTTTACATTGTATCTGATAACACAGACACAGGAGAAAGGGAAGGGGCAACAAAGAATCTTGGAAGCCAGGGACCAAGTGCAGTGTTCCATGTGAGTCAAGCTTTATGTTAGCTGTCAGCTTCGGGGGCGGGGGGGGGGGTGTAAATCTACTTTCCAGTACTTTTTTTTTTTTTTTTTAAAGATTTTATTTATTTGACAGAGAGAAGCATGGCAAGAGAGGGAACACAAGCAAGGGGAAGGAGAGAGGGAGGAAGCAGGCTTTCCGCCGAGCAGGGAGGCTGATGCCGGGCTCGATCCTAGGACCCTGGGATCATGACCTGAGCTAAAGGCAGATGCTTAACGACCCAGCCACCCAGGCGCCCCCATTCCAGTACTTCTTAAGGTTGATGTTGGCAGAGCTCAGACAGATGATTTGTTTTCTCAAGGCAACTGCAGAATACCTGGTGTAACAGCCTATTCTCAATTTCATTGTTACTTTGTTGTTTGTTCCTTGACTTTGGGAACAGATTCTCCCTCCCCTCCAATGAAGGGCTTTCTGTGTTCCCTTTTAGTTAGGGCTGAAATAACTCCTAGGTCAAGGGTATCTTTGAAAACTCCTTGATCATAAGACCAAAGCAGGAGGCGCTCACATGTTCAGGGAGGCAAAGTATGTTTCATTCCTTTTGGTGATAGTGGCGATTTTCATGGAACAAGCTTGACTGTCTCGATTCTGCAGCAGCGGTTCTCAAACTGAAGCGAGCATCACAGTCGGCTGGCAGGCTTGTTGAAACACAGATCGCTGGGCCCCACCCCAGGCTTTCTGAATCAGTAGGTCTGAGGCAGGACCCCTGAATCTGCATTTCTAGCAAGTTCCCAGGTGATACTGACGACCGGGTGATGCCGGTCCGGTGAGGACACGGCGAGAACTGCTGCTTTATAGAAGATAAAGCAGTGTTTTTCCAGTGTGCTTTTTGGTCATTTTTCCTTCATGGTCCAGGCAACCAGGAAGCTCAAATAGCTGAAATTATTTCTCTTCACTGTTTTGTCTGTTTCATGAAAGTAAGCAACCTGGCAAAAGGATTTTTTCTGCAAGCAATTTCTAAGATATGTCTTGGGGCAAATGAAAAGTTAATGCAGGTAGGTGGGGAGATGGGGTAACGGGGGTGGGCACGAAGGAGGGCACTGGATGGAATGAGCACTGGGTGTTGTATGCAACTGATGACTCACTAAATTCTACCCCTGAAACTAACAAACAAAAAAGTGCAGTCTTCTAAGCGACTGCATATAGCACTCTGCATTTCTAGCAAGAAATTGTTCATATGAATGTCTGGGAACTGTACAATTTTTACTAAAAACTGTAGATAATGTGCTTATATTTAATAAAGCAGAATGGTTAACTAGAGCATTCAGGTTCTCGATTATTCTTCATCAATAGGATTAGAAGCAGAACCCTCGCTTTTTGATTTTTGATGAGATATTTATAGGAAACATGTATCTTAAAATGAAACCAGGTTTGCTGCCTTGATGACTGTCTCTTCCTTGTTGCTATGAGACTGATTTTTGGAAGGCAGATGCTAGTTGAGCTCATGTTGTGAAACTAACTTTGCACGTAGGTAGCCCGCACCATCACCAGCTAAAGAAATGGGAGTAGGAGCTTTCAAAAGATTTGTCAATAATCCGACTGTGTGTTATTCCCTTATGATGCTAAGAGTCTTATTAATAGTTTTGAGTAAATAATTTTATACTCGGAAATCCTGATCTTTGTTTAGTTTTCAAACCTCGGCTGTTTTTGGACCTAGTAGAGCAGTTTAATAAATTTTTTTAAATTTTGGAAACATTACTACATATTTGTTAAGTTTCAGGTGCATTGAAGATCATAAGTACGCAGCTGTCTTTTTCCAAGAATGTAAGATTCATGAAGTCACATGTCTTTGTCCATTATGTCACCTTTATGTATACCAGGCGTGGTGGGACAGTTGAATAACATCCTGATTTCCAAAAACTTTAGTACAAAATAAGCTATCTTTGAAAACCCTAAAGACCTGCTGAGGTTTTTTTGGTTTTGTTTTTTTAAGCATTTATGATCAAATGGGTAAATTAACAGACTTAAACATATAATATGCATGCATCTTAAAATTACTGTATTAGATTTGCCTTAATGATACTTTGCATCATGGTCTCTCCATAAGGTAAAATATTGTATAGCCATTAAAACTCATGTGGTAATGACATAGGAAAAAAGCTTATGATCTCACAAATTAAGAACAATCCCCCCGACCCTACCAGAGTGCAAATCAACATAAATGATCTATAGGAGATTGCGGGGGGAGGCGGTGGTATGGAAAGCATAGAGAAAGGAAAGAAAGTAAACTCTAGATGTTAATGAAGTTATCAGTGGTTGGGTTTGTAGGTGCTTTTCTTGTGGGTTCTCTGAAATTTCTGGAGTAAAGGTGATACTTTATTTTTTTTAAAGATTTAGTTGTTTATTTAAGAGAGAGCAGGAGTGGGGGCAGAGAGAGAGCAAGAGAATCTCAAGCAGACTCAGCACTGAGCACAAGGCCCGAGGCAGGGCTCAATCTCACGACCCTGAGATCAGGGCCTGAGCTGAAATCAAGAGTCAGATATGCCACCTCTTAACTGAGTGCGCCACCCAGGCACCCCTCATAGTAGATTTCAAAGTAAGGCCTTTAGGGGCTTTTGGGTGGCGCAGTTGGTTAAGCAAATGACTCTCCGGCCCCGTCCTCATCTCAGGGTCTGGAGATCCAGCCCTGTCTCGGCCTCTGTGCTCACAATGGAGTCAGCCTGAAATTTTCTCTCCCTCTCCCTGCTGGTACGCACTCTTTCTCTCAAATAAACAGATCTTTCAAAAAGAAATAAATCTACTACGAAAAAATGCATAATGGAAACTGGTGCACTTTCTCTCTTTCTCTAAAATAAATCACCAGATCTTTTAAAAATAAGTAAATCTACTATGAAAAAATACATAATGGAAGCCAGTAATGAAAGTTTTACTGGCTTGGCTTATTTAAAATTTGTGGAACCACTTCTTTGTTCTTGGATAGCTACTCTCTGAAGAATTTTAGAAATGGGAATGAAATCCTAGTGGTCTTATTGAAGACTCTAGATTAATATTTGCATCGTTCTCTGAACAGTCAAGAGTTAGGTACTATACGGTCTTTTCCATTATTGTTGGAGCCCGTTGGTTTTCCTCAGTATTATGACTTCCTAATAAAGGACAGAGAAGCTGTGTTCACAACCTACGTAAAGGTTTATTTTTATAGCCCATGGGTGATGTTGAATTTCGTGGCAGATATAATGAATAGGGAACAGTAAGTAGGTATACTCATTACTACTGCTGGAAGAAGCTTGAGAGAAAAGTGAATGGAATGAGCCCCAAATGCGTCCTTCGTGCACACTGCACATCTGGCGTACGTGGCATTTACAGCTGTGTGCCATACCTGGAGTCAGGCTGGGATGGAGAATTTTGACCGAACTCACGGTGAGTGGCCCGAGTGTCGTACCAATTCAGGTAGCGCAGGTGGCATCACCAGTTCAAGACTTACAGACTTTCATTTTCGTAATCTTCTGTTTTTATCCTGTACCTTGGAATTTGCACTCCTGAATCTGAATGGAAGTGATATATAGAAAGTACAGTGTTTTAGGCTGTACTTTCTTTTCTGGGGGGAGGGCTGTATTATCTTTTTTTTTCAGGCTATACTTTCTGATACTTAGATAAGAATAAACGAAAATAAGATTACTCTTGGCATTTAAATGCTGATGTTAGCAGCAGCAGGAGGAGGAGCAATTATCAGTGGGAAGTGCAGGTTACAACTGAGCTAGCTCGTGCTCATCTCAGTAAAGGCCACCGTGTCCTGACTTCTCGGCTTTGCAAGGAAATATGTCTGCTGGGTGTGGAATCAGCTGTGCCCCAAATGGAAGATGTTACCATCCATCAGGTTCAGAACCTATTGGTGTCAAGGTGTGATAGTTACTCATATTCAGAACTTTCTTCCCAAATGCCACCAGGTGTCTCTTTTTTGGTCATAGGCCAGGAAAGGCTCTCAAGGTAGGAAGGGTGAGTAGGTTCCCATGATAACAAAAACTTCACTTGAGCCTCTATGTTTCTCTGCAGTTATATGGTATTCTGCCAAGCAGCCAATCTACTTTATAAGGAAGCCTTTTAAAAATTGTAGGTTTTGAAGCTTTTTATTGTGGGAAAAAAATCAGACACAAAAGTTAAAGAGTTTAATGGACCTCCATGTTCCCATCACTCGACTTCAGTAGGGACAACACTTTGTCCTGCTGCCCTTCCCATGTCTTCGGTTGTGCCCCCCGTGTTTCCGTGGGAGGTAGTCTGGAGTATAGTAAAGAAAATCTTAAAAACATTTCACCCGCGAATACTTCAGTATGTGTCTGTACCAGACAAGAGCTTTTATTTTTATTTTTTGGCAGGGGGAGGGCCAGAGGGAGAGAAAGAGAATCTTAAGCAGGCTCCGCTGAGCATTGAGCCCATCACGGGGCTCTGTCTCGCA
This sequence comes from Nasua narica, assembly GCA_028533885.1. Lineage (NCBI taxonomy): Eukaryota > Metazoa > Chordata > Mammalia > Carnivora > Procyonidae > Nasua > Nasua narica. Next base: position 77,298,452 of record CM052801.1, on the reverse strand, counting down.
ACCCCGGGACCGTGACCTGAGCCAAAACCAGGAGTCAGATGCTTAACCAACGGAGCCACTCAGGCACCTTACAGATAAGGATTTTTACAAATAGAGTCCTAATAGGGGTGCCTGGGTGATCTCAGCTCAGAGCTCAGGTCTCGATCTCAGGGTCATGGGTTCAAGCCCCATGTTGGGCTCCATGCTGGGTGTGGAGCCTACTTAAAAAATAGAGTCATAATACCATTATTTACACTCAACCAAATTAACAGTGCTTTCTTAAAATCCATGTTCAGTTTTCTCCATTTGTCTCAAAGTGTAGTTTGTTAAATTTTATTTTTAAGTAATCTCTTACACCCAACATGGGGCTCCAACTCACACCCCTGAGATCAAGAGCCGCCTGCTCTACAGACTGAGCCAGCCAGCGCCCCTCATTTGTATTTTGGGTTGTTTGATTCATGATCCAAACCAGGTCCGTGCATTGTATTTGGTTCCTCTGTCTCCTTTAATCTATAACCCCCTCCCCTATGTTTTTCTTTTCATGCTGTTTATTTGATGAAGAAACTGGACTGTCATACAGGGTTAACTTCATTCTGGATCTGGCTGGCTGTGTTCGTACGGTGACGTTTAACCTATGTCTGGGAGTGAGGGGCTTGCTTAGGTTCAGGTTCGCTTATTTGAAGGACAGTGCTTTATAGATAGTGCTTTATATTTCCTGTCGTCATATCATGTAAGGAGACACATGTCTGCTTGTCTCATTTTTTAGTGATAGTAAGATTATAAAGTTCCCATTAACTTTAATCAGAATTTTTATTGAGCTAATTATAAATTCACATGCAGTTGTAGGAAATAATACAAAGAGATGCCCTGCATTCTTTATCCAGTTCCCCCAGTGGTAACATTTTGCAGAATTATTGTGTAATATCAAAACCAGGACGGTGACATTGTTAATAATCTACTGATTTTATTCCGTTTCCCAGTTTTACTAGTACTCGTGTGTGTGCGTATGTGTGTGTGTGTGTGTGCACGCATGTATATTTAGTTGAGACAATTTATTACACCTGTAGGTTTGTGTGTCCACCGCCACAGTCAGGATATCGAACACTTCCAGTACTACAAGGATCCCTCACGTCACCCTTTTATAACCACATCCGGGGGCGCCTGGGTGGCTCAGTCGGTTAAGCGTCTGCCTTCGGCTCAGGTCATGATCTCAGGGTCCTGGGATCGAGCCCCGCATTGGGCTCCCTGCTCAGTGGGGAGCCTGCTTCCCCCTCTGCCTCTGCCCCTCCCCCTGCTCGGGCTCATTCTCGCCCTCTGTCTCTCTCCCCTCCCTCTCTGACAGATAAATAAAATCTTTAAAAACAAACAAATCACGTTTTCTTCCCACTCATACGCGGTATTGTGTGTATCAGTAGCTTATTCCTCTGTGTTGCTGAGTGGGGTCCTGAGGTGTGTACGTCCCAGAGTCTAACCATCCACCTGTTGAAGGCCTTCAGAGCTGATGGCAATTCTTGGTGGTTACAGATGAAACTGCTGTGAGCATTCATGTACAGGTTCTTGTGTGAATGTAAGTTTTGATTTCTCTGAGATAAATGGCCCAAAAAAAGGCCCATTGCTAGGTCATGTGGTAATTGCATGTTTAATTTTATAAGACGTTTCCAAGTTGCTTTCTAGAGTGGCCATGCCATTTTCACCTTCCCTCCAGCAGTCGATAAATGATCCACTTTCTCTGTGTCCTTGCCAGCATTTGATGATGTCGCTCTTTTTTACTTTAGCCATTCTGAGGGTGCGCAGTGATACCTTGTGGTGGTTTTGAATTACACTTGTCTGCTGGTTAATGATGTTGGCCATCTTTCCACATGCTGTCCTCTTTGGTTAAATGTCCTGTTCATGTCTTTTCGTTCATTTTTTAATATATATATTTTTTATTGTTGCATTTTGAGAGATGGTTATACTGGATATGAGTTGTTGTGGGTTTTTATTTTGGGGGCGGGTTCAGGTGTTTGGTTTGCCCTCTTGCAGGGGCTTTTGAGAGCGACAGATTTTAATTTTGATGAAGTCCATTTTATCAGTTTTTCCTTTTATGGATCTTGCTTTCAGTGTCAAGATGAGAACTGTTGGCCTAGCCCTAGATCCTGAAGATTTTCTCCTGTGGTTTTTTAAAAAAAAAAAAAAAATTAGTTTTACATTTTACATTTAGGTCCGTGACACATTTTGAAAGAATTTTTGGATAAGAAATGAGGTTGGGGTTTTGTTTGTTGCCAACAGATGCCCACTTATTCCAGCACCATTTATTGAAAAGGATGTCCTTCTCTCTTTTTTTTTTAAGATATTTATTTATTTATTTGACAGAGAGAGAGATCACAAGTAGGCAGAGAGGCAGGCAGAGAGAGAGGGGGAGCAGGCTCCCCACTGAGCAGAGAGCCTGATGTGGGGCTCGATCCCAGGACCCTGAGATCATGACCCGAGCCGAAGGCAGAGGCTCCAACCGACTGAGCCACCCAGGCGTCCCAGGATGTCCATCTCTATTGAGTTATTTTTGCAGCTTGCAGTTTCTGGGGGTCTCTTTCTGGGTTCTTCCCCAACAGCTTTTCACCTCATAGGCCTAGCAGCCATCAGTGATTATTCATTATTTTATGATGGGTTGCAGAATGGCAGTAGTCTATCATTCCTTCAGTTATTAGCTGGAATGCTTCCATAAAAGAGATTTTTCTCATCAACTCTTAGTTACTCTGACATACAATTTGTACAGGAAAATGCCAGATAAATGCTTGCTTTCTTCCTTTAATATTATAAATATTATATATAATATTAATATAATATATAATATAATTACATATATTATTATAAATATTGTATATGAATAATATTGTATTATTTATAATATTTATTATTAAATAATATTATATGCCATATTATATGCCAAGAGACATATTATATATATCATATAAATTATATATATATTATAAATATTATATTTATATATAATTTATAAATATTATGAACATAAATAATGTTTTGGAAATAATGACCTGATTCCCTACCGTCTCCCGAAGGTGAGCAGTAATGAGTTTGTAAGTATCATTGCAAACTAATGGATTGTTAACATATTTGTTGTGTCTGAACCCACTGCAGGTCGTTGTTCTTACTGATACCCCGGTTGGCTATTTTGCCAGTAGGAGCGTGTTCCGATCGGTTTCCGAGTCCATTTGACACAACCCCTGAGGCCATTCACAGCCTCCTTGTTTCCAGGCACGGGAATATCTCCCAGGTTCATCTTGTACATTTCCTCCCTCAGACTTAGAATCAGCCATTTCTCTAAGGACCCTGATTCCTTTTTGTGAGAGATGGTAAAGACCCCAGTCTGGATGTTAACAGCCCAGCCCCTCTTAACACTCTGAGTACTTCTGTAAATACACAAATGTAATTATTTACATATGATATACATATATGATAGAGAAAAATCATGAGTTTATATGGATGTTTTTAATACAAATTAGAAGATCTTCACTTAAATGTCTTGATTTTATGTTCCTATGTCTTCTAATGACAGTAACATAATTTTTCCTTTGACAGGTAAATATTATAGGGCACATTCTTCAGCTTTATAGCTCAGGTACTCTGTTGATGAAGTCCTGTGGGAGCAATTACAAGATTAGCTCATTTAGAAGCTTTTCTAAGAACTGCTTTCTTACCTGTTTTAACTGTATGTTATATTAATTTAAATAGGTACAGCCCACGCCTGATGGAAAAAATTCTCCAAATGGCTGAAGGTATTGATATTGGGGAGATGCCTTCATATGATCTGATGCTGTCCAAACCTTCCAAAGGTCAAAAACGTCACCTCTCAGCATGTGACGGTGAGTATACTTGTTTCTGGAAGGGGGATTTGAAGAAACAACACGGCCTTTTAAAAAATGACACGAGTGTGGTGTGTGGTCTTGAATAACATTGGTGACATTGGATCTTACACAAACGTGAAAGAGTTTTAACTTTTAGTTATGTACAGTTTTGTTTTGTTTGGAGGATGCTAAAAGGAACTGAAAACTAAGAATACTGATGTCACACAATAATGCTCTCCTTGAAGTCCACGCCGTGGAACCTCCCTCTAAATAGAACAACCTTATACTCTGATCATTTGAACATCTAAGTAACTAAATCCTCTTGGATGGGTCCAAGGCAGACCAGCTTTGTCCTGAACGGTGCTATCGGGAGGAAGCTCTCGTCCTTCCATAGCTTTCAGTTCAATCTCCCCCACAAATCATTAGTTTCCAGCTGCTGTTGGTTCCGGAAATAAAATACAGCAAGCCACCCTTTTGTGCAGAATAGGTCAGAACGAAGATTTTGACGTTGAAAACCTTTGGGATCTTTTGATAATTATTTTTATTTGATTTTTGATCACACCCACCTAAAGAACTGGGACAGAGTTACCTCTGCTGCCAAAGAGAGAGGCTGTGTAAACGCCCCTGGCCATCACCCCTTTTGCATGAGAGCAGTGTCCTCCGTTTGCAGTGTGTTAAGAAGGGCGCTTTCCAGCGTAGGTGGGACGAGGGTGTGCGGGACCAGCGTCTTACCCAGTGCCCGCCACCTGTGCTCTGCCTCTCTACACACAGAAGCACCTACCAGTCACGTGTGGTGGTGACCTGCATACATGATTCAGTGGCATATTTCCTGTCACCTTTCTTCCCTTACACGTGGGACAGGGAACATCCCTTCTTCTGCCGGAATCCTACGTTGATGTTTGAGTCCCTTCCCCTAAATGCCCTGAAGTTTCTGTGATGGGAAGTATCTTGTACCAACAGCGCAACTTGCAGATAATACGTTTGGTACCGTGTTCCTGTTTGCTTCTTTTGAAAGATTCCCTTTTTAATGAATTGTAAATTTCACTCATTCTGTAGGTCAAAATCCTCCTAAAAAGCAAGCCGGTTCCAAATTCCATGCGAGACCTCGTTTTGAGCCTGTACATTTTGTAGCTAGTAGTTCAAAAGATGAAAGACAGGAAGATCCCTATGGCCCTCAAACAAAAGAGGTAAATGAACAAACACCTTTTGCCGGCATGCCAAGAGACATCTACCAAGATTATACTCAAGACTCTTTCAGTGTGCAAGACGGGAATTCTCAGTATTGTGATTCGTCAGGATTTATCTTCACAAAAGAGCAGCCCGTAACAGCCAACATGTATTTTGACAGCGGGAATCCCGCCACAAGCAGCACGTCGCAGCCGCAGCCGCAGCCGCAGCCGGCAAACTCTCAGCCGGCCCCCGAGCCTTCCCCGTCACAGACATTTCCTGAGTCAGTGGTGGCCGAGAAGCAGTATTTTATTGAAAAATTGACAGCGACTATCTGGAAGAACCTTTCGAACCCGGAGATGACTTCTGGCTCTGATAAAATCAATTATACCTACATGTTGACTCGGTGTATTCAGGCGTGTAAGACAAATCCCGAGTACATATACGCTCCTTTAAAAGAGATCCCTCCTGCTGACATCCCCAAAAATAAAAAACTTCTAACAGACGGTTACGCGTGTGAGGTTAGATGCCAAAATATCTACCTAACCACGGGTTACGCCGGCAGCAAGAACGGGTCCAGGGATCGAGCTACCGAGCTGGCTGTGAAACTCTTGCAGAAGCGCATTGAGGTTAGAGTCGTGCGGCGGAAATTCAAGCACACGGTCGGAGAGGACCTCGTGGTGTGTCAGGTCGGCATGCCCGCCCACGAGTTCCCTCCGGCTCTGAAGCCGCCCGAAGAGCTGGTGGTGCTGGCTAAAGATGCTTCTGGGCAGCCGATCTTTAACGCTTCCGCCAAACACTGGACCAATTTCGTCCTTACCGAAAATGCGAACGACGCCATCGGCATCCTCAACAATTCTGCCTCGTACAACAAGATGTCCGTCGAGTACAAATACGAGATGATGCCAAACCGCACGTGGCGTTGCCGCGTGTTTCTGCAGGACCACTGCTTAGCGGAAGGCTACGGAACCAAAAAAACGAGTAAGCACGCGGCTGCCGACGAGGCCTTGAAAATCCTTCAGAAAACTCAGCCCACCTACCCCTCGGTCAAAAGTTCACAGTGCCAGGCAGGCTCCTCACCCAGGGGGTCTGGAAAGAAGAAGGATATAAAGGATCTGGTAGTTTACGAGAATTCCTCGAACCCGGTGTGCACCCTGAACGACACGGCCCAGTTCAACCGCATGACGGTCGAGTACGTGTACGAAAGAATGACGGGCCTGCGGTGGAAGTGCAAGGTGATCCTTGAGAGTGAAGTGATCGCAGAAGCGGTCGGGGTCAAGAAAACGGTCAAGTACGAAGCTGCCGGCGAAGCTGTGAGAACCCTCAAGAAGACCCAGCCGACCGTCATCAACAATTTGAAGAAGGGGGCTGTCGAAGATGTCATTTCCCGAAATGAAATTCAGGGCCGCTCGGCGGAGGAGGCCTACAAACAGCAGATCAAAGAAGACAACATAGGAAACCAGCTGCTGAGAAAGATGGGCTGGACGGGCGGGGGTTTGGGTAAGTGCGGCGAGGGCATTCGGGAGCCGATCTCTGTGAAAGAGCAGCATAAGCGAGAAGGGCTCGGTCTGGATGTAGAGAGGGTGAACAGAATCGCCAAGAGAGATATCGAGCAGATCATCAGAAACTACGCCCGCTCGGAGAGCCACACGGATCTGACTTTCTCCACGGAGCTGACCAACGACGAGCGGAAGCAGATACACCAGATCGCCCAGAAGTACGGTCTTAAGAGTAAGTCGCACGGGGTAGGCCACGATAGGTACCTGGTGGTAGGAAGGAAAAGACGGAAGGAAGACCTACTAGATCAGCTCAAACAGGAAGGCCAAGTGGGGCACTACGAGCTTGTGATGCCTCAAGCCAACTGAGCTCCTAACTAATTTATTTTGTAAACGCCCAAGGAGGCAGATCTGTGGATTAAAGAAATGCCACATGTCCTGGTTGCAGAGTATATTCATTCTTAAGATGTTTCACCTTGTTCATTTCATATAGTGCTTTATTAGATATCGGGACCTGAAGAATTCTGTCCACTTGTATTAGCTTCAACCCAGCAGATGATATTGTGCAGTTACTGTTTGTGTCTTTGATATTGCTGTGTCCCTCCGATTTTAGTAGTTTGTACAAAGCAAGAACACATATCCAAATGGAATTTCACCCCGAGAAAGAAATTCCCATTTTAAAGGGCATAGCACAGCAACCTGCAACAATATGTAAAGTTGATATTGATCACGATAAAACTACAGTCTTAATTTCAGACTTCCTGAAGATGTCAGTTCATTTTGTATTACTATTTTCATCTTTGTGTGAAGCCAGTTAAAGAATGTTTAATGGTAAATTGTGCTGTACGTGTAAATGTCCTTACCGACTCAATGATGTAAAACTTTCTTAAAGTAATTTCAGTGTTCATTTATTTATAACTTCTACCATGTGGTTTCCAGAATATTGGAAGTGATTTACTGTTACCTTGTGATATATGAGTTTTAACAAATGCTAGTCTTCATGCCGAGAGAGCGCTACTTGAGAGAGCAGTTGAAAAGTTTCAAAAACTTTGACCCGACCCCAAGAAAGGAAGCTGGAGCCCATGTTCTTGGCGCCTCGCAGAGCCGCACAGCAGCCCTCCCCCTCCTGGGCCGTGCGGCGCCCGGGGCCGGGGCAGGACTGGGTGGGAGACCGAACACACCCTGGTGCTTGGACGAAAAGGTCCGTTGGCCGGTCCCTCTCTCACACAGCTTATTAAGCCCCAAAAGCCAACTTTGTAACATATTTAAAACTGCTATTTTCGCTTATTTCTGGAATGTAAAAAACAAATGTATAAAAAAGAATTAGTGTATGCTTCCTGAATAAAAAGGAGCTGATGTTGATCAAAATGGCCGCGTGCTTATTTCTGGGCAGCAGCCACACTTTGGGTTATCCGCGGAATCTGGAAGTGGCATTTGCACAAAACGTTTCAGCACCAGAGCACATGCGGGGGACCGTAGTGACTTAGCAGAGAAGAACAGCTGATCGGTCTCCCGGCATGTTTTTCCTATGGACCCACACACCGGCCGCAACCAGATCTCCGGCTGCGTCCTTTTACGGGATTTTGGTCTTGTAGCTCCGATGAATCAAGTGTCACTGATTCAGACATGGATAGTAGTACCGATGATTAAGCGGATGATTAAGCGCTCCAGTGAAATGATGGAACAATTAGCTTGTTTACAGTGTCTGAAAACACTTAGCACCATACTTGACCTATAATTGGCCCACAATAAACAGTCATTTCCTTTCCCCTTCTCTTATATTTTGGAACCAAGAGGCTGCCCGCTGTAGTTAAATCAGTAGTTTAAAAATATAAAGGGATTGGCTTTTATACCTGGATCTGTAAGTTTGTCTCCCGCAGTGATTAACTGTGTGACATTTGCTTTTCACTAACTCCCTTTTCTCTTAAAGTGCGTGGCCTTTCCTAATGTTGGTAGGAAGAGAAATGGGGTGTGCATTTTATGTTTATGTTTATGTCAAAACCTTAAGTGCATTTGGCACTTAAGGTTTTAAGAGTGGCAAAGGGAACACAAGCTAGGATGTTTATAGATTTTATAGGATTTTTTATTTTAAACCTACAGGGCTCATGCCAACCTTGAGAAGCTGGGGTTCAGTTAGCAAGTTAGAAAAGCCGGCCTCAGTTCTCTTGAGTCAGAGTGGCTTTGCGGATTAAGGCGGGGAGGGGGGGGGCAGTGAAAACTATTTTCTCACTTTACATTTCTTTTCTCTTCCCACAATGATTGGGCAGGGGGAGGGTGGTGGGGAGTAGGGACATGTTACACGTGAATCTGCTTTTCTTAGATAAGTTTAATCGAACAATATTAACGTAGAGTTAGGGCTCCCAAATAATTGGGCCAACTAGACTTTTGGTTCTGGATTTGAGGGTCCAGGTTCCCTGACTTCTTAGATGGGCTTTGGTATTGATGTGGAATTAGGGTGAAGTCACTTAACTCTGCTTGACAGTAAAATACGTTGAGATTGAGCTGCTGACAACCTTGCCGTTCTATTTTGTCCCCATTCTGTTCCCTATTCTGTTAGCTCCTGTATTTTCCTTTTCTTCTAAAAGAGCGGTCATTTATAACTCAGTAACTTTGCTATAAAACCACACATAAATGAACTGCTTCAAGTTTTATTTGAATTACTTAAATCAGTTATACCAAGGAAGTAACTTGCAGTTACATATATAGCCCCGAGTCTCACAGATCTACTTTTTAAATTTTTTTTTCCCTCTCCTTCAATTGCAAAATGAACGGGCATTTCATGCATTCTTTTGGGATTTTTTTTTTTTTAGCAGGATACAGTGCATTCACTTTGCTGTGAGTTAGCCCTCAAGCTGGAGATGGTTCCTAAATAGACGACTCTTGACTATAACTTGGTTATAATCCTCGTGGTTCTCCCTAATGCCACCTTCCCCATATCGGCAGGTGCAGAATTGAAGATAAAGTTCAAATCAGACTTCCATTTGTAAGGGGACCTCACAAATCTGTTTTAACCTTACCATTCTAATTATATGCAGGCAGCCTGTGGTATTTGTAAAAAAAAAAAAAAAAACCAAAAAAACATTGTAAAGAAAAAAAGGCAAATAAGCATTAAATGTTTGAATGGTTTTTGTAGTGCCTTTGACCGTGGACAGGATCCTTTTAGAGATTAGCTTGTCGACTCTGTTGTGAGGTTTCCATGGGATAATCCCATGAAAAAGAAAAGATGGTGTTTCTCAGGAGGCCTATAGAAAGAAAAAATTAAATCTGCCTGTTACAGATCTCACCTTAATTTCTTAAAGTGTGACTAACAGTGTGACCATTTAAGGTACACAGCCACAGTAGGATGAAAAATTTAATGTAAAACTAAATCTACCAAATAAAGACCAATTTGATGTGGTTCTACTTTGAAGCAGAAATGGACTGGAGGGAAACGGGAAGCACATTTAAGGACGATGCTCCTAGGTGGGACCAACCGATTCGTGCGTTGAACAAACTCTGCCACACTGAGGTTCCTTTAAGGGCCATGTCTTAAAGGATGGGTATAGTACATACTCCATGAAGACTTGTTTTTTAGGATTTGAGAGAGAACGAGCACAGAGGGAGACAGAGAAGCAGACTCCCCGCCAAGCAGAGAACCCGATGTGGGGCTCCATCCCAGGCGCCCCATATAAAGAGTTTAATTCCACTTAGCCTCTACCCTAGACGAGAGGTGAGCGTTTCTACAAAGTCACTGTTCTTGGCGCTTTAAAATGAGACCGGTTTTTCCCCAGAAGAAAGCAGTTTTGTTTAAACAAGATTGAGGATACCCGTACTCCCAAACTTCACTGGGGAGTTAAAATACCATTTTATAATAGTTTGGTACTATTTGTTTTTAAGCTAGGGCTTCTTCAAGAGGTGGAATGTCAGGTCTCTGGGGGCACTGGTAAATGCCCAGGCTTGCCCGTCACCCCTCCCCAACACCACTTCATTCGCTTGATTGACCATACTGTGTGCTGAAGGAACTTGGTTTTATTTAACAGTTTTACATTCTTGTTAAAATGTTAAAAAAGGAACAAAGCATTAACACTTATGACAAGAAAGGAGGTCCTCTCCCACAGCATCTACTCCTCTTTTTCCTCTCCCAACATGTGTATTTTTCTTTTACTGTGTTTATTTCTAGGGGGAAAGTGAGTAGATATGAGATTCCAATAAGTCAATACTAAAAGTTCATAGTGAGCTAAAATATAATTATACCTTGACTACAAAATTTTAAGGTTATTTTTATTTACAAGTTTTGAAAAATGTACATTTTTTACATGGGTTACTTGTGCAAAGTTAGATTTAGAAGAGTGACAAATGCACAAAAGATGACAATGGAACATTAGACAAAACATGTACAAGCTTTGTCCCACACTGCTACTTAAAGGTACTGTCTCTCTAAAGTATAAATAGCCAAAGAAAGATCACAAACGTGACTTCAGGGTTCTTATAATACTGAAAGGGAAGACGAAACTAAAGCATGCAGCATTAACTCAGGATTTGAGTGGAAAATGGTTCGCCACAGATATGCTCCCTTCCTTGGGTTAATTAGAACTCTAAGAAAACGATGGGGGATTATAAGTTTGTCTAGGGTGCTCCCTTAAAAAGAGTAAAGGATCCCCCACCTTCCCTAGCTTAAGAATGAACGATTGCTTCCATTCCTCTGCTCCCGCACCTCTTTCAAAAGCAAAAACCCAGAAGACTTGAGTATTCTGAGACTTAGCATGGGTGAGCCCAGTGAGTACCGTGCAAGGAGAGGATGTGTCAGTTAGTTACTGCTGCGCTCCTTTGGCTGAGTCCTTTATCGTTTTCCTTGGTACCAGTAAAAAAAACCGTCTTGTAATTCATTTCGGTTAGATCTTAGTATTATAGCATTTTTAGCCGCCATTGCTCTTTCAGAACGGGTGTTTATGTGGATTTGTTCCCCTGTTTCTCATAGGCTGTATTCCAAACATTCGGTTCTAAATCCAGCACAAGGGAAGGACCAGCCAGGATGAAACACTTTAGCAATCCTTTTGTTAAAAATAACATCCCGGTCATCAAGCTATGCGTAAGCACCACTTGTATAACAATTAACTTTAAAAGCTTAGTGTAAAGTACAGTACCACAGTACTGCCCTAAAACTGGAGATGAGACACAACAGCAGAGGGATGAAGCATTAGGAATTTCCGCACGTAACCCAGGTACAGTACATTTGATCTCGTAGAGGGTGTTTTCTGATGTTCAAGGAGAGGGGAGACGGGGTAGGAAAAGCTCGGCAAGGGAAGATGGAAACAGCACGACAGCTATTTTGCTTTTAATAAAGTAATGTAATGACACTGGAGGAATAGGAAGGTGACAAACACGTCAATATATATTTTCCTTCTGCCCAGCCTCTTCGTCTGCGGCACTCGGGTCAGCAGTCACGCCAGCTCTGCTCGACTATCGCCGAAACCCGTTTCTCGTACTCGCGCTTGTTCTCCTGGTACAGCTGGGCGGCCTGGCTGTTGGCTGGACTATTGGGATTGGGCTCATCCAATAGGGACTACAGAGACAATTTGCGAAAGGTCAGTTCCTCAGGCCAAAAAACATTATACATATATATGTACGTATGACTATATACATAACATGCAACCGCCTTGTCCTCAGTACCAGCTACGGTGGCTCTCTTGGCACACTAATCCAGAGGACCGTTAAGCTGCTAGTAGCTAGGCAAATACACCTTTTCTGGGGGCCTGGGTCTTAATGACCTGCCCTTTACCTTTAAGTGAGGACTTGCAGAAACAAGTCAAGTGCTAAGAGAAACGTATCGAAGGCCACAGTTATACATCCAGGAAAATTCACCTGTATGGATGTTAAAATGGAAGACACATCATAGGTTGGACTCCAGCGGTTCTGAAGTATGTCCAGACATATACTACCATCGGCATAGACTGAGGGCACAGAAGCAGGCACGTTAGACGTAATCAAACCACTGCCACGTTGGACATCACAGTCAAGACAAATATAGTCAAGAATACTTTGCTTATGAGGTTTAAAAAGATTCCTCAACTGCTTCTCAGTTACCTTCCTAAGAAGCGTCCTAATCATTTCCAGTGAAATCATCAAAGAATGTCAAATATAATTGATATAAAACTAGAAGATATTTAGTGCTCTTTCTTCTGAAAGGGCTGCCCTATTAACCAGGGAATCATACACGTTTTCTAACAGGGTCCCTAGCCATCCAGTCACGTGGGAAATTTATTCAACTAAATTTGCAAACTCTGTCTCCTATCTGAAATAACAAAAGATAGCTCAGAGGTCACCAGGTCTTCTTTTGGCAAGAAGATAAAAACATCTGATATCCCAGAAAATACTTTATTACTCTGAATAAAAAAGCAAGCTGTTCTAGGCTTAGTATTAGCCAAAAAAGCAGAGTGTAAGTTAGAAACACCCATGCTGCTTTTCCAATACACCGTAGCCCTCAGGCACGGAATCTCATATTCAGTAGGTCTGGACTGGGGCCAAGGCAGCTCTATTTTTAAAGTGTTCCACAGTCATTTTGATCTGCATCTAAAGTTGAAAACTATTGTTCTAAATAAATAGTTCTAAATGTTGGGAAAATAGTCACAAGAGTGCCCCAATCCAACATTAAAAGGAAATGTCAAGAGCATCCTTATTTTTGTGTAATAAGTAAATGATAATTATCATCAAAACCAGGAGGCTTGCAGACTCCAAGCCAAGGCAGAGAACCTTCACTGCTCCCGTTCTAGGGCTAGAGATCAAGAGAACAGACCATCCTGAACAAGTTGTTTTCAGGAAACGGCAAGAGGCCTAAACAAATACCCAGGTACTATGGAGAAATACCAAGAAACGTGGAACACCTCCCATAGTTAACAATGTAGTTTCGCGTAGTGCGTTGAAAGTGATACTTGCCATTTGGATGAAACATCTTAGAGACAAATCTAACCGTAGGTGGTTTATTTGGATATTCTTCAGTGAATTCTATTGTAAGCTTAAATGTTCCTGTAGTTAGAAAAAAAGGTTTAAGAAACAGATTTATTGCTTTGTTCAGTAGTACTTTCTTTTTAATGCTACATGACATTTTTTTCCAGTATTAAATGAAATAATGCAAAGATATAGGGTAAAGAGGAAAGAAAGGCCGGGTAAGAGACAAGGTAAGACCTCTAGGAACTGCTCCAAAAATAGATACTGTAGGAACCACCGCCCAAAGGGGATTTGTTTTTTTGTTTTGCCATCATTCTCCCCCAAACTTAAATACAGTAGTCGTAAACTCAAAAGTACTGCCTACAGGATAACTTTAGCCAGCGTCCATTTTGAAGATATCCTTAAAATTGCAAGAAACTAGTGCCGAAATTTGGCGCTCTTGCCTCAGAAGACTGAGAGACCTCAAAGGCCTCTTTTAACCAGCCGCCATCTTAAACTCTCCAGTGATTTTGACATGTGCTAGAGAGAATGAGAGTGCACAGGTTCCAAAATCAATGCTAGAGATACAAATCGATAACCAAATTATCTTTAAAAATGGAAGGGAATAACTATAAAAGCGTTCACTGGCTCCTTTTCATATAATAGCAACTCTATAATGAAAACATAATTGAATGTAAGCCAGAGAAAACTTCATAGTCTCTCTCAAAAATCCTTTAGTATGACTCACAAGGTACTTCGCTATAAAATCAACTCAATTATTCACACTAATGGAGGGAATTAATGGCAGAAATAATTTAAAAATCACATTAGATTGCATTCATGTCTCCAGCAAATTTATCTTTCTCATGATGTTTGTTGAGGCTACTATTGAAATGAATTTATTTTCCCTGAATACGTGTCAGCTCAGGTAGCAGAAGGCCCTGACCATATAGTAGGTTATAGACTTATTTATAAGGAAGGAACAAAATGGATCTCATTCAAGAATTGCAGGATGTTCTGATTTGGGGAGACTGTTTCCTTCGAGATATTTTTAAAATTAGGTTTAATAAATCCAAGAAAACAACTGGGCAATTGTTTTTTCCTGACTGAAATCTCTTCAGGTGAACTGAAGGAATCACTGCCTGGTATAAGGTAATGGACGTTCCACCACATTACTCTGGTCCGTTTAATAAGTTTCTTCTAATGCTATAGACCACACTTCAGGTCGAGCATACTTTGTTAGTGGTTCCTTCAGAGTTGGCAATTTCCTCCTTCCACCAATAGATTTATCACCACACAAGATAAAAAGACTACACTCAATTGCTAGATCCCTTACGTAACAATACCAAAGTTTGTTTCCTACCAGCAAACTCACAGGAAACAATTTGCTAACAGAGTTGCCCTAAGTATGATGAACGTAGTTCCATATTCCCCAAACTACTGCTACTCCTCAAACTGCATTGAAAGCCAGATCTGAAGATATTGAACAGTAAAACTAAGGGCAGAAAGTGAAATATTTTGGAATGGAGAAACATGGTATAGTCTATCAGAACATACTTCACCTTATTAGCACCTGATCATAAATCTTCCTTTTTTTGAGGAAGAAATATCGGTTCTTCCTTTTCACCACTGGTATTATAATACGCAGGAAAAAGTGGGAATGAGTGTTAAAGAGCTCAAAACTGTGAGCTTCCTTATGCATCTCAAGTATAAACACATTTGGCTCAATGCTTAAATCTGATTAAATTATAGGTCAGAGATTGACCATCACGGAATTGCTCTAAAAGTGGGCGGATTTAATAGCACACAGGTACTAGGTCCCAGGTACTTTAAATGAAGACCATCGTTAAATCTGATATCCAAGAGTGGTAAAGCAACACATAAGACAGGCAATAGTAGAGCACAGTGGGGAAGAGCACAGCCTTGCAGTCAGACCTAGGCTCAATTCCTTGCTTTGCCACGTACTAGCTGTGAGACCTTGAGGAAGCCACTCGACTGGACTAAACCTCAAGTTCCACATCTGTAAAGTGGGGTTAGTAATAGTACCCACCACATTACATTGTTGTGAGGTTTAAGTGAGGGACATGTGCACAGTGACACAAAGTAAGCGCTCCATAGGGGCGCCTAGGGGGCTCAGTCTGCCTTCGGCTCAGGTCACGGTCCCAGGGTCCTGGGATCGAGCCCCACATTGGGCTCCTAGCTCAGCGGGCAGCCTGCTTCACCCTCTCCCACTCCCCGTGCGTGTGTTCCCTCTCCCGCTGTGTCTCTGTCAAATAAATAAATAAAATCTTTTAAAAAAAATAAGTGCTCCATAAATACGATAGCTATAATAATTCTGAAGTTTCACAACCCTAGATCCAACTGAAGGAGGCAAAGACCAAACATCCCCGCTTGACTCTCAGTAAGAAATATACAATCAATGAATTTAAATATTAAATATTACTTTTCTTTCTGACCTACATCAGACGCTCACAGCTGAATTCAAGTTGAGTACGGAGGCTGGTGGCTCTCGAAGCCCTCGGCTTGAACTTTCGGCCTAATACTTGCCCAGAAACTCAACACTAGCTACCAAATAAGTTAAGTCTTTTCAAACAGCTCGTTTACTACCTTGAGAAGCGAAACAACCTGCTTATGTCTACTTGAATATAAATTAGGACTTGCCCCAAATCTTATTTCAAATACGTATTTAAAAGGGGATAGTTCATACTTTTAGCCACATTACACTATTGGAACCTTTTTAATACAAACCTCAACGCGATTTCTGAGATCCGAAACAAACGTTAAGGAAATTTAAAATCCTAAAATATTATGCGATTGAGACTAGCACTTATCCTGTGGATAATTAGAAGGTTAGGCTTTAAAATAACGGAAGACTTAAGCCTCACCATTGTACACAATCTGTACCGCTTTTGTTCCTCTTCCTGAGGAGGCCAAACATTGTAAGGAAAGTATCAATTAATCCATCTATACAGGGGACTGGGAAAATGGTATGTGTTCAATGGCAAGGGGACAGCAATAAGGAGTGATATGGTTAGATTAGAGAGTGTATGTTCTGCTAAAGACATTTACAAATTCAAATTTTTGAAAATACTGCATCAGCCAAAAAAACACCTGTGTGTTTTCTGCCATTTGGCCACCAGCTTGTGACCCCGGAGGAGAAAACAAAGTATGTGCACCTAAAAAAATTTCTTTGGATGAATGGAAATTCTGATTTTTAAGATAATACCCAAATACTCTTCATCATAGAATGTATTTACCTTAAAAACGCCCCCCCAGTGGATTTTAAGTAATTTTTATAAGACTTACAACCAAATTCTTACAAAAAGCAAATACTAGTATTTTACTGTATTAGTAATTTTTAGATGATGTGATGGAGAATACTTTATTCCATAGTCTTTGTATTCAGCATACATGCCAAGATATTTTGATGAGGAAGCATTGCCCCCAAGTGTTTTGTTTGGTAGTGTAAGTTCTTGAGAACATTTTCCTCTGACTTTAAGTGTGTGAAGTTAAATCAAAATACCTTCATGAGTTCCTTTTCTTAAGTCTTCATCTCTTTAACTGGGGCCTGGCTGTTCCAGAAATGTCCACCACAAAGGGTTTACAAGGAAACAGCAAAAGTAGTTTTGAGGTTGTTGATTTATGTAATACATTGGAAACAGCGAAATCAATTATGCCATTTGTCCCTAGGCAGTCTTTTCTAGTAAACTCCCTAACTGTAAATAAAGGGTATTAAAAAAATGGTCAAAAATTTTTTTGGAGCCATAGCCCATGTTCTAGACACCTAAGGAAGCATCCATGGACTGTTCAAGAGAATGAATCAGAAAAGGGTTTTGTCATTTAGCTCGAGTGGTTCCTTTCAGTGATGCCGGTATGAAGATACACATCATCAAAAATAGAACCAGTGATGTCAACGGGGAAGATCCAGGTAGATAATGGATTCCTTAAGTACCTTCTCAATTCATACCACTTAAAACGAGTGAAGCGCCCTTGAAATATTTAAGTAGCCAATCCTCCAGCAAAGCGATGCACTATTAATAAAGCTGTGCCCAGCATAAAGCCATCCGAGTAAAGTCGGGAGGAAAAAAAGAAGCCAATGAAAACACAGCCTGCCAGAGCTAAAGCGAATACAGAGTTAACGAGCCCTCAATGCTTAGGTATAAAGAACTAGCACCAATCTAGGAGAGGGAAATTGAGTCGAGCTAGCTCTTGCCATGGATCAGTTCAATGATTTACTGCACCAAAGTAGTATGCCTTTAGACTCACGCTCTTGCTGCCATTTCTTTTTATTGCAGCTCTGAAGAGCAGTGACATTTACCCAGGGGGTGGAGACAGGGAGGAAGCCGAAAGTATTCAGGTGACTCTCCACAGTCTGCTAGGGAAATCTGAGTATTTGAGACACATTAAAGAATTGGTTGACACTGCCCTCCCTCATCGCATCTTGCAGACCGGTAACAGCAGAAAGCAATCCGACTCGGCAATATAGGTATATATCCTTAATACTTTGCAGAAATGTTTTTGTTCCCACCTTCAAACTGAGTTCTGTGTATGTGTGCGTGTGTGTGTGTATCAAATGCTAAATGAGTAAAGGAAGATGGTCATTGAAAAAAGTAACAAAGATCCTTTTCTTTTTTAAATACCTCAAATATTAAAGATGTCGATCAGTAGTTCAAATACTTTTAATTGTGTTTTAAATGTATTAAGCGTTCCAAAAACGACTACACACGCATGCACACAATTGAATGCACACAAAACTATATCCATGTCAATTTCCTGGTTGTGATATTGTAGTACAGTCATTCGAGATGTTACCAAAGGGGCGGGGGGAATGGGTGAAAGGTATACAAGGTCTCTCTGTATTATCAGTAGTAGTATTATTAATTACAACCGCACATGAATCTATAATTATCTCAATATAGAAAGTTTAAAAAAAAACCTTAAAAAACAAGTAACGTGTTCTTAAAAGTCAAGCCTAAATCCATTGAAAATTCTGTACCTGTAGGTACACATAGTACCTTCCAGTAGGCTGGACACTTGTCAAGAGAGTACATCAAAGTTCCCCTCAATTCTGAAGCTGCTTTGAGAATACTGACTGTAAAGTCTTGATAAAAGCACACTGAAAACTCACTTAAAAATAAGAAACAATGTTATATTCAAACCAGCCATTAAAGGTGCCATTAAAGACCATCTTAGAGCCATGAGGCTGATAGGCGTTCAATACCAAGACTGTAGACACCAGATCATTCTGTGCACTCGTGCCCATCCAACATCTAACAAACACATATTAAGCACCTGCTGAACACAGTTCCTGCCCCTGCGGCAGAATCCTGAACTAGGAGGTCTCTGCCGCCTCTGAGCCTATCAGCAAGTGGCTGGGTTGATACTAAGTCAGTATCTTGATAGGGTGCTGAATTGAGCAGGATCACGGCCCAAACCTCAAGAATCCTTAACATCAGAGCTATGATGCTCCTTCTAAAAAGTGACCGCCTTACCCATTTTCTCTTTTTTTTAAGGAAGCAAGCAAGAAAAAAGGTGCAGTTCTAGTCCAGCGCACAATGGCCAGAACCACCTGCCACATTTGGGGAGTCCACTGAAGCCTGTAGCAGGCAGAGGCTAGGGAGAAGCGGGTTCTTAAGTAGGAGGAACTTCCAGGACGACTGGGAACCCTCTCCCCCAGATGATCAGGCTCCTGAAAGGTGGGTAAAGAAACTCTCTTACCATCCTCAAACGGGGTCCCTTCAGGCCTGCAACAGAGAGAGAGAGAGAGAGAGTCAGTTCCCGCTTCAGGGGCTCCCCTCTCCCGTAAGAGGTTCACCTTAAGACACACGGCTATTCCCAGCTCTGCCAACTCTACTACCTCTGGTAAACCACCGCTTCCTGGCTCTCAGAGCCACTCCACATGGGTGTCTGGGGCTCCGAAACCGGCGCAGGCCGCCGCGCCTAACCGCCACCACTCCCCGCTCCGCCCCCCTCAGAACCCCAAACGGTTCCCCTGGCAGCGGGAACCGAGCTAATCGAGGCACAGGCTCCGGGGAGGCGCCTAGGCCCAGGCGGACCCAAACATCGCCCCTCTCCCGCTCCGTCCCCGCCGAGGGGCCGGTCCCCGACGGCAGGCCGGGCCGGCTCGAGTCTCCCCCCTACACACACACACCTCCCGCCGCCTCCCCGGAACGCAGACTCACCCGAAAATGACCGCGTTCCAAACCATTATGTTGTTCTCGGACGGAGCCCCGCTGACTCCCGCCGGAGGATCCTCCTGCAACCTTCAGGGAAACAGACAGGGGCCCCGCGGTCCGGCACCCGCGCCCGCTCTGAGCCGCTCCCCCCCCTCCGCCGCCCCGGGACCCGCCCTGCGCCCCGCCTGGCAGCACACCCCCCCCCCGCCCCGCCGCCCCGGCCTCGGCGGTCCCCGTCCCTTTACCTCTTGAAGTCCCTCATGAGGCGCCGCCGAGCCGGGGTGGACATATCTCTAGCGGGGTCAGGGGTGGGGCATACACCGAGGTCTCGGGGCCCGGCGGACGCTGAGGAGGCCGAGGAGGCTGAAGGAGCCGGGGCGGCCGCCGAGGGAGCGCCCAGGGGAACGGCACTGCCCCTCCGAAGTCGAGGGTCGGTCTGGCGCCGGCTAAGCACCACCCCGGAGTAGACGGGGGCTGAACCAACCTGGAACGAGAGGGGGGGTGTGGAACGCCGAACGCCGAACGCCGGACAGGCCGTACCAAGACAGGGCGGGGGGGGGGCGGCCGGGAAAGTTGCTTAGGTCATTAAACCCCAGCGGGAGGCGGGGAGCGCCGGGCTCGTGCGGGAGGGAGAGGCGCGCGGCCGGCCGGCCGGAAGCCTGTAATTCACTAGGAATTAGCGCTGGGACGGGGTCCGCCTCCACCTGCCCAAGCTAAGACGAACCCTGGGAGGCTCCTACCTATTTCCTTTTTCTATCTTTTTTTTTTCCTTTTTTTGAGATCAGATCACTTAATAACTGTGCGCACCGTGGCTGGGGACGGCGGGCGGGGGGTGGGGGGGGGAGAAGGATAGAAATCCCTAAGTAGAGGGGAGGAGACAGTGGGTGGAGGCACATCTGGTTCTCGGGAAGCGGGAACTCTAGGGACCCGGGAGGCTGGGGAGGAGGGTGTGTGACTCGTTCAAATCGCCGAAAATCAAAAGAATAAATCAGCCTCGGCTACCACAGGGAGCTTGTGGGTCCCTGTCTGTGAGATGAACGTGCGGGATCAATGTTTAGGCCAGTGATCACCCCCCCCACCCCCCCCCCGCCAAGCAGGATAAAATGGTGGTGTGTGTCCTGGGGGAGGGAATGAGGACTGAAGGCAAGCACAACGAGGTTTTAGCTCTGGGCACTCACAATTTGGCTCTGGAACCACATTTTCCCCTTGGCAGTTCAACAAGCCAAGCGGCTACTATATATTCAGAAGAGTCCAAGGTACGAGAATATCCGACTGCGGAGAATTGGAAGGGCAGAGAGTCTGAAGCAAAAGTAACGGTAAGACGCACGGGAAAAAGCTGCAGGTTGCAGAGAAGAGTCACAGTTAGTATGTGGACCTGCAAAAGCAATAACAGTTTTAAAGAATAATTTGTAAAGGTCAACCCCAAATAACTTAGAAGGTAGGCAAAACACTCATGTTAAGAATTTTTGAAAATATGAGAAAGGTTAAGTTTGGGTTAAGTCATGGAGAATTTTGAAGGTCACCCTAATGGGTTCCTCTGAAGGCGGTGCATATTTAGAGCCCTGCCAGTCAGAGATGGGTCCCTGGAGAGCAGCTAGGAAACACTTGGAGTAGTCTAGGTGAGAAAAGCTGAACCAGACAGTGACAACAAAAACGGAGAGGGCGGGATGAATTGAGAGGACTGGGCCACAGACTGAACTTGGAGGCAAGAGAGGGGAAGGAGTCAACAATGGCTGAAGTTCTAAGCCCAAGATAACTGGGGCTTTGAAGGTGCCATGAACAGAACTCAGGAACAGAGTGGGGAAGGGGTTGCTTTGAGGATAGGAAGTTTGGGAACTTACTGAGTGTGCAGACTGGTGAGACATCCGAGCAAAGATGTCCATAAGATATCAGATGTGCTTAAGTTTGTTTCTAAGATGGGAGGCAGGAGACACTTGACAATGGGCGTGATTCTAGCCGCTGCTTAACAGCAGGTACTCTCCTGGGCAAGGATTTATAGCTCCCATTGACTCCAACATATCAGGGGTTAAGGCAAGTCTCCCTGATAGCATCACATTGTGACTGTAGTGGGCAGGGGGTACAAAAATAAGTCTAAAATCTCCTTTTCCTCTCATCCAGTAACTGGCAGTCTGCTAATACACACATGTAATCTACAAAAGCAAGTGCCTTTGTTTTCAAATGCTACTTAACAAATGACCACAAACTGTAGGCTAAGTTCAGTGCCTTGCAGTTTTAAGGGCTAAGCCGCGCCCCCCCCCCCCGCCCCCCGTTTGCTCACTGGCTGCCGGCCAGGGGCCATTCTCAGCTCTTAGAGGTCACCCACATTCCTTGCCACATGGCCTGCCCCACTTTCAAGTCAGCAACAGAGAACTTTTCTCCCATGAAATCCCCCTCACACTTGGAATCTTTCTTCAGGAAGAGCCCAGTTACTTTAAGGGCTTATCTGATTAGGTCAGGCCCACCCTGGCTAAACTGCACCCCCCCATATCATCTGATCTGGGCGGGCCCTTCATCACATCTGCAAAACTTCCTCACAGCAGAACCTAGATGAGTATTTGATTGAATAACTGAGAGAAGATGTGTGTACATCATGGCCAGGGATCTTTGAATTCTCCCTCCCAGCATAGCAGCAAGAAACTAGCAGAAGTGTGTGAATTTACAAAGGCAGAGGGGCTGCACAGCAGGGGAAACCCTCAGTCTGGTGGGGGTTGGAAAGAGCTTCCTGGAACGGGTCTGTTTCAGTTTTGTTTCAACAGAAGTGACAGCAGGGAGAGCCGTCCCTGTCCCCGGGAGAGAAGTCAAGCAGTTTCTACAGGGCAGCAGCGTGAAGGAGCACGTGGAGCTCAGGCGTGTTCTGGGGATACTGGGCAGACTAGTGGGGCTAATGGGGGATGATGAGACCCCTGCTTGGAAAAGTGAGGGGGACAGAAGCTGGTTAGATGCTCTCCCACGCAAGGATGAGGGTTTGAGGCTCGATAGGCAGCTTTTGGAGGTTTTTCAGGTCTAGCTCGTGTAGGGGCTGAGAAGCTGCCTCCGCTGTCCCGGAGAGCTGGGGAGGGGCTGGGAGGGGAAGCTCCTGCCGCTGGATGAAAATGTCTGAAACTCACTGAAGGCCAGAGATGTAGCTAAGTTTGTGGTGGGCTTGTTGATTTTCTGAAATTCCTTTGCCCTAACTCATGAGTAGCTCTCTGACTGATCCAGAAACCTCGCGGACAGGAACCACAGCAGTTTGGAAGCCCTGGGCCCCAGGGGATGGGGAGAGCACGCCCTTGACTGCACGGTGGAGTCACAAGGTGGAAACACTGTGCCCCCCCCCCCCCCGCCATTCCTCACCAGAAGCAGCGTTGTCATAGCGAGCAGCAAGACAGAAGATTGTTCTCCGCACAGATGATTATCAGGCTAGAACATGTTAACTGTAGCATAGTGGGCCAGGCCTTCCTTCCATCCCCTTTTCACCTTGATGTCTTGAAGAAATACCCTCTGCCCAGCCAAGCACCACTCCCCTCCCCAAAAGCAGGGATCCAGAGTAGAAGCCCTTTTCGGTGGAAAGAAAAGCGTGTTAGCAATGTAGCTGCCTGGGAGATAAAAAGTTCCAAACCATCCCCAGGCAAGGACTTGAGAATTTTTCCTAAAAGGGAGGATCGTGGCGTACGGGAACAATCTATAACTAGGGGAATTGTGGGATTTCATTCAGGAGGCTTGCAAAATGCAGACTGGACTGTGATTTTCCGGAACTATTTGGGGTCGGGGAGAGAGAGAGACTGAATAAACTATCATTTCCTGCCTTATGAGGCTGTGAGTTTGTATTTCTGTTAGCCAGAGAAGGCAAGGAATTTTATTTTCCTATGGTTCCCATTTCTACTGCTAACAGTTAGTACAAATGGCAACCAAGAAACAATAGAATATAAAACCACAAGGTCTTTCTTGACTCCAATAGCCTCAGAAGACAAGCCAAGAGAATTGCTTATAGGAAACAACAGTTGTCACAATGTGTATTCTTGGCAATAACAGTAGGGGTCCGTTTTCCATCTATAGACCCTAGGATATAAGGAGAGGAAGGGGGAGAGAGATGTAGTGAAGTTTAGAGAAGTGGAAGGACATTAGGGCCATAAACATAGACTTCGCTACCTGCTAAGTTGCAGAATCAAAAACACAGGTGTGGCGGGTAGGCTGAATCAGGCATGCACCCCTTCCCCAGGATCTTCTTGTCCTCATCTCTGTAATTTGTGCATGTGTTACCTTATATGGGAAAAGGGACTTCGCCAATGTAGTTAAATTAAGAATCTCGAGATGGGGAGATTATCCAGGATAAAACCAGTGGGCCTGATGTAATCACATGAGTCCTTACAAGAGGGAAGAAAGTCTGAATTCAGAGAGAAGGTCATGTGACGGTGGAAGCAGAGATTGGAACAATACCGCCACCAGCCAAGGAGCCAAGGGATGCTGGGAGCTTCTAGACGCTGCATGAGGCAAAATGGGTCTTCCCCTGGAGCTTCTAGGAGCAACTAGCCCTGCTGACATCCTGACTTTAAAGCAGCAAGATTAGGGGCGCCTGGGTGGCTCGGTGGGTTAAGCCTCTGCCTTTGGCTCAGGTCCTGTTCTCAGGGTCCCGTCAGGGTTCTGGGATCGAGCCCCGCATCGGGCTCTCTGCTCAGCGGGGATCCTGCTTCCCCCTCTCTTTCTGCTTGCCTCTCTGCCCACTTGTGATCTCTCTCTCTCTCTCTCTCTCTGTCAAATAAATAAATAAAATCTTAAAAAAAAAAAGCTGCGAGATTGATTTGGGACTTCTGATCTGCAGAACTGGAAGATAATCAATTTGGGTTTTCCGAAGCCACTAAGTCTGTGGTGTTGCGTTACAGCAGCAACCGAAAACGAATACACATGGTTTCGACCTCGGGTTTAGGAATTCAATCAAACTGGCTACAGCCACCAGCAAACCGCAGCCAAATCCAGCCCGCCGTCTTTTCTCCTAGGGCCTGCAAGCCCAAAGTGATCTTCTGTATTTTTAAATGGTTGCAAAAATCAAAGGAAGAATATTTCATAATATTTCAGGACATGTGAGGACAATATGAAATTCGGATTTTCAATGTCCTTGAATAAAGTTTGGGTGGGACACAGCCATGCTATTTCTTTTCTAAGATTTTACTTATTTGACAGAGAGAGAGAGAGAGAGAGAGAGACAGCAAGAGAAGGAACACGAGCAAGGGGAGCGGAAGAGGGAGAAGCGGGCTTCCTGTTGAGCAGGGAGCCCTATGTGGGACTCGATCCCAGGACCCTGGGATCATGACCTGAGCCGAAGGCAGATGCTTAATGACTGAGCCACCCGGGTGGCCCCAGCCACGCTATTTCAAGCATGTGTCGGTGACTGCTCTTGTGCTCCCGGAGCAGAGTTGAGGAGCTGTGGCAGAGACCGTATGTGGCGCGGTGATGCGATTATAACGACAGCATTTTGAATGTCACGTGTATCACCAGATTATGGCATTTCAGGTTTTTTTTTTTAATTACATGTGCATACCTATCATGTCGAAAAAAGAAAACAAAAGGGGTTTTGAATGTCATGCTTTTAAGGCACAGTGGAATGTTGATTACTTGGTTATCACGTTAGATGTCAAAGCCCTGTGTTTATTACACAACGACCCTGTAGCGTTGCTAAAAGAATCCGGTACGCAACATTACCAAAAATAAGCTCTCATTGCGATGTTCCTGACTCCCAGGAAAGGAGTGGTGAGAAAAACTAGAAAGTTTTAAATGGAATATCTTATCATAGGAAAAATCCCTCACAAAAATAAAAATATGAAAACGAGGCTGCAGCCACAGTAATTTTCTGAGTGGTTCATTTGTTAGCCAAGCAAGGAAAGCCATCTACTGATGGTGAGTTAATTAAATCATGTTTGATTGCCGAAGCCAAAGAAACGAGTCCAGGGAAAATAAACTTTTCAAAGACTATTCACCTTTTGGCAAGAATAGTGGCTCAGAGAGTTGAGGACGTTGGAAGCAACACCAACAGTCGTTAAAA
>CM052801.1:77212149-77272773 GCA_028533885.1 Nasua narica | reverse complement strand
AAGGCAGACACACGCAACCGATCGAGCCACCCAGGCGCCCCAGATAAGAATATTTTCAAAGTCAAGAAAAATACTAACTCAGTACAACCTAAAGTAGACTCTGCTAAGATGTGTTACGAATATGTATGGAGCCGAACAAAGCTTATTTGGACAACTGTACAAAGCTTGTGAGAATATGAATTGTTTAAATCCTCTGGTTATTCACTGTATTATTAAACTGCTGGTATTTTGCAGGAAAATATTTGAGTCTTTCTTGTGTATTTCAACCATTAGTGTCAACACTTCATTCACTCATGGACTAAACCACTGTCAGTTACACGAATTTTTGTCAGAAATAGAAGCTGAAGATTCTGACTTGCCCAACCAATAGCTTGTTAGTTCAATAGCTTAGCAGCGGCGAAGTTTTTCAAGTTAAAAAGCATTTTTTTTTTTTTTTGAGCTTAGGGCTGAGATTGAAAGTTTTCTGAATGAGAAGACCCACCTGCAACCACTATTATTGAACACTGGATGGTTTTTTAAATTAACTTTTGCTGTAGACCTAATGTAACTTAATGCATTTAAACTAAAATTACAAGGCGAAACACTGCTTATATGTGAAACTTACATTTCAGTGAAGTCATTTCAATGACAACTAACATTGTTTGAATTGCAAGTAATGTCATTACTTTAATCTCTTCCTGTGCTGTCAAAAATGAAAACAAAAATCAAGATTTGCATTCCCATACCAGTTTGCAACGAATATTTTTTTCTGAGCTCAAATTACAATTCCAGTGGTGTTTTTCAGAACTTGATGCAAAGTGCAAAGGAAATTTCTATACTTAAAGGTCAAATTCACTGGGGGCGCCTGGGTGGCTCAGGCGGTTAAGCCTCTGCCTTCAGCTTAGGTCGTGATCCCGGAGTCCTGGGATTGAGACCTCATATCGGGGTTCCCTGCTTGGCGGGGAGTGTGCTTCTCCCTCTCCTGCTCCCAGTCCCCCTGCTAGTGCTCTCTCTCTCTCTCTCTGTGTCAAATAAATGAATGAAATCTTAAAAAAAAAAAAATCGATTTCAGGGACACCTGGGTAGCTCAGCCAGTTAAGTGGCTGCTTTTGGCTCAGTTCACGATCCTAAGGTCCTGGGATTGAGTCCTGCATCAGGCTCCTTGCTCAGTGGGGAGCCTGCTTCTCCTCCTTCTACCTGCCACTCCCCTTGCTTGTCCTCATTCTTTCTCTCTGATTTAAAAAAAAATCATTTTCACTGTGCATTTTAGGAGCTTCCACCTAAATTTCAACTGGAAGTGATTATTCTGTATGCAATGCCATGCTAAAAGGCAAATATCAAGAGAAGAATCAGGGTGCCTGAGTGGCTCAGTGGGTTAAAGACTCTGCCTTCGGCTCAGGTCATGGTCTCAGGGTCCTGGGATCGAGCCCCGCATCGGGCTCTCTGCTCAGGGGGAGCCTGCTTATCCCCCGCCACCCCCCGCCTGCCTCTCTCCTTACTTGTGATCTCTCTCTGTTAAATAAATTTTTAAAAATCTTAAAAAAAAGAGAGAATCTAATTGAATTTCATAAATGCCTTCTAAAAGATGAACATGCTCAATTAAAATCAGCTATTTGGTATCAGTATTTGGCAGTACTTATCTGTGTTAAAATTTTTTTCAAAGATTAAATACATAAAATATCATTATAGATGAGTATTAACAGATGAATATTTGCAACTGATTTATTTCATTAAGACCTTTATTAACAGGTGCTGGTGGAACAGTCGGTTAAGCATCTGACTCTTGGTTTCAATTCAGGTCGTGATCTCAGGGTCGTGACATCGAGCCCTGAGTTGGGTTCCACACTCAGCACAGAGTCTACTTAAGACTCTCTCTCCTTCTGCCCCTCCCACCTCTCTATAAAAACAAATAAATAAATAAATAAATAAAAAAGACCTTTATTAACAGGTGCTTTCATTTTGTTGATGCTTGAAAAAAGTTCTAAACTTTATTGCAGTTGAAAAATGAGGTTCTTAAAAATCTCAACTTGAGCAGATATGAAGCAGTTTAAAAACCTGTAAAGGTCTATTGAGATTGCAAATGATTTTGATGATAGAGAACAATCACTCTTAACCCTAATTAAGTGAAATATTATCATACCCTCCATAGAAGAATGCTGTTCTGGTTAGCAGACCTGTATTACAAAAATATAATTAATTACTGTTATATTTTGAATTTCATCAATAAAACACTTGAGGAAATTTTTTTCTCTCTTGTTATATAGGTACCTATATAATTTTCTGGATTTTGCTTCTTGGCCCTCAAAGCCTAAAATATTTACTCTCTAGCCCTTTACAGAGAAATTTACTCACCCTGCACCAGACTAAGGCACATGAGGGGGTGAGATTATTTATAGTTGGTCATTATATAACTAGTACATAGTGTGGTGCCTAACACACAGTAGAAGATCGATAAATACTGAATAACATGAAATCATAGGGATGACATTGGAGTAAGACCTAAGGAACAAACACTGTGATTCCTTGAGATTTGAATTGATTTTTAAAAATGTGATTATAGTTGACACATGATGTTACATTAGTTTGAAGTGTACAACATACTGATTCAACTACTCTACACATTATGCTGTGCTCATCACAAGTATAGCTCCCATCTATCACCATGCAATACTAACACAATGCCATTGACTATATTCCTTATGCTGCACCTTTTGTTTCATGACTTCTTTATTCCATAACTGGAAGTCTGTATCTCCTGCTCCCCTTCATCCATTTTGTCCATTCTTCCACCCCTCCCCCGCTCCATCTGGCAACTGTTTGTTCTCTGTATTTATAGGTCTGATTCTGCTTTTTGTTTGTTTTGGGTTTTTTTTTTTTTTGATTCCACATATAAGTGAAATCATATGGTATTTGCTTTTCTTTGTCTGACTCATTTCACATAACACCATACCTGCCAGGTCCATGCATACTGTTGCAAACGGCAAGATCTCCTCCTTTTTTATGCTTGAGTAATATTCCATTGTGTATATATACACCACATTTCTTTTATATTTTATCTAATTCACGTTCGTTTGAGGTCTAGCAGATGGCTTCAAATTCCCCTTGGTTTACATCTTGCATATCTTGAACACTACACTTCCTCCAGCCAAGCTGGCAATTTCTAGTCACAAGCTCCTGCTGCGTTCACTAAGTTCTCCATTAAAAATCCACTATTTTGGTGTCTTCATTTGGATTTTTGAAGTTAGCCAATGTAAACTGTCTCAGTGTCCTTATTCTGGATTGCCCCAGGCTCTTGTCCTCCACAAAGAACGTTATGGGAGAGTTTCAGTATCTTCAGTTTCGGTATCTTCCAAAGAAGATACATAAATAACCAATCAGCACAGGAAAAGGTACTCAACATTATCCACCAGGGAAAGGAAAATCAAAACCACTGTGAGATATCACTTCACACCCGCCAGGATAGTTATGAGCAAAAAAGACAGACAAAAATAATTATTGGTGAGATTATGAAAAAACTCCACATATATTCTGGTGGGAATATAAAATGGTAAAGCTGCTTTGGAAAACACTCTTGGCAGTTCCTCAAAAGGTGAAGCATAAAGTCACTATATAACCCAGCAATTCCACTCCTAAGTATACAACGAAGAGAATTAAAAATGTATGTCCTCACAAAAACTTGCACACCAATGTTCACAGTAGCATTAATCATTATATCCAAAAAGTGGGAAAAGCCCAAATGTCCATTACCTGATGAGTAAACAAAATGTGGGATAGCCATCCAACAGGATTTTCACCCATGAAAAAGAATGAAGTTGCTTTTTACTGATTCATTACTAATTTTTACCTGTTTGCACTACAACATGAATGAACCTTGAAAACATTATGCCAAGAAGGCAGACATCAACAGCCACATGCTGTATGATTTCCTTCATATGAAATGTCCAGAAGAGGCAAATCCATAAAGACAGAAAGTAGATTCGTCGTTGCCAGGGCCTGGGAAAAAGTGGAGAGTGACTGCTAATTACATGGGATTTCTTCTGGGGAAGACGAAAATGTTCTGGAATTAGTGGTGATGGTGCACAACTTTGTGAATATACTAAAGGCTACCACATTGTACATTTTTTAAAGGTGAATTTTTTGTCGTATGGATTATATCTCAAGTTAAAAATGATACCTCTACTTCATTAGGTACTCATCCTGAATACAGCCATTAAAATAAAAATCCTATTTAGAGGAACACCTAAAACCTGTATTATGCCTACAATACATAAACACAGTTCTTTGTTATGTCTGATTTTATGTAACTGCATATACATACGTGTATAGAAGTATATATGACTAATTTAAAGGGCATTAAGAGTCTCCCAAGCAAAGCAGTCCCAACTAACTCAGGCCAAGGCAAAAGAGGTTCTGAGGGTTCAGGACGCCCCCCGCGCATCCGGGTCTAATGGAACGGCCCGGAAGTCCACGGGCCTGCTACGGACACGTGACCACCGTTGCGGCTGGGAAAAGGCTCGACGCCCGTCTGTGACGTCATTTCTGCGCGACCCTTATTTTTGGCATAGAGTTTTAGCGCTGCTCTTGCGAACGATGCCGAAAGTTGTGTCCCGGTCGGTGGTCTGCTCCGACACTCGGGATCGGGAGGAGTATGATGACGGCGAGAAGCCCCTCCACGTCTACTACTGTTTGTGTGGCCAGATGGTCCTGGTGCTGGGTGAGTAGTCGGGAACCAGAGGGCGTCTGAAAGAAGCGAAACTTCGGGTTCTCTAGGGCGGATTTTCTCTGGCTGTGATCTGGGAGGCGCGTCTCTTTGAAGATCGGTGGGCTTTCCTGCTCCATGCTCATGCCTCCCTGCGCCACTCCAGGGCAGCTTTTCTGTTTAATCTTGAGTGTATACAGGTTTCCCTCAAAACGAAATTCCTCCTTCAGAAAAAATAAACTTTTTATCTCCCTTCCCTCCCATTCCGCATCTAGAAACTTTGTAACCTTTCTGCTGCATACTAAGATGCTGTCACAGCTCTTACCTTAAACCAGAATAAAACGTTCCCTTGACCCTACATTCTCTTCCAGCTGTAACCCCATTTCTTTCCTGCTTTTATAGCAAAACTTCTGAAAAGAGTTGCTTATATTGCCTGTCGCAGCATCCTCACTTCCCATTCCCTATTGACCTCACTTCAGGCAGACTTCTCTTCCCACCTCACCATCTAAACCATATTTGTCAAGGTCAATAACTGAAGCTGTTAGTAGTCCCAGTGGTCAATTACCAATGCTCATTTTAGTCCTCATCTGTGTCATTTGACAGAGATGATGATTCCGTCCTTCTTAAAACGCTTTTTTTTTTTCATTTGCTTCCAAGACTCCACGGTCTCCTGATTTTCCTCCTACCTTGATTTTGCCCCTCATCAGTGTCTAGCTCCTTTACTGACTCTGATTATTAGGCACTGCAAGGCCCTAGGGCTGAGTCCTCTTACCTGTTCTCAATCCGAATTCACTCCCTAAGTGACCACAACCATTTCCAAGCTTTAAATACCATTTACATGCCGATGCCTTTCAAATGTTCATCTTTAACCTACACTTCCCCTCAAACTCCAGCTGCTTGTTCCATGTCTCCACTGGATATCTGATGAGTCTCTCAAAGGGATCATGTTCAAATCGACTTCATGATCCCCTACTTCCTGCTCTCCATGGTTCCACCCTAGTGTGGTCAGTGGTAGCACTATTCACGCAGAATCTCGGAAGCGATCTTGACTTCTCTCTTTCCCTTACCTAACACCCATCCAGTCCATCAACACATTCTGCCGGTACTTGAAAATCTATCCAGAATCTGACTACTTCTTACCACTTCCATTATCTGCCACTTTAGTCCAAGCCACCATCATCCCTCACCTGGAATTGCCATAGCCTCTTACT
The DNA here is from genome assembly GCA_028533885.1 of Nasua narica. NCBI lineage: Eukaryota > Metazoa > Chordata > Mammalia > Carnivora > Procyonidae > Nasua > Nasua narica. The sequence continues at coordinate 77,266,884 of CM052801.1, read as the reverse complement.
CTCCACTCTGTCTCCAGTGGTCTGTTTTCCGCACAGCGACCAGAGTCCTGATCCAAAGTGATGTTTTCCTGTAAAACCAAGGGTAAAACCAAAGTCCGTACCTAGACCCTGCATGGTTAGATCCTCAGCTGCCTCTCGGACTTCCATCTCCTAACACTCCCTGGCTCACTGCACTCCAGCTCCAGTAGCCTTCTTGATTTTTCTTCATCATGTCAAAATGTTCTGCCCCCAGGGCCTTTGGGATTGCTGGTTTTTCCTGCCTCAAACCCTCTTCCCTTGGTGCTTCCTTATTTTTTTCAGGTGTCTGCTGAAATGTCCCTGACTATCTAAAATGGCACCCTTGTTAGTTACTCTTTGTCCTCTTCACCCTGCCTGATTTTTCTTGGCAGCACTGATCCCTATCTGAGATCACTGTCCTTAGTATCTTAATATCCGGCTAATTTTTTTTATTAGCACTTGTCATTATCCAAGGTCATATTATATAATTCTTATTTTTTTTTTAATTTTCTGCCTCTTCCACTGGAATGTAAACTTCATCAGGGCAGAGACTTTGCTGAATCCCTGGCACTGCGTTTGAACTGCGCTTGGTACATGGAAAGCCCTCAAATCCTTGTCGTATAAACGAGTTCTCTTTTAATCACCTGGAGTTGCGTCTGAATTCTTGTTCTCCCTCTTCTGTAAATGTGTGGCAAGTCTCATGCCTTTTGTAAGCCTCAGTTCCCTCATTTCTAAACTAGGAGTACAAAATGTCTATTGCAGCAGGTCATTGTGAAGATTAATGAATGGGCAGGCTGCCTGGTGCTAACTCCCCCGCCCCTTCCTCCATTATTCTCCAACCACTGTGATCACTTGACTTCTCTGTGACCCTTTAGGTACTTCATTTGCATTATATCAATTGCCCTCTGCTTTTTAACTGCACCTCGTTTATTTCCTGTAGGTTTTCATTGTTTTCAGATTGACACTCCTCGAGCTGGTTTGGGTCATTTGCTTGCCTCTTGTAGCATAGCACCAACCCTCTCTCTTTTTTCTAAGCACTTGACCACTCTTCCCAATGCCTTCCTCGTAGGCGGTTCCAGACGCTTGATTGTCTCATCTGATTCTCATGCATTAGAACACCAACCAAGCGTACCATGATCACAGAAACATAGCAAACTTGCTGTGCTGGGAAGGACTTTTGAGATCTTGTCATCTACTTATCCTTCAAATAAGGAGAAAACAAAACTAAACAAAACAAAAGGAAGTAATTTGCCAAAGATCACCAAGATGGCAAGGGAGCCCCAGATCTTCTGACACCAAGTCATCTTCAGTTGGGAAATTCACTCATGGGCTTCCACAAGCATTAGTAATTATAGTGAAACATTTCAGTGCTAAGGGCCCCCACTGAACACTTGTGATTGCCCCAGGGTGTTTTTCAGTGGCTCTAGTGACCGAATCTTACTCCATTTCTTCAGACTGTCAGTTAGAGAAACTGCCCATGAGGCCCCGGGACCGCTCCCGCGTGATCGATGCTGCCAAACACGCCCACAAGTTTTGTAACACAGAAGACGAGGAGACCATGTATCTTCGGAGGTAAGAGGTTGACGCTAGGATTTCCTTGTGTTTCGGTCTGGTTCTGGATTATAAGTAGCCCACCTAGTGCTAAACAAGTTGTTCTTCGGGGTCCAACACTTTGACATTTGTGCTAGCTCTCTAACTTCTGTTCGTGCGGCAGTGCCTTCACTGTGCTTTGTTGCAATGCTGCCAAGGTGTGCTTCTGTTGCTATCCGATAGCTGTAATTTGGGTTTTTTGCAAGTGGAACGAGCTCATTCGATCTTGATGCCTTGGAACAAGCCAGGTGCCAGGAGCGGAGCTGGGGACTGGCTCTTTGGAGATGAATAAGGTACTGCCCTTACCACCGAAGAGCCCACAGCTCAGTGGGCCCTTTATCCTATCCTATTGTGATAGGATAAAGGGCCGGTGTGGTAAGCCAAAAGCTATGGGAAAGCAGATGGGAGCGGGCCATTCTCCTGAATGGTGGTCAGGAAAGGCACCAAAACGTGATGGCATTTGTGTTTGGCCTTGAACTAGGATTTCACCAAGGAGAAGAGGGGGCTGAGGAACATCCCAGGTGGAGGGAATATGGACGCATTGAAAGGAGCACTTACAGTGTGCTTGGGAACTTCGAACGGTCCTTGGTGACTGTAGCCCAGGTGACTTTACAGGAAGGGGTTCATGTGTCCTAAGGTGGGGCTGGAGTAAAATGCGGAAGTAGGCGAGTTTGGACTTTACCTGCCGGCAAGAACCATCTCTCTTTCTCTCTCTCTCTTTCTCCCTTTCTTTCTTATTCATTCATTCATTCATTCATTATCTATCTAATCTATCAGAGAGAGAGAGAGATCACAAGTAGGCAGAGAGGCAGGCAGAGAGAGAGAGGGGGAAGCAGGCTCCTTGCTGAGCAGAGAGCCCGATGCAGGGCTTGATCCCAGGACCCTGAGACCATGACCTGAGCCGAAGGCAGAGGCTTTAACCCACTGAGCCACCCCGGCGCCCCCATCTCTCTCTTTTAAGCAGGGGAGTGGCACAGTTGTATCTGTTTGAGATTTGGGAGGCTGGGGCTGAGATAAGGAATTGAAACCTGGGCAGGGCTCACATTACATGGCGTGTGGAGCAAGAAGAGAGAGGACCGAAGATACCATCCCGGGGAACAGTGACATTTAAAAAGCAGACCAAACAGTTGGAACTGGGCGACGTGGAGAACGGGAGGAGAGAGTATCAGGAAGTGCGAATGTCCGGGGAGGTGGCCGTCAACAGGTGCCTGAGGCCACAGAGAGGTCAGCTGTAGGGGATTAAAAAGCCCTGGCGTCCGCTCCCATCCATTTCGGTTCCTGAGCTCCTGCTTGTGGCGGGGTCCTGTCCAGAAGGCTGCCAGGCGCCAGTGCGTTTGTGTGCTAGGGCTGCCCTAGCGGTACCGCCAGCTGGGTGGCTTAAAGCAACAGAAACGGTGTCACGTTTCTGGGGGTTGGAAGTCTGAAAGGAAGCTGTTGGCAGAGCCACCCAGGCGCTCTCCGAAGGTCTGAGGGGAGGACCCTTCCCTGGCCCTTCCCGGCTTCTGCTGGTTGCCGGCAGTCCTTGGCGTCTCTTGGCTCGCAGCCGCGACTCTTCAGTCCCTGTATCATCACGTGGCCTTCTCCCTGTGTCTGTCTCTGTTTTTCTTCTCTTCTTTTTATAGGGACACCAGTCACATTGGATTAAGGGCACATTCTACTCATCTGCATGACCTCATTGTAACTAATTATAGCTGCGACGACCCTCTTTCCAAATAAGGTCACATTCCGAGGTTCCTGGAAGGACATGACTTTGTAAGGGACACCATCCAACCCAGTACAACCAGTAAACAGGCAGAGAACCCTGCCTGTATGGGGCTTGTGTTCTAGTGCTGGGCTGGAGAAAGTGACAGGCTGACATCTCGCCCTGTTAATTCAAGAAACCAAGCTGTTGTCAGCCCACACGAACGAAAAGACGTACCGCTAGGTGACATTCAATAGCAAGTGAGGCCTCGAGCACCACTGTGACGTCCGGGCTTGTAGAGTTGTGCAGCCGAAGAGGAAACTGGTTATATGGAAGCTACAACTCGAGGCCAGTAATACAAGCAGATTATAAAATTGATGAAATCTATAAAGGAATGCTCTTCGGGAGGGAGGTGTGGGGAGCACACTCCATTATGGTGAATAGGAAAGTTGACAAGTCAGATGCTCTATCTAAAGCTAATCTGTTGTCTTTTTCTCCCTCCGTTAACTAACCTTATTTAGTTTTCTGATTTCGAAAATTGCCAACTGAGGGGCACCTGGGTGGCTCAGTCCATTAAGCGTCTGCTTTCAGCTCAGATCATGATCCTGGGGTCCTGGGATCGAGCCCCGCATCGGGATCCCTGCTTAGCAGGAAGTCTGTCTCTCCCTTTCCCCCTGCCGCTCCCCCTGCTTGAGCTCACGCGTACGTGTGCTCTCTCTTTCTCTCTCTCTCTCTCTCAAATAAATAAATAAAATCTTTTAAAAAAAAGAAAGAAAATTTCCAACTGAGTGTCTTTAAGATCACTAAGATATTTATGATATATTTATTATATATGTATCATAGTTACGTATACTAATGTATAAAAGTATTACTATATGTTGAACGCATGTCTATTATTCAGTTAATACAAAAACTGATCCAAACAACATAGCAGGCCGGAGGCCCCCATGGCTCTAAAAGGCAGACACCCTCACCTCTAGGCCAGAAAACGGAGTGGCCTTAGTCTGAAATAGAAACCCCGGAATCCAACCAGCCTGGTCCTGGAAGCGAGGACCTCGCCCTAGGGCCAGGTGTCCGCCCCGGCTCGTGGCCTCTGGCCAAGTGACTCTGTTGGGCCAGAGAGTTCTCAGAGTTTACCAACAAGGCAGGGTAACTTCCCCCGGTTGACGGTTGACATTGCTCCTGCTCTGATCACGAGCAGTCTGCCCAATGGCCCGCCCTAGCGTGCTCCCCTCCTGGCTGAGGTGGGGGGCATTTCGGCCTGTTCTCCCTCCTCAGCCAGGGGTGTGTGTGGGCACGGGTTGCTGAACACGTGCAGTCTGCCCACCATATGCCCGGGGGTGTGGTGGGGGGGCTCCTTCGGTTGAGCGTCCCACTCTTGATCTCGGCTCAGGCCTTGGTCTCAGGGCCCTGAGTTCAAGCCCCGTGTTGGGCTCCAGAGAGTATGCGTGCCCCAGAGCCCATCACAGTCTGCCTCCAAGTCTTCCATTCTGAAGTTCCTCTCTTTTGACACTGCTGTTCCCTGGGCCCCCGTTCCCACCCAGCGGTCCCACTGTTGCAAATCCAGTGCTTTTCAGTCTCTCTGTTGACCCTGCCTCCCTTGATGCGCTCCTTCCTTGATTTCTGTGCGGCTGCTCTGGGGATTCTCCTACTTCTTTGGCTTTCTCAGTCTTCTGGATTCTTCCGCCACCTGCCCCTTGAATGTCAGTATTCCCCCGGGCTCTGACCTGGATCTTATCCCCTCTCTGTTTATACTCTCCTTGGACGTTCTCACGACCTCTCACGGCATCAGTTACGCTTATGTACTGATGACTCACAAAATCCAGATCTGCCTGCATTTCTCTCCCATACCCAGAACTGCGTATCTAACTGCCTACTCTACCTCTTCACCTGATGTTCTATCTCAGATCGAACATGACTGAGGCCAAACTCATCATTTCTCTAATAAGGAAATACTGCAGATGGGCTGGCCCGGCACTGCCACAACACTCTTTTTTTATACCTGCCCGTATACTATAGCGTCTGCAAAGTTATGGTATATGTTCCAGCGCCCACCCCACCCCTGCCCCAGATGACCCCTAAGATTCTGAATGTGACTTTACTTTTGCCAAGTAAAAGGGATAGAAGTAGAAGTTGTTGCATGAGGCTTCCAAGGAAAGGTCTTTTCACTCTTCTATTCTTATTCCTTCCTGCTTTTGGGGACAATGGGCATGATAACTGGAGCACCAGCAGCCATCCTGGGACCAGGAAGGAGAGGCCACAAGAATTGCAGAGCTTTTGCCATCATCGTCCTTGGGTCCCAGTCACTGGCGTGAACCCCCCCCCCCTTTTTTTTAAGATGGGGGAGAGAATTGTGGGGCAGGGGCAGAGGGAGAGAGAGAGTCCCAAGCAGGCTCCACGCCCAGCATGGAGCCCGATGCGGGGTTTGATCTCACGACCCTGAGATCATGATCTGAGCCGAAATCAAGAGTCAGACGCTTAACTGACTGAGCCACCCCGGCGCCCTGCTTCTGGATGTCTTACAGGAGAACAAACCATTGTGTTGAGCCGCTGCACACCGATCTCTAAGTATCAGCCACACACAGTTCCTTCCTTCCCCTCCTCCTCCCACGACGACACCCCCGTTCGTGCGGTAGCCCACGCCAGAGTGCGCGAGCCGGTCCTCCCTTTGCCTCACCCATCCCCAACCTCCCCGTCCCCTGCATACACCAGTCGCTCATCGTGTCCCGTTGGCTCTACCTTCCGCTCTCCCTTGTGGGTGCCTCCTCCCGTTCAGCCCTGCGGCAAGGCCATCTTTCCAGTACCTACCGTCGCTTGCTTGGCCTGTTGAAGTAGCCTCCTATCTGGTCTCTTTGCCTCTCATTTTGTCCTCCAGTCTGTTGTCTACTGCCCGAGTGGTCTCAAACGCACGTTACGTCAGTGTCCTGCTTCCAGTCTTTCAGCGCCTCTTCGTCACCTACAGCAGCGCTTTTCAAACATTTTTAGACAACGAGTCCTTTCTTCAAGTGACATGCTTGTCTGGAAGTATAGGTAAGCAGGAAGCTGCTGTGACTGGGGAAGAATTGAGCTCAACGCATTACGGACTCCTCCCCTTCCCCTCTCCAGTTTCATTTAGGGGTCCTGGTGGCGTACAATTTTAGAAATCATGGGTAGCGGGGTAAAATCGAAGCCCGAAGGCTCTCTATGATCTCGCCTTGGCCTGCCTGTTCATCCTCGTCTCCTGGTACTCCTTGATTTTTTTTTTTCTTTTCTATTTCTTTTTTTTAAGTAAGCTCTACACCCAGTGTGGGGCTTGAACTCGTGACCCCGAGGTCAAGAGTCGCGTGCTCTACCAACTGAGCCAGCCAGGTGCCCCTTGATTTTTTAAAAAAAATAACGTTTCTCTTCTCACATAATTTCTTTGGGTCAGGAATTCAACAGCAGCTTAGCTGGGAAGCTCCTGTCTCTTCGTGAGGCCGAGGTTAAGAAGTGGAACATGGGGCCGCCTAGGGGGCTCAGTTGTTAAGCATCTGCCTTCAGCTCAGGTCATGATCCTAGAGTCCTGATCAAGCCCTACATGGGGCTCCCGGCTCAGGGGAGAGCCTGCTTCTCCCTCTGCCTGCCGCTCCCCCTGCTTGTGCTCTCTTACTCTCACTGTATCTCAAATAAATAAATAAAATCTTAAAAAAAAAAAAAAAAGGTCGATCATGGGTGCGGTCATTCCAAGTCTTGATCAGGGCTGGGGGTTCCTCCTCCAAGGTGGCTCCCTCACGTGGTCGGCAGCTGAGTGCTAACCTCAGTTCCTCGCTACAAGAATCTTCCATAGGGCTGTGTGAATAGCCGTGTGTGGTGGCAGCTGGCCTCCCACCGCATGAGTGATCCAAGAGCGAGCGGGGTGGAAACCACAATATCTTTTATGACCGAGACTCAGGAGTCACACACCATCATTTCTGCAATGTCCTCTTGGTGTTACAGGTCGGCCCTATTTATTTTGGGAGGGGACTAGAGAGGGTGTCAATGCCAGGGTGCAAGGATTATTGGGGGCCATCTTAGAGACTGCCACAACCAGGAAAGATGTTTTGTTTTCGGCCTTCCCTCCCTCACGTCATCCTAGAGGATAAGGGTAGGAAAGAAAACCAAGGTCAATTAGTGCAGCTATCTAGCACGTATCAATCACTTCCTTATACCGGTTCAGTACCTTGTCTCACTTACATGAACTTTTGGAGAGCAAGAATCCTGCCTTATACTTCCAGAGCACCTAGTATGTCTTGCCTGGTTCTTGGCACGCAATTAGAGTAGATGAGTTGTTGTAAACTTGACAAAATCCCCTTTGGCATTGGTATTTGAAAATTAACTCACTGAGAAATATATAGTCCCCTTTACTTGAGATCCTGTGTTCTCAAAGCTCGGGCTCATGAGATGGGCTGACTCCAGGATTCTGGAAGTCACTGTATGGTGGACCTCTCCCTTCAGGCTCAGGTCGAATTTAGAGTGCCAGTGGGAAGTTCCACGGAAGTGTAAGTTACACAGAACCGGAACTAAGGCTGGGGCCCTAGTCGCATGATGCTAGTGAGTCACGGCACATTGGATGTAAGTGGAGAGGCAGGGTGTTAAAGATGGCGGAGCAGCACCACTTTGACACTTTGAGCAACTCGACTTCACCTTTTTTGGGCCCCAGTTTCCTTATCAACGGGGAAAATAATACCCATGTGTTGTCAAAGAGCAGCCAGGAGTCTCTGCAGTACCAGAAGGACCATAAATAGTTATAATGACTTTGGAAAGCACTTTGGCATCATGAGATGCACATAATTTATCCCTCTGCAATTTTACTCTTCTTCATATGTACCTCCGTGATAGAGGTACGGAGGTACCTCTATCAACCTTGGCTGTGTTAGCACCATCTGGGGGAGTTTTTGAAAAGTCCTAATGCCTCAGCTCCACCCTCGGAGACTTAGTATTTTGAATTGAGGGGGAAGTCATAGACCATAAAACTCACCATTTTGCGGTGTACAACCCAGTGGTGTTAGTCTATTCACAAGCTTGTGCAACTATCATCACCAATTCTAGAGCATTTGCATCACCCCCTGAAACAAACCTGGTACCTAATAATGGTCACTCCCCATTTCCTTCTCCTCCAGCCCCTGGCAACCATTAATCTACTTTCTGTCCCTATGGGTTTGCCTATTCTAGATACCTCATTAAAAGGGAACCATAAATATTGTAGCTTTTTGTGTCTACCGTCTTTCATTTAGCATGTTTTCAAGGTTCATCCATGATGGAGAATGACTCGGTACTTGATTCTTTTTTGTGGCCGAATGACATTCCATTGTATGGACATACCACAGGTTGTTTATCTGTTCAGTCAATGGGCATACTATTACGGGTAATGTAAACGTGTGGACATGTGTGCAGGATTTTGTGTGAACATGTTTTTGGTTCTCATGAGTGTATGCTTATGAATTGCTGGGTCATATGGTAATTCTATTTTTTAACCTTTTGAAGAACTGTTAGAGTATTTTCAAATGCAGTTGCGTTCTCATCATTAATCTATGAGAGTTCCAATTTCTCCACATTCTCACCAGTACTTGTTATTGGCGGTCTCTTTGCTTATAGCTATCCTAGTAGTGTGCATGAACTAGTATCTCATTGTGGTTTTGATTCGCATTTCCCTGCTGGCGAATGACACCGAGCATCTCCTCATGTACCTTTTGGCCGTTTGTGTATCTTTGGAGAAATGTCTTTTCAAATTCTTTGCCCATTTTTTAATTGGTGTCTTTGTCTTTTTAATTGTTGCGTCATGGGAATTCATATATTATGGATACTAACCCCCTAACAGACAAATGGTTTGCAAACATTTTCTCCCATTCTGTGGATTGCCTTTTCACTCTCTTGATGATATTCTTAGAAGCATAAAAGTTTTTTTTAATTTAATCAAGTCCAGTTTATTTTTTTCTTTGCTTATGCTGTAGGAGTCTTATCTAAGAAACCATTGCCTAATTCAAGGTCTGGAAGGTTTATGCCTACATTTTCTCCTAAGAGTTTTATAGTTTTAGTTCTTAGGTTTAAGCTTTTCATCCATTTTGAGTTAAATTTTTTTTTAGTTAATTTTTTTTAGATGGCGTGAGGAAGTATCTAATAAATTCATCCCTATATATGTGGCTATCTAGTTGTCCTGGTACCATTTATGGAAAGTCTGTTCTTTCTCCTTTGAATGGTCTTGATACCCTTGTCAAAAATCAGTTAACCATATATGTATGGGTTTATTGGGACTCTCAGTTCCATCCCATTGATCTGTCTGTCTTTATGCCAGTACCACCGTGTCTTGATTACTGTGGCTTTTGTGGTTTTGAAATCAGCAAATGTGAGTCCTCCAACTTTGTTCTTTTTCAAGATTATTTTGGCTATTCTAGATTCCTTGTAATTCCATGTGAATTTTAGGATCAGCTTGTCAATTTCTGCAAAAAGCCAGCTTGGATTTTGATAGGGATTGTTTTGAAGCTGTAGATCAATTTAAGGAGTATTACCATCTTAATGTTAAGTCTTTAGTCCACAAACATAGAATGTCATTCCATTTACTTAGGTATTCTTTAATTTCTTTTAGCAATGTTTTATAGTTTTCAGTGCACAAGTCTTGCTTATTTTGTTAAATTTTTTAATTTAAATTAAAAATTCACTTTTAAATTCAATTTTAATTTAAATTAAAAATTTAAATTAAATTTTGTTAAATAACAAAACTTATTTTGTTAAATTTTTCCTGAGTATTTTATTCTTTTTGATGCTATTGTAACTGGAATTGTTTTCTTATCTTTATTTTTTATTGTTCATTTTTAGTATATAGGACTACCATTAGTTTTTGTATATTAATCATGTAACCTGCAACCTTGCTAAACTTGTTTATTAGCTCTAATTGTGTGTATGTCTGTGTGTTCTGTAGGGTTTCTGTTTGTAAGATCATGTCATCTACAGATAGAGATGGTTTTACTTTTTCCCTTCCAATCTGGATGCCTTTTCTTTCTTTTTTTTTTTTTTGCCTAGTTGCCCTGGCTAGAACTTCTCCTACAGTGTTGAATAGAAGTGTTAAGAGTGAGTATCCTTGTCTTGTTCCTGATCCTAGGAGAAAAGCTTTCAGTCTTTCACCATTAAGTATGATACTAGTTTATGTAACTGTTAGTAACTGTGGGTTTTTCATAGATGCCCTTTATCAGGTGGAGAAAGTTCCCTTCTGTGCCTAGTATATTAAAAGGGTTTTGAATTTTATCAAATGCTTTTCTTTTGTGTCTATTGAGATGTTGAGATGATCATGTGTTCTTTTTCTCTTTTGTTCTATTACTGCGGTGTCTTGGCTTTGATTAATTTTTCTTTTTTTTCTTTTTTTTTTTTAAAGATTTCATTTATTCATTTAACAGAGAGAGAACACAAGCAGGTAGAGAGGCAGGCAGAGGCAGAGAGAGGAACAGGCTCCCTGCGGAGCAAGGAGCCCGATGCGGGACTCGATCCCAAGACGCTGGGATCATGACCTGAGCCAAAGGCAGCTGCTCAACCAACTGAGCCACCCAGGCGTCCCTGATTAATTTTTCTATATGTTGCACCAGTCTTGGAGTCCTGGGATAGATTCTACTTGGTCATGTGGTATAATCTTTTTTGTATGCTCCTGGATTCTCATTTGTCTCATTTGTTGCCATATGGTCATTCATAGGATAATCTTATAAATCTTTTTCTGTCTGTCAGACCAGTAGTACTCTTGATTTTTTAAAATCCTACTAACATTAGACTATTTGTAATTCCCTGAATATGCTGTGCTCTTTAACTCTGTACACGAAAAGATGCCTCACTTTTCACTCTTTAACAATATTCCCACTGCTTGAAATACTGCTTTCTATCAGGACCGTTGGCTTTCAGTCACCTCCTCATGAAACCTTCCATGACTGCCTCAGACAGACTTGGTACTCCCACCTCTGCATTCCCATTAGACGGTATACGTTTCTCCATTTAAGAACTTACCTCCGTGATTGTAATTTTCCTCACTAAACCGAATTCTTAAAAGAATTCTTTCAACCAGTGTTTATTGCGTGTCTATTTTGTTTCCAGTACTTTGCTCGGTTCTGGGGATAGAGTGGTCAGACAAGCATGGTCGCCGTTAATCTCTGATCTCATGGACCTTACAGTCTAGTGGGATGACAGAAAAATAAAGTCATTATGATTATGGGAGGTCCTGTGAATGCAACAAAGGGCTCACACAGAGAATATCATGAAAACCTCATTGAAAAGGTGGCGGAGACCCCAAAAATGAGAATGGGAAAGCAGCGAGAAGAGCATTCCGGGCAGAGAGAAGCGTGTGTGTGAAAGGTCCGAGGTGGGGAACCACTTGTTTGTTCAAAGAACAGAAGCCTGGTGTGGCTAGTTCAAGGTAAGGGAGGGAGGGCATCTGTGAGAGAAGACAGGGGCCCAGTTTTGTGCTCAGCTGGTACCTGGGAGGCCATGATAAGGAGGCTGGATTTTATTCTAGGTGTCTTAGGAAGCCACTCTTGCCCCTGTTTAAAGAATGATTTGGAGTGAAACAGTGGAAGCAGATTCTAGAATAGTAGTTACAGTTCGTATGTTAGGTATGAATTTAGAACGGGGAAGGCCTAACCGAAGACCACACACACGTGCGCACCTGCTTTCGATTTGACTGCCCAGAAATCTAAAATTTCCACGTGAGGGGTAGTGAAAGACAGACATCAAACTGGGGAAGAAATATTTACAAGGCCCGTCAACATTCGCGAGTCTAGAAAATAAAAAGACACCTCAGTAGGCAAAAGATATGAACTGACAGCTCACCCAAAAAGAGAAAGCACAAATGCCTATAAAATACACTAAAAGATGCCTCACTTTTCACTCTTTAAAAAGAGAAATGCAAATTATGAGAGCACAGTTTTCACGTGCCAGATTGGCAGTCGTGCCGTGTAGTCACATCTTACGTTGGTGAGACGGGAGAGAAACAGAGCTCTCACGTTGGTGGTGGGAACATAGATTGGTTCACTTTCCCTGGAGAGTAATTTGGCGGTGTTTCTCAGAATTTAAAGCAGATACACTTCTAGGAATTTATCCAACAGGTAAAAGACATTTCGGTTTATTCGCACAAAGGAATACAATGCAGCCCTTTTGAGGAATGAGGCACTTCTTTGTCAATTGGTAAGGAAGGGTCCCATATGTATTTTCTAACCAGGAACACATTTTTTAAGCAAACTGGAAAGTGGAGAACAAAGAAGTGTAAGGTATGCTGCGTTTGTCTAAAAAGGAAAAGAAATAAAATATATTTTCTTTATATATCAATAAGGATTCTTTGCTTGTATCATCAGCTATCTCTGGGAGGAACAGAAGAAACCAGAGACAATATTTGCCCCCCGGGAAGAGAACTGGGTGGGTGAAGGGTGGGCGGGGAAGATACTTACTTTTCTTTGTACTCTTACGTGCGCCATGTATGCATATTGCCTTTTAAAAAATGGAAACAGACAAGGGGCGGGGAAGTGAGGAGACCAGTCCGGAAGCTATAACAGTCAGCCAAGGAAGAGATACTGGTGGCCGGGGCTAAGACGGTGGCCGGAAGGTGGAACAAAGCAGACTGGTTCAAGATCTTTTTTTGGAGATAAGATCCATAGGATTTGCTGACGGAGTAGGTGTGGGAAACAAGGGAAAGAGAAGAATCAGGGATGAGTCCCGGGTTTGTGTTAAGCATCTTGGTTGTGTGACGAGTTGCTTACCTAAGGCACTCTTGTGGGCTCTTGAGCATGGTGGCCTGGGCTTGAATTCAGCCTATTCTGCTTCCGGACTCTGACCTGGGGCAAATCACGTGATTGGTTTGTGCTTAGGAGCCTTCATCTGTAAAATGGGAATGGTAATACGAACTACCTCCCTGGGTTGCTGTAAGGCTCAAATGACTTAATACATGTGTTCTCGAGCACGCTGTGCATGTGGTTGCTGGTATTATTATTGTTGTTGTTATTGTTATCACCGTGACCCTGCCCGCTCCTATGGCTCCAGCTCCTGCTGCCCCCCTCCCGTGTCAGGGAGATGCCTGACCCATATTCCCACACTCGGGGCTCAGGAAATGTGTGTGGGAAGCAGGAATGTTTTAAAATTAATACAGATTTAACTAACTGGTTCATGTAGGAAATGAAAACTTTCAAAAGGCCTTTTTAGCATTTGAAGAAATGAGGTAATGAAATGGGTAAATTATGAGGCTTGTTCATAATCTTTTTTTTTTAAAATTCTGTTTTCTGCACAGGCCTGAAGGCATTGAACGACAGTACAGGAAGAAGTGTGCAAAGTAAGTATTTAACAGTGTGTGTTTCTCCAAGCATAAGAAAGCAGAGGCAGTAATGTGTTCAGAAAAGAATTAGGTGGATACACTTCTCTGTGGTATCTTTATCCTTGTAATCCCACCTGCCTTCAAGCTCCCAACTACACACATACCAATATGCTTCTCGGACAGACTAGTCAAAGTCCCATCTCTGACCAGCTGGTCATAGAAATATTTTTTTTTAACATAGTATCATTTTTTAAATAGAGATCTAATTTACATATGATAAATTTGCCCCCCCCTTTTTTTTCTTAAGTAATCTCTGTGCCCACTGTAGGGCTTGAACTCACCACCCCAAGACCAGCCGTCGCCTGCTCTGCTGACGGAGCCAGCCAGGTTCCCCCCCAGATTTGCCCGTGTTAAGCGGACAGTTTGAGAACTCATGACAGAAGCGTGCAGTCCTCTAACCCCTCCCCGGCCCCCAGTGCCCTTTGCGGTCGGTCCCCTTCTCTGCCGCCCCCGACCAGCAGCCGCTGAGCTGCCTTTTGTAGCTACGGTTCTGCCTTTTCTAAAAATGTTACCTACGCTGTACAAGGTGTGTTTTGCTACACATGGCACATATCTTTTACGTCTGCTGTCTTTCACTTGGCCTAAGGCGCCTGGGTTTCAGCCAAGTTGTTAAATAGATCAGTAGTTTGTTCCTCTTCATGGGTGAGGAGTATCCATGGCTCCAGTTTCCCTCTTCCCCGGCACAAGGGCATTTGAGTTGCTGACGGTTTTGACTATCCTGCACAAAGCTGTTGTGAACATTCTAGTATAAACCTTGGTGGAGACGTGCGTCTTCTCTGGAGCAGAATCACCGGCTCCTACGGTAAATGGGACATGGCGTAATGTAATCCAGACTTATTATACAGCCTAGTGGAGGCCCACAGACCCGCCAGAATGGGGGAGGCTGTTCTGTAAAAGCTATATATACATGTCCCGCTTTTGGCCGTTAATAGCGACAGTGCTAAACTGCCGTACGTCCCATCTTGCTGATGGCACGACAGTTACACCTCGGCTCTCAGAAGGCTCAGGCGCGGAGAAACGAGGCACAGAAACGACTAAGAAGGCAACTTAGTTCCCAGCCACACTAGAGTCGTTAACTTCAGTTTATGTTTTGTTTTTTTTTAAGATTTGATTTTTAAGTAATGTCTGCACCCAACACGGGGCTCGAACTCACAACCCTAAGGTCAGGAGTCACACAGTCCACCGACTGAGCCAGCCAGGCACCCCCCCCCATTTTATCATGTCTTATGAGTCTACTTCATGTAGCTGGAAAAGTAGTACAAAACTGACTGACCAAAGAAAATACGACGATTACTCCACAGAGCGATTGGCCGGCCACTGCCGTGGAGCCTTTATACCCCCTCTCGACACTACAGAAACCCAGACAAAACTAGACAGAGCCCCCGTACTAGGTACCCAGACTTCTGGGAAGAATGGCAGCAGTTTTTTTTTTTTCCTAAAGATATATCTATTTATTAGAAAGAGAGAGGGGGGAACCCAAGTGGACTCCTTGCTGAGTGCAGAGCCCTGTGCAGGGCCCGGTCCCTCTCCCACAACCCTGAGAGCATGACCTAAGCTGAAACCAAGAGTCTGATGCGCCACCCAGGTGCCCCAGCCTGTGTGTGTGTGTGTGTGTGTGTGTGTGTGTGTGTATAAACTGGTATTATTTTAAAATTTTTATGTATTAAGTAATCTTTCCACCCAATGTGGGGCTCGAACTCACAACCCCACGATCCGGAGTCACATGCTCTCCTAACCAAGCCAGCCAGGCACCCCAGAATGGCAGCAGCTTTAACGGGAAAGCAAACAGCAGCAGGAGCCAGCGTTTCCCAGACTTGTCCAATGCTGAGAATCACTTGGGATGCTGAGGAAAGTGACAGACTCCCAGGCCTCAGCTCCCAGATTTGCTGAATCAGGATCTTCGGAAGGAGCTGGGAGTCCGAGCAGCAACTATAACAGATTCTCACTTGGTGAAGTGATTCCTCAGTGATTCTCGCGCAGCAGTTCTGGGAAACACTGGAAGGAGCGAATCCTCAGTTTATGCCACGAACGAAACTGTTCCCAGCGTCGGAGCGCGCTTTGTGAATCGGTGTTTTGGGGATTTGCACTCTGCGCTTCTCAGAGGTGGACTCTGCTCTTCGCAGGTGTGGACTGCCCCTCTTCTATCAGTCCCAGCCCAAGAATGCCCCCGTGACCTTCATTGTGGATGGAGCGGTGGTCAAGTTCGGCCAGGGTTTTGGCAAAACGAATATCTACACTCAGAAGCAAGAGCCTCCTAAGAAGGTAATTACTGAAGGAGACTGGCCGGTTAATATAGCTACGAATCTACGGATCGCCCTCTATCTTTAAGTGAGAAAGCGCCCTTGATGGAAGCATGCGTTATTAAGAGCCATTTTTATGTGTGAGCAGGCGTTACATGTAACATCTATTACGTGTTCTTTTTTCCCTTCCTACGGCTGTGCCAGGAGTACAGTTAGAAATTGTATGGTTTTGATTCACATTGATTTCCTTTGCAATCTCTTCCTTTTTTCAGTGTGGACAGTTAAAACAAAAGGAGGCAGGCTCATTTTTGAATATACTCTGAAAGCCTTGATGGCACATGTTAGAAAAATAGAATCCAAATAGGGAAAAAAAACAACAAAACATTGGCACTTTTAGATAGGCCAGCCTGTCCAGAAGAGATGTGTCCTCCTCTCCGCCCCCGCCTCGCCCTGCAGCCAGGCGCGTGCACGCGCGTGGACACACACGCGCGCGCACATGTAACTCACAGAGCCTCTTGTAGGAACGAGACTGATTCCTCCTCCTGTGACTCCAGGTGATGATGACCAAGCGGACCAAAGACATGGGCAAGTTCAGCTCCGTCACGGTGTCTACCATTGATGAAGAGGAAGAGGAGATTGAGGCTGTGAGTGCTTCTGCTCCCAGGGGCACTGGATTGGGGGGTGGGCCCAGAAGGAACTGGGACTCTAGAACCAGCCCATTCGAGCAGCGGAATAATGAGAAATGTTGCTCCCAGGCCTTCCTCTGCTAATAAGAAACTAGAGGACCTCCGGCCGGTTCCCGTCTCCCCGGATCCCTAGGGCACCCATAAAATGAGAACCAGGAAGTTGGACTGGATCAGTGGCATTTTCATACTGGTTTTGAGATGCTTTCAGGGGGCAAACCCCCCATCCCTCTTCATCCCTAAAATCGACTGGACTCCGCGGTCTCAGGTCCTGTCCAGTCCAGCTCGAGTGGCTTGTGAGGCCATCCTTAGCAGGAGGGGCAGTTACCTTTATGGTCCTTCGGTATAATGAGGTTTACAGAGACGTTATCTGTTGTTTTTCAAATGGTTTCAGCCGAAACCTGAGCTCTCCCGGATTATTGAACAGCTGATAAGTTTAAAGGGAACAGAGTCCATTTCAGGAACAATTTTGAGATCCAAGGATCACAAATTGCTACTTAAGGTCTCTGTGGCTCGCTGGTACCACCGGGTCCCGGCTGCCGCTTCTCTTCCTGCAGAGAGAAGTCGCCGACTCGTATGCACAGAACGCCAAAGTGATTGAAAAGCAGCTGGAGCGCAAGGGCATGAGCAAACGGCGACTGCAGGAGCTGGTGAGTGGCCCGGGGCGGCGAGGGTTGCTCGGTCTGAGAGACCCTCCAATGGTCAGGGAGATCCCGCGGGAAGTCTGCGTGCGGGGTGGGGGGCACCGGGGTAGCTGGCGGCCAGCGGTCTCACCCTGGCCTGTCACGGTCGGTGTACCCTTTCTAGTGACCACGGGCTCCAGGTCCCAAGTTAGAGTACTCGCCGGCCAGCCCTGACCGGAATTGAACTTGAACCTGCTACTTGGGGTTCGAGGTCAGGAGGCAGAGGTCGGGGCTCTTGGACGCGCTCCCAAGTTGGGAGGGCGTACAGCCGTGCTACATCGGCCGCACCAGGATGGGGCCTTGGGCCTTCCTAAAGCCATGGGGCCACCCCCACTTTCTGGGTGAATCACGGACTCGTCGTGGCACGCACTTGCTTGAGCTTGATGGCACCAGCAAGCTGGATCTTCTTGATAACGTACTTTTGCTAGTTCTTTTTTAAAATCGGCTATCACTGCATTGGTGTCCCATTGAGGGTCTGCCAGTGCGGTCGATGACTGGAGAGCGTTCTTCGGTGACAGAGGTGGTAGGTCTTGGGCGCGGCATTGCCTTGCCATCGTGGTCTGGAGCCGTGCCTATCACATTTGCTGAGGGGAAGGACAGGGGCTTGCTTCTTTTTTTACATCTCTAATTTGTCAAGAACAGATTTGTGATTTATAAAATGCCATAAAAATGCATTTGCCTCAAGTGCTCTTGTTAAATTGTTTGATTCTGTTATGATTCTGGAAAATTACTGTGTAGTTTCTAAATACTAACTCTTGATTTTCATACGTATCTTGCACGAACCAACAACCAACAGTTCATGGACTGTACAACCTGAAGTCACACCGTTCTAGAACAGTGTTTCTCTTCCTGTTCTGCCAGGAAGGGGGTACTGGTATACCGCGGTATTGATTCCCTCGGCCCTTTGAAGGGCCCCGGGCTGCAGGAGCCCTGCGCTGATCACCTTTGACTGCAGCCTTCTACCACAGAGACACCCTCGTTTTCTATGCATAGCATAACATCAGAAAGGTTGGAAAGCAGTTGCTAGAGCTTCATAATGATTTGCCAACCACTGCTCTAGTTTCTGTACTAAATGAACACGAGAGGATAGTGTCTGGGCAGTTAGGAGAAGGAAGGAAAATAAGAATTCCATGGCACAGCTCAGGACGTACGCTTGTCTTCCTTTCCAGGCTGAACTCGAAGCCAAGAAAGCAAAGATGAAGGGGACCTTAATTGACAACCAGTTCAAGTGACCAGGACCTTTCTTCCAGCCCAGAGCGGAGGCAGGCATTTAGAGGAGGAGGAAAAAGAACTGTTTCTTGACTCCACGGACCGGTGGCTACCTCCTGGCCCCAGCAGAAGGCTTTCCATTGCTTCCCATTGATTCCTCCTACTTGCGGTGAGGGCTTTGAGTCCATCCGACCCGCTTTCTAGAGATGGGTTTTCTAACCCTCCCTGTACATAGGTCTTCTGTACTATTTTTTGTCCATTTGATGTAAACGTCTTCAGCCGTGTGGAAACTCGGAACACATCTGCGCTTGAGTGTCTCTCTCTGAAGTAGCTCTCCTTAGTCCCTCTTGGAAGCTAATAAAATGGTCATAGACTTTTGAAAACAGTACTATGATGTGTCACAAAAAAAGGGGCACAGATTATATTTAAAGTTACAGCCGTTCTGATTCTTTTAAGCGACTCTATTCCTAGACGGGCAAGAATTGGCTATGGTTTGAATCTCTCCACGGTCAGAAGGGACTCCATGGAAATCCAGAGTCTACATAAAGCTTCTTCTAACTCCGCATTCCGAGAAACCTCCCTGGTAACAAACTACAGAAATGATCCCTGAAAGTATAGTCTTGCTTCCTTTACTTCAAATGGTAAAGCTATAGGTGCGTTATTCGTTACCGGCCTTTGTACTTAAAGACGGACCAGCCAGATTAGAGTGAGGGAGCCGGTAGGGTAGCCCAGGTCTAAATGAAAATGGGGTCTTGGTAAGCAACCCGAGGTCACCGCCATCCTGTCAGGCAGCTAGGAAGAGTCCTGCTCCCGTAAGTGGGTATGGGAGGGAGACAAAACAGAAGTAGCTGTCGGCCAGCTCGTATTTCACATTTGCTGTTTGTGGAGGAGTGTTGTCTATTTAAATATTTAGGGGCGCCGGGGTGACTCAGTCGGTTAAGCGTCTGCCTTTGGCTCAGTCAGGATCCTGAGGCTCGAGCCCCGCATCGGGCTCCCTGCTCAGCAGGGAGTCTGCCCCCCCCAGCTCATGCTCTCTCTCGTTCTCACTCAAATAAACAAATTAAATCTTAAAAAAAAAGAATGTCACGCCGTTTCAGTGATAGCAATATGGAGTGTGACACACATGTTTTTATCTCTTCCCCTGTATTCTAAGCCATTGGGGCCGGAAGAGGCTTTTAACCACCTCGTACTCTCTACAGGGGGTTGCGCTCAGCAGTTGCCCAAGACGTGTGTGTAAGGCGCTGTTGGGAAATAATAGGACATTTTTCTTTGCTTTTTTTTCCTGCCTTCCTTATCTGGAAGGCAGAGTACCTTGGAGTAGGGGGGTGGATGCGAGCTAGCAAGAATTGGGAGAAAGAGGGGTGGCGGGGGCCCGGGAAAGCCAGGTGGGGCTGTGTTACCATCTTCCCAAGTCCCTGTCCTGCATCCAGTGAGGCCTCTGCAACCGAGTCTTCCTCCACACCTCATTTCCTGTCCTCGCTCCGAAAGATACTTCGACAGCATGTGGATAGCCAACCATAATCTGCTCGCAATTCCTTGTCTCACCTCCAAATAGTGACCTTTACCTTCACGCCGCTTTAGCCGTAAACTCCCATGACCACAGCCGGGGTGCCATGTCCACTGCCTCTGAGATCCAAGATTCTAGAGATCCCAACTCCTGTTCTGTGATCACGGCCTCCCAACATGGCTACTCTCTTGCTCTCACTTCCACTAAACCTGTTGTTTGTTTTTAGATTTGCAGGGTAGTTATTTTATCAGTCCTTATAATCAAAAATCGCAGGAGTTTACCGATGATGATAATACTTTTTAGTGGGTGCTTACTCTGTGTCACGTGCCATGCAAGGCGCTTCATTACCCTAATCTAAACAAGAGGACAGTCCTGTGAGATCGGTCCGACTGTTTTCATTCTCATTTCACAGACGAGTATCGGAGGCTCCGAGAGCTTAAGTTTCCCAAGATCCCATAGCCAGGAAGTGATAAAGCCAAAAATCTGACTATCAAACTAGGCTGTATTGCTTCTACTGTGAGATTTTTTTTTAATCTATTATTGAGAACAGATAGGAATCTCATTTTGAGAAACCAAGTAAAATGCGATGTAAAGACACTTAGGTAGAGGATTCCCTGTAGCAAATGTGTCGTCACCTTTCCACATATTTTCTGAAATATGTGTCCTTAGATACTAACCCTAAACCATTTTAACAACTGGTTCAAATCGCGCACTATGCTTCGTCTTTTAAGATTGCAAATCATGATGTCATTAGCACCAAATAAACAGGTGCTCTTTAATGTTTGCTGCTTTCGTATGGAAATACTTATGAAAATGATAAGCTGTGGTTTCTCTATGCTCTTTATTTTCTTGCAGGATTTTAGCAGCAAATACAGTGTTTTAATGTTAGTACTAAGAGCCATGTTGAAATTTTGGAGAGTCTTACTGTTTTCTTTTGTGTTTGTGCAGATTATCAACTGTAATAAAATAGTAAAATGTTGTAAAATGTTTCCACTGTAATAACTAGTGACATTTGGAAGTGTAATTCTACTGCGTAAGAGAAATGGAAAAGCTTCTTAAAAACTAGCTTGTCTCCGCCATTTTGCGATCCTTAGCACTGTGGATCACCTCCTTTTCTTAAGGAAAAAGCTTCCCTTTTTGATTTCCTTGATGTTTTACTCTGCTGCTACTTTACCTCTCTGACTACTCTGTGTGTGTTTTTTTTAAGATTTTAAAAAAGAATTTATTTATTTGTAAGAGAGAGAGAGAGAGCACAAGTTGGGGGGGGCAGCAGGCAAAGGGAGAAGCAGGCTCCCCACTGAGCAGGGAGCCCGCTGCAGGGCTCGATCCCAGGACCCTGGGACCTGAGCCAAAGGCAGATGCTTAACCGACTGAGCCACCCAGGCGTCCCCGGCTACTCCATTCTTTCTCTCAGTTCTAACAAAGCACAGTCCATTACACTTGAGCTTTTAGTATCTGATATTCCTCCAGGAAAGCAAAAAACATCACTTATGGTGAACTAAACCTGCTTCTACGCTTCATAGAACCTCCTGTTTTCTCCCAGTATTGCCATTCTGTCACTGCCCGTCTTCTTTCTGACCCCACCAGATCCTGTGGTTGGGGCTCTGAAGTCCTCTCACCTTCAATCCTTCTGACCTTGAGTTTATTTGTTCCTTTTTTTAAAAAAGTAGGCTCTATGCCTAACGTGGGGCTTGAACTCACGACCCTGAGATCAAGAGTCACATGCTCTACCAACTCAGCCAGGCAGGTGCCCCAAAGACCTTAAAGTCTTTGAATCATTTTAGATGTACAGGAAAGTTCCAGAGATAGTTCAGAGAGTTCTGTATGTTCTCCACTCGGGCTCCCTAATACTCAATATCCCCGAATCATGTCCTCTCCAGAATTCCCGTGTTGAAGCCCTGATCAGCCCAGTGCGGTGGGATCTGGAGATGGGTCTTTGGGAAGTAATTAGGTTTAGATGATGTCATGAGATGGGACCCTCATGATGGGATTAGTGCCCTTAGAAGAGACCAGCGAGCTCTCTCTTTTTCTACCTGCCTCTCTCTCTACCACATGAAGACACAGCAAGAAGGCGGCCATCTGCAAGCCAGGAAAAGAGCTCTCCCTAGGAACTGAATCCACTGGCACCTGGACCTTGGACTTCCGGTCTCCAGAACTGTGAGAAATAAATGTCTAATGTTTCTGCCACTCGGTCTATGGTATTCGGTTGTCGCAGCTCAAGCAGACTAATATATATGAAACCGTAGTACAGTGCACAAAACTAAGAAGTTAACATTGATACGATGATCTGAAGCCACGCGCTTTATTTGGATTTCACCAGCTGTTCCACTGTGCCCTCTTTCTGTTGGAGGACCCCATTCACTATCAGTCACACACTGCATTTAGCTGCCGTGTCTCTTTAGTCTCCTCTGATTCATGACAGTGTCTCAGTGATATCTTGTGCTCTTGACTTTGCATCTCCCTAATGATAGCTGATGTCTTTGCAACCCTGCTTTCAAGTCTTTGGGTAAATACCCAGAAGTGGGTCTGGATCATATGGTTAATTCTATGCGTAATTAAAAAAAAGATTTTATTTATTTATTTGAGAGAGAGAGAGTGAGAGAGAGAACAAGTGGGAGGGAGGGCAGAGGCAGAGGGAGAAGCAGACTCCCCGCTGAGCAGAGAGCCCGATGCGGGGCTCGATCCCAGGACCCCGAGACCACGACCCGAGCCGAAGGCAGAGGCTTTAACCCACTCAGCCACCCAGGCGCCCCCCAATTATTGATGTTGAGTAACTTTTTTCTTATGATTCTTGGCCATTTGTATAATATCTTTAGAGAGAGGTCTAGTCGTTATAATTGCATTATTTGATCTGTTATTGTTGTGAACATATTTTTATTAGCTGATTTTCCATCCATATGTCTTCTTTGAAGAAGCATCTGTTCAGATCTTTCACCCATTTTTAAACTGGGTGTTTTTTTTTTTTATTGTTGGGTTTTAAGAGCTCTTTGTATAGTCTGGATATGAATCTTTTATCAGACATGTGATTTGCAACATCTCCCAGGGTGGGGGGTGTCTTTATTCTCATAATAGTATAGTAGCTTTCATGACCCAGGATCGTGTAGATTTTCATCTGTAAGTTTTATATTTTACATTGGGTCTGTGATCCATTTTGAATCAATTTTTTTTTTTAAGATTTTATTTATTTATCTATTAGGAAAGAGAGAGAGTGAGAGAGAGCATGAGAAGGGAGAAGGTCAGAGTGAGAAGCGGACTCCCCATGGAGCTGGGAGCCCGACGTGGGACTCGATCCCGGGACTCCGGGATCATGACCTGAGCTGAAGGCAGTCGCTCAACCAACTGCGCCACCCAGGGGCCCCTTGAATCAATTTTTTTTTAAGATTTATTTTTATTTTAGAGAGAGAGAGCCAGGAGAGGGGAAGAGAATCTCAATCAGACTCCCCGCTGAGCACAGAGCCTGCCGTGGGGCTCGGGTTCATGACCCTGACACCACGACCTGAGCTGAAATCAAAAGTTGGACTCTCAACCGCCTGAGCCAGCCAGGTGCCCCCATTTTGAATTAATTTTTGTGTAGGGTGCGATGCATGTGTAGAGGTTCATTAATTTGCATATAGACATCCAGTTGTTCCAACACCATCTGCTGAAAAGACTTTGCTTTCTCCGTTCAGTTGCCTTGATCAGTAGAGCTTCGTAGTGAGTGTTAAAATTGGATAGGATGACCTGCCCAGCTTTGCTCTTTATAAAAATTGGTTTGGTTATTCTAGTTGCTTTGCCTTTCCATATACATTTGAGAATCAGCTTGCCGGGATCTCCGAAATTCTTGCTGGAATTTTGATTGGAATTTTGTAAAAACGAAAGACCAACTTGGGGAGAATGGACATCTTAATAAAAGTGCATTTTCTAACCCACGAACACCGTTATCTCTCCATTTATTTAGATCTTTGACTTCTTTCATCAGTGTTTTGTAGTTTTTCTTGTACGGATCAGGCAAGTATTTTGTTTAAATTTTTACTTAAGTACTTGGTCTTTTTTTGGTCCTATTGTAAACCTTACCTCTTTTTTTTTTTTTTAAGATTTTATTTATTTGACACAGAGAGAGAGCACAAGTAGGCTGGGAGGCAGGCAGAGAGAGAGGGGGGAGCCCGATGCGGGGCTCGATCCCAAGACCCTGAGATTATGACCTGAGCCGAAGGCAGAGGCTTTAACCCACTGAGCCACCCAGGCGCCCCTTGCCTCTCTCTTTTTTTTAATTGTTTTAATTTTAATTTATTTTTGTAAGTAATCTCTACACCCAACGTGGGGCTCAAACTCACAAGCTCGAGACCCGGAGTCACATGCTCCACCGACTGAGCCAGCCAGATGCCCTGAACCTCGCTTCCCTTTAAACAAGGAAAATAATCTCCGAGTGGATCTGCAAACTCCCCGAGGCGGATTGTGATGCGAGCTCAGGCAGAAATTGCATTTGTCTCCAGAGCCCCTGCTCCGAGCCCCCGGTCTTACCGGTCTTGTGCTGTTCTTGCTCTCCTCTAGCTGCCGGACCTTTTGGGGAAGGCCATAAGGAGAACTGATAATGTGTGTTTGTGGCCGTGTCCAGGGGATGCATTATTGTCTCTTGGCCCGGAGGTCTCTAGGTCACCAGGTCTGGAATTACAGCAGGTCTGGGAAGTGGGTGAGCGGCAGTGCCGCTTCATCCTAGTGACGGCGATTAGAGTCCCGTGTGCTGAGGCCAGGCCTGCAGTTCTTTTAAAAAATTTACAGAAATTTATGGGACGCCTGGGTGGCTCAGTCGGTTAAGCGTCTGCCTTCAGCTCAGGTCATGATCCCAGGGTCCTGAGATCAAGCCCTGCATCGGGCTCCCTGCTCAGCAGGGAGCCTGCTTCTCCCTCTGTCTACTTCTCTCTCTCTCTCTGACAAAAATAAAATCTTTAAAAAAAATTTACAGAGATTTATATGGTAATGGTCTTCTGCCTAAATGTTCTAAGTCACTGCCAATGATTCCTCGTTATCAAACATTCTGACCAATACCCTGGACTCGAGTTTTGTTACAGCAACCGTGCTTTGTTGGAAACATAAATAGATAAATCTTCCCTCCTTTTAACATTATAACATCTGCCCCTGCAAACTCCCAGTTTAGCAGCAGCCCCGCAATCTGCTTTCTCTGACCTCTTACCCAAATAGATGTGTCCCAAGCTCGTAAGCGGGTAGAGTCTGGCATCATGAATCTCTGGTTTCAGAATCGGATGGGGTCCGATAGCCGGTGCTTCCGTGTGTTTCCCCCAAACCATGTAGAGCCTTCCCTGCTTTGCCCCAACCTCTCTGCCTGCAAGCCTCCTGTCTCTCGGCAGACGTTTTTCTTCCCGAAGCACCGAGGACCCGGGCACCCTGAGTCGCGTCTGTTCCGACCTTCTTCCGGTCCCGGACGCAGACATAGCCTGCTTCCTGCTCAAGGCTACTCTGGTGCCTTCCTCAGTCATCTACCAGGTATGGGGTAGCTGTCACGGGCTAGATTTTGCACGAGGAGCTGGGGACAGAGTGGAGAGCAGAGCAGCTCCTGTTCTGGGGTCACGGGCGCCAGCCAAGCAAGTGAACCCGAAACGGATCGGTTAAAATAGCGCGATGTGACAGACAAGGCCGGGCGGCCAGGGCTGGGCTCTGAGGAGGGGCCGCCCAGCCTCCCAGACCTGAGGGATGAGAGGGAGGCAGCCAGGTAAGGATGGGAGGAGGAAGCAAGCCAGATGAAGGCAACAGGAAATACGAAGGCCCAGTGGAGGGATAAGCTGAGCATGTTGGGGGAACAGAAAGGAGCCCAGTGGGCCTAGATTCTCCTGAGTGAGAGAACGAGCGAGCAAGAGGTGAGTTCAGAGGAATGAACTAGAGCCAGGCCGGGAATGGCCTTGGAGGCCCAAACAAGGAGTTTGGACCTTAAAGGCTCACTGGGGAAATTACTGGAGACTTTGAGGCAGAAGAGTAACATGATCTATGCTTTAAAATGCTTCTAGCTGCCACACAGAAAATGGCTTGTCATCAGGGGGCCAGAATGGAAGCGGCGAGACCGATCAGACGACAGTCGTGGCCCAGGTGAGCGTGGAGAGCGGTCGGACCAGGGTAGGAAAGGAAGAGCTAGAGAAAGCGAACGGAGGGGTATTTGGGAGGTTTTGTAAATCGGGGCGGGCCGATGGATCGGATGTGGGGAGTGAGGGGAAGAGGGAAATCAAGGACAACTTCTCGATTTGTGACTAGATTTACTGGGTGAATCGAGGTGGCACTGACTGAGCCAGGGAGGAACGGCTTTTGGGGGCGGGGGAAGCCAAACGCACTGTCGGCGCGTGTTCTCTTTGAAACGCCTACTGCCTATGAGAGTGGAGACCAGCAGGCCGTCGGCTCTGTGGTCTGGAGCAACCAGCTAGGGATAGAAATTTGGGAGGTTTTGGTGGATTGGTAGTTTTTTCAGGCAAAGCCACAAGCCAGGATGAGAGTCCCAAAGACGTAAGTGTGAATGGCGAAGAGCACAGGTGCAAGGGCCGAATCGTGGGGCTCCCAACATGTAATGGTCAGGAGATGCGGAGAGCTCAGCGAAGAGGCCTGAGTAGAAATGGCTGGTAAGGTTGAAGGGAAACACAGGGAACTGTCCTGAAAGCTAAGAGAAATGGGTGTTTTCTGTCAGCCCGGGGCCACTTAGAACACAGAAGCCACACTCGAGAATTGTAGACAGAAAGAACTGAAGGTGAGGAAGCGGTTCCTCAGGTGAGAGCTGTTCCTCTCAGGAAGCGCTGACAAGCGAAGGAGGCGATGCTGAACTAACCCAGAGACTGAGCAACGGCAGGAAGCCACTAGGCTTCTAGGGCTTCTAGCTGCTTCCCTGCCACAGGGGGTCAAAGTAGAAGGTGGTGTCACTCAAGCCCAGGGTCAGCGACGGCCCAGCAGAAGCAGGAAGGCTGGCCCAGCAGGAGCTCGGTCCGTGAAGGGGGCGCCTATCCAAGGGGAGCCCCGGAAGACATGACACCCCACACGGAGGGAAAGGAAGGGGCACACCGTGGCTTCTCCCCTCCCCCTGCTCTCCAGTCTCCAGCCAGTAATGCCCATTGGCCAAACCCGGCCGGAAGTCAGCGGGGAAGGGCGTCTGGGAAATGTCGTCCAGACTACACACCAGGGCAGAAGGTGGGGTGGGGGGTATGGCTCTGAGGGCAAATGGGCAAATGGCCAGCACAGGCGAATAGGACGAGGACTTGGAAATGAGTATTGTGTTTAGTGGAAGTCACTGGTGACCTTGACAAGAGCTATTCGGTAGAGTGGTGTGTGAGCAAAAAAGTCGGACAGGAGTGAGTTCAAGAGAGAACGGGAGGAGAGAATTGGGAGGCCGTGAATACAGATGACTTTTTTTTTTTTTTTTTTTTTGGAGTTTTGCTCTAAAAGGAAAACAGAAGTGTGGCACATGGAGTGGGAAGTAAGATTGACAGTAGATATTTTCAAGATAGACGAAGTAACAGCACATTTGAGTGCTGATGAGGAAGAAGCCAAGAGGAAAGTAAAAATCAATCATGCAGGAGAGAGAATTACTGGAGTAATCTCCACGAGTAGACAGGAGGGGATAGGAGCCAGCACAAAAGGGATACAATAAGATGATTTGTGGAAAATCAGCCCTAGTATCTTCATCACTCCCCTTTGGAAAAACACCTTAAGAGTCATGTGCGCTAACCTCCACATGCAGGAATTCCCCGGGCAACCCCTCACACATGGATCGGTCCAGCCTTATCCTCTCCCAAAGCAGCCATTTCCATTTTAAGGCAAATATAATTGTTAGAAAAACTTTCCTTTTCAAAATAATCAGATGCAATGAAGGCCTTGTTCTGGATTGGGTTATGCTTTGGATAAACCAGCCGTAAGGGTCATTTCGAAAAATGTAAATATGTCGTATTAGATGAGATGAAAATTTATTAAAATGGTGAAGATTATTGGCTGAAAAAAGCAGTTTGCAGAACAGAATCTGGGGTGCTTTCACTTGGTTTGTTACGTATCTGGTCACATGTATATATACACATACACAGAAAGGGGAAAGATCTGGAAGGATAGGCATTGAGAGACTAACAGCTGTGACCTCTAGGTAATGAGACTATGTCTATGTCATTGAGTCTAATGAGACTATGACTATGTCATTGAGTTCTAGCCGAACTTTAATGAACAGACAGTTCTTAAACTGTTTCAGAGAATAGAAAAGATCATTTCCCCCAATTCTTTATATGAAAATAGGATAACTGATACCATACCTGACAATGATACAGGAAAAAGAAATGTATGGACCAATCTCTCCTAAAAATATACATATAAAAATCCTTAATATAGATGTTCTAAAGTTCTTTTTTTTAAGCTTTTATTTATTTATTTGACAGCATGAGCAGGGGGGGTGGGAGAGGGAGAAGCAGGCTCCCTGCTGAGCGGAGAGCCCAACACGGGCAGGGTTGGATCCCAGGACCCCAGGATCATGACCTGAGCCAAAGGCAGGCACTTAACCGACTGAGCCACCCAGGCGCCCCTAGATGTTCTAAAGTGCTAAATAAGATACTAACAAGTAGAATTTAGATGACATTCTAGAGGCATTTACATTAACGTCAGGAATGAGACGAAGATGCCTGCCGTCGTTGCTACTACTTAGTATTAGGCTGGAAGTTCTACCTTGCTGAATAAAATAAGAAAATCGAGAGGTATAAATATTTTAAAGGAAGTGACAAAATGATCATTGCTTCAATTAGATTTTTGGGGGGATATTAGGAACAGACACTCAGAATTATCTTAAATTTGGGATTTATTGTAAGGGTTCACATGGGAGTAAGGGACTAGGAATAGAAAAAAATTCTTAATTATAATCAAAGGTATCTACAAAAAATTTTACAGCAAGTATCATACTTAAAAGCTTGCCTCCTGAAATTGGAAATGAGACAAGGATTCTCTCTGTTACTATTGTGTTGAAAATCCTAGCCAGAGCAATAAAAGAAGAAAAAGAGACAAAAAGATTATAGAGATCTAGAAAGGAGGAAATAATGCTGTCATCATTTGTAGAAAACACAACATCCAAAAGAATTGAAGGATAAACATTTGAGATTTGATTTATTTATTTGACAGAGAGAGAGAGATCACAAGTAGGCAGAGAGGCAGGCAGAGAGGGAGGGGGGGGAAGCAGGCTCCCCGTGAGCAGAGAGCCCGATGTGGGGCTCGATCCCAGGACCCTGAGATCATGACCTGAGCCGAAGGCAGAGGCTTTAACCCACTGAGCCACCCAGATGCCCCTGAAGGGTAAACATTTGAATTGGTAAATGAATTTAAGTAGGTTGGTGGGCATGTGGTCAGTATGGGAAATTAATTGTATTTCTCTATATAAGCAAGAAGCATTTGGAAACTTAAAAAAATGAATATTAAGTGATTAAAATAGCATAAAAATACCTAGGGATAAATCTAGGGAAACATGGGTAAGGCCTTTACATAGAAAAATATAAAAGGGTTTTGAGAAAAAATAAAGCCTAAATACATAGATAGTCATGACTTGGAAGACTCGATAACTTTAAGGTATAAGTTCTCAGGAGAGTGATTTATAGATTCAATTAACCCCATTCAAAAATCCCAACATTTGTGTGTGGTGTTTGTTTGGGGCGGGGCGGGAGGGGGGAACTTGACAAGGTACCTTAAATTCTTGGGGCATCTGGGTGGCTCAGTTGGTTGAGCGGCTGCCTTCGGCTCAGTGGGGGGCCTGCTTCTCCCTCTCCCTCTGCTGCTCATCCTGCTTGTGTACGCACGCGCGCGCACTCTCCATCAAATAAATAAAATCTTTACACCAAACAAACAAAACTTCTCAAAAGTCTAGAAAATAATATAGCAAAATATTTTCATTATTTTTGGGAAATGAAAGACCTTTCAATCAAAACACAGAAAGCACTAACCATAAAAGATGTATGCATTTGGCTACATTAAAATTAAGAGCTTCCGTTCATCAAAACCAAACCAAACCAAAACACCATCAAGAGAGTGTAATAGCAAACCACAGAGCGGGCGAAGATATCTCTAACACAGGAAAGAAAGAAGCTCATGTTCAAAATCTCTAGAGAACTACAGATCATCTAGACAACAGATGGTTTGACTTTGGGGCCCAGACACAGACATCCCGCAAGGAGGGCAGGGTTGCTCACTCTGTTTGCGTCCGATGGTGAAGCCGGAGAGAGGGAGCGAGGCGGGGAAAGCAGGACTCTGAAAGAAAATTCGCTGTCTGAAGACCCTCCCTGGAAGGGTTTTTCTCTCTCAGGACCAGAGGGAACAGGTGGCCCTAGGCCATCGTGACCTCCATCAGAGTCTCTGCAAGGACGAGTGCGTGTAGTGCTCTCTTGAGGTAGGATATTGTGTAAACTCTAAAGGTCGTCTTTTTTTTTTTTTTTTGGTCAAGAGTCTCATGCTGTACCGACGGAGCCAGGCAGGCACCCTGAAAGGTCAGTTCTTAATCTCCACTTGCTCCTGAAACTCAGCCCCAGTCTCAGACTGAGAGGAGGGAGGAGCTTCCGGGAAGCCCCTGCCTGTCCCCCCCACCCGGGGGGGCGGGGGTGGAGGAGGGGGTCCAGTCATGCCTTTGGAATGGACCTCTGGAGAGAGTGCGTGATTAATAGGCTTTCCCGTGGGGCCTCCCCACCCTCCGCCAGTGAGTCCCAGCAGGGATTTAGAGGGCTTCCAAGCTGGGGAACCAGTTTGCTTCCCCTGCTCGTAGGCGCCACACACCGTCTCCACTGACTTGTTCATTGATTCTGACCTCCACCTCCTACTATGATCCCCTCCACTCACTCGCCTCCAGCCACTGTGGTCTCCTCCCCGGTTCTCACACACACCAGGTAGGTTCCCGCTTGAGGCCTTCGCATTTGCCGTTCCCCTGCCTGGAACACTCTTCCCTCCGCTATCTGCTTCTGTCCCGGGCCTGAGAAAGGAGTCTCTGCAATCTGCCAGCTGCTGCCCTGGAGCCTGCCCCCCCACCCCCTGCCCTGCTCTGGATCATGGCCACAGCCCCCCAACCCTGATGGGGGAATGCATCCCAACAGGCCAGGGCCGTGATCATCTGTCGCCCCCTAAGTGTCAGCCCCTAGAGGGCAGAGACAGCGTCTGCGCTGCTCACTGCTCCCTTGCCAGTCCCTGGCCCAGTCCTTGATCACGCTCTCTGCAGGGCACGGTGGTCCAGAGCGTGGACTGCGGGAGTTTGAATCCTGCCCTGCCACTTACTCCCAGTAGAACTTCAGACAAGTCGCCTGATCCCCCTTGGGCTTCAGGTTCCCCATCTGTTGAGGGGAGACCCCGGTAGGACCTGTCTCACCTGGCATTAGGGGTGCTCAGCAGGTCCATTTTTGTCAAGTGCTTAGCAAGGGTGCCAGGCGTCTGATAAGAGCTGGGTAACAAAACAAATGCCAAACACTACCCGTTGCTTCAATGAATGGGCTGCAGGTGGGGTCCCCCCACCTGTCCTGAGCTCAAAGGGGACTCGAGCACACCTCTGCCAAAGAGCCAGCTCTTCGAGTTCTGGAACAGCTCAAATCCACTGCCCTTCTGGGAGGGGAAGCCAAACTGCAGCCCCCACACTAGAGGCCCTCACAGCGAGGTCCCCTCTGGTTCCCGTTGTATCCTTTCTCGACCTCATTTCCAATTCTGACCTGTGGCAGGGCCTGGGGTGCCCCTGGCCACACCCTTTTCACCAGCTCTGCCCAGGAACTCGATTTCCCTCCCTCTCTGCTTCCGCGGTCGGAGCCCAGTGCCCTGATCTCTTCGTGGAACTGCTTAGAGCTTTCTTCTCTTCTCTGGGCCAGGGCTGGGCGAGCCCACCAGAAACCTCACCCCCGTGCAGCAGGTCCTGGCACAGGCATGGTTCACGGGGGGAAGTGGGAGGTCAGGAGTGCACGGTTACAAAGCTCGAGCATTCTGAACCGCGGCTGTGAGGGTACCCCCCAAGGCGTGGACGCCAGCTCTCTCAGAGGAAGCGAGGGGTGCAATGAGCCAAGTGGGGTCTGGGCCATGCTGCTTCCTGGGAGTGGACTAGCCTACAGCAGAAGTTCTTAAACTGGGTTCCACGGGGTTCAGGTTGAGCTTCAGAGATTCCCTGCACTCCTTGAAATTAAATGTTTTGAGTGCATGCAAGAGATGGGCATTTTTTTATAAAGGGGATTCACTGATTTCACCAGAGGGGCCCGTGAAGAAAGAATGGTTAGGGGCACCTGGGTGGCTCAGTTGGTTAAGTGTCTGCCTTCGGCTCAGGTCATGATCCCGGACTTCTGGGCTCGAGCCCTTCATCGGGCTCCCTGGTCAGTGGGGATCCTGCTTCTCCCTCTCCCTGCTGCTCATGCTCTCTCTCTCTCTCTCATAAATAAATAGAATATTAAAAAAAGAAAAAGAGAAGAGCCTCCGTGGCTTAGTTGGTTAAGTGTCTGCCTTTGGCTCAGGTCATGATTCCAGGGTTCTGGGATCGAGTCCCATATTGGGCACCTTGCTCAGCGGGGAGTCTGTTTCTCCCTCTCCCTCTGCCTCTCTCCCCTGCTCGTTCTCTCTCTCAAATAAAAAAAAAAATCTTAAAAAAAAAAAGGAAAGAACGGTGAGGATCTACTCAAATTGTGGGAGGCAAATAGTCTACGTGAAATGCACAACCTTACCTTCAGCTTGCCTGTAACCTTGGGCAAACCACTTTACTTCTTTGCATCAGTGTCCTCATCTATAAAGTGGGGATAACAGCAGTGCCTACTTTATAGGGTTCTCAAGAGAAAAAGACAAGGCAAAAGCTCTAGTACGTGGTCTGGAACATGATGTGGTAGTACCATCATTGGAGATTCAGTAGATCGCCTATGGGACGTGTGCGTGCATGTGTGTGTGCATGTGTTTCAGAGGTTAGGAGATATGGGATGGAGAACAATATTCAGCTCCCAGAATTCACACTTAGTGGTCTGGCAGGCTGGCAGCAAGAGCTCGAAGATGGTGCCTGCTGGGGAGATCTGCCCCTAGAAGCTGTAGGTAGCCCCATCTCTCCCCTAAGGCCAGGCTTGGCAGTAGGACCGACTCGCCTTGTATCTAGAATGATTTTAGGGCACACCAAGGTGATCCCTCCTAAAAAGCTCCCCTCCCTGGCTGCCACTGTCTGTGTCCTAACCTTCCTGCCATCAGAGTCACTTATCTCTGGAGCGACAAAGCCTTTGTTAAAATGCATGCTCGGCGGCAAACCCGTGTGGGGACGCAGGGTGAGGCCCGTCACCGAGGCTGACTTTGTTCTTCAGTTGGAGATTGCATTTCGTCCTAGGGACCATATGGCTACAGCCGGTTAGGAAAGTGGTTGCTACTCACTCAGGGTTGCTCGGGGTGGCAAGCTGTCTTCCTGAGTGAGGCACAGTTGGCGGCCTGACCCTCGCTCTAAGCTGAGGGGGCTCTCATTCTGTCCCCTATGCCCCACCCCGTGTGTGGGGACCCTTCTCAGAACAGCCCGGCACTGTTTCTGAATGGTCATCTGTGTCATTCCTGTATGGACTTAGAAAGCCCATGTAATTAGGCAGCACACTTCTCTTTTGTCACTCTAGTACCCGATGAGCCTCTGGTTCCATGTCGGGTCACCACCGCACCACCGCCGTGGGTTTTCCTTTGTAGCTCTCTAATTAGTTTTCTTTTGTCATTTTCCACATATTGTATTTGCCTACTAATTAGGTTTAATCCTGACGCCTGTGATTTTCATTCATGTGCTCAGAGACAAGTGTTTATTCACGGTCTGCTCAGAAATAGTTTTCTGAGTGGTTTTTTGTAACATGCAATATCCACATAGTTTTGTTTGCCTCTTTGCTAGATCGTTGGCATTAACGTAAGTAATGATTGTCATAACAAAAATAATGGTTAGCTACCAAAATCCTGGGATCTGTGTTTAGGACGTAGGGTAGGGAGGCTGGCTCAGTGAGAAGGGCATGTGACTCCTGATCTCAGGCACTGTCCGTTTGAGCCCCAAGTTGCGTGTAGGTTAAGACAAAAAAATAAATAAACCTTTTTAAGAAGGGAAGTAGTTGAGATAGGGGCACCTGGGTGGCTCAGTCAATTAAGCATCTGCCTTTGGCTCAGGTCGTGACATCAGGGTCCTGGGATCGAGTCCCACATCAGGCTCCTTACTCAGTGGGAAGCCTGCTTCTCCCTCTGCCTGCCACCTCCCCTACTAGCGCGGGCGCGCTCTCTCTCTCACTTTTTCTCAAATAAATAAATGAAACCTTAAAAAAAAAAAAGGAAGTAGTTGAGGTAAAAAGTTTGGGAATTTAGGAACCCAGTTCTCTAAATAATATACACGTTTCCTGGTACGAACTAACCAAGGGAGAGGGGATGGATCCATGTGGCCAAGGATGAGGGTCCTTGAAATCTGAACACTATTTGGGCCCTGCCTAAATGATTCGTCCTCTAGTTTTAACTAAGACCCCAACCCCACTTGGCGATCCTGTCGCATGTCCCTGATCAGCAACTCCAGTGTCACCTGCTGGCCCACAGCTTCAACTCCAATGCAACAGCGCCCCCTTCCTCTCTGTCGTGGGCACTGGATGTGCTTCCGAGACCCCCTCCGTGGTGCCTGTGGCTCTCGGCCCTCAGCCCTCAGCCCCATTTGGGGATTGCCTCAGCTGAAGGAAGCTGCTCTGCTCCAGGGCAGGTCCCCTTCCCAGGGCAGCCTGCGACCCCTGCGGGACTGACGGGAGATATAAAGGCCCAAGCCCCTGGGCCCAACGCCCAGCTTCAGAGCTTCCCACGGGGCTGCCTGCGGCTTTGTGGAACTTCTGTTGCAGCCCAACAGCTCCTTCCTCCCATCCTGCTCCCACTCCTTCACTTCCATGGGTGGTAGAAGTGCTCCCGAGAGCACTGCCTAATGAACTTGTTGATCTTGATCTCAGAATTGGCTTCTCGGGGCGCCTGGGGGGCTAAGTCGGTGAAGCGGCTGTCTTCGGCTCAGCTCAGGATCTCAGGGTCCTGGGATCGAGCCCCGCGTCAGGCTCTCTGCTCATCAGGCAGCCTGCTTCTCCCTCTCTCTCTGCCACTGCCCCTGCCCGTTCTCTCTCTCAAGTAAGTAAATAAAATCTTCAATAAAAAGAATTGGCCTCTCAGCAAATCTGACCTGCCACACTCTCCTACCCCCACACCCCTCCTCCTGCCCAAGGCTGAGACCCACCTCCCCAGTGTGGTGTGCTGGGGTCCAGGCCCCCCCACCTCTCCTCGGGCCTTGCTCCATCACTCATTTCCTCTCTCTTTCTTGAAGCTTCAAACTCCTCCCCCCCCCCGCCCATCTCTTCTCCTCGGCCTAGAAATCTAAACAACTATCTACCTCCTTGGACACAGAGCCCCCTTCGAGCTGCTGTTCTTTCTCCCCCTTCGCAGTCCAAGCTTCTGGAACCAGCCCGCTGCTGTCTGGCTTCGGCCCTGTCTCATCTGACTCCTCTCTTCATTTCTAGGACCTGGGGCTTTCTCCCACTTTCTTGAATTCCGTGAATGCTGCGACATCCAGAGCTCCGCCCTTAGCCCTCTCCTTATTCTGGAAGTCCCTCATGATCCCGGCTTTAACCGCCCCCGTAGGTTGAAGGTGTCTAAGTTCCTCCCTTGAACCCAGGCTATGAGACATTCCCCCCCACCCCCCGATGTCCCACAAATTCCTCAACGCCAGCCTACCCACAATGGCGCTCGCCTCTACCTCCACCCCTACCCCGTCCTGCGTCCTTGCTGTGTTCTTGTCTCAGTGAGGGGACCGCCGTGTACCCAGTGACTCAAGCTGGAAAACTGGCGCAGTTCTCAGCACCACCTCTCTGATCTGGCTGCTGCCTCCCCCTGCCCCCAACCCGCCCCGTCTAGGACTTTATATTCTCTTCTCTTGCGACTGGACTACTTGGAGTGCTGTGAACATGCTTCATTCACGCATGTCTCAATGCCTCCTTTGTGCACGTCCTTCTCTCTGGAGAGCGGCCTCATTACTCCCCGGCTGCCCCCACCCCGCCCCAGTCTATGCTGCAAGGATCCTTGCAAACTTCCCAGGCTCTCTGAGCCTGTCTCCGGCCCTTGAGGTTCCCCCTCCTCTTTACAGACATCCATTAGACTTAGGGAACCGTCTTCACTGCCTCTCCTTCCGGGTCTTTCTTTCCACCGGACTGAGTTCCTTGAAGCCAACAGTTCCATCCCGGGACTACGGGGTTCGGCCATCGGTCGCCACTTATTAAGGGCTTTGGGGATGGATGAGTCAATGAGGCGCCAGTGGGTAGCAGGAGGAGGAAAGAGAACAAGAAGCTTCGGAGGAGACAGAAGGCAGATGCCCCCCTCTCCCGATTTTGCCCGCCCCGAGGTCTGTGGCTGGTGTGATGGCCTCACTTTCCCGCATTAGGGAAGGAGCCGTGAGCGAGTCCGCCGCGCTGTGGCCACAGCCAGGCAGAGAAGAGCCTTGCCGGTTGCTGAGCGACCACTGCCATGTGCATCTGGGCGAGCAGGGCCTCCCACCCCAGCCCTCTGCTGGCTGACCGACAGGAAGGAGGGGAAAGAGAATGTCAGCAAGGCTCAGCACCGCTTTTGTCTACAGCGTCGCGGACAGCTCAGTGCTGCCCAAGGACTCCAAGAACGCAGCGCTGTCCGTGCCCTTGGCCTTGGAGCTAGCTGGGCCGAGCCTGGGGCAGCTCTGGTCCACAGAAGCCTCTTCCTTTCTATCCCAGTGTGCTAGCCCAGTGGTTTCTGTGTGTGCCGTGACATGAAAAAGGTTGATTAATATCATCAAATGATCTCTAATTACTCCGGCCAGGCACCAAGAATTTCTAGAGCGTCCACTGGGGGCCTTGGTGTCTCGAGTTTACCCCTACATTTCCCCCCAGTTGAAGCTTTTCTTCGTGTCTTAAAATATGGCAGGGGTCTTTTTTTCTTTTTTTAATCCCCATTTTACAGAAAGAAACCAAGGCGCCGGGAGGTCCAGAGACCTACCCGCTATAGCCCTGTCGGCGCCTTATTATCCGGCCGTATCCTCTGGATACGACAAGCCATTTGTGTGACTGTAGACAGGTCGGCTGGCTCAGGTGTCCCCTGCCCGAAGGGCTGCACCACCTCCACAGAAATAACTGGAACCAAAAATATCACAGGGCTGTGTCTGCTAGGCCAGAACCCTCCCCGGGGCGGGAGGCTGAGGGAGGGAGAGGCTTGAAGAACCACGAATACAAAGCATCTCTGGGATTCCGAGTCAGACAGACCTGGGTTTGAATCCTGACTCTTCCTCTTATTAACCGTGAATTTGGGCAACTTCCTTAACTTCCCTATGTCTCAGTCTCCTAACTGGTACATCAGGGAGTAAAAGCACCTGCCCTTCGGGCTTATCCTTAGGACTTCTTCACGCATTCATCTGATAAACAGTGGAGAGGCTAACCTAGACTAGCTCCCGGGTTCAGGCGATATGCCCACGCTGTGATTCCATGCCCAGCACATAGCGAGTGTCGACTCCTGGTAACCTCTCTTTGAAGGTCAGGCCGTGAATTTGGATTCAAGTGAGCAGGCAGTTGGAGGCATTCTGAACAGAAGAGGAGCAGGAAGAAAACACCATTGGGGAAGGCTCCGCTCCTATCTGCTG
Source organism: Nasua narica (assembly GCA_028533885.1). Taxonomy (NCBI): domain Eukaryota; kingdom Metazoa; phylum Chordata; class Mammalia; order Carnivora; family Procyonidae; genus Nasua; species Nasua narica. The sequence goes on along the minus strand of CM052801.1, from coordinate 77,229,365 downwards.
TGTGGCTGCAGGAGGGAAAAATGCCAGCCTTACCCTTTTCACAGCATCAGCACAGACGGGCAGAGCAAGGGGCCTGGGGCTTGCACTCTAGGGAAGTTGAGCCCACACTGCTGCCGGGGACAGGAAGTGGCAAGGGGGGCGGAGCCGAGAAGCAGCTTCCTGTCTGCTTACCGGAAGCCGGAAGCCAGAAGCCGCTGGCTTCATTTTGCAGATCACCTTGCTTGCCTTTGGGCGGTGGTTTCAGGATGTGGGGAGAAGGTGTGGGCATGCCTGTGCGGCTGCAGGGACTTGAGCCAGAGCATTTGAAGGACAAGAGAACACAATAGTGGCATATTCCTCTGACTCAGACAAGGACATCGTGGGGTGCAAAGACCCAAACGTCCTTGAGTCCTTTAGTAAACTGTTAGCCACGAATTTATCCAAGCCTTTCGGATGTCACAATACTCTATTTTCAGTCTGCCTCACCAACTGGAATGTTTTTCACACACTTTTTCTTCCTCCTACAGAGAAATTCTTTTCTGAAAGCCAGCAAAGCTGGTGAAGGAGATCTAGAATAGCCCCTTGAGAATGTTTTCTTCATTAGCCGACTGAGGATCAGAGAGGTAAAGTGACTAGTCAAAGGTCTCACAGCCACTAAGTGGTAAGTAGAACTAGAAATTTCCATAGATTTCTAGTTCGAAGACTGGTCTATGTTTGTTTTTTCCCCAAGCCAAATGGCTTCCCATCTGGGATGTACTTTTGTGGACTTCCCTCATTGCCCCTACTCTCCCTCCCTGCTCTAGTATCCTTTCATTCTGTCCATCCCGGCACAGTTGGCAGCTGGACCAAAATGGTTTGTGAGGTGGTGGAGGCACCAGGCTAGCTTCTGTGGAGCCGAGGGTCCAGGAAGCAAAGCAGTGCACCTTCCTGTCAGGTGCCAACGCGACATTCGAGAGCAGAGTCCTTTCGGGGCTGGACTGAGGGTGAACCAAGGCACCTGTGGAGAGGGGAACTTCTAAGCTAAGGACTAGAGGCCTAGGTTTCCAGTCAGGGCCATCTCTGGGCAATACTGCAAGCAAGTTAGATCAAAGTGAGTTGGCACAGAAGAACCATTCATTTTTTTTTTAAGTTTTTTTTTTTTTTTTTAAGTAATCTCTACACCCAACATGGGGCTTGAACTCACAACCCTGAGATCAAGAGTCAATGCTCTATGGACTGAGCCAGCCAGAAGCATTCATTTTTTTTTTCAAGAAGATGTGACTGAGCACCTTCTCCAAGCCAGGCGCTGGGCGGATGCCCAGGATATCACTGTGAACGAGAAGGACAAAGTCCCTATGTACCTCCATAAACTTGATAGCCTTGTGAGATCCAGAAAAGGTGTTTATTTGTGGGCTTAAAAAAAAAACAAAACAAAACCACACACGTGATTTTTAGTCACGTGTCCATCCGCCACCAAGTTGGTTAGGGTTGGAGAACCTCTCAGACCTTTGAAACTTGTGTTTCTGGTGCCAAAATAGTTCTGAACCTTGGGCTTAACCAGTGAAGTGTTGGTAAATGTTTAACAATCAGCTCTCTGCAGGGCACTGTATGCATGTATCTATGTACATAAATTAATTCTCAAGTTTACCAGTATAAAGTAGGTATGCCACACAGATTACATATAATAATAAAACACATACAATATTGTTACTGAAGTATTAATAATTAATAACTTAGTTTTATAAATGTATTCAACGAATTTATTATCAACACATCATTATTATTATTGCTATTGTTACATTGTTGGTATTAATTAGTCATTTTAATATTAATTGTTAACCGGTAACTAACCCATTCTCGCCCAATGCTTTTGTGGATTTTTGCCAGACTCTTGTGTCTGTAACCAACTTGTGGTCGCCATTGCTAAACAGATGTAGTTCTGCCTGCATTTGAACGTGAGCTTTTCATTTACGTGTGAAACAACAAAGGCACGGGTCAGAACTTCATTCCTCAAAGCTGTGAGTGGCTTCTTTCTTGAACGCGATCATGGTTTTCTGACCCCGGAAAGTCACTGCCTCACCATTTGCTAGTATTCATAATGTCGACAGCTACCGACATGGCGCATAGCTGGGTTTAAGCAGCATTATGAACATTTCCCCCCCTCACTTTCTTAGGTCTAGAAAATCAACAAAAAGAATAAAGCAAAGCCCTATTAAGAATATTTACTGATCTCTTGAGTCGTAAGCACTCAGCCCGTCGTCCGGTATTTTAGCCACACAGATGCGGGACATAATCACCTAAGTGCACAGATTGCCGGAAAATAGAGTAAAATGATGAGGACGTGATGAGTTTGGGGGTATTTCTTACCTAATTTTTAATAGAATTTATTTCAGTGTAACTGTAACAACCAGCTCACATTTGTGACAATGGAGCATTTGGCTCTCACAAGCACACCCCTGGGCCTATCTTTCCAGGTCCTGGATGACCCTCGCCCTCACTCCCACGCCCCTTTGCCATTGATCCAGGACCTCCCAGCCCACGACCATGGATGGGGAGCTCCTAGATTCCAGAGCTCACCCTAATTGCCACCTTGAATGAAGGCCCTGGGGACAGAGTGACACCAGTGGCTTTTCCATGGCTGGGTGGCCTCTTTCTGCCTGCGGAAAAAAAAAGCAGAGGTGGAAGAGAGCCAGGGACACCCGCAGTGGCTCTGGAAGGCGCATCTGGCAAGCACTCAAGACTAAGGGGGAGAGGAAGGATGAAGGGGTGAGGGCAGGAGAGAGCTCGGGCTCAGCCCTCTGCCCACTTGGCTCGACTCCTGGGCTATAATTTCTTGTTGAAGGCTTTCCAGAAAGGCTGGTGACCCTGGAGACTGTAGGTTAGGGAGGGGGTGGCCCAAACCCTTCCCTCCTGCCTCTAGGACGTTAGCCAGAGCCCTGGAAGCTACTCCCGTGGGCAGTCTGATGTGTGTTCTTGGGGTCTATATTTTGGGCCCATTTCCTTTTCAGCAGGAGAGGGTGGCCGTGACTCTGGGTCTTCGGTTGGGCCTCTTGCTGATTTGGAATCTGACTCTGTCTGGTGGAAAATGTGCCCGGCATTCTGGGCCATCCTCTGCAGGCAGGTCACAGACCCGCCCTGTTTCCTTCCGGCCACGTGCCCTTGTCTCTGCTCTCCCGGTCACCCCCAGGCAACCTAGCAGCTCTGCTGGGATGCGGTTGGGCCTTGCTGGGTTGCACGGCTCTGATGCCACGGCAGGAATGAGCCTTCTGTGCGCGCACCGGGGCACGTGGCCTTCTGAGGTCCCCATCTCCAGCAGCCCCCCCCCCCCACCCCCCGCACACGCCAGTTTTTACCAGTTAGCTCTTCGGTAACCTGGAAGTCTGGGCGCCAACTCTTTTCCTTCCAACCTAAGAGGAAAGTCACCTTCATCCCTCAGCCCTGCCTGTGCGCCACCCCACTCCGCGCCTCCCCTCCCGGGGCTGCTGGCCCAGGTGCTAACGGGGAGTCTCAGCTCCTGGCCTCAAGCCGGCCGCCCTCCCTGTACGACACATGGGATGGGGAGTGACCGGGGTGAGAAAGCAGACAGTAAGGCCTCAGTACCCCGCGCCCCACCTCGTCCTGGGCTGAATGACCCTCGGAGTGTAGCAGGTTGGAAGTTCTGGTGTCTGTGTGTGTGTGCATGTGTGTTAAAATATTAAAACTGTTTCCAGACCAGACTTTGCCCCCACTCCACCTGTCAATTGGATGTCCCACAGGCAACTGCAATTTCACATACCCTATGCTTCTCGTCCTCTCCTTCCCTTCGAACCCACAGCTGGTCCTGTCCCATGATCGCTTTCTCAAGAAATCGCGCTGCCACTCACCTCCACGGCCAACTGGGAAACCTGGGCACTCCCTCACCCCGCATCCCCCGACTTCCCTCGGCCACGAAGTCAAGCCTGTTCCCTTCCGCGCACTTGGGCCTCGTTCAGCTGGCCTTGCACGCCCTGCCCAGACTTCAGTCCAGGTCACCAACTTCTCCAAGCACGGTGACAGCCCCTTGATGTGCTTATTTCCTCCCGTCATCCCTGCTCCACCCCCCCACCCCCGCACCATCCCCAGCCCGGTCCCTAAGCCAGCCCCGGCTGATGTGCCCAGAGCAGCGGGGAGAAGTCCCACCTGCCCAAACGCACGTTTCTCTCCAACTTGCAGGTGCCCAAAGTGCCCCTTATTTCAGTAAGTTCTGGGGACCTGGCTGACGTATTAGCTAGATCACTCTGGGGCAGAACCCAGCTTCTCTGACTTTTCCTACTGGCGTCGAATGTTCCTGGGCAGAAGGGAAGGCATGTGAAATGAAAAGTAAGTTTTGACACCAATGAGGAAAGCAGAGGAAGGCCCAAAGGAGGGTAAAGTGCGGGTCCACAGGGCGAGGGGGGATTCCCAGGATTGGAGAAAATCAGCTTCCAGGGAAGGGCTGGGCTGGGTCCCGAAGCAACCATCTGGAAGAAAGTGTGCTTGGGAGGCAGGCATTGCCCTGGGGAACGGAGGGTCGGAATGGCCAGCTCCTGCACTGACTGGGTGGAAACTTCCCTCCCCGGGCCTCTCAGAGTTGGAGCCATCTAAGACTTCTCTGGGGAGAGTGCCTTGATCTCCCAGGAGGTGGTCTGGGCTTCCTTCCAGAAGGGAAGCAGAAACCAGGGAGAGGGGTGTGGGGTGCGGCTGTAGACAGGTGGTGGCTCTTCCTCTGAGACCAACCCCTTTCCCTGAACTTGCTGGGAAGCCACCTTTTACCTCTCTCAGCCCCATGGCCCTGTAAGGCACAGGGGAGGTGACGAAGGCTTCTAAATCTGTAAACCGCCCCAAGCTACAAAGTACAAAACAAAGCATGAGTCAACATGGCGGTGCAAAGTCTTTTTTGTCTGACCGATATGGGTTGTGTAGACCTCATTGTCCTCAGGATTAAAGTCCAGATTCCAATCATGATTTGCAAGTCTCTTCAAGATCTTGCCACCGCTAAATGAGAAGATGTCGGTCAGAGGGTACGAACTTGCATTTATGAGTAAGTTCTACAGATCTAGCGTACAGTGTGGTGATTATAGTTTATCGGACTGTAATATACACTAGAAAGTTACTAGGAAATTTACTAGGAACTGTAACTAGGAAGTTACACTCTGATGTCATCATTCTGCAATATATAAATGCGGCGAACCATCATGTACACCGTAAACTTACTCGGTGTTATCTGTGAAATATAGCTCAGTATAGCTGCGAAAACAAAGATCTGGCTGCTCTTTTTACCTCTCAGTCCTCCCCCAACCCCCGTTCCTTTGTACCTGACACCTGGTCGTCATTTGTTAACTTTTTATTTGGAAAGAATTTCCAATTTAGAAACCACTGGAAAACAAAAATAGCACAAAGAACACTTGTAGAGCCTTTACCCAGATAAGCCCTATTGTTAACATTTTATGCTGTTGCCTTTATCGTTTGGGTTCTCCCTCTACACGGCCGCACGCACACGTTATGTATAAACATTATACATACACACATACAGATACGCATATTATATGTCTACATCCTGTATACCATTTTATACACGCACATGCACACTTTTTTCTGAGCCATGCCAGGGTAGGTTGTAGATATCACGATTCTTTACTCCTCTGCTTCAGTGTAGGTGAATTTCCTAAACAGAGAGACATCCTCTTCCCTAGCCACCGTCTGTGGAACAGTGTTACAATCCTTGTTTTTTGTGTTGTGTTGTGTTGTGTTTTGTTTTGTTTTAAGAGAGGGAGAGAGAGAGGGGCGCCTGGGTGGCTCAGTCAGTTAAGTGTCTGCCTTCGGCTCAGGTCATGATCTCAGGGTTCCGAGATCGAGTCCCATGTCGGGCTCTCTGCCCAGTGGGGAGTCTGCTTCTCCTTCTCCTATTCCCCCTCTTCGTCTCTCTCAAAATAAGTAAACTCTTAGAAAAGAAAGAGAGAGAGAGGGAGAGAGAATGCTCGGAGGGGAGGGGTGGAGAGGGAGGAAGAGGGAGGGGAGAAGCAGACTCCCCGCGTAGCACAGAGCCCCAGCAAGGGGCTGGACCTCACAACCCTGACATCATGATCTGAGCCAAAACCAAGAGTCAGATGCTCAACCGGCTGAGCCTGCTGGGCGACCCTAGCGTCACAATACTTTAATCTACTGTCTGTATTCCAGCTTTGTCAGGTGACCCAGTGATGCGCTTTAGAGCGTTTCTTCCCTTCCAGTACAGGTGTTGCCTGGAGTTGTTCTTTCTATTTAGCCTGTGTTGACCCAGAACTCCCCACGGCATCTTTGGGTCTCTTATGACCATGCTGTTTTTGGACAGATCACTTCCCCCTCCTGCCAATGTAAATATTCGCGTTTTTCTTTCCTGCCAACATTTCTCGGTAGAATGCGCCTCGTGCTGCGCTTGCCTGGGGTTTCCTCATGATCAGATCGCCACTGGCGATCTCTGCTGGCACACCGTGTAGGTAATAGGGTGTCTGATCTAGGGGCGCTCCGCCTAGATCTGTCTCTCCTTGGTGATGCTAATTTTGATCACCAGTTCAAGGTGGTGCCCGAGGTCTCTACCCTATAGCTACTTTTTTTCTCCCTTGCATATAATAAACTGTCTGTGGGGAGACACTGTAAGACCTTCAAATATCCTGCTTCTCATTAAAATCTCCACTGGGGGGCGCCTGGGTGGCTCAGTCAATTAAGTGGCCAACTCTTGATTTCGGCTCAGGTCCTGAGCTCAGGGTCGTGAGATGGAGCCGGCGTGGGGCTCCGCACTGGTCATAGGACCTTCTTAAGGTTCTCTCCCTCTCCCTTTGCCCCTACCCCTGCTAAATAAGTGTGTGAATGAATGGATGGATGAATGAATGAATGAATGAATGAATGAAATCTCCCATGGGTTTAGCATCCATTCATAATTCTTGTCCGATCCAGTCCTTACAATGATAGCTGCAAAATGACAAGTACCCAGGGGGCTTGGGTGGCTCAGTTGGTTGAATGTCCGACACTCTAGATTTTGATCTCAGATTGTGATCTCAGGGTCCTGGGATTGAGCCTCACGTTGGGCTCTGCGCTCAGAGTGGAGTCTGCTTGAGATTCTCTCTCACCCTCTGCCCCTGCCCCTCCCGAGCTCTCCTGTGCGCGCGCTCTTAAATAAAGTCTTCTAAAAAAATGACAGGTCTCCGACTTCCACGCTCCCTCCACCCACAGTCACCGACCGGCCCTTGCGCTCTAGCCATTGTGAGCCGCGGCCCGTCTGCCGCACCTGCCAAGACCGTCCGGCTGACTCTTATTCGTCCCTCGGCCTGGGCTGCCACAGATGCTGCCCAACTCCAGGGAGCGCCATTCACATTGCGGCCATGCCAAGTGATGAAACCTCCTCCTGGAAGCTTTCCCAGATTCCCCAGGCACTGGTCAGACATCCATGCTTTTTGCTCCCAAAGCCCTGTCTGCAGACTCTCGTCACACTGTATCCTAATTGTCTTCCCGCTTCTCTGCCTCCTGCATTGGGCTATAAGCTCCTGAAAGGTACAACTATTTCTCTCTTGTTTTCTGCTGTGCCCCGCCCAGAATATATATTCAGCAAATGTCAGATCAGTGAAAGAGTTTGCTCTCATGTTATAGTTAGTTCTCTCTAAATATATACATAGCTGGCCTCTCTGGTGGAGAACAAAGTCCTTAAGGACAAGAACCGCACTTAAGGGCGCCTGGGCGGCTCAGTCGGTGAAGCGTCTGCCTTCAGCTCAGGTCATGGTCCCGGGGTCCTGGGATTGAGCCCCGCATCGGGCTCCCTGCTCAGCGGGGAGCCTGCTTCTCCCTCTTGCTGCTGCTCCTCCTGCTTGTGCGCTCTCTCTCTCTCTCTCTCTCTGGCAAATAAACAAATAAAATCTTAAAAAAAAACCCACACTTAATTCATCTCTGTACTCTCTGCCCCTCCCCTTAATACTTGGCACGGGGCCTGGTTCCTAGCAAGCATTCAATAAAGGTTTGCTGAGTGAGTCCGGATGTGTTTCATTTGATAAGGATAAGCTCCCCACCCTCACCTTTCCGTGGAACTCCACTAAACTCAGTTGGGATGACACCTGGGAACCAGGCGGTGTGCCCTTCGAACTCCCGCTGTCCCAGCACAGTTGGGCCCAGCCCCGCCTGAACACAGGCAATGCAGGTGTATGTGGTCCGGGTCATTAGGGTTCCCATTACCGAGGGATGCCAAAACCTGAGTCTCCGAGGGTGACCGAATGCTGCCTGGGACCCATCCTTGGGGCTCTGAAGTTTTCCTAGATGACAGTCCCTGGCCCCTCCCATGGAACTTTCCAGGAGCCCCTGGCGGAGTGGACTCTGGAAGTCTTTCTGGGGCTTGGGCACTTGGAAGGCACACCGCTTGGGTCGGAATAAAACAGAAACATGAGACCCAGCCCTTTGAAGAGCACAGGGCACCTCTGTTGCCTGGTGCCCAGCCTGCCAATCGGGCAGAATGAACTCCGATGCCCACCAAGTCCCGTTCCTGGCCGGGGTCCAGGCTGGCGTCTCGCTCCGCAGCCCCCCTCCCCCGGCAGGGCAGAGGCCTGTTGCCACGGCGGCACAAGGGCCTTTGGGGAGGCTGAGCGCGCGTAGCCCAGCTCCTGGAAGGCACTGGCTGGGGAAGCTCCCCGGAGGGCTCTTCTCAGCCCCCCAGAGGTGAGCGGGGCTCCAAGAGCAGCCCCAGGCAAAGGCCGGCGTCATAGGACTTTAGCTAGCACAGTCCTGCCTTTATACAGAGTTTTTGTCTAAATAGAGGCTATTCTCCGGGCTTCCCTCTGTGTCAGAGATGCGCCAAACAGCTCAGAGCTTTCAGCTTTTTCCCAGTAGGAAAAACATGCGCCAGCGAGCCCCAGATCCGTCAGGGGCAGCCTTGAAGCTTACGGGCAGGGACTAGGGAAACTGGATCTAACACGGGAACCACTAACAGGAACGTTTTCGTTTTTATTTCTAAAGCACATATATAGCATCCACCTTGGGCCAGGCACTGCTTTAAATGCTTTGCAATGTGTTTATTCATTAATTCTCATAACCACCCTTTTAAAGTAGGTCCAGTCGTCATCCCCATTTCATCATCGAAGAAACTGAGGCACAGAGAGGTTAAATCACTTGGTTAAGGTAACACAGCTGATAAGCGGCAGTGTGACCCCAGACTCCGTTCTCTTTACTCTTCTGTCCTGCCGCCTCCCTGGGCTTATCACCCTTGGGAGCACAGAGAAAGACATGCAGCGACCTTCCCCCCTCCCCTTTGCCTTTCTTCTGTAGGTCCTTTTCTATGGACGAGGCGCATGGGTCCAGCCTCCTCCCCAGTCACATCAGAGACAGAGACAGGGAGAAAGAAAAGTTGTTTACAGTGAGCAAGGCCCTAGTGGCCTCGTAAACCTCAGTCCTGAGCAAGGACTGCGAGAGCGGCAAGCCCCGACAAGTAACACGCTGCTGTTTCTGTGAAAATAGCGACGGGACGGCACCCGCACCCAGCGCTGGGACGGGGACAACACGCTTTGCAGCAAAAACCTTCAAGCACCAAACTCCCTTGTTTGGCATTCTGCTGGGTACAGGGCCCGCACATCGGAGTAAAACTGCCACCATCCGTGCTGTCATAATCTACGTTTGCACTTGCATCGATCGTCCGGGGAGGGCGACAGCGGTGGGAGAGAGAGCGGTCACCGCCAACCCCTTCGGCCTTGTGAATTTGCTATCAGAGGCGCATGTTACCTATTCCGACAATAAGTGAGGGGCACCCGGCCGGCCAGGTCGGAAGAGTTTGTGACTCTCGATGTCAGGGTTGTGGGTTCGAGCCCCATATTGGGTGTAGAGATGTCGTAAATAAATAAAACTTAAAAAAAAAAAAAGTAAAGTGCCAGGGTTGGGGTGCCTGGGAGGCTCAGTCATTAAGCGTCTGCCTTCGGCTCAGGTCATGATCCCAGGGTCCTGGGATAGAGCCCCGCATCAGGCTCCCTGCTCAGCTCCCTGCTCAACACTTCGGGTGGTTATTTCCAAGAGGTCTTCTTACCACGTCCGGGCTAGAAAAAGGCATCTGTTTGCTGGTCGTTTTTCCAAACACGTCACACGAGGAGACCGATAACCCGGCAAGAACGCAGAGGCAGGTGGAGCCCTGCCCAAGGCGGAAGGGAGTTTGTCCTTCTACGGGCTCTGACCGCGTCATCCACCCTTCGCGGACAAAGGTGACTCCGTGGGTGACAGCCTGTCAACCTTGCAGACACGCCCGTGCCCCCAGCCGCGGGCCTGGCCCTGGCCCAGAGAAGTGTTTCCCGATCGGCTCTGGCCAGCGGGCCCCGGGCCAATGCCTCTGGCTGGATGCAGCCAGAACCTGCTGAGGATCTGGCCCCAGCCCGAGAACAAGGGGCGGCTACTGGGTGAGGGCAAGTGCACGAGGCAGTCTTCCGGGGCGGCGTGGTTTTTCTGGATCGCGAGCTGGCCCTTTGGAATCCTGCCCTGACTTTCCCTCTGCACCTCACCCCCGGCCCCCAGGCTACCTTCAGGCTTCCTCTCTGCCAAGCACATCCCACCTGCTGGGAAGTACGTGCTAATAAACATGACCATGACTGCTACCCTTTTGGGAACGATTCCGTGGGTCGGGCGCGGGGCTCAGAGCTCTGCACGCGTTCTCCCGCACGCGGTCCTCCTGGACACTCCCCCCGCCCCCCCTCCCAGGAAGGGCTTCTGGCTGCCTTCCTGCTACAGCTGAAGAAGCTCGGCCCCGCAGAACCAGCTCGGAAGTGGTGGCTTTTAGCCACTCCGGTCCGCTGCCTCCCATAAAGTTAATTTTAATCTTCGCCTAATCCGACCTTATTCGGGAAAGGAATTGTGGTGCCAAAAAAATCACTTAGGATATCCTGAAGCTAAATATAGAAGGCTCTTCTAGTATCTCTTGTTTGGGGCTCCTCGGGCTGACGCCTCCCCGTCCCCAGTGGCCCGTGGGACCAAGGGTTTGCTCGGTGAGGACCCTGTGAGCAGATAGGACATAAGGCCAGCTCTGCCAGCCCCGAGTCAAGGCCCACGAGAGATCTGCTCACAGGGAAAGTTAAGCTTATAAAATCAGCATGTAAAGGAAAACCTTAGACCAGGCCCTGGGACTCAAGGTGTCAGACACCTCCTTCAGCCCGACTGCCCTGGGGTGGGGGGGGGGCACCGCCTGGGAGTGGACATTTTACAGCTGAAAGTAAGGCATTTGTGGGTAGGAGCTGAATTCTAGACAGGGTCTGACTGCTGCATTCCGGGCTCCCAGGCTATCCCCTCCCCCCACCCCCCCTGCACCCGCAGAGACAACACTGGGGCTCTTCTCTTCCTTGGCTTGCCGTACTGGTTAGTTCTAGGTATCAACTAGGTGAAGGGAGGCTCAGCTAGCTGGTAAAAGGTGATCTCTGGGTGTGTCTGGGAGGGTGTCTCTGGAAGAGATTAGCGTTTGAACTGGGAGACTGAGTCAAGATTGCCCTCACCTACGTGGGTCGTGGGTCGTGGGTCGGAGGAAAGGCAAACTTGCCCTTCCCCTCCCCCCTTTTGTTTTCGCGTGAGCTGGGACATCCATCTTCTATCGCCCTCAGACACTGAGGCTTCGGTTCTCGGGCTTTGGGACTTGGACCGGGACTTGTGCCATCAGCCCTGCGGTTCTCAGGCCTTTGGACTCAGACCGAGTTACACAAATGGTTTTCCCGAGTGTCCAGCTTGGGGGCGGCTATTCTTGGGACTTCTCGGCCTTCCTAATCACACGAGCCAATTCCTATAATAACCATCTCTCTAGCGGTGCCCCGGGTGGCTCAGTGGGTTGTGCGTCTGCCCTTGGCTCAGGTCACGATCTTGGGGTCCTGGGATCGAGTCCCGCAGGTCTCTGCGCAGTGGGGAGACTGTTTCTCCCTCTCCCTCTGCCCCTGCTCTCTCTCTCTCTCATACACTCGCGCTCTCTCTAATAAATAAAATCTTTTTTAAAAATCCATTTTTTAAAAGAACTTATTTATTTATTTGACAGAGAGAGACACAGCGAGAGAGGGAACACAAGCAGGGGGAGTGGAAGAGGGAGAAGCAGGCTTCCCGCTGAGCACGGAGCCCGATGCAGGGCTCGGTCCCAGGACCCTGGGATCATGACCTGAGCCAAAGGCAGACGCTTAACGACCAAGCCACCCCAGGCGCCCCTCTATCTGCCTTTCTATCATTGATCTATCTCTACCTCCTATTGGTTCTGTTTCTCTAGAGAACTCTAATGCACTTGCTGTCTCGGATTTGCCTTCCTCTTCTGAAACGCCGAGGCTGGAAACCAAGAAACTTCTCTACCAATCACCGGAGACCCTCTTTTCTTCATATCACATCCTCAGCTTCTTAATACTGAGATGAGGGGCCAAGCAGCCTCCCGGGCCTGCAGCCCCCCGGGCCCACGGACGCAGCCCCACCCTTGCCAACACGGACGGAGAGCGGGCCCGCCACTTGAAGCCACATGGCACTCTTGAAGACCTCCTCCGTTTCCCTCCACCCGGACGCCCTCCCCATTCCATGCTCACAACTCCTGCCCCTTCACCTCCTGCGACTCAGGGTCAAACCCACACCTACTACCTTGCCACTGTGTCCTCCAAGTTGTTTCTGTACCCAGTATGTGCCAGATTGCGTCACTGTCACCTCGGACAGTACCAAGGATGCGGGCTACCGTTTATTAAGTATCGTTTGCCCAGGCACTGGCTCATTGATACCTTGTCTCGTTGAAACCCTATGAGGTGGGGGCTGTTAGTGCTCGCCCCATTTTCCAGGTGAGAAAACTGAGGTTGAGTGGCTTGTCCTAGGACATACAGCTAAGAAGTGTGGGAGCTGGGAGCTGACCCCAGGTCTCTCTGAGCCCAGAGCCACTCTCCGAATTAGTGTGGGTTTGCCTCCTTGCTTCCGTTAGCTCCTTCTGCTTTCTTCTGGATTTCTGCCTCCCGATGCCCAGTCCTGGGCCCTCCTTGAGGCCTGCGGGCCATCAGGCCCTTTGCGTCTCCCTGGCCCTTCGAGGGAGACGCAAAGGGCAAGGCGGCCAGGAGCTAGCCAGAAGCAGAGAGCCGTGCCAAGTCTGAGCACGAAGCGATGTTCCCCCGGCGACAGTCAGGGCCCTGCGGCTTCCCAGCGCTCACCCTCGTGGCCACTTCACAACTTGCACACCTCTGCTAATGAGGTGGGGGAGGGGACTGCCACCAAGGATCCTGCTTTCGCTGGCTCGGGAGCTGGAGAATGACGAGGGAAGCGGGCCTTTTAATATCCCCGCGTTTCTACGGTGACCGGACTCCGCCAGATAGCATCTGCCCCCTTGTGGACTGTGCTTTCCTGACATTTTGGGAGAAGAGAAGGAAATACACGTGCGTCTCTAAAATTGCTGCGAAAATACCACGGCCTTGAAAACCTGGCTAGGGTCTGGGAATCGGCCACGGTGGCTTTCCTTGACCAGGCACGGCAGAACCCCTTGGGAGTCTTCTGGGTTCTTCTGCTTGTCCCCTGGGGGCTCCAGCCTGAGCTCGGCGCCCCGCTCTTCGGCGGCAAAGCCCACTTGGCAGGTCTCTGTCCCTTTCTGAGCGCATCCCGATCTGCCCGTTTAGTTTGCACGCATGCACCCTGCAGTCTCCTTTCGGAAATAACAAGGCCCCTGGATCCTCCTTTCCCCCTCAGCCCCTTCTCCCTATCTCCCGCATTACCAGCACCCCAGCTGAAGGGGTGTGACAGCGAGGGCTCCCAACTGTCCCTGCAGGTGGCAGCAGGGACCTGATACGCGTCACGTCACTGAAACTTCAGGACAACTGTGAAGTGGGGCTTACTATCAGAAGGGAGAATGAGCCTCCGGGACGTTAGGCGACTTGTCAGACAGAGGTCACCCATGCAATCCTGGCAGAGCCCTCAGACTCCCGGCTCTCTGACTCCAGAGTCTACACCTTTCCGCCAACTGCCACATCCAGCCACTCGCTTCATCGAATATTTATAGAGCTCTTTCTGCGTGCTGCATCCCGTTCTTGGTGCTGAGGATACAGGGAAGAACAAGCCAGCCATGGCTCTCTCCCCACTTCTTGGAGCTTCCAATCCGGCCGGGGAGAGAATGTTCTTGAAAGCCGCTGCTTTTCCGCTTGTCCTGACTCTCTCAGTGTACGAGGAACTCCGGTTTTAACTCCACCAGATTCATTAGCTCATTCATTGGTTGCTTCCAGAGACGCTTTCTGAGGGCCTCCTATGTGCTGAGGACCGTGCTAGGCGCTGGGACATGATGGTGAGCCGAAGCAGAGGTACCTTCCTGCCTCCGCGCCTTTACACACGCCATGCCCTCTGTCTAGATGCCTTCCCTATGGCTCTTTACTGAAATCCAGTCACCCGAAACGCACTTTCTTCCTCGTTCGAGAAAGCAGTTAGCAAGTGGCTACTGTGTATTTTAGCAAATGGAAAAACCAATGAACCTTTTGCGGAGCCTCTCGGATCGCGCAAAGAGCTTTCATAAATATCTGATCGCTTGATTGTTGCAAACCACCACCATTACTTTTCAGCTGTAAAATGTCATTTAGGGGTGCCTGGCCAGCTCAGTCGCTGCAGCGCGCTACTCTTGATCCCGGGGTTGAGAGCTGGAGCCCCACCTTGGGGTGTAGAGATTACTTTTAAAAAATAAAATCTTAAAATTTTTTTTAAAAAAAACTATAATAAAATGTAATTTGAATTACTTAGTAGTGAATGTATTCTCCTCGTGAAAATGCAAACGTTACAGACCTGGCTCCCGTATTCTTTGAGCACCCCAGCCCGGCCCAGCCCAGTCTAGAACCCCTCAGAGATGCTGGTGGGGTAACAGGCTCAGAAAAGTGACATGGTATGCTCAAGGTCACATGGCTAGTGTGTGTGTGTGTTGGCGGGGGGGATGGAATTTCCCGACTCCAAATCTCTCCTTTCCGTTTTTCCACACTGCCTCCCACCAGGGCCAGCGGCTTGTGTATACCCGCGCCCTGAGTGCCCAGCACAGGTCTCTGCACTGAAATGTTCCAAGGGCAGCGGGCTCTCCCGCCGATGCCGACAGGTCCCCTCCGCACCGAGGCCTTGCCTCCCAGTCCCACCGGGCTAGTGAAGGCTCCTCGAGGCGACAACTGAGGCCATGCAGGCATCCTGCCAGGCGCCTCTTCAGCCACCCCCGGGGCTCTCCTTCGGGAGCCCCCCCCCCCCGGGAGACCTCATAAAGGCAAGTCAAGTGTTTGCTAGGCCGTCGCTCCCAGGGTGCCCGGGGCTGCGTGTGATGGGGGGAGAGACACCTGCTGTGCCACTGTTGAGCTGCCCAGGTCTGCCCCGTGCATCCGCACACTCAGGGGACCAGCCAGCACACACCCAAGTTCCGAATTACGCAAGGGCGGACGACAGGGTGGGGGGTTCTCGGTCGGAAGCGTGCGGTCGCGGCGGGCAGAGGGGGCTTCTTGGGAGAGGTGGGCTGGCGCAATATGGGCGGGGAGCAGCCTGCGCCGTGGGCACCGCCCCGGGAGCCGGCCGGCGGCGGCGCGGGGCGCAG
Source organism: Nasua narica (assembly GCA_028533885.1). NCBI lineage: Eukaryota > Metazoa > Chordata > Mammalia > Carnivora > Procyonidae > Nasua > Nasua narica. Next base: position 77,213,893 of record CM052801.1, on the reverse strand, counting down.
GGGCGCAGGGGCGCAGGGGCGCGGGCCCGCAGGGGTGCAGGAGCGCGCCCTCTGCAGGCAGCCGCGAGGAGGCGCCCGGAGCCCGGCCGGTCAGCTCGCGGTTGGCGGCTACTGCGCCGCGGGCTTTCTCGGCCCGCCTCTCTCATCCAGCCTGGCACTGCCAGCGGCTTTCGATCGCCACGAGGCCCACGGCAGCCGTGTTGTCCCCCCAGGGCGCGTCCAGCCCTCCTCTCGGCCAGGTACTCGCCCTTAGTTCCTCCCGTGGCAGGTGGGGACGTTTCCCTCTGCCACCCCATCTGCCACTCCACTGACAGCGAAGACTACGGCGCAGCCAACACGCCCAGAGCGCCCCCTACACAGCTTCCCTGGAAAAAACCGGGCTCCCAACGGATGAGACTGGCCTGTCTGGACCAGCTCTAGCCCGTGCACCCCCAGATCCTGACTCACTTATTCCGTCCCCACTACGGTGCTGTTCTTGCTGAAGCACGGAGAGCTTACGGCCTTGCCCACGGTCTCGCCGCTGGAAAGAGGCAGAGTCATGCTCTTAATAAAGCGCGCTACCGAGTGAGTGCCTCTCCTCGCGGCCGACCATGGGTCAGTCCCCAAACAGGCCGATGGCTCCCAGACTGAAGCAGTCCCCTTCCTCAGCTCTCCCTAGTCGCTTTCCCGCGCGGCTCCCCGGCTCTCTGGCGGGGCCCCTGCTTTCAGCTGCAGGGGCTTTACGTGGCTTGCCAGCTGCCTCAATTTCCTCATCTGAGAAATGGTCATCCTAGCACTCGCATCATAAAGCTGCTGCAAGCATTGAATGAGAGAATCTATACACAATTCGAAGAGCGCCTGGCCCATCGTGAAACGCTCGAGACAGAAAGATGGGGAAGCAGCAATAGACCGAGACGCCCGTCCCCCTCAGGGCTTCCCATCCACCTGGGAGAGAGAGAGGGGGAGAGAGAGGGAGAAGGAGACCCAGAGACAGAGATAGAGATGGAGGGAGAGAGGGAGGGAAAGAACAAACTCACTTGCTTGCAGGTCAGAGAGGGTCACGTTCAGTCTAGGGCTCTGACCGCTTTCACTGACCGCGCTGTCTTAGGAGCTGGGAACATCGGGCCCGGGCGCAGAAGTATGTCTGGTCTAATCAGCCCTAATAGGTCACGTGGGTGTGCAGTTGGTACAGCTCTAATGGCAGCGTCCTCAGGTGCCCCAATAACATGCCTGTTCCTCTCCCCTGGAGTGGCCTGAGTCATCTTGTGTGACAATCAGTGTTCAGCATTGTCACCATCGCAATCAGATACCCATCGAGTATCTCCCATACGGAGGGCTCTGTGGCAGGGGCTTGTGATCGAATGGGCAGGGTGTGCTCGCCAGACGGCAGGAGCCCCTGCTGTGGACTAGGTCTCTAGCACGGACGACAACGTAACAGTAGGACTGGATTTCCAAACCCCTGCTGCATCCGGATCCTCCCTGTAAGCCCAGGGGCGGGGGGAACAACAGATCCAAGTGAGGAAGGCATTGTGCAATTCAGCACAGAATGGTCTCTAGGTAGCAAGAGGCTGGATCCAGCCCGAATCCATTCAAGCCAATGGACAAGCAAAGGAAGGAATTCCACATGTCATTCCTTCCTTCCTTCCTTTGTTCACTCCTTTCTCTCTCCAGTGGACAGCCACTGTGCCTTAGGCTCTGTGCTCAGTGTTAGGAACATAAAGAGGAGCAAGACAGAACCCGATCGATCGGAAACAGACAAGGAAGC
>CM052801.1:77193595-77211649 GCA_028533885.1 Nasua narica | reverse complement strand
ATGGGGGCGCCTGGGTGGCTCAGTGGGTTAAAGCCTCTGCCTTCGGCTCAGGTCATGATCCCAGGGTCCTGGGATCGAGCCCCGCATTGCACTCTCTGCTCAGCAGGGAGCCTGCTTCCCCCTCTCTCTCTGCCTGCCTCTCTGCCTACTTGTGATCTCTCTCTCTGTCAAATAAATAAATAATAGTTTTTTTAAAAAAAGAATTATCCCTATAAGCAATGTTCCTATTCAGTCCAGTTTAGAAGTGTCCTTTTCTTTCTTTATAATTCTCTCTGCGTGTGTGCGTGTGTGTGTGTGGGGGGGGGGGTTCCCTTTCTATAGCACCTGTGGCACTTTCTTGAGACTATTTTAGAAAATCTGGAGGGCAGGGATGGATCCCAGGAATAAAATGAAAAGAATGTAAGGCATTGTTCAAGCGCTTTTCACATATCAACCCTTTTAATCTATTCCTATGAGGTAGGGACTAGGGGGTACCCACTATGCCAGCTGCGGAAACAGAGGCGCAAAGTAGTTGAGTCAGAGAGTTGTCTGATTTTGGTGGGGACATCAGCTTATATAATTCTGGAACCTTCTTTTTAAAAAACGCAAGCATATCTTACTTTTGAATGTTCCTTGAGACCTCACGACCAAATGAACACTTTGCCCTGGTGCCTTCCGGGGCTGGGAAGGGGTCCCGGGGAAGGGGTGACGTCATTAGCTTAGCTGGGCATCTGTCCCTGGCCAAGCAGGGCACTGGAATCTCCTTCTGATGGAAGGCTTTCCCTTTTCGCTCCCCAACACGAGGCCCCGGGGAATCCATCTGTCAACAGCGAAGTACAGATTTTGCTCTCTGGTTAAGCCTTTCCAGCCACAACCATCTCCAGTTTGGGAGTGAAAACGTTAGAGTCGGTGAAATGGGTCCCGTGATCGCATTTGGCACGTTCTCTTAAATCTCGAGGAGTGCTACGTTTCCTGCCTGCCTTGCAGAAGTTGCCCAAGGAAATGAAATCCCAGAATGAATGTTCACCATCAAAAGCAGACCTCTCTTCCCCTGTCCCCCTCACTGACAGTCATGGAAAAGGCATGGATTCATAGACTCTTTTAATTTAACTCAGTTTTGTCTCTGAAGAGGGTCCAGTAAAAACAACCATTCAATCTGTCACTTGAACATTGTTTATATTGGTTGCCAGGATACCAGAGGCTCTGTTAAGCCTTTGGCTAAGAAGAGCACCATGCATCTGAACTTGTTCACCTGCACATAAAGCGAATAATGGCTGAAATGATGGAAAAGCTCCTTCAAACATTTTAAGTGGAACACAAGGCATTTTTTTGTGCCCAGAAATTGCCGCATCCCCGTATTTGTTGTTCAAATAAATCTCCACTCGCATACCGAAGTGCACATTATACATAATAAGATCGGGCTTTGAAAAGACAGATGTTAATTATTTGGAGGTAAATCAGCTCACCTTTGACCCAAACTCCGAGCTGTAATTTTGTTGCTCAGCTTCTTGGTCCCGAAATTAATGTAAATCTTTACATTTGTAATTTCACTTGCCAACGCCAACCCGCCTACACAGTCTGAGTCAGACACTATTCACTTACAACTGTGTTCGATATTTAAAAATGTTCTCTGGAAGGATTAAATCACCTAATCCTAGTCTTTTCACTGATTCGGCTTTATGTGAAATTGATGGAGCCCGAGGACATCTAAAACTGGAGGGGGACTTCACAGGACGAACCAAAGCTCTGATGTGAGACACATCCTGCCCCCAGGTCGCTCAGCAACCACAGCTAAAGTAAAACCCGAAAGGAAAGTACTGGTTTGGGGTTTTTAATAAAGGGTCGCCCTTAGAAATCAATCCTTGCTCCGAGTCCAGAAGCTTCCCCATCCCCAGCACTCCTGCCTCCGACAGCGTCTGGGAGTCCTGAGGCAGACCCCACCGTCTGATGCTGGTCTGCAAGAATCATGCCATTTTGAAGCCAAGCAGTCAGAATATGATTCCGATAAAAACAAATCAGCTGCCGTTAACCATATGCGTCAGTTTTGGTGGGGAGAGATTTACCGGAAACTGTTCATAATGGTTACTTTTGAGGAGGGACACGGGGTGGGGGGCGGGAGAGGAACAGAGATTTGCTTTTTGTCTTGCAGCTCTCCTTTCCTATCTGATTTTGATTACCGTGCACGGATATTAACAGTGTTAAAAAAAAAAAAAAAAAACCACCAAGAAAAAAACCCCACAAATGAGAAATACTATACTCGCGAACTTCGCAGGAGAAATGAAATTCATTCCAGTAATACTAACACTTGAAAATCTGTTAGCCGGTTCAGCAGTACTTTTCAAAAATTTTCTACCAAAGTCTCCATAATGACGGAGGAGGCTGAATAGGTTCCCCTGGGGGTCTGGGGACATTGCCAGCCCCGGGTCCTTGGTACGCAAGAACTCTCGTCGCAGCTTATGTTTTTAAAACGCATTCAAATTGTGCAAGAGACTCGCTAACATATCTGCATCTCTTTTAATGCAAAAATAATGGCTTAAATGACTTACCATCCACGAAAACTGCCCCTGCGGGGAGACACCCCTGGTTTCTTTCTCCCGCGGTCCAGAGCGCCCGCCGCACACCGCCTCCGGTGACTGAGTGAAGAGGCCCCGGGAACGGGAAGCGCGGCTGTGCGCGAGCTGACCTGTATTCTGGCTCTCTCACCTGGAATCAGGCTTCACGGATTCTGTTATGCATTGAATAGTGACAAAACAACGGCATAAATTAGGGTGTTGCTAAGATTGTGTACCATCAATGTTTGCATGAACATAATGGACATAATGAATTCTATAGCACTATCCGGCACAGCTTGGAGAGATTAAAACCACTTTGTCTTTAAATTAAATTTCAAAAATCATTGAATAACAAGAATAGAAAGAACAACAACAAAAACCCCTCATCTATGTTAGCCACCCAATTGTACGATACACCACTTCTTGCTTTCTGATCATTAATGCCTGGTCTCAGGTTTATTTTAATAGCTACCGGATCAGTGAGTACATACCTATCATAATAGCCATAAAGGGGGGTTGGGGTTCCCTTGCTTTGTCGTTTGCGGCCCTAAGTGGAGAGCCCCTTATCCCCTTCCGGGATCAAATCTATAGCTGAAAAAGACCTAAGCTGAAGTTTATTTTATTTAAATTCTGCACGATATTATGTGTCCAGTCTGTTACCGTACAATGTTATTATATTATCGACTATTCCCTATGTGTTTCATCCCTGTGACTTATTTATTTTATAACCGGAATTAGTCTCTCTTAATCCCTTTCGCCTAACTTGCCTGTCCCCCACCCCTCTCCCCTCTGACAACCACCAGTTCTCTGCATTTGAGACTCTGTGTGTGTGTGTGTGTGTGTGTGCGTGTCCCCATTGGCCTGTTTGGTTTTGTTTTTTACATTCTACATACAAATGAAATCATACAGTATTTGGCTTTCTCTGAATTCTGTCCTTTAGCATAGTAGCTTCCGCGTCCATCCGTGTTGTCGCAAATAGCAAGATCTCATTCTTCTTTTACGGCTGAATAATATTCCATTATATGTATGCACTGCATCTTTATCCATTCATCTATCAGTTGGCATTTAGGTTACTTCCATATCTTGACTATTGTACATAATGCTGCAATGAACAGGAGAGCATATATGTTTTTGAATTGGTGTTTTCATGTTCTTTGGGTTAAAATAGCCAGCAGCGGAATTACTGGATCATATGGTATTTCTATTTTGAAGTTTTCGAGAAACTTCCGTAGTGGCTGCACCAATTTACAGTCCCACCCACAGCACACCGGGCTTCCCTTTTCTCCACATCCTCACCGATGTTTGTTTCCTCTTGTCTTTTCGATGGTAGCCATTCTAACAGGTGTGAGGTGATAGCTCATTGTGGTTTTAATTTGCATTTCCCCGATAATGAGTGATGTCAAGCATCTTTTCATGTGTCTGTTGGCTGAATTCATTCTTAAGTAGCGCTCTGCTTAGGCAAATCTTCATTGAACAAAACGGAGCCTAATTATGAAAAATTCACATTGGAGTGCTTACTTACTAGATGCCAGATGTCAGGCTCGCTCCAATGTTTTATGTTACTTAATCCTCACTCACAACATTCCTAGAAAATAGGGTGAGCGCTGTTATATGCCCATTCTATGAATGAGGAAACTGAGACTCGAGAGACTAGGGGACTTGCCCAAGGTCATACAGCTAAGTAAACAAGAGCCAGGATCCAAACTGAAGCACTTCTCTCTCTCTCTCGTTTTTTATTTTAGTGTGTGTATGTATGTAAGCTCTGCACCCGAGGTGAGGCTTGAACTCACAGCTCTGAGATCAAGAGTCACGTGCTCTATCAACGGAGCCAGCCAGGTGCCCCTCAAATCCAAGTACTTCTTATTCTGGGGCCTGAAATCTTCACTGCCTCCTAACAATGATCACAGTTACCACTTAGAGAGTGGTCGTTATGTATGTTCTATGGGAGATGCTTTGCATAAATTATTTAATCCCTCCATCAACCTTCTGAGGCAGGCATTATTATCCTCATTTTATAGATGAAGAAAACCCAGGCTTGGGGAAATCAAGTAACTTGCCTTACGGCACAACCAAACGGCACAATTCAGACTTCTATGACACCACAACAGAGTTTTCAGTTTTCTCGAGACTTTGAGATATTGGGGCATCTGGGTGGCTCCGTCGTTTAAGCGTCTGCCTTCGGCTCAAGTCGTGATCTTGGGGTCCTGGGATCGAGTCCCGCATCGGGCTCCCTGCTCAGTGGGGAAGTCTGCTTCTCCCTCTCCCTCTGTGCTCTCCCCAGGGCTGTGTGCTCTAATAAACTCTTTTACAAAAACAAAAAAACCAAAAGAACTTTGAGATATCTTTAACATGTAAAAATGGTGTAGATTTCAGGTGTATGACTTGAGGTTTTGATATAGGTATGCGTATGCGTTGGGGAGTATTCTGAACTAAGCCATACTGAGATCCTGGTACTTGGCCGGGAGGCACACAACAAGCCCCTCTAAGGTGCACTGGGCATTACTCCCCACCACACAGACCTGGCCGTGAGCTGCACTTCACCTTGCTGGGGCGCACGCTGTTGCTCGGGAAGGGGTTTCACCTGTGCGCGGGTCTCACCCATCACTTTCTACTTTCAGTGTTGCCATTTGACAGCCGTGGGGCTTTATTCTTCAAATCTTGGGTTGCAGGCAAAACCCACTAGATTTCTGAGGCCCAGCCACGAGCTACAGAAACTAAACTATTTTTTAAACAGATTTTATTTATTTATTTGAGAGAGAGAGAAAGAGCATGAGCGGGGGGGGGGGGCAGAGGGAGAAGCAGATTACCCACTGAGCAGGGAGCAGGATGTGGGGCTCGATCCCCAGACTCCAGGATCATGACACGAACCGAGCTGAAGGCAGATGCTTAAATGACTGAGCCACCAAGGCGCCCCTTAAGCATTTCTCATGTGGATCCCACGTAAGGGCTTATCCAAAAGAAACAAATGTCCTCCACGGACCGGGCTTATTATTAGCATGTCTGGCAGAAGGCAGCAGATGCTACACTTCCTTTTGTATGAAATGAATTTTGAGGTGGCAGTTGTTTCCCTCCCTTTGTAACTGTGACCAGCAGTGCCGTCTCAGCCCCGTGTCACGGCATCAGCCCTAATCCTCTGCCTTGAGTGTGATTGCAATAAAATGGCTTGGGCTGGGTGAAGATGGAGGACGGAAGGCAACTGGATGAAAATTTGCTTATTACCTTGTGTTTTAAGGGTTTTTCCTGTTTACATTAGATAATTCATGCAACTGCCATTTTAAAGTGGACAATTCAGTATTTATTTATTTATGAGAGAGAGAGAGAGAGAGAGAGAGAGAGATCACATGAGAGGGGAGAAGGAGGTCAGAGGGATAAGCAGACTCCCCGTGGAGCTGGAAGCCTCATTCGGGACTCTTTCCTGGGACTCTGGGATCATGACTTGAGCCGAAGGCAGTTGCTGAACCAACTGAGCCACCCAGGCGCCCTCAGTTTATATTTCTTGACTAATAAACACAGGACCGGGAAAGGTGGGTACATGGTCCTTTTGGGAGAAAGCTCATTCAGTTAGGACCATCCCCAGGCAACGGACCTGTGGTTCTGGATACACTGGGCCTGAATTTTGCTGTTGTATTGGGAATATCGCTGGGGCCCACAACCAAGGTATTCTCTGAGAAGTGAAGGGCCAGAGACTGGTTCGGAAAGCAAGCTTTCCATCTCGGGAGCTACCATGGCATTTATTCGACATGTAACAAACATCCACTCAAATATAGCCCTCATCGAGGTACGCGAATTAAGTCACGGACAGGGGCGCCTGGGTGGCTCAGTTGGTTGAGCAACTGCCTTCGGCTCAGGTCATGATCCTTGAGTTCTGGGATCGAGTCCCGCATCGGGCTCCCAGCTCCATGGGGAGTCTGCTTCTTCCTCTAACCTTCTCTCCTCTCATGTTCTCTCTCACTTTCTCTGTCTCTCAAATAAATAAATAAAATCTTAAAAAAAAAATTAAGTCACGGACAGAAAGACATTTCAGATATTTTTTATTTCCTCAAATCTATCAGGAGTGACTGAAATAAAAAATATAATTGAGTCCCGTCATCATGGAAATGGCTTTAAGAGAAAACCGCTCAGGTTGAGTGTTATTGCTTCCCGTTTTCAACCAGTGAATAGTTGCCATTGATAAACGGCCAACAGTCTGTCAAGAATGCTTAAGGTATGTTCTATCATACGACATGCCTGTTCACAGCGGGGGAAAGGCTCGGATATAACTTATGTGAACTTCTTGATTTCATCGTACAAGACCAGCACGAAAGCCCCACCCATGCCGCGCAGAACATTGGACCACGCCCCCTTGAAAAAGGCTTTGGCGCCTTCATCGCGAGCGATCTTCCTCCAGCAGTCCACTGTGCCCGTGTACATGATGTCGGCTGCAAAGGATAAAGACATGGAGTCGGTGACCAAAGGCTGATGAGAGTCCTCCCCAGACTTACTGGACCAAACCGGAGCCCTGCCTCCTAGAGCGCGCATGGCAGTTCTGGGAAACCCGACATTGACACATTCGCGTGGGTGATCCTGAACTATTGATGCCGTGAGAACAGGGCTATGTAGACTACTCCTTGGCCTTAACCTCTAACCCCGTTTGAGCCCCTTCAAAGGCAGACACCATCAACCCCACCCAGCCATCAGGAACAGACCGCATTTTTTTTTTTTTTTAAAGATTCCATTTATCTACCCGACAGAGAGAGATCACAAGTAGGCAGAGAGAGAGAGAGGAGGAAGCAGGCTCCCTGCTGAGCAGGGGGCCCCATATGGGGCTCGATCTCAGGACCCTGAGATCACAACCTGAGGCGAAGGCAGAGGCTTTAACCCACTGAGCCACCCAGGCGCCCCAACAGACCGCATTTTTAAAGCCAGGCACCACTGGCCTGCGGCCCCTGCGTCTTTTTATTTTCTGCTCCCACGGAACTTACTCCCTTTGCGTCCAGACTGCATCATCATTCGGCGGCGAACAGTGTCAAACGGATAGGAAGTCAACCCAGCAACCGCTGTGACGGACTGCGCGATCATCCAGCTGATGAAGATGTGAGTATTCTTGGGATCTGGAAGCATTCCTGCGAACAGGGAAGAGATTCTTTTACTAGAAAGCAGAGTTTTAGGGGCCTGCTGTTTCCTACACCCCAACATCTCATCCGCACGCAGAGGTTGCCCTGGATGACCCTGGCTTCCTCTAGCAATTACAGCAAATCTCTGGCTCTGGAAAATTCGGCCGGCATTAAGGATCTTCCCGATGAAAGGAACACAGCTTCAAAGCACAGAGAGCAAAAACTTACCCTTGGCGGTGTCATAGATACCGAAGTAGGCAGCTCGGTAGATGATAATACCCTGCACCGACACATTGAAACCTTGGTACAGGCCCTTAATGCCATCAGATTTGTAGATCTTAACCAAGCAGTCACCGAGGCCTCTGAATTCCCTTTCAGCTCCGGCTTTGCCCACATCGGCTGCTAGGCGGGTACGGGCAAAATCGAGAGGATACACAAAGCACAAGGACGTGGCCCCAGCCGCACCACCCGACGCCAGATTCCCGGCAAAGTAGCGCCAAAACTGGGTTTTCTTGTCCACGCCACCCAGGAAGATCTGCTTATATTTATCTTTGAAGGCGAAGTTGAGAGCCTGGGTGGGGAAGTATCTGATGACATTGGCCAGGTTCCCGCGCCAGAAGGACAGGACTCCCTGCTCCTTGGGGATACGAACCACGCAGTCTATAATGCCCTTGTATTGCTTATCCGCAGCGATCTGCTTGCTGGCATGCTGCACCTGAGACAAGAGGGAGGCGGACAGGGAGAGTTACAAGCACGGAGAAGGAAGACAGTAAGACAGTAAGTATTATCTTCTGCCTCACTGGCTGGGCTTTCGGGTCTTCTAGATCATAATGGACCCTCCTGACCCTCGCAGGCCAGTCACCGTGGAAGGAGTCCTCTGCACCCTTAGAAGGCATAAAGCTTCCACCCTTTTGGGTGTGGGGGGGCGCCCTCGGTCGGACCCGTGACCTTTAGACCTGGGAGAAAGGTCATTACCCCGGACCCAGGTTCAGAGGCATCTGGGCCTGTCCCGCGTAGGGCGCGGTCACCTCGGTGACGGTGGCCTCCGCCTCGGGGCTCCCGGGCAGCTTCCCTCCCGCTCCGCCCCTGCTCCTCTCCCAGAGGTGACCCGCGGGCCCCCAGCCCGGCGCCCGTCCGGGAGCGCCCTCTAGGGCCGGAGCGGGGGAGCGCGGCGCGAGGCGGCTAGGACGCGGCGGCGGCTGCGCGGGGGCGGACGCCGCGGCCACACGCGCTTCCAGGCGCCGGCTTCCGGCCCGGCGAGGTGAGAGCGCGTCCGCCGGCGGCGCGGTCCCCCGACCTGCCGCATGGCCTCCGCAAGGCTGTTATTTCATCTCCTTGCCGCGACCTTGAGGCCTTCGGCACGGCCAGGTGTCCCTCCCTCCGGCGCCGGCTTCCAGGCTTCGCCCTTGACCTCCAGGCCCCTGGGAGACGACCGCTGCCGGGCTGCCCCCTCCGAGCTCCCTGCATCCCGCAACCCCTGGGATGCCATTGCCCAGGCCCGCCTCGCCTCCCTCCGTCCCGACCCCTTCCTAGCTCCAGAACTTCAGGCCACCAAAGAACCTCCCTCGGGCTGGCCCTCTGGCCCGCCTCTGCGGCCACCCCTGCTCGCACGGGGCCGCTTCCCCCGACGGGGCTGAAGAGTTAACCCCCTCCCCTCCGGCCCCGGGGCCAGGCTTTCTGCGCGCCCCCTCCCCCACTTCCTGGTCCGACTCCCCCCCCCCCCTCCAACCCTCCCATCCCCGGAGGTACCTGCAGCAGCAGCTTGACCCGCTCGATGGGCGCTACCGCCGTCTTGGAGATGGCCGCGGCCACTCCACCCGCCAGGAAGTCCTTGGCGAAGGACACAGCGGCATCTGTCATTTTGAAAGGAATGAGACGGGCGACTGCGAGACTGCGGTAGGAACCGGCTGGGACTCCGGGACTCTGGGGCGGAGCGAAACAAATGGCCGATTTATATAGGGCGAGCCGGCGCCCGGGCGGCCGGCGTCGGGGGCGGGCCTGGGCGGGCACCGAGCCCCGGCGCGCGGGCCCGGGGGGTGGCTGAGTGGCTCGGCGCGCGGGGGGCGGAGCCGCGGAGTCGGGCCCGGGGCCGCCCTTCGGCGCCGCGCGGCTCCCCCGGGGCACTTGCACCGGCCGGAGGACCCGGCGGCCCCGGGCGATCCCCGGGCCCCGGCCGCCGGACTCTGGGAGAGGCTTGTGAGTGGGGAGGGCGGGTGAGGTCACGGGTGTGCCTGCATAGAAACCTCTGCAGTACTGAAGGGACGAAAAAAAATCTCGGTAACTAAGATAAATAATAGTTAATGCAATGTTTTTAAAAAAAAAATTATGTGGGCAAACGACGGCCGGTCGCCGGTTTCTGTAAATGAAGTTGAAATGGAGCCCCAGGGTGGAGATTACGGAGAGGCAGGTGAGGCAGGGTCCTGCAAGTGCGGGGTGCGATCCTGTCTTTATTTTAAATGGTGATAATTTGTTCATCGTGGAGCTTGGCCTTACTTTTGACTTTTCAAAAATGGTGCACTAAAAATCATTTGTTTTGACTACTGAGTTGTTTGGTGCCCCTTAAGTTTTGTGCTAGGGCGGGAGCCTCATTCTTTTCACCCTAGACCTGGCACGGCTCTGGACCTTCCCCGGTGAAGCCAGGAGAAACTGGGGGAATAGCAGACTTGGGGCACTGTCAGCGTGCCCCAGACTCTTGCTTTGCAAAAACGATTTAGCAAACATCTTCCCCGGAATTGGCAGAGGAGAGTCCAAAGGACTCGGCTGGGGGTGGGGACATGATTTTAGCCAGAAGCCAAATAAAGAGGTTGTACCAGGAAGGTTAAGAGGCTGTGTGAACTAGGTTGGCATTTAGCTCCTTGGACGCAAAGTAAAGTGCTCTTGGATTGAGTAGATTCCTGAACTCCAAAGCTTTTAGAGGAATCAATAGAATTTGATTGACAGCCATTGTGTCCGTGGACAAGTGCTTGCTGAGCCCCTTAATCCCTGCAGTGGGTAAGCATTTGCCAGGCAAGTCCTTAAAAACCTCCTTGCTAGCTTGAGAGCACTCTCAGGTTTGGAACAGTAGTGGAAAGTATAATCACATATCATATGTCTAAGTAATCGCAACAAAGTTTATAAAAATGACAGTACTGTTGCAAATTGCAACTGCTTCCCAGCCCAAGGTTGCCCAGCACAGTGAAGACGCAGGGGGTATCTGTCTCCCTCACCTTCCTTTCCTGCCCCCTCCCACCTTCTCCCCGATCTGCCCATTGAAGGGCCCAATTCTAGGGTTCCTCCAGGATCCTGAGGTCCTTCATTTAATTCTACTTTGCAATTCGTAAGCCTTCCCGGGAACCCCAGCAGTCTGGAGTGATGAGCAGGGTTCAGATGATGAGTGATGAGAGGGTTCAGAGAAGAGCAGTTTGGAACCCAGCTTTGTTGATTCTGGGTAAAACCCTTGACTTGTGTTCATGAGAAGCTGGTCCATTTCTCATTAGTTGATTATAACGGTGATGCAGCTGGATACAGAAGTGACCTTGCTGTAGAATTTCAGTGGTGAAGTATATTCTCCGAAAGTGATAGTCCCTCCCCTTGCTTTTACTGGGGAGAGAATTCACAGCTAAAACAAAAATCTGCAGAGCATTTTATTTAGATGGACGTGGTTTTTGGAGTGCATTTAAAAGGAGAATTGAAAACCTTTGCAGTTTGAACTCTTGACATTCTGGTTAATGCATTTTTATTAAAATGTTAATTACTCTATGTTACCCCTTGCCTGTCACTTAGGTACCCCTTTATCTGTCTTTCACTGGCCAAATCTGCTACTCCCTTTGAGCACAATGTCCCTACTGCTTTTTATTCTGAAACTCTTTTGCTGTTTCAAGCACTTTCACATGTACTGTTGTGTCAGATTTCTCACTGCAGGAAGATGGTCAAATAATTACATAGAATTTGTCCCTTCTCAGTCTTTCGGTGCCTAAGTGTAGTCTTATTGAAGATGAAATAAATACAGGATGGGGCATTTCAAAGCAGCTTCATCCCAGGCTTTGCTGTTTGGCTAAATCCACTGTGGACGGGAGCTTTCTTAGTGGCTTATGACCAGGTATGCTTCGAGGAGGCAGACCGATGTTTTCAAAAGTATCAAGGTCATAAAAGACAAAGAAGGACCGAGGACCAGTCACAAATTGAAGGAGACTAAGGTGAGTGAGATCTTAATGCAACGTGTGATCCTGGATTGGATCCTGGACCAGAAAAAGGACACTGACGGTACTAGTGCTGAAATTTGAGTATCTGTAGATTAGTTACTGGTAGTCCACCAATACTAGTCTTAGTTACAATGGTTAAGTAAGATGGTAACATTTGGAGAAGCCTAGTGAAGGACATGTAGAAATTCTTAAAAAAAAAAAAAGATTTTATTTGACAGAGAGAGAGCGAGCAGCAGAGACAGAGGGAGAGGGAGAAGCAGACTCCCTGCTGAGCGAGGTGCCCTCCATGGGGCTTCATCCCAGGACTCCAGGATCATGACCTAAAAGCCAAAGACAGCCTCTTAACTGACTGAGCCACCCAGGCACCCCTAGGAATTCTTTATACTTTGTGTGTGTGTGTGCAAAATTTTTATGTCTGAAAGTAAAAATAAATAAATAAATAAATAAAAAGAAGAAACCAGGAGCAAGAGCCCAGGAAAAATAGAGATTAATATTAATGATAATAATATCATTATTATCATCATATAATGCTTCAGTGAAGCATCAGTGAGGGCTCTGTGTTAGTAACTACTGTGTTTCTGGAAGCTTTTTCGACTACAGGTATAATTAAGAAAGAGGAACTAAAGCTAAGGTAGTGCCTAGTAATTCTCAAGAAAAAACTAGGAAGAAGGTCAGAAATGATACTTGGGTCTCAGTTATCTATGTACCAACACACCCAGAATATAGGTAATAAAGTGAATGTGAAATATTAATACAAATGAGAAAATGCAATTTTATAGGTATTGTGCAAACATGGTAGAGTAGGACTTCTGTCTGGAAAAGGAAGAGGAAACGTGGTTCTGAGAGATACCACGTAGAAGGACAGCTGGGTAGTAACGATATATCAAGAAGGTATAACCAGTAATTCTTTGGCTGGAGGGGGACAAGCATTCAGTGAAAATGAAAGGGAGAAATGAAAGTGATTGTGGTCGTGGAAGTACACAAGGAACTGCCTGGTTAGATAACAGCTGTGAATAATACTTCATAAAACAGTCACACAGGCGAGAGATGGTGATCAGAGGCATAAACCATCCAATTACCTACTGTAAGTCTCATTATTCTGATAGCAACACATTGGATACATTCATAACTCTCTTGGTGATAATTACAGTTCTCCGAAGACTAAAGGATCAGTGAGGTCAATTGCTAAACTGGGCTTAATCCTGACAATAAACAAGGAAGATCTGGTTAGCAAAGTGAAAGTGATAAGAATCTTGGGGAAACTGACCATGCCATGTGGATCTGTTAAGTAGAAGGAGGCTGGGCATGGCCAGAGAGGTTAACTAATGTGTGTATATGTGTGTGTGTGTGTGTGTGTGTGTGTGTGTCCGCGCGCACGCATGCGCGCGCACGCGGTGAGTGGGGAGTAGACTTCAAAAAGATCAGAGAAAAGATAGATGCCCTGGCCAAATGCCAAAAGAGAAAGATAGCTCAAGAGGGCAAGAGATTCCAAAGATAAAATTCAAACCTGTACAATTTAGAAAAATTCCAATGAGAAATTACAAAAGGAGAGGTAAATATAAGTGTCCTTACAGGTTATTCTCTGAAAAACTCGGATTTCAAAAGTACATATATAGATGACAGGTGGGCTGGACTTCCAAGGACAAAGACCAAAGTGTATCACAAACCTCTAGGAACTGAGTCAGAAGGGCTAAAGTCCAGAATAAACCCAGGCTTATAAAATGGGATGGACCACAATAAAGGGTTCTAATGTTATATTTATTGCAGGAGAGTTAAGGATGAGGCTTTAGAGCTTAATGGTAGTATGTATGATAAAGAACTAGGGGTCTTTGTTGACCGTGAGTTGGCAACACCAAGAATTGCTAGTGGGTCTTGAGTTGGGCCAAGAGGATGGTGGTGGACAGATCAGGGCCTCTGCTGGTCAGCCCAGAGAGGTTTACGCTCACTTCTGGATGCTGCGTTTCAGAGGACATCAACAAACTAGAACATACTCAAAGGAGGCATGAGGAAAGCGAAGTGCCTGTAAATCGTGTCGTATGAGAAATGGCTGAATATTCGAATGAGAGATACTGGGAAAGAGCTTTGGGTCAAGGAGGGACATCGTAACTGTGTTCGTGGGGTGCCTGGCTGGCTCAGTGGGAGAAGCATGCAACTCTTGATCTCGGGGTGGTGAGTTTGAGCCCCGTGTAGGGTGTGGAAATTATGTAAATACATAAATAAACTTAAAAAAATAACTGTTCATAATTGAAGGATTGTCAGAAGACAGACATTCTATGAACAGTCAGCACAGCTGGTATCAGGAAGGTAGACTTCAGCTGAACAAGAAATGACTTTCTAAAATATGAGCTACTTAGAGATGGAATGGGTTGCTTTATGATGTGGGGAACTTCTCATCGCTGGAGATGTTAAGAGTTGAGGCAGAATGCCCACTTGTTAGAGACACCATAGAGGAGATTATTGCGTTGACTGGGAGGAGTTCTGCACTTGCTGATTCTAAGATTCTATGTATCTTTTTTTTTTTTTTCTTAAAAGATTTTATTTATTTGACAGAGAGAGAGACAGATAGAGAGAGAGAGAGAGAGATCACAAGTAGGCAGAGAGGCAGGCAGAGGTGGGGGGAAAGCAGGCTCCCTGCTGAGCAGAAAGCCCAATGAGGGGATACGGGGCTCGATCCCAGGACCCTGAGATCATGACCTGAGCCGAAGGCAGAGGCTTTAACCCACTAAGCCACCCGGGCGCCCCTAAGATTCTGTGTATCTTATTCTAATTCTTATGTAGCTATCTGTGCATC
The DNA here is from genome assembly GCA_028533885.1 of Nasua narica. NCBI lineage: Eukaryota > Metazoa > Chordata > Mammalia > Carnivora > Procyonidae > Nasua > Nasua narica. The sequence goes on along the minus strand of CM052801.1, from coordinate 77,197,053 downwards.
TTATGTATTCTTTGTATCTCTGTAAGTTTGAATGGCTTTGTGCATCTGAGTTTGGGAATCTGGGACAAAATAGGAAGAGAGAGGTAATTTAGCCCAGTGGTCAGGAGGGTGAGCTCTGGAGACACGGTGCTCAAGTTAAATCCTGGCCCTACCACTTGCTGTCAGGCCTTGGGTAAGCTGCTTAAACCCTCCAAACATAATTTCTTCCGGTGTAAAATGGTAACGATATTAGTACCTACAACTGGAAGTGTTCCAGGATTTCGTTTCCTTTGGTGCCTGCAGTTTTCGCTCACGCCGCTTGGAAGAGGTAGACCAGATGAAGAGTGGTGGGCAGCAAAGCCAAGTTTATTGAGTGATATAGTACAAGTTCCCGGAGAGGGAGGCCACCCGAGAGGGTTGCCACTGGAGTTTCTAAGTCTGGGGTTTTATTTTGGGGCTTGCAGACGGCCTCTTTTAATCTGATTAACTCTCATGCACCTGTCACCCAATCGGGTTTTTGCCACCTGCCTATCACGTGGGAAAGGGTGGTGGGCTCCTTCCGGGGTGGGGTAAAGTCCTTTGAAGGGTGGTTCCTTTTGGGGCGGGGCCCCTTGTCCCTGCCTGCTTTTTAGGGACAAGTAAATGAGATCATGTGCGCATAAACAGTCTGGTACATAGTGAGCGTCCAGCGCACGTTAGATTTGATTAATACTAAATAAACACTGCGGCGCCTGCTGACTCAGTCGGGAGAGCACGTGATTCTTGATCTCTGCTTTGGGAGTTCAAGCCCCACAATGGACACAGAGCTCATGCTGAAAAAAATAAAAGGTTAAAAAAGTATGAAGAAAAATACTAACTTAGGGTGACCTACTGTGAGGTTTAATGGACAAGTCACTCCAACCTTGCTTAAGTAGGGCAGTAAGCCGGCTCTCAGTCCCAGGCAAGGACCCTACCCATAATCTGGTAGCCATGCCAGAGACCATTTAAGCAGGATCTGAGTGTCGAAGAGGTACCCAGAAAAAGCACTGTCGGTTTTGTGACCTGGCTTGCATTTGCGGTACGGAAGACGGTGACATCACCCCCAGTGTTTGCTGCACGGTCGCGGAGGAGAAAACAATGCTCATCGGTTGTGGGCCAATCTTCCTGTCTCCAGTCTCTCGTTAGTACTTCAGCTTCTGGAACGGTCTTGCTTACATTGAGTTTTCTTCCTTTTTGTTTTTTTCTTCTTAAGATTATTTATTTGAGAGAGAGAGATAGAGCAGAACAAGTGAGAATACAAGCTGTGGGGAGGGGCAGAGGGAGAGGGAGAAGCAGGCTCCCCACTGAGCAGAGAGCCCGATGTAGGGCTCGATCCCAAGACCCCAGGATCATGACCTGAGCCAAAGGCAGACGCTTAACCCACTGAGCCACCCAGGCGCCCCCAAATCTAATTCTTATTATGGTGCCAACAGCCATGTACGATCTGGCCCTCCGTCCAGCCTCATCTCACACGCACTCTCACTCGCGCCACACCGCCCGTCTTTTCCCACTACCGGTAGCCCTTTCGCACCTTCCATTCCCATTGCCGGAAAACCCTTCTCCCCAGCTCTTTGCACAGTTGGCTCATTATCATCTTCCAGGTCTCATCTCAGATGTCACCTCTCAGAGCAGCCTTCCCTGACTCCCTGACTTAAAATATTTCCCTCACTCCCACATCATCCTCTGATAAAGTACCGTTTGCTCCCCTCATAACATTACGATCTATAATTACCTGACTTGCAGATTACTTTTTTGTTGACTGTCACCCTTCGAGAATGTAAGCTCCACGAGGCAAGGAACTTACCTGCTTTACTTACTGCTGTGTCCAGAGACCCTGACAGCTGTCAGATCAGTGTGTGAAAGCCAGTGTTTTCACTCTACCCCACTTCTTGTTGGCTTCTGTCTTCACAACACCATGCGTGCCCGACCTTCAGCCTCCGACCTGTCCTTGACCTGTTCGACCTCTAAACCATTCTGGACCAGCCAATATCCTCTCCTTTCCTTTAAGACTTAGCTCAAGACTCATCACTAGCTTCTATCATCTATGATGATCCCTTTCTTTTTTCTTTCTCTTTTAAGTAGGCTCCACACCCATTGTGGAGCCCAATGTGGGGCTTGAACCCACGACCCTGAGATCAAGACTTGAGCTGAGATCAAGAGTTGGACCCTCAACCGACTGAGCCACTCAGGCACCCCTATGATGATCCCTTTAACCACTGATTCAGTAGGTACTTAGGGAGCCCCTTGTCAGTCTTTTTTTTTTTTTTTAAGATTTTATTTATTTGACACAGAGAGAGAGATCACGAGTAGGCAGAGAGGTGGGGAAGCAGGCTCCCTGCTGAGCAGAGAGCCCGACCTGGGGCTTGATCCCAGGACCCTGAGATCATGACCCGAGCCGAAGTCAGAGGCTCTAACCCACTGAGCCACCCAGGTGCCCCGCCCCTTGTCAGTCTTATGACAGTTGCTCCCACGTTATCATGTCTGCTTGTATTTGCTTTGTGGTCAGAGTCATTTCCTTTACATAGGGATGCTCTGTCTTTAAGACTGCGCTTCTCCTGGGTTGATATTGTCCCGCACTTCTTTATAATCCTCCTCAAGTACTTAGTCCAGCTTGGTGCGCACTGTCAGCCATGAAGCAGAAAAGCAGAAGCCTCCATTCACACCCCTGAGAAAATGAAAATATGCTGGAAGGTTATCTTAGGAACAAAACTAGAGGTTTTTTTTAAAGGGAATCTTATCTATCTATCTATCTATCTATCTATCTATCTATCTATCTATCTATTTAAGTCATCTCTACACCCAACGTGGGGCTTGAACTCACGACCCTAAGATCAAGAGTCGCACTCTTCCGACTGAACCAGCCAGGAGCACCCCCCTGCCTCCCACAAAAAAACTGGAGTTTTAAGAGCTGTCCTGAAATTATAGAAATGAGGCGTTCCTTTATTCCACTTAACTTTATTGAAAAAAACCAAAACTACAGCTCAGAAAACATTCTTGTGTGTGACAGTCGCAAGAGTGTGGCTATCCATCTCATAACGTGGGTGGGGGAATGCACAGAAGACATTAACACGATGTAAGTAACCTGAGGGTAGGGTTTTAGATCTAGTAAAAAAATATATATATGCATGCGCCTGGGTGGCTCAGTCGTTAAGTGTCTGCCTTTGGCTCAGGTCGGTCCTGGGATCGAGTCCCACATCGGGCTCTCTACTCAGCGGGGAGCCTGCTTCTCCCTCTCCTACTCCCCCTGCTAGTGTTCCCTCTCTCACTGTCTCTCTCTCTGTCAAATAAATAAATACAATCCTTAATAGATATATATATGTATACATATATATATATTTTGTAGATTTCAGAACTTTAAAGAAGTGTGTATTAACTGCTATTCCTTTGCTAGAACTCGCCTTAGTAACAAATGACCAGACAACGTTTTTCTTTGGAAAATAAATAAATTTAACAGGGAAAAA
>CM052801.1:77153655-77193095 GCA_028533885.1 Nasua narica | reverse complement strand
GCCCCAGATTCCTGAAATTCTTAAGCTTGAGATGCTTCAAATTTAAAGCATTTCAAATTTACAGCATCTTCAAATTTAAAGAAAGAAGGACGGTTCCACCACGAGAGAGTGATGACTTTTCAATGTTAAAGGTTTTAATTTAGTTTCTTTTAAAAAAAGATTTATTTATTTATTTGAGAGAAGGAGAACACACACAGAGGGAGAGGGAAAAGCAGGCTCCCCGCGGAGCAGGGAGCCTGACGTGGGGCTCACCAGGACCCTGGGATCATGACCTGAGCCAAAGACAGATGCTTAAACCACTGAGCCACCCAGGCGCCCCTTTAATTTAGTTTCTGATAAGGCATAATTTACCCTATAGCGTGCACACTCAGAAGTCGGCAAACGTTAGGAGTTTCAGAACAAACGTGTTGGGAAGACTTGGGTTGAATGGAGCAGCTCGAGGCCAGTGTGGGTTAGCGCAAGCTCTGACCGACCGTGTGGCTAAGCTCCTGATGTGCTATTTGCTCAGTCGCTTCAACGACATTTCGCTTGGAGGTCATGGCCGTGCCCTTCCTTTGGTGCTGTGTAAGTTGCCCATTTACGGAGTGTAAATCACCTGTTTTGTTAACGCTGGGTTTTGGGGAGCTAGCTGGTGGAGTGCCGCTGTGCAAAGGTCGTGCTGGGAAGCTCTCCCGTGGCACAGGCGGTCGGCAGGACCACCTGCGAGTTTGGAGCTTGGAGCTTGGAGTTTGGAGCTGGTACGTGGTGGAATCTTCCCGTTTCCAGGAGCGGCAGACCGGAGTCTCCTCTCGTCGCTCCGCGCGCACACAGTTATGAGGCAACATGGTCTTAGGATTGTAACACGCCTTCGGTCAGTGCACTTCTTGTTCCGGCCAGTTTTAAAGAGTTGGTTTTTTAGACTTCAGCTGTCCGGTTTTGAAGAACTTTTTAAATTCCCGCAATTCCTGGGGCTTCAAACTCTGATCCACCCCGGGGGTCAATTTATAGCTCAGAGGAGACACAGTGTAACCATTTTGGTAAAGACAGATCCTCTTGCAGAACTCAAAGGTACCAAACATAACCCCAAAATATGGAACTATCTGTTTAAAAAGAAATGAAGATCATGTTAAAATCTTCAAAAGAAAAGGTCAGTGCATCTGCAGTCAACCTGGACCGGGGTAAACTGAGGTAAAGGCTGTGGACGACACAACATCATTCTTTTCGGACTCCGGGAGGATGGCAGAATGAAGGCTGGCACAGTGTGGGTCGGAATGGCAGCAGTTAAAGGGCATGCGGTGAGGAAGCATGGCCCGGATCAATATGCCTGTAAGCAAGCTGACACTTGTGTGAAGTTAGCCCAGGGTTCTTAAGCTTTTTGGGGGGGCATGAAATTCTTTGGGAATATGATGAAAGCTATGGATCCTCTCCCCAGAGGGACCCACACACGCATATACCTACATGTTTTTTGCATACGATGTTAGGCTGGGAGATTAGGTTCCCCTTAGGGGTCCACGAACCCCCATGTCAGGAGCCGCTACACTAAATACTCAGCTCCTCTGGATGGGATGGCAGGTGCCCACCACTGCAGAGGGTCCCCCTCTCTCAGGGGTGACTGCTAGCGTGCGCTCATGGGTCTTGCGTGACTGTCGGTGCTAGACTGGGGGGCTGTCCCCAGGCAACCTGTAGGGGAGCAGCGGGGGGGGGGAGGGCTAGAAGCGGAAGAGGAGCGGAAGCAAGGGACTGACCTCCCTTCTCACCTTCAGCAAGTTGGCCGTCAGTCCATTCCAGAGTGCTAGGACCCCCTGGGCTTTGACTACCTGCCGGAAGCAGTCCGCTGCTCCTGAGAAACGCACGTCTACTCCTCCATGGTGGGGAAGGTGCGGGCTCTGAGCCTGGCAGGAAATACAGAAGACGGGACGTGGCATCACCAGGAAAGAAGAGCTCTAGTCGGGAAGCCCGGGTCTCAAGCCCCGGCGCTGGTGCTATGCTCCCAGCTGAGGCGCGCACCAGGAATGGCTGCCACAGGGCCCTTGCTCGACGGACCCAGAACGAAGAGTAACGGCAGCCAAGTCACGGCACCCCCCGTTCACCTACTTGGGGCTTATTTTGCCTGGAAGGAAGCAACCATTCAGGACGGACTAAACTTCGTACATAACACATAACATCGCTTCCCCACCTATGCCCTCTGGACATGATAAACATTCTCCCATGCCCTTAACCTTTTTTAAATACCCTCCTCGCCCGGTCTCCTTGACTTAGCTGATGGCCCCTCTGTGAAGCTGTCACTCGTGGGCTGCTCATTTCCCCGCATCCCAGGTGTCCCAGGGTGATGAGCAGAGTGATGGCGGCATTCTTCTAGCTCCCTCTTACTGTCCCCAGACCCCGATTCCTTCCCTCTCATGCCGGAAGTTCCCGGCTGGGGCTCCTGTCCCTCGACCACACTCCTTGTTGCTGCTTGCATCTCTCCACCTCCTGAAGGTCTTCTCTGTTCCTCGGCCTCAGTGATCCTTACTTTTATGCCTCTTTGTCGACCCACAACTTTGGCCACTTCATGGACTTCATCACGACTCACAGAACTGTCCCAACTGATCGCCAACACGCTCCTTCTCTGAAAGGAACGTTTTTGTCCGTTGCTAGAAAACCATTTTGGGATCAGATGAAAGCACTTTTCAGTAGACCATCTCTATACAAAACTGACACCTCTTGCCCGGGGGGAAGGGGACAGCCCCTCAGAGCTGGCTTTCAGGAATGGCGTCAGGGTCACGTAAAGTTTCGTGCACACTTTGGTTTGTTTCTGAAACGTCTAGTCGAGACTAGCACAGCATTCTAGGGAAGTGGAATCAAGATTTTCCACGTGGGGGGTGCCTGGGTGGCTCAGTCAGTTAAGTGTCTGCCTTCGGCTCAGGTCATGATCCCAGGGCCCTGGGATCAAGCCCCGAGTCAGTGGAGCTCCCTGTTCAGTGGAGAAGCTGCTTCTCCCTCTCCCTCTGCCTGCTGCTCTGCCTACTTGTGCTCTCTCTCTATCTCTCTGCAAATAAGTAAATAAAATCTTAAAAAAAAAAAAAAGATTTTCCACGTGGGAGGGGCACCTGGCTGTTTCAGTCAGAAGAGCACGCGACTCTTGATCTCAGAGTCATGACTTCGAGCCCCAGGTCGGGTGTAGCGATTACTTAAAAGTAAAGAAACAGCAACAACCCAGTCTTCCATGTGGGAGAGGCAGTGTGGTCTAACAGTCCAAAAAGCAGAACCTCTGGAGTCAGGTAAGTCGGAGTCTAGCTCTGGCCGCTTCACGCACGGGTCATGTGACCCTGGGCACTAACGTAACCCTCCTGAGCCTTAGTTTCCTTACTCACAGTACCCATGTCATGGGGCTGCTGTGAGAATTAAATGAGATATGCATGTAAAGCGATCAGCCGTGTCAGGCACATGGTAAGGGTCAGTAGGTAGCAGCTAGCGTTGCTAGTACTATTACGTAGAAAGTATGCTAAATAGGGGCTCCTGGGTGGCTCAGTCATTAAGCGTCTGCTTTTAGCTCAGGTCATGATCCGGGGTCCTGGGATCGAGCCCCACATCGAGCCCCGCATCGGGCTCCCTGCTTGGCGGGGAGCCTGCTTCTCCCTCTCCCTCCGCCCCTCCCCTTTGCTTGTGCGTGCTCTTTCAAATAAATAAAATAAAATCTTAAAAAAAAAAAAAGTGTGCTTAATAGCAACACAGTCCCTTACCTAACATTGCTAGTCCTCCGGCCCCACTTCTGAAATCCTAAACTTCCGAACCCCTGGGACCAGTGTCCTTACCCACCGGCCCCTTCCCTCGCTGGTTCCTATCGTTCATCACGGTTAGATCATTAAGGCCCCCGGGCACTTGCCCCCTCTCATCTCCCCGAGGCCACCAGTTCCCTGCTGGCTTCAGTGGCTTCCTTTTCCAGTCCCTTGCCCTTGTCCTTTAGCCAGTCTCACCCACACACCCCTTCTCTGCCCGAGCCACTGAAGACGAATCCACAAAGGGGCAGATCGGTACCACCAAAGCTTCGACACCGGCACCCCGCACCCGTCCCTCTACTCTACGTAAGTGACCTGCTTTCCTGGTTCGTAGAGAAAACACACTCTACAGGGCCTCAACTTTTGCTTCTTGACGTAAACATCTTTTCTTCCCACCGGTGCCCTGGATCTCACACCTTTGAACTCCTCTTGGCACCCTTCCCGAGAGGAGAGACCCGACTTTCCTCCTTAGCAAATGAATAAACTCAAGTCCGGCTAGTCTTCAAAACAATTCCTTCGGCTGATCTTGACTTTGCCCTTCAGATACAGTCCAACCTCTCATTCCCACATTAATATACAGTAAAATTACCTGGTTTCAGGGTAGAGGACTAGGAGTTTTAAGAGATGTACTCATTGGTGTGCCCACCGCCACAGTCAGGACACAGACCTGCTCCTTTCGCCCCCATCATGAGCCGCCCCTCTGCAGTCAAGGCCTCCCCCGTTCCCAGCCCTGGGCAGCCACTGGCCTTCTCTCTGTCCCTACAGTTTTGCCTTTTGAGAATGTCACATAGAGGAAAGCAAACAGCACGTAACCTTTTGAGACTGGCTTCTGAAAGTATTTTTTTTAAGTTTTATTTATTTAAGTAATCTCTACACCCCATGGGGGGCTTGAACTCATGACCCTGAGACAAAGGGTTGCACGCTTTCCCAACTGAGCCAGCTGGGCACCCCTTGAGACTGGCTTCTTTCTTTTTTTCTTTTTAAAGATTTATTTATTTATTTGACAGAGAGAGAGAAAGAGAGAGAGAGAGAGAGACAGCGAGAGAGGGAACACAGGCAGGGGCAGAGGGAGGGGGAGAAGCAGGCTTCTCATGGAGCAGGCAGCCCGACTCGGGGCTTGATCCCACGACCTTGGGACCATGACCTGAGCCAAAGGCAGACGCTTAACAACTGAGCCACCCAGGCGCCTCGAGACTGGCTTCTTTCACTCGGCATGATGCTTCCGAGATTGATCTATGTTGTGTTCGTCCAGAGTTTCTTCCTGTTTATTGCCGAGTACTATTCCATTGTGTGGCCGTACCGTGTTTCTGTACTCATCTGTTAGTGGACAGCTGTCTCCCTTTTCGCTTGCACTTACTGGGACAGTGGCGGACTCTGGCTGACTCCACTTCCTTCCTCCCCCCACGCTGCTCTCCTCCCTGCAGTCTGGAACTGTGTCCCTTTGCTTGCTGACTCTGGCCAGGCCTACCTCAGTTCCCTGCCTTTCTTTTAAAGGTTTTTTAAAAATTTCTTTTATTTTCAGAGCACTCACGGCCTTTTATGATTTGGTATAATTTATTTACTTCTTTTCTTATTTGTCTACTCCTCCCAGCTAGAACTGTAGCTCTGTGGGAGAGGGGATTTTTTTTTGCCTGTTTGGTTCACTACCGTATCTTCAGTACTCTCAACAGGTAGCGAATGTTCAAGAAATATTTGAATAAATGAAATATATTCGCTCAGGGCCTGGAAAATTCAGTAGATGGGTTTTTTGGGGGGATATTTTCTTATTGGATTTTTGGGGCAATGTTTGGCACCGATAACCAGGAACTTTTTTGCCCTCCTCAATTTATACAACCTCTCTAGGAAATTCCACAGTCACCCTGGTCTAAACACCATCTACAGGTAGATGACTTCTAACCCTTTCTCTTTGGCCCTGACCTCGCAGCCTGAGCCCTGGATTCAAGCCTCCAGCTGCCTGCTGGACACATCCACCCGGAGAGCACACAGGTTCTCAAAACTTGACACACTTAGAGCCCAGTGTTGCCTTTCACCTTGACCACATCAAACTTACTCTTTCTTCTGTATTTCTAGCTAGCGATACAGCTCGCTCCACACCCAGCCTGGAGGCCAGCATGGGACTTGAACTCATGGCTGTGAGATCAAGCCCTGAGTCGAGATCAAGAGTCAGACACTTAACTGACGCCCCTCTTCTGTGTTTATCCCAGTAAACGGCACCCCCGTTCAACCGGCTGCCCCAAGCCAGGAACCCGGGACTCCCTCATTCGCTCACTCTTACTGCCCTAGCCAACCAGTCATCAGGTACAATCAATTAGATCTTCTAAATACCGCCCTTCTCAGATCCATCCCCTTCTCTGTGTCCTTAGCTGCTGCTCCCTTGGTTCAGGCCACCACCATCTCAAGCGTGGGTCACTGCAACGGTCTCTTCCTGGCCTCCTCGAGCTGCTCCTGTCCTTTCCAGTGCATTCGGAGTCCGTCTCCAACATCTCAGTGCGGACCACTGACTCCTTCACGGGCTTTCTACCACCTCTAGGATGAAATCCAGCCTCCTTAGAATGATACCCAAGGCCCTTAAACGACAACTTGCCTAGCGTTAAAAGCACCCCCTGCCCTCCCTAGCGATATTTCTTTACTTCTGTGAGCTCCCTTTATCCCCTCTGAAGACTTTTCATTCACGCAAATGTTTATTGAGTACCTACTATGTGCCAGGCCCTGAGGACACAGCAGTGAGCCAAACGGACAAAAAGCCCCTCTTCCCACAGAGCTGAAATTCTAGTTGTGGGGACGGAACAGGCAAAAGAAATAAATAATTACACCAAATACTAAAAGTCAGTGACAGCTCTGAAGAAAATCAAGGCAGGGAAAAGATACAGGGAGTGCCTGGAGGGTGTTGAAGTTTTTAGTAGGGTGGTCCCCGAAGTCGGCCTTTGAGTGAAGGTCTGAAGGAAGTGAATGGTGCAGTTATCTGCGAGGGCCCTGGGGCAGAAGCAGGCCTGGGGTGTTAGAGAGACAGTAAGGAGGCCAACATGGCGGACAAAAGAGAGAGTGACGGGACAAGGCACGAGTAGACCACGACTGGACCCCGCAAGGCTGGTAGGCCATTGTAAGTATTCTTACGTGAATCACTGAGAATGGGAGACGCTGCCGGGTTCTCAAGACAAGAGTGACGGAGCCTAGTTTATATTTTAATAGGACCACTCTGGCTGCTGTGTGGACAAGACTGAAGGCTGGGGGGAAGGGTAGAAGGATGGAGGGAGACTGGTTAGGAGAGTACAAGGGGGAATTGAGGCAAGAAAGCATGGTGGCTTGGACTGGGACACTCGTGTGGGGGTCGATGACTCCAACGTTTCTGGCTCAAGCGACTGGGTAGACAGAAGTGCCGTTAACCAAATGGGAAAAACTATGGGTGAAGCAGGGGGTTTTCTGGAAGGCGGGTGGAGGACACATCAGGAGTTCGACTGTGTGACACCCCTCTGACATCTCAGTGGCGGTGGGAGTGGGCTGCACAAGTCTGCAGCCCAGGAGATAGGGTCAGGGCCGGGAGTGTAATTTCGCAGCCCTCAACACCTAGATGGTATCGAAAGCCAGGAGACTGGATGAGATCACTTAGGGCTTGAGCCCGGGGCTACCCCAACATTTGGAAGTCAGGGCAAAGAGGAGGACTGGCAAAGAAGCCAAGTGCGGGCAGTGAGTGTGTCAGAGGAAGTGGGGAGCTCCCAATGGCCAAGGGAGATGAGGACTGCGTCCTGAGCATTGGATGTAGAGCCAGGGAGGTCACGGCTTTTCTTAAGAAGAGAAGTTTCTATTGAGTGGTGAGGGCAAAAGTCTGACTGGAACGATTCCAGAGAGATGGGAAGGGGAAGACTGGAGACTGTGAATACGGACAGCTCTTTGCGGGAGGCCCCTTTCACACTGTCCTGCAACCAGGCCTGAGTCGCGTGTCTGTTTCCCCCAGGGGGCTGTGCGCCCTGTAAGGACTGTTCTTGTTCATTTCCATGTCTCTCGTGCCTTCCCCTGTGGCTCGCACAGGGCCAGCGCTCGGCAGATGGTTTGCTGCATAAATGCCTGAAATGTTCAGTACAGGAGTGGTCTGGAATTTTAAAAGCATTTTGACATAACGCTGTGCACGAGTTATAAAAATGGTGCGTCAAAACCTATACAATATGACAAGGACTCTTTTTAGAAAACGAGGATCAAAATTCATACGGTTTCTTTTCTCTTTGCAGCTACAGTGTGTAGATAGAAATGATGGCGTCTGAGCACAAAATAGCCATGATAATGTTGCTGCCACTGCTCCTAATACTGCGGCCCGGGGACTGGCTAAGTGATTTGATCAAGGTCATCCGGCTTGTAAATGACACATTTTATTCTGTTTCATCTGAGTTAGTTGCTTCATGTTCTTTTCCCAGGGAGACTGTGATCCCTGGTGGCTGGGACCACATCTTACTCAGCTTCTCTTCTCTCCAGCCTCCGTAAAGCTCTGTAGAACATATGAATGCATTGCAACCAGAGAAGTAGTGCGAAAACTCAGTGTTAATCGCTGAAATACACTACCCAGGAGGTCAGGCCTTGTGAACTATAGATTTTTGTTGTCTCTGACCGTGAAGCCTGGCCCTTTCTTGCTCTTGTTCTGGTTCCTGGATCTCATGACTCCAGGCCCTGACAGCCCCGAATCCCCAAACCACAGACTCAGATCTGAGAGGGACCTTAAGATATTCCAGTCCAATGGGGACAGCTGGTTGGCTCAATCAGTGGAGCACGTGACTCTTGATCTCTTGGTCGTGAGTTCGAGTCCCGTGCTGGGGGTAGAGGTTACTTAAAAGTAAAATCCTTAAAAAAAGATATTCCAATCCAGTGACTTCATTTACAGATGGAAACGCAAGATCTTGAGAGGTAGAGTGACCAAGAGTGACCAAAGCCAGGTGCTCTGCCCTCCAGGGGCAATGAATTCCCGATGACTCCCTGACCTTGGCCTCTAGGTTCTAAGACATAAAATGACAATGCGTGCCACACCTGACACCTACCTAGCTTGTGTCCTCACAGGACACCCCACCCTGGCACCTGTTGCTGGCAAAAGGACAGTCGTTCTCTTTCTTGTCAGACTCTAGCCTCTCCCGTGAACCCCTACCATAAGGGCATTCGATAAGCAGTACGGAAAAATGTCAGTAATTCCAACGTGTATGTGTGTGGGGGGGGGCTAGTTTAAATTAGTGAAGGCTAAATTATGAAATTTTGGGAGGATATTCCATTTTATTATATATGACTGAAACCGGATTAACGATGGGCAGCGTAGTAGAGAGACTTTCCGGGCCCTGTGTTCACATCTAGCCGAGTGGTTTGTGGAAGCCCACGTGGATCACAAGGTCACGTGCATGGGCTTTACCATCGCACAGACCTGGATTTGAACCCTGGTCTCCTCCACTCACTAGCTCTGTGACTGTAAGCAAGTTCCTTAACTTCTCTGAACTTCCATTTCCTCATTTCAAAAACGGGGAGGATAATACCTTCTACTGTTTATATCATTCATTTCCTTACTGAATCCTGGGTGGTTGTTATAATTTTAGTGCCGTGCAAATGAATAAAGTTCCACAGTTCTTCATTTTATATGAAAGACTGTTGTATCTTTCCTCGTTAATCCAGCGTGAAGGATCAACATTCTTTTTTAAAAAATATTTTATTTTTATTTTTTTAAGATTTTATTTATTTGAGAGAGAGAAAGAGTCCACGGGGGGGGGGGAGGGGCAGAGGGAGAAGCAGACTCCCCACTGAGCAGGGAACCCCATCCCAGGACCCTGAGATGATGATCTGAGCTGAAGGCAGACGCTTAACCAACTGAGCCATCCAGGTGCCCCTAAAGATTTTATTTTTAAGTAATCTTTACACATAATGTGGGGCTCGAACTCACAACCCCAAGATCAAGATCGCACGGCTCTACCGACTGAGCCAGCCAGGCACCCCATTGAAGGATCAACATTCTATGCTTTAACCATATTCAGGTCCTATATCAAGGTGAAGGGTGAAACTCTGGGTTAGTCCTTCCCTTTGGGGTACAGTAGCAGTCAAGTACAGAGCAGAGTATGAGAAATAAAATGGCCAGGGGTCTTTGGTGAATGTCTTACTTTAAACGATGTTTACCCGGACACTGTTGAGACCTGGCTTCCTTTCCTTCTCACCCCACCAATGAAGAACCATTGCCAAACAGATATTAAAATCTTCCTTTCCCCTTAGAAAGAATCCGCCTAATCATAAGACTTGAAGTTCCTCCTGCTACTGTAAGACCGACATATTGAAAAGAGATTATGCTCATGCAGGAAATTAACTTTCTTATTCTGTTATGAGATCATATGATTTCTCATATGTTATGAGAACACTGATTTATCTTCTGCTAGTTTCCAGTAAAACTACAAAAAAGCCCTGAGTCATGAGTCAAGGTAATCATTTTGTAACCCGGTGGTGCCCCCCCCCCCCAACTAAAACAAAAAGACACTAAGCAAATGACATGAGTTACAGAACAGGGCGATTATCGTCAACTTGTGATGAATCAAGGGCCACCTATGTTCAATCTTAGGACCTCAACCATCTTCCAAATGTCTCTACTTCACTCCACCTTCCCTGCCAAGCCACCATCATTGCCAGCATGGACCATTATTCAGCTCCCTTTTAGTCTCCTTGGGACAGAGAGGGTTTGAGACTCCTCGCCTGGCCCCATTATCTAAAAAGTTGCGAGAGAAATTAAAAAAAGAAAAATCAGATCTTTTTACTCATTTGCTTAAGATACTTTAATGGCTTTATAGAACACTTAGAATGAAATCTACATCTCTTACTGTTACCTGTAAGCTGTGGTGGTAATGTAGTGGTAAATATTTAACAACTGATTCTCTGGGGAGAAAAAAGCCCCCAGTTGTAGCATTTGCCAATTTCAGTGATGTCAATACTCCCACATGGTCGATTTCAAGCTATCATCTGTGAGGTCTGCCAGCTCCCGGACTGCCTGCAACTTCACAATCAGCTCTCCTGAGCCCACAGGAGCTGGCTCTAGCGCACCACTGGAAGGTTATAAGCCCGACACGATCTGCCCCTGCAAACCTCTTCAATGCGAGCAAGAGATTGACACGATCGCCTTACCCATCCACATGCCTCCAGCCTCTGCCCTCTCCAGCCCGCCCTCCACACGGCAGCCGGCTGCCATTCCAAACTCACCAGTTGCTGTCACGGCTTTGCTGAGAAACCTTTACCAACTCCCAGTTTTCTAAGAAAAGTTTTCCAAAAAGAAACCTAACCAAATTCAAAACCCTCTGTAGTTTGGCGCCCACTTGTCTTCCCAGTACTGTTTTCCACTATCGGCCCGTGATGGTTCGTTTCATGTGTTAACTTGGCTAAACCGTGGTCAAACAGCAGTCTAGCTGTTGCTGTAAAGGTATTTTAAAGATGAGATCAACATTTTTAATATATTTTTCTTTAACTTTTTAATTCCAGTATAGTTAACATACAGTGTAATATTAGTCTCAGATGCACAATAGAGTGAGTCAGTACTTCTCTACGTTACTCAGTGCTCATCACAAGTTCCCTCCTTCATCCCCATCACCTATGCCCCCTCCCTCCCCCCTCCTCCCCTTTGGCAACCATCAGATTGTTCTCTAGAACTAAGATGCTGTTTCTGGCTTTGAGTCTCTTTTTTCTCTTTGCTTGTTTGTTTTCTTTCTTAAATTCCACATATGAGGGAAATTATGCACTCTTTGTCGTTCTCTGAGTTATTTTGCTTAGCATTATACTCTCTAGCTCCATCCATGTCGTTGCAAACAGCAAGAGTTCATTCTTTCTGCTGGTGGAATAATAGTCCATTGTAAATACATACCACCTCTTCTTTATCCACTCATCAATCAATGGACACTTGGGCTGCTTCCATAATTTGGCTATTGTAAATAATGCTGCAATAAACAGAGGGGTGCATGTATCCCTTTGAACTGGTGTTTTTGTATTTTTAGGGTAAATAGCCAGTAGTGCAATTGCTGGATTGTAGAATAATTCTATTTTTAACTTTTTTTTTAAAGATTTTATTTATTCATTTAACAGAGAGAGAACACAAGCAGGCAGAGAGGCAGGCAGAGGCAGAGAGAGGAGCAGGCTCCCCGTGGAGCTAGGAGCCCGATGCGGGACTCGATCCCAAGATGCTGGGATCATGACCTGAGCCAAAGGCAGTCGCTTAACCAACTGAGCCACCCAGGCGTCCCTATTTTTAACTTTTTGAACAACCTCCATACTGTTTTCCAGAGTGGCTGCACCAGTTTGCGTTCTCACCAATGATGCAGGAGGGCTCCCCTTTCTCTACATACTCGCCAACACCTATTGCTTCCTGTGTTGTTGATTTTAGCCATTCTCATAGTTGTGAGGTGATATCTAATTGTAGTTTTTTTTTTTTTTAAGATTTTATTTTTAATCAATCTCTACCCCCAATGTGGGGCTTGAACTTACAACTCTGAGATCAAGAGTCACTCGCTCTATCCACTGTGCCAGCCAGGTGCCCCTCATTATAGTTTTGATTTGCATTTCCCTGATGATAAGTGATGATGAGCATCTTTTCATGTGTCTGTTGGCCAGATGAGATTAACATTTAAGTCACTAGAGTTTAGGGGCGCCTGGTGGCTCAGTCGTTAAGCATCTGCCTTGACTGAGGTCATGATCCTGGGTCCTGGGATCGAGCCCCGTGTTGGGCTCCCTGCTCAGCGGGAAAGCCTGCTTCTCCCTCTCCTGCTTCCCCTGCTTGTGTTCCCTCTCTCGCTGTGTCTCTCTCTGTGTCAAATAAATAAATAAAATCTTTTAAAAAAAAGGTCACTAGAGTTTAAGTAAAGCAAATTTCCTTTCATAACATGAGTGGGCCTTAACTAATTCGTTGAAGGCCTAAGGAGAAAAAAGACTGAGGTCCCCTCAGGAAGAGGGAATTCTGCCAGTAGTAAGCTTCTAGACTTGAACTGCACACAGTTGCGTGTGGCAATCCCTTAAGAGAAATCTCTTTCCCTTTCTACATATATACACATGCTATGGGCTCTGTTTTTCTTTTTGTTTGTTTGTTTTTTTTTTTTTTTAGGCTCTGTTTTTCTAGAGAACCGCGACTAACATCTCCCCCCACCCCCAGGAGACCTACATCCAATCTCACTTGTTATTTCCTGAACGACTTTTTCAGCTGCGCAAAATCCTAGTCACCCAGGGTCGGGTCAGCTGCCACTTCATCTTGACACTGTTTTGGATTTTGATTGGAACTGCCTGTTTCCCTGCTTCTTCCCTTCTCTTTTGTCCTCCTTCTGCCTTTCTCTTTTTTTGAAAAATGATTTTTTTAATGTTTGTTTGTTTACTTATTTATTTAAGTAAACTCTATACCTGGCATGGGGCTCGAACTCACAACCCCGAGATCAAGAGTTGCACGCTCTACTGACTGAGCCAGCCAGGTGCCCCTACCTCTCGTTCTCTCTCTCTCTCTCTCTCTCTCTTTTTTGAGAGGTGGGGAGGGATGGAGGAGAGAGAAAATCTTTAAAAATTTTTTATTTTTAATAAACTTTTATTATTATTATTAATTATATATATATATATAGAGAGAGAGAGAGTGCGTGAGATCGTGCGCGCGTGTGTGCGCATGCACCCACGCAGGGGGTAGGGGCAGAGAGAGAAAGAATCCCAAGCAGACTCCATGGCAACTGTGGAGCCAGAATGGGGCTCGATCTCACAACCCTGAGATCATGACCTCAGCCGAAATCATGAGTCAGACAGACGCTCAACCAACTGAGCCACCCGCATGCCCCCCCTTACCTCTCATTTAAAAAAAACTTCATTGTAGGGGCGCCTGGCTGGCTCAGTCAGTGGAGCATGTGACTGTCGATTTCAGGGACAGGAGTTTACGCCCCACACTGGGCCTAGAGTTTACTTAAAAACAAACAGACCAGCAGCTTTTTATTGTAGAAAATTTCAAACGTATACAGAAGGGGTGAAATGAACACCAAGTTCCCTCACCCAGCTTCAACAATCAGCAATTCACGGCCAATCTTTTTTCATCTCTACCCCTATGAGACATGATTTCAATTCATGTGTAGATATTTAATTATGTTTCTCTAAAATATAATCGCTTCTTCTCTAAACTAGAAATATATATAATAATACCATTATTACACCTAAAAAATTACAATGACTTAATATCATGTATCGGATTAGTGTTCCCATTTCCTTCATTGCCTTGTAATTATTTTATAGCTTGTTTGAGTCGAGGTTCTTTCCCTGTCTTGAGCTCTCTTAGCTGTTTGTTTGGCCCTCTGCTTTGGTACGATGGACCTAGTATGAGTTATCTGAGTGTAGATGTGGGCCGGCAGCCTGCTGGCTCGTGGGATCAGACACCAGGCCTTCCTTCTGTCCTACCTCTTCGGGTCCAACGCCCTTCATCTCACATACCAGGCACTCATCAAACGTCAAATCACATTCCCCTCAGTATCAGTCTTACCAGTAGCTTCTCCCAAATACAACTCTTTACTTGTGATCAGGCTCAAATAAGCCACATGGATGGGAATGAAGCAAAAAAGTGAATAATGTTTCCCGAGTGCTTAGGGGTCCAGCATTCTACTGAGCACGTGATAACTACCGTCTCGTTTAATCCTCACAAAAGCCTCGTGAAGTAGGTAGTAGGATCTTTGCAGCCCTATTTTATAGATGACAAAATAGTCTGTGAAAGGATGACTCTCCCCAAATCACAGAACATGAGACAAAGCATCAACTTGAACTTGGGTCTCTCTGACTCAGAATCAAGCTCTATCCCCACTGAGCTCCACCGTCTTCTCTTGCCCAGGACTGAGAATACTCTTGGCCCTTGGCATACAATCAGTACTGAATGTGGCTACCACAGCGTGGACCCTGAATGAATTCTCTATGCTGAGACCAGAACTCCTGGTATTTTTTTTTTTAAAAGATTGAAAAAAAAATTGTTCTAAGTAGTCTCCTACACCCAATGTGGGGCTCGAACCCACAACCTTGAGATCAAGAGTCACATGCTTCACCAACTGAGCCAGCCAGGCGCCCCGTTACGCACGTATTTTTGAGTAAATGCCTCTACCGGTGTCCGACTAAATGCCTATAAAGGCAAGCGTGGATTTCTGGCTGTGCCCCGCTACGGACCATGTTTGTGGGCCCCCAACATCCATTATGTTGAGCCCCCATGTGATGGGTGGTATGCCGCAGTGGGGCCTTTGGGAAGCTTCATGAATGGGGCTGGTGGCTGGGAGACACCAGAGAGATGATCTGTCACCCGCGCTGTGTGAGGACGCGGCAAGAAGGCGGCTCTCCGCAGACCAGGAAAAGGGTCCTCACCAGACACCCAGTCTGCCGGCACCTCGACCTTGGACTTCCCCAGCTTCCGGAACCGTGAGCGGTGTCTGTGGTTCGAGCCGCCTGCTCTATGGTATTCTGCGAGTGCAGCCCGGATGAAGCAGGAAGAAGGAATGCTAATGACCGGTGCTTCTCAGCCCTCGGCTGCAAAGGAGGCTTTTCAAAGGGGAAGCTTTTCAAAACCATTAGGGATTGGGATCCACCCCCAGAGACTGTGCTTTGGCCCAGGGTGAGAGCTGGACAGTGGCGGTTTCGGGGCAGGCTCCCCAGATGATTGTGGTGTGCAGACTCGGCTCCATCAGCCTGCGGCTGACACTGACGGCACACGGGCCGTTGCTAGCGCTGTGACCCAGAGCCCACGCCTTGACCTTTCTGAGCCTCAGTCTCCTCATCTGTAAAATGGGGTCATCAGAGTATCGACCTTATCGGGTTGTTGTAAATGGAATACACGTAAAGTGCCTCGAACAGCATTCGATGTACGGCAAGTGCTACAAAAGTAAGCACCATGATGAATGTCATTATTATCGACTATCTGAACTTGGAGAAGAGACAAGGGTGCTGAAGACCAAACCAACCCACTAGATTGGCATGCGAGACTTGCCCAAACTGTATCTTACTAGTGAAGAGAAACAAAACATGTCAGGCTGCTGGTCACAAGGACCTGAGCTTACGTCTTCCCTCCATGCAAACAGGAGCAACTATCCTCCTCACCTGTCTAGTCCAGGCCCACCACTCCCAGGACGAGCATGCAGCAGAACGGGCCACGGCGTCTGCAAAGACCCAGAGAAACTAACTCTTCGGTCTGCCTCTGCCCCTCTCTGAACGACCTTGCTCAGCTCCTGAAGTTCTTTGAACCTTGGTTTTCTCACAAGTCGAGTGAGAAGAGTGAAACTACGTGCCCTGAGGACCTTTCTTGCTCCTCTGATTCGTGCTGCTGGTCCTACTCCATGCTCCTTCCTGCCTCTAGGACTTTGAATCTGCCCCTTCCTCTGCGCGGCTAAGTCTGCCTTAGTGGTCAAAATACACATTGCTGGATGCCTGGGTGGCTCAGTTGGTTGTGACTGCTTTCGGCTCAGGTCATGATCCCAGGGTTCTGGGATCGAGCCCCACATCGGGCTCCCTGCTCAGCGGGCAGCTTGCTTCTCCCTCTCCGTCTGCCCCTCCCTGCCCCACTTGTGCTCTCTCTCTCTCTCTCAAATAAATATTAAAAAAAAAAAAAGAATACATACCGCTTCATCAGGGATATCTTTTCAGAGCGCCCTCCCCCCCACCAGACTAAGTCAGGAGTTTAGTAAACACTTTTGGTCCCCCTGTGCTTCCCCTTCATGGCACATGACACAGTTTGTAATGATTTAGTGTATAATTATCTCTGCCACATGTATTCCCCCAACCGCGCCTCCGGGACCAGAAATCCCAACGATCACATCTGTCATGTTTGTGGTTTTATCCCTGAAGCCCACCAATGTGCCTGGCACTCAGCGTGTGCTTAATAGATATTGAAGGGAAGAAGGAACAGATCTGCAGTGCATGAAAATGAAAGGTAAATATTTCAAAGCAAAGCACTTGATTATTTCTCCGAGAAATTCTGCAGAGGCCTTCCGAAAGAGGTAACTTTAGGTTGTTAGTCCTTTCCACAAGCCCTGAAATAAGTCAACGGTATTTCTCAAGATGTAAAACTCATATGCCCTTTGACCAAAGCATTCGTATTCTAGGACTTTATCCTACAGATACACTTGTCCACCTGGGAAACAAGGTGTTTCAAGGATTTATGTTGCAGCATTGCTAGTAACGGCAGAAAACTGGAATTAATCTGAACGTCCACCAATAGGGGGTAGTTAAAGAAAGAGCTCAGGGTACGGTGGAACACTATGTCGCCATTTAAAAGTATGTGGCATCTCCATTTGACTGATGCGGTGCCATCTCCGAGATACATTGGGAGGTGGAGAAGAATGGCGCAGAAGAGTCTATGTTGCTGATGATCTAAAAACAGAAAGAACACAAATGTGCATGCGTGTGTCTTTGTTTGCACAGGCCATCTTTGGGAAGATTCAGTCGAGATACTGGGAAGCGCTGTCTGCAGAGAACTGAGAGGCCGGGGAACAAAGGTCAGGGAAGACTTCCTTTCCAACCTTATGGGTTTTCCACCATATACCTATGTTACCTATGTGGAAGGTAGAATAATTTAATTCTAAAAGAAAATGCGAACACGAGCCATGAAGGGGGAGAACATATCTGCAGAAGGCACATATGATAAAGGACCATTATCCGAAATATACAAAGAACTCTTAAAACTGGACAGTAAAAAACAAACAACCCGATAAAAAAATGGGCCAAAGGCTTGAACACAGACACCTCACCAGAGGAGATCTACGGGTGGTGAACAAGCATAGGAAAGACGCTCCTTACCCCTGTCATCAGGGAGATGCACAGTAAAGCAACAGTGAGATACCCCTCCACACCTATTAGAATGGCCAGAATCCAGGGCGCTGAGATGTGGAGCGATAGGAGCTTTCATTCACTGCTGGTGGGAATGCAAATGCCACGGCCCCTTCCGAAGACAGTTCGGTGGTTTCTTACAAAACTAAACATACCCTTACACATGGCCTAGCGGCTGCACTGATTAAATCCAATCTTGGGATTTTCCTAAAGGAGTTGAAAACTTATGTCCACACAAAAGCCTGCATGTGGATGTTTAAAGAGGCTTCGTTCATAACTGCAGATGCTTGGAAGCAACAAGAGGTCCTCAGTCAGTATGGGAATGGAGACATGAGCCATATCCCGACAATGAAATATTATTTAGCATGAAAAAGAAATAAGGCGTCAAGCCATGAGAAGACACGGAGGAACCTTAAATGCATCTTCCTATGTGAAAGAAGCATGTCTGAGAAGTCTGTATACTGAGGGGGAACCTGGCTGGCTCCGTGGGGAGCGCGCGCGACTCTTGATCTCAGGATCGTGAGTTCGAGTCCCACACTGGGGGTAGAGTTTACTTAAAAAAAAAACAAATGAGAAAAAGTCTATATACTATGTGATTCCAACTATATGACATTCTGGAAAAGGCAAAACTATGGAGACAGCAAAAAGATCAGTGCTCGAAGGGGCTTGGGGGGCGATGGGTAGGCAGAGAATCCTCTGTACTCTAGAACGGCGAGTGTACGTCATTATACATTTGTCCAAACCCAGAGAATGTCCGACCGCGTGAGTGAGCCCCCAGGTAAACCATAGACTTGGGGTGACGACGATGTGTCGGTGTGCACTCGTTAGTCGTGATAGACGTACCCCTCTGGTGGGGGGTGTTGATAATGGGGGAGACCGTGTATGTGGCGGGGTAGGGGGTGTGTGGGAAATCTCCGTACCTTTCTCTCAATTGTACTCTGAACCTAAAACTGCTCAAAAAATCAAGTCTTGATTTTAAAAAGAGTGTTTAAAAGGAGAGGCAAAAAGAAAGAAAAGGGAAAAAAAAGGAGTCTTCTAGCTGGAGCAAAGAGGCGCTCTCAGAACCTCTGGCTTGTAATCGGAAACAACTTTTATCTTCGTGGACGCGTCAGACACAGCCTGAGAACCAAGCTGTCCACTTCCCACACCGTCTGAGGGTATATACACTGAAGGCAGTTGTGCGGGAAGCTTTTGTCTTCTGGCCCTTCCCCAATAATCAAACAACAACAATAGGCCAATTGTATTGGAGTAAAAGGACTTTTCTTTCTTTTTAAGATTTTATTTATTTGTCAGAGAGAGAGAGAGCGCGCGCACTAGTAGGGGGAGCAGCAGGCAGAGGGAGAAGTAGGCTCCCCGCTGAGCAGGGAGTCTGACGTGGGGCTCGATCCCAGGACCCCGAGATCATGACTTGAGCCAAAGGCAGACGTGTAACTGACTGAGCCGCCCAGGCGCCCCGTAAAAGGACGTTTGTGTCCTGGGAACCACGGTGCCCAAGTTTCTCTTGGCAGAGCCTGACCCCCAGGAGCTGTCCTCGCCTAGCTGGGAAATGCCCCTGGCTCCGCGGTGGGGGTGTGTACACAAGCGGCCGGTCCCCTGCATGGGCCGCCTGCCAGCCGGCTACCTTCCACCCCTGTGGCTGCAGGCGCCTCCCCTCTCAGCCGACCCGGGGACCAGCTTGATGCCCGCAAGCCCGCAAGCCCGCGGTAGCAGTAGTGGCGGGGAGCAAAGGGCCGGCAGGTTAGTGCTGTGCTTGGGGGGAGCAGGAGACAGCCAGGTGTGTGTGTGTGTGTGTGTGTGTGTGTGCGTGTGCGTGCACGCGCGCGTCCCTGCGCGCTGGGTTGGGGTGGTGAGGTGCGGCCGGCCAGACGAGGAAGCCATTGGGAGGCGAGCGGAGCTGCCCATGGTGAGGTCACGGGTGCAGCAGTGGCCCCGAAGAGCCCACTTCTACTGTCACCCCTGGGTGGGGGGGGGGGACGGTTGGCGGCTGAGGGAAGAGAATGCAAGAGCGTTCTCAGGAGGCTGAGAATACACAGACCCGCACTGTGCTTGCACATGGGGCCTCTAGGTAAATAAATGCCTGCTCAGCTCACTGCACGGATGAATAATGAACTCTCCCCCCATCTTCGGCGCGATCTATAGAGACCATCTCTAGCGGTCCTTTGAGGTTTTGTGAGGCTGGCTAGCCCCTTTGTGTGATTCCAGCAATCACAGAGGCAGAAACACACCTGGGCTGGCTTTTATGGTGCTCATCAGGCCTCCAGTGCCATGCATAGATTCTGAAGAGATGCTTCGGGAACAATAAAGCTAGCACCTCGGCCTCATTGAGTGTGGGTCACGTGCCCAGCTCTATCTGCGTGAAGCCACTTTGGTGCTCTCTCCCACGTAGGCATCAGGCACGACGCTCGTCCCCATGGTTTTCCGATGAGGAGGATGAGGCCCCGGGAGGCCAGGCAGCTCACCAGGGGTCACGCAGGGGGTGGGGAGAGCCAGGGCCGGCATCCGCAGCCTGCACCCTTGACTGCTGAGCGGATCCGCCTGCTGGAGCTTTCGGAGGAGCCCAGCTGTCAGAACCAAACAAGCAACAGCTCCGTGGGGAAAAGCAGGGGACAACTGGGGCTGCCTGTGTTTCCGAGCTGGCTTGAAGCCAGCTTGGGGGGGGGGGGGGTCCCTGAGCAGGAGCTGCCATCTCTCCGGGCTGACAGCAGGCCTTTTGGAGGACCCTTTTCCCTTTCCCCTACCTCCTTCTCCCCGCCCCCCCCCACTGCGGAGGAGGGGAATGGATGAGGGGGGCTCACCTCCCATCACCGCTGCTTTTACTGTTGGGCTGGAGCTCAGAGAAGCCTGCTTAGCCCTGGGGCGGCCACTCTGCTTCCCAGACTTGATCTTTTGGAAGGAGTAGGGCAGCTCAGGTCAGGAGAGAAGGGCAGTGATTTTACAGGAGTGGAACTACGCAGGCTCCTCCCTCCTCCCTCCTCTTGGGGACAGTCTTGTTTCCATGATCAACAACTGCTATCCCTCAAGTATTTAGGGCACTCTGCACCTTTTGGGAAAACAAGGGGGAGAGGTCTCCTTTCCCCACAGCTGAACAACGATGCTCAGACAGAGCCGCCTGGCCTAAGGGATGTCCAGACATCTACCTGATTGAGGCAGAGGGTCGTGCCCAGAGGGGCCAGACCGCGGAGTAAGCCGGCAGACAGCAAGGAGTTGACAAGGCAACAAGGTAGAGGTAACAGTCCATCCTCTCCCACGCCCCCGAGGGCTTAGAACTCAGGGTTAGTACTTGGGGCCAGGTGAGGCGACTCAGCTGGGGAAATGGAGCTGTGTCCCCCCGAGGATAGATGCTGTGTCAACCAAGAAATGTTAAGCTAGGCAGAAAACCTGAAACCTTTTAGCACTTCCTAGGAGGCGCAATGGTAATTGACTTTCCCCTCCCGGGGCTTTGTGCCTGCTCACCCAGGGGCTTGGAAAGCCGTGGGGCTTTCTTCCCAGTGCCTCCCAAAGGCCACAGTCACCTTGTGGCCAGCCAGAGGGCCACAGCTGCGGAATGATCTATGCTCCAAATTCCCATCTGCTGGCTTCAAACCTTCCATTGTCAGTCTGCCAGGGACTAGAAGTGGAGGGGCCCTCGGCAGCTCTGGTTTTCTGAAGACTGCCCCCACTGTAACTTGAGTTAACCATTTCCTGACCAAAGCCAGGCTCTTGGCTGCCTATTTCTGAGCTTGGACATCATTGCTGTTTTGTTTTGTTTTTTCCAACTGCTCTTGCACTTGAACCTATGAGCGCCCAATTGCCAAGGTCAGGTCTCCTTCTCTCTAGTCCTCTACTCCTGTACCCAGAGCAAGGGAACGGGAAGGAATGAACACATTACCTAGCATCTAGGAGCCAGCCCCCTGTCCTTCCTGGAGAGTGAAGCATGGGTCGGAGGGAGGAGAGGTGGGTGTTTGATCCCAGCTCCACTGCTTCCTGGCCGTGGGGCTGCTGGGCAAGTAACCGACCCTCTCTGTGCCTCATTTCCTCATCTAGAAGATAGGAATCGTACCGGCACTCCTTCCACAGGGTCGACAAAGACGATGAAATGGGATAATAAACTGCCTTGCCCATATGCAACAACCAAGAAATGGTAGTTATTATGAGGTCCTTATTAATTTCTCAATCCCAAGGAAGGCTTTCCTTTCATTCCCTCCTCCTGGCGTATTTTGTCCCCACCCTTATCCGTGACAAAAGCCTCCCCGTTGCAAGAGAGCACAGATTTAGACCACATTCATTTACCTCGGGTCCCTTGTGCTGAAATCAACAAACAAACAGATACAAGTTCGACGAGGCTGTGATGCCTGTGTCCTCTGCGCCTATCTGCCCATGTTGAAATGCGCACAGCTGTTCGGGCTGCGGGACGCAGGACCCAACCGCTAAGGTAGGCGATGGGAGATCACGCGGTGTCAGAGTTCTTCTTACCTCCAGCATGGCCAGGGATGAGCACCTGACTTGGAGCTCGCCCCGCGGCAGCTAAGGTTCAATTCTGTGCTCCCAGACAGTGAACTCCCCTAAGCTGGCCCTGAACTTCATTCATTTTTTAGCAAGTATCAGGTGCCCGCTGCACGAGGCAATGCGCTGTGGGCATACGCGAACGGGTAAGCCGTGCTCCCCAAAGGCAAAGCGCTTGCAGCGTCGAGGGAATCATGGCACCAAAGACTGTAACAGCAGGAAGCATGTGACGTGAGCCACAGTGCGAGTGAGCTACAGGCATTGAGAAGGGGGTGGCGCTGGCTGGGTGGAGACAAGGGCGTGGACAGGGGAGAAGGGGGGCACGTAGAGAAAGGCTAAGGAAATTCAACTGAGCGCGAGTAGACCAACGGGCATCATTTAAAAGGGATTACTCACCCACAAAGCTCTTTCAACAAAATAACTATACCCTGGGGTGGGGGGGGGGCGGGGAGTGAAAACAGCATCTACAACTGTCGTGAGAGCGCACTGAGTTACCTGGGCTTCTCCCCCGCCCCCCCATCCCCTCCTCCCCGGTGGTCTGGAACACCCCCACTGCGGTTCTGCAAGGGTGAGACACCTGCCTTTATGCATCAGGACAGGACGGGTGTTTGGGGGTGGGGAAAAAGCCGACTCATTTACCAAACGAAACCAACGGATACGCACTCCCCTCGGTCACAGGAGCTGCCACCACCAAGGCAAATCTCAGAGGAGCCTTGAATATGAAGACAGAGGCTCCAGGCGGAGGCGACAGAAGTGTGAAATACACTCATTTATCCTTTAGGGGGCTGGGGGGAGGGGACGAAGATGCCTTTGGCGGAATTGGAGGCTTGAATAGAGCAGAGTTTATAAAGAGGCGTGTTTTAGTTAGCCTGTGTGAGATTCGACAATTTGTATTTGCCGACGTTTGAGGAATTGGGAGAGTTTACGTTAAAAATTGGGATTTTTGTCTCCCTTGAAAAACTGGGCCCACGTTTCAAAATGGCATCCAACCCTTGGAGAAGAGGCGCTTGTCTTGGCCTCCACTGGCCTGCTTTATTCCTTCGCGCTCTCGGTATTTAGATGCTAATCACATTTTGCTGGCTCAGGGCAAGTTGGCTCTCCAGAATGCTTTGCAAGCTGAAAGCCTGTGATGGCTGAGAACGCCTTTGAAAGCGGTCTATGCTGGGCAAGTGCATGTCCTCTGGGTTTCTCTGCGTTTTTTCTTCGTGTCACTGCCAAGTTCTTGTTGGCATTTGACTTTGCAACTCCTAATACAGGACCTCTGTGCCACGAGGGTGGCAAAGTGGGTAAGGGCCGTGTGCCGGGCCAAGGGGCTCAGCCTCAGCCTTTACTCTCTTGGGGCCATACAGAAGGACAGCACACAGGCGGATCTTAAGAGAACTGGTCTGGCAGGAGCCACGGGCCGGGGCTGGAGGGACTGAAGTGAGTACTGGCCTTGGGGACAAGCTACTTGGTCTTAAATCTCAGCTCAGTTACTGGGCGGGTGGACTTGGGCAGGCTACACACCTTTTCAGTGCCTCTGTTTTCTCACCTGCAAAATGGGCTTGAGATGAACGGTGCCCACCTCGTAGGGCTGTTTTAAGGACTCAGTAAGATGATAATAAGATAACGGTCGTATTTACTTAGCACAGTCCCTGGTACGTTAGCACTCCATGCTTATGGTCGTTTTTAGAATTAATCCTGGAGACCAGCGAAAGGATTGCTGCCGTAGCCCGGTTAGGAGTTGACAAGGTCCTAGATTAGGGCAGGGACAGAGACAAAAAGAGAGACCAGTGTGGGAGGACTAGGCTTGAGGAAGCCTGGGGGAGGGGCAAGAGGAAGAGTCAGAGACAACTTCTGGAATTCCAGCCTGGATGACTGGGTGGTGAGGGTGATGGCACTAAGCAGGAAAACGCTGGGCGGCAAGTTTCGGGGGAAGGAGAGGTCAGTTTGACGCACGTTAAGTCAGAGGTGACAGCATGGAGGCATTAGCCAAGATGGCGCCGTGCGGCCGGCTGTGAGAAGCGTGGGTCGGGGCCGAGGGTGTGGACTTGACCGTGAGAAACTAGGAGGGCGCCCAGTGTGGCGCGGGCAGCCTGAGGTGTTAAGCATCTCGGGAGGGTTCAGCATCTCTGTTTGAACAGGGCTGGGGCCTCTCTTTGCTCGGGGACCCGTGTGTATTCTGCTCGGTCAGCTGTGCCACTTGGATGCTACCTTTGTCCTTCAGTTTATGTACTTTCAGTTCCAATGCTGACCTGGCCCAATCCTGCCCGCCTTGTGAGCCTTGATGGGCTCAAAGTCCCCCGGGGTAGAGAGCAACAGGAGGACACTTGGTTTTATATTTGATGAAATGGAGACACCTAACATGGGCCGTAGGGGAGGGGGGCAGAGTTGCGGGGGTGGGGGAGGGGGACCAGGCTTGTGCCTGGTGCCTCCCACCCGATCCTCTCCGGGGGCCCTCTGGGGGCTCCGAGGCTCCCACGTTCTCGGCTGCTCCCTGGAGTTTCAGGGCCGCTTTTCCCCCTCTCTCTTCCACGTGCGCCTGTCCAGAGAACCCTTTGCTCAGGACTCCCTGGTCCTTCGTCGTGGCCCGCAGATTGATCAGACAAATTAAGCTCTCCATCAACATTTTACCCTTCCGCTTGTTCTCTCAGTACACTACGTGTTGCCAGCCATTTCAGGCCCATGCTCCGGGCCAGGCGCGGGAGGTAATGAAGATGAACAAGCCAAGCCATACCCGAAAGGGCTTGAGCCACGAGGCCCCGAAGAGAGGTGAAGGTGATTTTCAGGCAGGGAGGAAAGCACACCGGGGGGGGGGGGGCACCTCATTCCATTTGTGCACAGGGCTAACCCGCCCCCCATTTCCCACCAGAAACCGTTGCATCATCACACGCACATACATAATTTATTTACCTCCCCATTCTCTAGCATGCCAGCCGGAAGCCAGGGCAAGAAAAAGAAAAAGGAATAAAATGAGTGGAAGCGTGGTGAAGGAAGGGCTCAGCTGGTTCAACAAGACTTCCGATTATTGTCGTTAATGTTCAGGAGAGTTCCAACCTGATGCGGCATTAAACAGGCAGACTGTGTGTGTGTGTGTGTGTGTGTGTGTGTGTGTGTGTGTGTGTGTGTGTACAAAATCGTATTAGAATGAGACATTCAGACAAAGTGGCCAGTCGGTGAGAGAGCTGGGAAAACTCCCCGTCCAGCTGGTTATCTAGCAGACACCTGACATTGGTTTGCTTCCTGACCGGCAGTGCAAGGAGGAAGGCCAGGGGATCGCAAATACCACCATTCAGTGTGCTCAGTTCGGAGCGGCCTGGCTGCCCTGCAGAGTCCCCTTGTTAGAAATTCTGCTGGCAAATCTTGCCGGCTCCCGTTGGGGGGAGACTGCTACCGAAGCTCTCTTGGAGAAGCTGGATTGTGTGCTTTGCAGGGAAAAAAACCCACAGCAGAATTTAGGCCTAGCTTGTGGTTTTGAGGCTCCTTGTCCTCCAAACTGAAGGTGCATTTCAAGCAGGGATTAGGAGGTTGTTGACTAGACAGAGATCACTGGCTGCAAGGCTAATACCCGGGGAGCTCTGAAATGCTCCATTTACTGCAGCGACATCTAATGGCCAGAGGAAGCACTGCATGTTCTTATTATTGAAAAGCAGCCTGTGGTTCTATCTAGTGAGTTACTTTTTTTTTTTTTTAAAGTAGGGTGGACAAGGTATTGTTATGTTTATTAACATCTGTAAAATAACACTTTGGCCGCAACCCTATGAATTCACTTTCTACATCTTGGATGATTTTATGATGTTATTCATAATTGGATGCTGCTCGTATTTTATGAAGACCATGTAATTACCTCTTTGGGATTTTTTTTTTATAACCATCATGACTTTGCATTTATTTTAAAGCTTCTTGTTGAAGCTCTGTGTATCTATCGCAAGAAGGTTTCCATACCAGGGAAAAGATGATCAAGTTTAGTCCCAAATACTCACTTCTAAGGTATCTTACCCCAGTTTATAGTATTGTGGTTAAAAAAAAAAATGGAAAAGTGGTATTAATCATTGCTGTTCATTGTTGAGGAGATGGAACCACTCACTCACAGATGGTGCAACTGTAAACTTACAACCTTTCTGGGGTGCACAGTTCATTAAGAGCCTCAGAATTATATTTATCTTTTTAAAAATTTATTTTAAGTGGGCTCCACGCTGGGTGAACTCATGACCCTGAGATCAAGACCTGAGCTGGGATCAAGAGTCAGATGCTTCGGGGCACCTGGGGGGCTCAGTCGTTAAGCGTCTGCCTTCGGCTCAGGTCATTGATCCCGGGGTCCTGGGATCGAGCCCCGCATTGGGCTCCCTGCTCAGCAGGAAGCCTGCTTCTCCCTCTCCCATTCCCCCTGCTTGTGTTCCCTCTCTTGCTGTCTCTCTTTCTCTGTCAAATAAATAAGTAAAATCTTAAAAAAAAAAAAAAAAAAGCTTCGTGGGGGCGCCTGGGTGGTTCAGTTGGTTAATGGGCTGCCTTTGGCTCAGGTCATGATCCTGTAGTCCCAGGATTGAGTCCCGCATCGGGCTGCTTCTCCCTGTGACCCTCCCCCCTCTCGTGCGCTCTCACTTTCACTCTCAAATAAATAAATAAAATCTTAAAAAAAAAAAAGTTAGATGCTTAACTGACTGAGTACCCAGATGTCCCAGAATTATTTTTATCTTGTGACCTCTAAGTCGATTTGTAGGAATAGACCTGAAGAGTGCCATCACAGATGTGAAAAAAAAAATACAAGGGTTTTCACTGCCATGTTATCATACTGAAGAATTAGAAATAGCCTAAATATTTAAAAACTGAAAAATTGTTATTTATGGCACAGTGGAGGCAGAGACGGAAGTTACACAGCCACAAACTAAGGAATGCTTAGAGCAACTAGAAGGCGGCAGAGACGAGGAAGCATCCTTTTGCACAGACATCAAGTGGGCACGCCCTGCCAATACCCGGAGAGTAAAATTCAAGCCAGCAGCACTCTGCGAGAATAAACCATTGTTTTAAAAAAATACCTATGGGACATCCATACTGTGGAATATTACGTGAAAATCTAAAAAGGTATTCTCAATACTCGATGGCCTGGGGTAATATCCATTACATAGTAAGTGGAGAGAAATAGGATACTAATTTTTATATACGATGGGAAAACAATTTTTTTTTTACGATTTTATTTATTTATTTGACAGAGAGAGAGATCACAAGTAGGCAGAGAGGCAGGCAGAGAGAGAGGGGGAAGCAGGCTCCCTGCTGAGCAGAGATCCTGATGTGGGGCTCGATCCCAGGACCCTGAGATCATGACCTGAGCCGAAGGCAGAGGCTTTTTTTTTTTTTTTTTTTTTAAGATTTTATTTATTTATTTTTCAGAGAGAGAGAGAGAAAGAGAGAGAGAGAGCACAAGCAGGCAGAGAGGCAGGCAGAGGCAGAGGGAGAAGCAGGCTCCCTGCTGAGCAAGGAGCCCGATGTGGGACTCGATCCCAGGACCCTGGGATCATGACCCGAGCCAAAGGCAGCAGCTTAACCAACTGAGCCACCCAGGCGTCCCGAAGGCAGAGGCTTTAACCCGCTGAGCCACTAAGGTGCCCCTGGGAACACAGTTTCGTAAAAAAAACAAAACAAACAAAAACCAACCCTTCCATATACGTGTAGCATATATATTTATGCACACACACATATATGTACACGTACACACATACAAATACATGCAGAAAAACTATTAATTGTCGTGCACAGGTGTTGGGTTTATAAGTAATTATTTTCTTTTTTATACTTCTCCATGTGTCCCAAATTTTCTATAATCTCTGTGCATTCCTTGTTTTTATTGTGGTAAAACATTCATACCACACTTGATCTCAGCCCAAAGGCCCAGAAGTGATTGCGGTAAAACATTCATAAGATGAAACTGACCATTTTAAGGGTATGTATGTTACTTTTAAATTAGGAATAATGGGGGTGCCCAGGTGGCTCAATCGGTTAAGTGTCTGCCTCTGTCTCAGGTCATGATCCCAGGGTCCTGGGATGTAGCCCCACATGGGACTCTGCTTAGTGGGGAGCCTGCTTCCCCCTCTCCCTCTGCCCTTCCCCCCATTCATGCACGCGCTCTCTCTCTCTCTCTCTCTCTCAAATAAAACCTTAAAAATTAGGAATAATAGTTTTTGTGAATAGATGTGCACTAAGCAGGCGCTGAATTTACACCTACATTATAATTACAATAATGCAGCCATCATTTATTTGCTTGGACAAAGGACAGGAAATGAATAGAACCCAGACAGATGAAGTCTGATGGACAGGACTGAAGAGTTGGGGAGTCATTGTGATGCGTAATTATTCTGAAGGCAGTTTTTCTTTATAGGTTGAGATGGGCCCTTTCAGACTTTTCAGTGCTAAAGAAGGTGAGGCCCAAGTCTAGCCAAGAAAGCTGCGAGGAGAAGCCAGGGATAACCGAGCCAGTACAGAGACAAGTTAGAGAGCGCCCACAAACAGACTCGGCTGGGACTGATCATTTAAAATGGGACTCAACTGAATTATGATAGGTAGTTCCTGGCTGACTTTGGGTCCTTCCAGTCTCTTTCACTGAGGCAGCTTTAAGGAAGAGAGGAAAGAAAAGTGGGCTAAAAAAGCAGAGTATGGGAGCGGCGCTTGGGTGGCTCAATGGGTTAAAGCCTCTGCCTTCGGCTCAGGTCATGATCTCAGGGTCCTGAGATCGGGCCCAGCATCAGGCTCTCTGCTCAGCAGGGAGTCTGCTTCTCTGCCTCTCTGCTTCCCCTTCTCTCAGCCTGCCTCTCTGCCTACTTCTGATCTACTCTCCTCTCTGTCAAATGAATAAATAAAATCTTAAAAAAAAGAATCAGACTATGGGAACAGGAGGCTGCTTGGATTTGAGCCAGCAGCCCCGAGGTTAGAAGCAGAAATGCCAGTGGAGTGTGTGTGTTGGGGGTGTTGCATCGTATCTGTGTGAGCCTTCATGAGCTCCCTGGAAACCTGGCATCACCCAGGGTCACTGTTCTTTGCAGTCGCTCCCGCCCGCAAGCACGGCGAGGCACCCCCCCTCCCCCCCCCCCCCGCTCCCCCATATAACTCCTCACCTGCATCTTTCTCTTCACTGTGTCGAAAGGAAAGGAGAGCGTCTGGGTTACGGCAGCGGCCAGGCAGACATTGGCGAAGTTCTGGAGGGGAGAGAACCGATCTCGGGGTCCATTCCAGAGTTTCTCCAGGTTCATGTAAACTAGAAGGGAGCCAGCAGAGAAGGGGAGAGCACCTGCAAAAAGAAGGCCAGGAAGAGGCTGCTGCTGTCTCGGGCTTGAGAACAGAAATGCCTGTGGGGAATCCACGGCAAGTAACCAGGACTAGCCCCGGGGCTCCGGGCTCTTTAAAAGCACTCCAGCCAGAGCCGCCCGAAGCAACTTTTCTCTGGTGGCGATAATGGATAATGTGCTCCCTTTCCATAGGGGGTGTGTTATCTGGCAAAACAGTTCACTCAAGGTTGGCACACTTTGCTGGTAAGCGAGGGCACTTGACCTTTGCTTTGGGGAATGATGTGGCCATATCAGGGCCCAGGAAAAGAGGTCAAGCAGGTAGTGCAGTTTTTAAGAAACTTCCAGAAACTTTGGGAGCTATCTAAAGTTTACAGAGGGGCTAAATTTCTCCCTCAAAATAAGATTTAAAAGAGGGGCTAGCCTCAGCGGGGTTGCTTATCTTGAGGAAAATGTAATACCTATTTAATAAACACATTACAAATGAAGTACCAAGCTCCACCCCCTTCACCTTCATTCAGAAAACATTTGTGGAGTTGACGTGATGTGCTGGGAATACAAAGAGGTGTAGGCTAATTCCTGGAGGAGACAGACAGCTGATATGTGTGCTCACTGGGTGGGGTGGGGTGGCGGCACACGAGGACCAGAGGATTAATTTTGCCTAGGGCATCAGGAAGGACTTCACAGAAAAGAGAACCTACCCACTGGGTCTTGAGGACTGAGTAGGAGTTCGCCAGACACTGGGAGAGCAGACAGGCAGTCCAGGGAGAGGGAACAGCAGGTGCAAAGGGAGTGGAGTTCCCAGGAAATTGTAAGCATTTCTGGATGGCTGGGGTGTGAGTGCCGGTGGAGGGACAGCAGGAGGTGAGGGGGGCTGAGCCGCATGGGACCAGGTCTGAAGGATCTGATGGTGTGCCATAAGGAATTCAGGCCTTTCCCTGCAGCTCAGGAGTCAGGGAAGGCTGGAACAGAGGACAGCGGAATGAGGGTGGTGAAATGACCACCTCCGGCTTCGGGAAGGTCACCAGGCCCCGGCAGCAGTGCCTGGGACCGGGACCCTGTAGAAACCTCTAGGAAGTGTCTGTGGGAAGCACGAGGATGAGGGCAGAGGAGGTGGGGAGGGAGGAGGGCGACAGATGGAGAGCGGAGAGGTCAAACTGACAGTACTTGGAGCCGGAAGCCGGAAGCCGGAAGCCGGAAGCCACAGCAGAGAGAGGAGAGGCGCTGAAGCAGTTCTAGGTTTCTTCCGGCTTGGGCCACTGGGTGAAAGGCAGGTGGTCGCGGTCTGTAGGGAACCCAGGAGGAGCAGGTGTGAGCCTAGCGAGGACGTCAGGTTTAGTCTTGAGCTGGATGCGCCCAGGGAGCAGCAGGTGAAGGTGTCCAATAGCAGGTATTCGTCCTGCCGTTGGGAATTGGTAGCAGTCAGTGGTTAAGACAGCGGGCTCCCCACTGGGGTTACATCGCTAGGTTCTTCCGCTTTCTACCTATGTGATCTCGGGCGAGTCCCTCAGTTTCCCTAAGCATCTACTTCCTTGTCTGTACGCGGAGGCTTCACTGAGAAACTACGAGGGGCGTTCAGCACAGTGCGGGGCACGAAGTGAGCACCTGTAAAGGTTAGTCCCTGTTGTTACGGAATCGAGGTCGGGAGTCCTTAGAGTATCCTGATGCTTGGTTAAGCCACGAGCTTAGCTATGGCCACCTGGGGTGGGGATGGAGGGTGAAAAGAAAGCCAAGGAAGGAGCCCCGGGGGAACAGTGACACGTGGGAGGCTAGCAGTGTCGCTGAGCTGGATAAGACAGAGCTGCCGGAGAGCTGGGAAAGACATCCAGGAGCTGGTGGGCTCCTAGAAGCCAGGCTTCCGGGAGAAGGAGTGGCCAGTCTCATTAGATACTGCAACAAAGGTCCGATATCGGGTGAGAGTCTGCAGGGTTTGGCAACGGGGGACTCTGGTGACTCATGCGTGCGTGGCCTTGGCAAAGGTTCCAGAGCCCCTGAAGGTATGGTTGCTACCTGGTTGTGCTCACACATGTCTGTACACAGGCTGAGTCTCTTTCCTGCAGTCAGATGGGGTGTGCGGGATGATCTTCCCATCAGTTTGGGCTGAGCCACCCTGTCACTCTCTCCTCCTCCCCTCCCTGGGATGTGACAGGCCAAAGTTAGGGGTGGGGCATATGGCTATGGACTAGAACAAAGCTAATTGGCTCTACCGGGATTGAATCCACAGGACCTTGACCTTAAAAAAAACCGCATTTAACTGGTTACAAACAAAGGTATACAATATTCATCTATATCAAGGAACACCACCTTTCCTTGGACAAGGTGAAAAGTTCTGTCTTACCTAGAACAGTAAGGGAAACCCCTCGATACAGGGCTAGGAACCCTTCCTGTTGATAAACAGTAGAAAAAGCATGGAGGATCCCTCTGTAAGATGGTTCCAGCAGGTTCTGCACAATCAACCGGGTTTTGATGAGGTCTGTAGGGTACGTCACAATGGTGGAAACCATGCCTGCAAGACTCCCAGCCATTATGGAGCGCCACTGGGAAATATGGCCCAGGTCATCCGTGAATAGTATGACAAACCTAGGAGGAAAAAACCCAAGAGAATCAGCTCTGGATTGTGCCAGAGTGTTTTATACTATTTCTTGCAATATCCCCCAGCATTTGGAAATGTTTTACAAAGTGAAAATTACTATACTAATGTATTAGGATTCAAAAATAGCACATTCAGTTCTACTATCTTTATAGAATTTCATTAGATCCCTGACCCTCTTCTTTATGTCTACCCTAAGTTCTTCCCACTTCATTTTAAGCATTTTCCCCTTTATCTGTGCAACTGTCAATCCTGGCTTGCTTGTGAGGAATAAATGAATAGGAGTACTTGGTAAATACTGAATTGGAATGTGCTCCTTCAATTCTGTTGAAACTTAAAAGAAATGAAATTGCATGAAATTGATGACTTTGAGCATCCTCAGTAACTGAGGTTTCTTTTTGTTTGTTTGTTTGTTTTAAAAGCTCTATGTCGACTGTGGGACTTGAACTCACGACCCCGAGACCGAGAGTCTCATGCTCTACTGAGTGAGCCAGCCAAGCGCCATGCCGCCCCCGCACCACGCCGCTGCCCCGACAAGTAATTGAGTTTAAAAAATGCATTGGTGTGGACACCTGGGTGGCTCAGTCAGTTAAATATCTGATTTCGGTTTGGGTAATGATCCCAGGATCCCATTGTGCCTGAGTAGGACTCCCCGCTCAGCAGGGAGTCTGTGTCTCCCTCTCTCTCTTGCTCTGCCCCTCCCCCTTCTTGTGCTCTTTCTGTCTCTCTCTCACATAAATAACATCTTTAAAAATATGTATTGGTTTAACAGTTATAAGGGAAGATGTGGCACCCCACTAGTTGTCGGGGAAATGAGCAATAAAAACAAGATACCGCTTGTCACCCAGCAGATTGGCCAAGATGAAAAAGGCCGAGGGTATCAAGTGATAAGGACATGTGGAGACAGGAATGCTCCCCCACTGCTGGTAGAAATGTCAATTGGCCCAGCCCCTCTGTAGTATCTAGCACAACCGAAAGAATGCCTCCTTTCACCCCAGCGATTCCATTTCTAGGTGCGTATCCCAGAGGAGCTCTTGCACACGTACATGTGAGGACACATACAACATTGCGTGTTAGTGTGAAAAGTCGGACAACCTAAAAGTCCATTCGTAGGGGAATGGGTAAATTACAGTAGTCGCACAATGGATACTACAGCTGCCGTGAAATTGAGGCTAGGCATTCATACAGATAATCATAAAAGCATAAAGTTGAATGAAAACAGTAGATTGCAGGGTGACCTACAGTGTATGACAACCATCTGTTTAAATGAAGAAACACACCCATAAAAGCATGCCTTGTATTATTCATGGACAGATATAGCTACATATTTAAAAAAGCGCGAAACAAGGACCCTGGGGTGGCTCAGTCAGTGAAGTGTCTGCCTTCCGCTCAGGTCACGATCCAGGAGTCCCGAGATCGAGCCTCGAGTCAGGCTCCCTGCTCAGCGGGGAGTCTGCTTCTCCTTCTGCCTCTTAGCCTGCTCTTGTGCTCGCTTGCTCGTTCTCAAGTAAATAAATAAAATCTTTAAAAAAAATTAAAAAGTATAAAATAGCCCCCCAGGAAGGTTAAGGGGGGAAGGGGCTAGGAATGAGAATGAACGGGACTTCTTTCTCTGGAACCTTTTTATTTCTTTTATTAGAAAAAGATACTTGAAGTATCTTTTATGCTGTCTTCCATGCTGTTACTTCGGGATGGTGGGTACATGGGCACTCTTCTTTGTGCTTCGCTACAGCGTTATAATGTGGTTGAAACCGGCTTTGGGTGGGCTTTTCCAAACTCAAGCCAGAGAGACTGTTACTCTTTTTGGAAGCAGTCATGAGGACCTACCTCGGCAGAAATTGTTCTAAGGGCACTTTTACATGGTGCACGTTCCCTGCCCAGGAAGCAAAGGAAATGTACTCCTTGCTGATGAGGACTGATGAGAAAATCAAGAAGAGCTTGGAAACCAGGAAAAATAGTATTGTCTACCAGAGAACGGGGTAGGGGAGAGGGGAGAGGGAGAGGAATAGCAAGGGTTTGAGTAAAGGAAAGCGAACAGGGCTAGGCTAAAAGGAAAGTGAACAGAGCTAGGCTAAAAAAAAAAGGTATCTTTTTAAAGATTTTATTTATTTAATTTGAGAGAGAGAGAGAGCATGCGCACAAGTGGGGGGAAGGGCCGAGGGAGAAGGCGACTCCCCGCTGAGCAGGGATCCCGATGTGGGACTCTAATCACAGGACCCTGGGCTCATGACCTGACCGAAGGCAGACGCTTAACTGACTGAGCCACCCAGGCATCCCTGTATCTTTTGAGACAGTCCCCGGTTCTTTGGTTTTCAAATCTCTCATAAAGAGGCCTTCGTCCTATTCCTTCAGCCTGACATGAAGCCAGGGTGCTCAGCATGAAAGATAAGACAAGCGGGTATTCAGGTGAAATA
Source organism: Nasua narica (assembly GCA_028533885.1). Lineage (NCBI taxonomy): Eukaryota > Metazoa > Chordata > Mammalia > Carnivora > Procyonidae > Nasua > Nasua narica. The sequence goes on along the minus strand of CM052801.1, from coordinate 77,158,825 downwards.
ATTTAAGGAGTCCTAGGACAGTCCCTTTGCTCCCAAGTAAACACTCATTGATTACAAGCATCTCTTTCAAGGGGCGCCTGGGTGGCTCAGTCAGGTAAGCCTCTGCCTTCAGCTCAGGTCATGATCCCAGGGTCCTAGGATTGAACCCGGCGTCAGAATCTCCACTCAGAGGGCGCCTGGGTGGCTCAGTGGGTTAGGGCCTCTGCCTTTGGCTCGGGTCGTGATCTCAGGGTCCTGGGATCGAGCCCCACATCGGGCTCTCTGCTCAGTGGGGATCCTGCTTCCCCCTCTCTCTCTGTCTGCCTCTCTGCCTACTTGTGATCTCTCTCTCTCTCTCTGTCAAATAAATAAATAAAATCTTTAAAAGAAAAAAAAGAATCCCCATTCAGCAGGGAGTCTGCTTCTCCCTCTGCCACTGTCCCTGCTCCTTCTCTCTCTCTCTCTAATAAATAAAACCTTAAGAAAAGATAAAAGCATCTCTTTCAAGCTCTAGGAAAGTCTTCCTTTCATTTTGTAAAACTACTGTTGACTAGTGTTAACACCACTAATTGAAACAGTCACAAAAAAAAAAAAAAAAAAAAAAAAAAAAAAGCCCAGTCATGAGTTAAGCAGCTACTTCTGAAAGACATAGGTACTAAAGCCGGCATTCGCCAATGGGCCACTGGCCTGTCTCCCTGCCTGCACACTTCCTTGTTCCTGCCTTTTCTTTCCACCGGGGCCAGTCGAGTTGGAGGGAAGCCTGAGGAGGGGCAGGGGGACAGAGGAAGTGGACATGCTTGCCTGGCGGGGTGGTCAGCAGCTACCTGGAACCATCTAGACGATGGTGGGAGTTTGAAAGGCCGAGAGAAACATCATTCCTTCTCATCGCCTCGCCCTCTTCCCTATCCCACTTGGCCCCTTCCAGAGCCATTGACCGAACATCTACGACACTCCAGACAACCGTGCTCGCGCTCAGCAGAGGTCCTGACGGAGCTCGACAGTCCCGTGAAAGCAGGTGGTGGAGAGGGGCAATGGGAGAGGAACTAGGCCCTTGGTTCGTGGACCGACTTGATGGACGGGGAGTAGGAACCCTGTCTCCCGGCACATTGGTTTACAAAGTCGGGCCTTACTATCAAATAGAGAAAATTCAAAAGAACCAAAGCCAAGTCCTTTCTTCTCAGACTCTCACCATCCGGTAGAAACAAGGACCACCAACGCTTCCCTTGGGAACTGCAGAGTCAAGGCAGGCGACCCTGATAGGCCATCAGTGATGTCATCCTGCCCCACCCCACCCCCTTTCAGCTCTTGTCTGATTGGCTGGGGCAACAGTGTTCCCCTTTCTGCTCTTCTCCCCCCCCCCCCCCACATGCACAGAAGCTTTTCCCAGAGACTGGCTAAGCTGGTGAACAGCAGTAACTCCTTCCTTTCGGCCCCAGGTTATCCCCCCCACCTCCCACCCCCGCCCCGGGTATAACTAACTGCCAATGCAGCTGAACACGAGCTCATGAAATGGTTATACAGGAAGAAAGCGGGGCTGGTTATGAACTATTCCAGAGCTGCAGGGACCTCAACCAATGTTAGTACAGCTCGACAAGCACTTGTCCAGGGAAGCCAGAGGAAGATCTGCTGGGCGGTGTATCTGACCGCCGGCCGCTGTGTTCCGTCCTATTTATTGCCAGGGCCTAGCTCCTAATAGACTCTACTGAGGGGACTTCTGATCATAAATCCAAGGGAGCAGACGAATCAGCATCACGACCACGGGCAGAGCCCTGGACTAAGGAGCCAGAAGACCCAGTTTCAAGTTCCAGCTCTGCCGCTAATTCTCTTTGGGGACAAGTCAGTTAATCACTCCATTTCCCGAACGTTCTCCATGTTTACGCTTTGTTCAAACCTGAGATCCTAGGCTGTATACCATTACCCTCAGCCAACTGTTTTTGCAAACTCGCGGCCAGGAAAGAGTAGAGATGAGTCACTGTAAGGATGGACCAAAGGTATCCTCTCGGTGTGGGAAGGATGGCATCATGATTAACCAACCGCTCTGCTTTCTGCGCCTAGCCATTCACTGAAATACTCCCTTTTAGTTTCCAGAAGGAAAATAATCTCGCAGGAAACATTATTAGCCGACTCAGGCCGGGGAACTCTCTCTTTCTTTCTCTCCCGGCCGCCAGCCACCAGCCTGTGTTGGGTGCTCTCACCTGCCACATGGACCAGTGTGACAGGTTCCTAACTGGCCCGGCCACCCCCAGTCTTCCTCCTCTCTAGTCATCCTGCCACCAGGTGACGGTAAATCCTGTTGAGTTGCTCTCATCATCACCCCCCCCCCCACCACCTCACAAATCTCCCACAGCTAACCTTGGCCACACTGAAGGAAGTCCAAAGTGCCTAACCTGGCCCTCTGAGATCGCGTTCCAACCTGCTTTTCTGGCTGGACTTCCCACTGCTGCTGTAGACACACCCTGTGTTCCGGTCCTGCTGCGTGCCTGCCCACCTCTGTGCCTTGGCTTCTGATGTTACCTGCAATCTCTCTCTCCTTCCCTCCATCTGTGCCCAGGAGACTCCTACGCATTCTCCCCAGATCAAACCCAGGTGGTTTTTCTCCTCTGTGAGGTCCTCACATCTTCTCCTCATCAGAAGTGTGAATTTATTTTCTTTTAAACATTTCATTTCGGGGGCGCCTGGGTGGCTCAAGTTGGTTGGGCGTCTGCCTTTCGGCTCAGGTCATGATCCTGGAATCCCAGGATCGAGCCCTGCATCAGGCTCCCTGCTCGGCAGGGAGTGTGCACCTCCCTCTGCCCCTCACCCCGCTCATATTCTCTCTCTCCCCCCTCTCCCTCTCTCCAATAAATGAATAAAATCTTTAAAAAAATAAAGATTTCATTTTTAAGTAATCCCTACACCCAATGCGGGGCTTGAACTCATAACCCCGAGATCAAGAGCTGCACGCTGTAGCACTCAGCCACATGCCACAGACACAGCAATCTTCTGTTCCTCCGTCAGCCCTGGGGCTCTGGGGCCACGTCCCTTTCGTCCCTGCACTGCCCCCAGCGTCATGCACACAGTGGGTACTTCAGGAGGCCTGGCTGTTTTTGTGCCAAATGAACGCAGAGAGGAAGGCAGCACAGTACAGTAGAGTCATGGATTTGGAGGCAGAAGGTCAGCTGAGGGGGCTCTCAGCTCTAGCACGGAGGAACGGTGGGGCCAGTCTGAGCCCGATTCTGTATCCATAAAATGGGCACGATACCTCCCACCCGATGGACCTTACAGGGCAGGAGGCAGAAGTTGTAGAAATCCAATGATGTACACACACACACACACACACACACACACACACGTAACTAGGTAGCGGAGATGGCTATATTGATTAGCTTGATTGTGGTGATCATTTCACCATGTATATACACATCAAAACATCAAGTTTTACCCCTTAAATATATACTTTTTATAGGTCAAGGATATTTCGATAAGGCTGTTAATAAAATCCAATGATGTATATATATGAGGTGATGTGGGGTCAAGGGCAGGCCTCCCCATGATGGGCAACAATAGCGTGGAGATTATCTGGAGTCCAAAACAGTCAAGTCCCAAGACTCAGGCAGAAACTCTGACCTCCCCCTCAACCGCTTGAAAAGCGTTTAGAGGACCTGCTCGGGGAAGATAGCGATCACCATCAATAACACAGGAACTAGGGCTGGTAGACAGGAAGGACTAGCAAAGTCGGTTAAAATTCCTCCCTACTTCCCCCAGTTTCTGAGTGGTGGCAGCAAACACTTGTTTACCAAACATTTGCTCTCTTTCATCCTGCTGTGACTTGCATTCCTTCCTTTTGAAGTCCCAGAACCCCTACCTCCTCCTCCTTAGCTCAGCAGGGCATCCGTGCCTCATTTTGCCTGTCTTGGGAACCTCATGTGTGTGTGGATTCCCCGAACGGAGGAAATTGAGTTTTGATTTTCTCCCGTGAATCTGTCTCACGTCCATTGAATTCTTGGTCCGCTAGAAGGACCTTGGACAGAGGAAAAGGTCTTCCTCTCGGGATGGTGATGCCCGACCAGCCACAGCACTTAAACCCGCCTGTAAAGTTTTGCCTCCTAATCCTTGGCATACATTCCAAAGGCAGATTTCCGTACCACCTGGTGGAGAGTAGAGGGACCACTGTTTACAGACATCAAGCCAGCAGTTGCTGAGGAGGAAAGAGAGCCTGGAGACAAATGCCTCAGGATCGCCCTACCTTTCCTCCCCAGGGGAAGAGAAGGGAACTCCTCCCAAGCCTGGGTGACACGTGCGCTGGCCTAGAGGACTCAGGTGAGAAGGAAGATTCCATCCAGCTTGTCAGCTGCCCCGTGAGCCTTCTGGCACCGGTGGTGAAAATCCTGACTGTTAGCCCCCGAGGCTTCAACTAGGTGGTGAAGACGGTGAGCTCTCTGTCTAATTCAAAGCCAAGGCCAGTCCTCAGAGTTGGCATTGTGCCCAGGGAATGAGGTGCACAAGGACCCTCCCAAGTCCAGAAACATCCCCACTTCCTGAAGCTCCACCAGTACCATGTCATTCTTCTCGGCTTGTTGCAGTGAAAATGCAAATATCTCTGAGCTCTGAAGGACCTTTGAAGACTCCTCTGGCATTTGCATGTTTAGATAGTTTCCCAAGAAGCAGCTGTTGTTGGGAGAAGGTGGAAAAACGGCAAAGAATGAGGCCAGCGGGCAGAGGGTGGGGTGAGGCAGTAAGTTGAGGGACCTCTGTTGGGCCCTAAAGGCCAAGCTTCATGGGGGGGGGGCAGAAATCTGCGGCCATGGGTTGGGCCCTCTCCCCTCCCCCACCAAGCACTCTCCTCTGGGGGCTTTGCCGATAAAGGCACAATTGCACACACACGCCTTCCAACGCGCGCGCTCTCTCCTAAGCCGGCCAAGGCAACATTTCCAAGTTAGTGGACGGTGGGAATGGGCCGGAAGCCATCTCTCCGGAGACGCCTTCACCGCCTCCCAATCTCCAGCCCCATTCCGCCTCCTCGCGGGTCCAACTCCAAGGAGCCTCTCTGGGCCGGGGGCTGCGCCCGCAAAACGGCTCCTGGCGGGCCAGGGAGCCCCGGAGTGCACCCCGGGGCCTGTGCAGGTGCCGCGTCCTGGCCGCGCGATCCGGAAGGAGGCCGCGGCCCGCCGCGAGGCGCCCCCCGCCCCGAGGCCGAGCCCGGGAAGCAGGG
>CM052801.1:76994671-77153555 GCA_028533885.1 Nasua narica | reverse complement strand
CCGACCTGGGCCAGCACGGTGGCGAGCTCGAGCGGCGCGGTGAGGCTGAGGCTGAGCGCCCCCGCCACGCCCGCGCACAGCAGCCGCTGGCCGCCCGTCAGCCGGCCGTCCCGCCGCCACGTCGCCATCGCGCCCCGGCCGCCCGGGCCCGGCACCCACCCCCGGGGGGAGCGCGTGGCTCGGGGCTGCGGCTCCCGGCGGGCTCCCGGCGGGCTCCCGGCGGACGCCCCGGCGCGGCGCGCGGATCGGGGCCCCGCCCGGCGTGGGGCGGGTCGCGGCCGGATCGGGAAGCCGGCTGGTCGGCCGCGCGCCGGCCTCGGGGCAGGGGCTGGGGAGGCCGCCCCGGGGCCGAGGCCGCGCCCTGCCCCGGGCTCTGCGTCGGCCCGGCTTCTGTTTGCACCGGAGAGTTCCAGGCCCCCGCCCGCTCCACCTCTGGCTTCCCAAGTCTTCCGCGCTCCCCCACTCCCCTGCCGCCTCCCCTCTCTTGTTTACCCCCCTTCTCCCCTTCCACATTCCTCCGCTGGCCGGGCTCCCCGCCCCCCCCCCCCCCCGACCTCTTATGTTCTGCCCCAAGAAGCCGTGCCAGTGCACAGTGCAGGAGGGGAGACGAAACCTCTCACACTCCCTATCACGCTTGTCCAGCGTTGGGTTTCCCAGGCCTGATCTCACTGAATCCTCAAGAGAGCCCTTAATAGGCATGCCCTCATTTCCTGCCCTCATTTGGAGAGGCTGTAGCCGTGGTCTGGACTCTGGAACCTGCCTTGGCATCTTGGCAGCTCACCAGCTGTGTGACCTTGGGGGAGGTCACTCCAAACTCTATGCCTCAGTTGCTTCATCTACGGTTTCTTCCGTTAGGAGGGGTTGTAGGAATTAAATGAAAAATGACACAGGTCAGCCCCAGCAAGAATTTCCGGCCCCCTTCCAGGCCCTTCTAGACTGATCAAGAATCAGATTGACAGGGGGCAGATCAGCAGGAGAAAATCAAATGGAATTTTATACACACGGGGAATCCATACAGATGTGGACATTCCAAAGACAGGCTGAACAAGGTGAACAAGGTATGGGGGGTGTCATCCCGAACTAAGGACAGGTGGGGAGGGGTCTAGGACTTCCCAGAGGAATGCGCTTCCCCGGGACAATAAAAAGAGCAGATGTTTGGCACTGAGATGTTTGCCAAAACATCTGGTTATCTGCCAGACAGATGGGTCACTCAGATAACATTTATCTCTGGCGATAACCCTTATTCTGGAAAAGATCCCCAGTGTAGATTCTTCTGTGCAGTTAAGGGAGGGGCAAACCCATCTTGGGGCAGCCGGCCCTTGGCCCCCACAGCACTATGTGTGTGTGTTAGCTCTGATTAGATATTATTTTGCAGAAGAGGATGAAAAGACAGAGAGCTTGGCTTACCCTAGGTCACAGCTGCAAGGGGCAGTCGGAATTCAAATCTAGGTTGATTTTATGCCAACCAACGGCTACACGACGTGTCTCCTGTGACTGCAGAGTGTAACTCAAGCAGGGACCTTTTCAGTGGCCCCGTCGGCTTAAGAGGACAATGGAGGCAAAGAAGGGCTGAGAGCGATTTGGCCAGAGTCCAAGACAAGTTTTGTTAAGTTAAAGAGAATTCCAAGTGTCTCCCGGTCTCCCTTTTGAAAAGCCACATTGATAATAGTGCAAGGGAAAGGGGCAGTGAGCGATCTGTGAGGGTGAGACACTCCAGGCGCACAATCGCTCTGAGGCTTATCTGCTTATTTCCTCCAACTGACTAACACGCAGGATGATGAAGGAACCTTTTCTAGAAGGCATCACAGGGCCCAGATTCACAGGACTGGTTCTGATTATGGAAGCCTTGCTTTGCTCTCAGAGATCAGAGAACGCTTGTGACGTGAACTTGAAGAGACCTTGAACTGGAACCTGGGGCCAACAGTTAACAGGACCTTCAGGTAGCACTTTGCTCTAAAGCGCCTTCTGCCCTGAGAATGGAAAAGTCGAGGCAGTCGCCCCATTGTATGGAGATTGGCTCAAGTCAGTTGTTTCCGTTTTGCTGGAAGGCAGCCTGTGTGAGGGGGTCAACTACCCACATCCTGGGGACCGGGTTTGGACAGGCTTTTCCTTAGCGCTGCCATTCTTTTCTGTCCCGCACGAATAAGATTTTGGTCGGGTGAGCCAGAGGCAAGTTTACTTTTCGCAGCTGTGGGCCAGGAGAAATCAGGAGCTGGTGGTTTATTTTAACCTGGAAAGTAAAAATGTATATATTTGTTTCGCTACAGGTTCATCAGTTAAAATGAGTAACGGTGAAGTGTATATTTGTTGCCTTCCGTCTTTTCCAGAGGAGGCGCTAACACAGTGAGGTGTGTTCCTCTTCTTAGCAAGAGCCTCATTCATTTGCTAACCGTAGGGAACATTGTGTATATTGATCTTAAACGTAAGTCAATTCCTGAGGTTGTCCCATATTTGGATGGTGCCTTGGGGACTCAGGCTAACCTTACTGCTTTTTTTGCACATGTGCTGAAAAGTCGGTGAAGAAACACAGCAGGTTAAGGACCTACAACTTTGAAAAAGGCACAAGATGTGAAACTGGGGTTCTCTGTTAAAAATAAATGTATGGGGGGCGCCTGGGTGGCTCAGTCAGTTAAGCATCTGCCTTTGGCTCAGGTCATGATCCTGGAGTCTTGGGATCGAGTCCCGTGTCGGGCTCCCTGCTCACTGGGGAGTCTGCTTCTCCCTCTGCCTCTGCCCCCTACTCATGCTCTCTCTTTCAAATAAATAAATAACATCTTAAAAAAAAATAAATGTATGATTACCTTTTTTTAAAAAAAAAGGATGCAGGGGCGCCTGGGTGGCTCAGTGGGTTAAGCGTCTGCCTTTGGCACTGGTTGTGATCCCAGGGTCCTGGGACCCAGCCCTGAATCAACTCCTGATCTGGGGGTTTGTAAGTTCGAGCCCATGTTGGGTGTAGAGATTACTTTAAAATAAAGACTTAAAAAGGAGGCAGTTAATAAAACAAACAAACAAACTGGGAAGTAATAATTTAACAGAAGGAGAAAGGTGGCTGGCTGATCCAAGGTACTAGGCAGTCTCCTGTCACCTTGGTCAGGCCTTGGGAGATGCTAACAGTTTTAAATTCAACAACTGTCATTTTTCACTTTCTCTTCTAAGTGATATCTTTTCTTCACTGTACTGTTAAAAGAAATTCAACTAAATAATCTTGAAGATCGAATTGGCTTTCTTTTCTTTTTTTTTTTTTGGGAGAACGTGCATGAGGGCTTGAGCAGCAAGCAGAGGGAGAGAGAGAATCTTAAGCAGGCTCCACAACCAGCGTGGAACTTGATTCTGAGACCCTGGATCATGACCTAGGTTGAAATCAAGAGTCGGATATTTAGCCCACTGAGCCACCCAGGTGCCCCTAAGTGGTTCTTCTTTCTTAAGTGATTCTTTTTTTTTTTTTTTAAGATTTTATTTATTTATTTGACAGAGGGAGATCACAAGTAGGCAGAGAGGCAGGCAGAGAGAGAGGGTGAAGCAGGCTCCCTGCTGAGTCCAGGACCCTGAGATCAGGACCTGAGCCAAAGGCAGAGGCTTTAACCCACTGAGCCACCCAGGCGCCCCCTTTCTTAAGTGAATCTTAAGTGATTTTTATTTTATTTTTTTAAAAAAGACTTTATTTATTTATTTGACACAGAGAGAGAGATCACAAGTAGGCAGAGAGGCAGGCAGAGAAAGAGGGGGAAGCAGGCTCCCTGCTGAGCAGAGAGCCCGATGTGGGGCTCGATGTGGGGCTCGATGTGGGGCTCGATGTGGGGCTCGATGTGGGGCTCGATCCCAGGACCCTGAGATCATGACCTGAGCCAAAGCCAGAGGCTTTAACCCACTGAGCCACCCAGGCGCCCCTTTCTTTTCTTTTTTAACAATACATTAGCTTAGTTTGACTTGCTGATGTTCCTCAGATTGTAGTTTATCTTGCTATAATTATACCAACGGTTGATTCCTGGTTTCTTAATTTGTCTTTTATTCTTTAGCCTTACGGAATTTTGCAAATTACAAAAGGAGTAAATAGCTGTTGCACACCCAGACAAATGGTCCAGAAGTGTATTAAAGAGAGTTAGAGCCCCTGCATGTGCTATGGGGGAATCAGTGGTCAGGGCTTGGTGGGCCTGTGTTCATCCCTCCTTGCATTTGTTTCCTGCTCAAATATTCGTTTATATGGGGTTTTCCCCTCCCTCCCTCCCTCTCTCCCTTCGTTCTATCCTTCTCTTAAAAATGGAGTCACTTCTGCTAAACCCCACCGGAACTCGGTACCTAACCTCAATACAGCTTCCCAGCTTCTCTCAGAAATGTGATCTTTAACCAGACAGCCTGGAATTTTCCTGGTCAGCATTAGGGAGTAATCCTCCGATGGACCCTTCCATTCCCCTTAGGAGGGCCGCCTGGCCTAAAACAATGCATTCTTTGCTAATAATACTTTCCTACCCCCACCCCCACCTTGAAAACCCTTCTCTTTTTGGCAGCTCGGTGCAGCTCCTTACTATTTGCCAGATGGGATGCTGCCCAGTTTGTGAGTCGTTGGATAAAGCCAATTTGATCTTTAAATTTACTCTGCTGAATTTTTATTATTAAGTCTTCCCTCCTTTTATTATTGAAGCTTCCCTCCTTCCCTCCCTCCCTCCCTCCTTACTTCCCTCCTTCCTTCCTCCCTCCCTTCCTCTCTATCTCTCTCTCTTTCCTCCCTTCCTGCCTTTCTTTTCTTTTATATTTTTTAAGATTTTATTTATTTATTTGACAGAGATCACAAGAAGGCAGAGAGGCAGGCGGAGAGAGAGGGGGAAGCGGGCTCCATCCCAGGACCCTGAGATCATGACCTGAGCTGAAGGCAGAGGCTTTAACTCACTGAGCCACTCAGGCGCCCCTCCTGCCTTTCTTTTAAACAAAAATGAGATAATTCCTCGGAGAGCTATCTGAAAAGCTGTTAATCAGGTTATCTCTAGGAAAGGAGACTGGGAGACCTGGGAACAGAGGTCTTAGGGAGAGTGCCTTTTGACTGTGCCCCTTTGTGTTATATGGGCCAAGACCGACTGCCCCCAAGACCTGTCCCTTTGGCCTGCAGATTATGCTGAGCTAAAAACAATCAAGACCCAGAGGATTCTAGAAGAAACTTTGACCTTGCCCCCAAAACTGCCTAAAAGAATTTAGATTAGGGGCCTGCTCCGGGAAGGGAGTTTTAACCCTGGACACCTACATTATAATATGAACTTGGTGTGGTAGATAGGAAGGAATATAGCAAGGCCTGTTCAAAATCCTCTCTGTGTCCCATTGTTTCTAGGGGGTAAACATCTGTTTACCAAACCTTCGCTCTTTTTCATTCTTCCTGAGTTGCATCCCTTCCCTTTGAAGTCTCAGGCCCCTTCCCCCTTCCCCTTAGTTCAGGATGATCTCATGTTGCCTGTCTTTGGAATCTCATGCATGTGTGGATCCCCTACGTGATGAAATTGAATTTGATTTTCTCCTGTCAATTTGTCTCATGTCAATTTGATTCTTAGTCCAGCTAGAAGAATCCCAGAGGGCAGAGGTAATTTTTCCTTACCCACAGTACTGTTGACTTCCCCACTCTTTTTCTTCCCCCTATTAAAAAAATTTCTTTATCAATAATAATTAAAAAAAACCCCTCTCGTCCATCATCGATTTCCTCTGAAGCATTCCCATTAGGTACATGTTTTCTGAGACAGTTGCTTTGTCGTCGGGGAGGGGTTGGCTTTTGAAATGTGAACGGCTCTCGGTGAGGTTCGGAATGAAACAAAATCGGACCTACCTTCTCTCTACGTGGTACTTGCAACCCTTGGAAAATTCTGTGTACAGAAACACTCTGCAAAAAATATTTCTTTCTCTTCAAGAGTTAGGCAGAGTTAAGTTCTCAGCTCCGATAATTATTAACAGCTTTCCACCTGCACACGGGTCGGGTAGGGTCTATGAAAGTCACGAAGGATGCAGGACATTCTTGAGCATTGCAGATGGGCAGCATCTCTAGTGTTTGCCCACTGAATGCCAGCAGAGTACCCCAATCATTGTGGCATCCCCTCCCCCGATTTTCAAAATGCCCCCTGGAAGGCAGGGCCATTCATGCTCTTGAGTACAAAAGTGCCAGCCAGCTGCTGCTCGGCCACGGTGCTTGGAAAGTTCTTTCCCCAGATGTTTGCAGAAACTGGTTCCTTCTTGTCACTTAGAGCTCCGCTGAAATGTTACCGCCTACAGAGGCCCCGTTCATTCTGCGACGTTGCCCTATTTCAATTCTCTGTATAGCATTTATCTCTATCTGCTGCGTTTCTTTTCCTCCCCCGGGCCTGGAATGCTGGTTCACCCATGGTTCTCTGCAAGCGTTAGTCACAGGAAGGGAAAACAGAAGGGAGGGATGGGATCTCTTTTTCAGTTGTCCGGTTTGGCACAGACTAACAAAACAAAATGTCTTCGTGAAATTTTTTAGGTCAGGTGTGATAAATAGCCGAAGATTAGCTCACTTCCCAAGACCAGTGGATTCCGCAGTTTGCAGTGAGTAATATTCAGCCTCGCCAGAATTGGCGATTTACCCCTTTTACATTTAGAGCCACATCTGTAATTCTCCAGTGAACTGGTATCTGACAGAGCCACTTGCTTTCTCCCCAGCCATCATGTCTACCATATCTTCAGCAGCCGTTTGGGCAAGTGTGTCAACGGTGAAAGACTTCAGCATCTCTAACCTTTGCAATGAAATAGAAACACCAGAGGGGCGCCTGGCTGGCTCAGTCGGCGGAGCGTGTGACTCTTGATCGCAGGGTTGTGGGTTCAAGCCCCACGTTGGGTGTAGAGATTACTTAAATAAATAAACTTAAAAAAAAAAATACAGGGGCACCCAGGTGGTGCCGTCGATTGGGCATCTGGCTCTTGGTTTTGGCTGAGGTCGTGATCTCAGGGTCGTGACGTGAGATTGAGCCCCGAATCAGGCTCCACGCTCAGCCTGGGATCAGCTTGGGATTCTCTCTCCCTCTCCCTCTGCCCCTCCTGCTCGTGCTCTCTCTCCAATGAATAAATAAATCTAAAATAAATAAGTAGTGGGGCGCCTGGGTGGCTAAGCGGATTAAGCCTCTGCCTTCGGCTCGGGTCATGATCTCAGGGTCCTGGGATCGAGCCCCGCATCGGGCTCTCTGCTCAGCAGGGAGCCTGCTTCCCCCTCTCCCTCTGCCTGCCTCTCTGCCTACTTGTGATCTCTCTCTCTCTGTCAAATAAACAAATTTAAAAAAAAATCTTAAAAAAATAAAATAGATAAGTAAATACACGTGGAATGTGACTTCTATGGCTTTTGCATTTTTATCCCTTGGCATATGGTATTTAACTTCAGGTGATGCTCAAATATCCTTCCATTCTGCATCAAAAGTCTTGATGATGTTTGAAGCGGGAAGGTTTCATATTAAAATGTGTGAGCCTTTTTATTCATTCCATCAATCACTCATTTATTTGTTCCACAAATATTTATCCAATACTTACTCTATATTAGGAACTACGCTGTCACATAATGGAATTTAATTAGCTCCCATTACCAGGCCAAAGTAATCCAAATTCCATGTGTGTGTGCATGCGTGTGTGTGTGTGTGTGTGTGTGTGTGTGTTTAATGGTAGTCCCGCGATCCTTTTAGTTTCCTGGCAGCTGGTATTTTCACAACTCCAAGAGATGGTCCAGGTGACAGAGTGATACATCTCTAGTGCCTATTTGAAGACCTAGTGTCAGTGCGAAAAGCCTGTGTCTCGGCTCTTAGCACAGGCGTGATAAAGGATTAGAGATCAGCGCCCGAAGTGAAAGCTGCAAGCAGCTTTATTAAGGGCAGTGCTCTCAAGGTGGGAGAGCAAGAGCGCCAGGCCCATTGGGGTGGTAATTGGCCTGAGGCTACAGGGGTCCTTTCCTTTTATGTGACTGGGGTCTTGTGTCACCGACGCGATAGTCGCTAATGCAGGCTATTTCCAGTGGAAGGGACCCCTTTCACAGGTTGGGAGGGGGAGTTTTTGACCCTACAAGGTTTGTATGGAACATCATGGCAGGCTCTCCCCGTGGAGGGGGGCTATAGCCACAGTGCAGATGCCTTATAAGTCTAGGGGTTACCCTGGGGCAGTGGTGGGGGAGGAGAGCGCATGCTCTGCACCTGCGGCTCTTGGTCGGTTAGCCCCGCGCCCTGGAAGTCATAAGGTCAGGACGTTGTGCCCTTGGGCTTCTAAGTGTAACTTACTGATCACTGTCCTTGCCTATAGTTCATGTCTAACTGCCTACTCTAAACTCATCACATTTTTAAAAGATTTTTTTTAAGATTTTATTTATTTATTTGACAGAGAGAGAGAGAGAGAGAGCACACAAGCAGGGGGAGTGGGAGAGGGAGAAGCAGGTTCCCCGCAGAGCAGGGGAAGCCCGATGCTGGACTTGATTCCAGGACTCCGGGATCATGACCTGAGCCGAAGGCAGATGTTGTTATACAACAGCACTCTGATACAAATGTCTAGGTCTTAATTAGTTTCAAGATACATGATTCTTGGGGTGCCTGGGTGGCTCAGTGTGTTAAAGCCTGTGCCTTCAACTCAAGTCATGATCTCAGGGTCCTGGGATGAAGCCCCACATCAGGCTCTCTGCTCAGCAGGGAGCCTGCTTCCCCCTTTCTCTCTGCCTGCCTCTCTGCCTACTTGTGAGCTCTCTCTCTGTCAAATAAATAAATAAAATCTTAAAAAAAAGATTTTATTTATTTATTTGAGAGAGGGTGGGGAGAAAGAAAGAAAGAAAGTACAAAGCACGTCGGAGCTCTGCTAAACCCCACTGGAGGGCCCATTTCCCATACTCAAGCTGCTACACCAGAAGCAGAGTCTATTATGACAGAGACGAAATACCAACACCTGCGTGCTCCTGTGTCTTTCCCAATTTCCCTTTAAGCCAAGTGGGGCCACGTGGTTTCGTTTGGGCCAATGGCGTGGGGGGCGGGATTGAAAACTGCCACTTCGGGCTGCACCGGTACAATAGCCTTCATATTTTGTCATGCTGAGGCTCTGTTGGGGCAGCTGCAAGCAAAGGGCTCTAAAGTGGCCGAGTGAAACGCGGGGAACCTGGGCCCCCGAGCTTGCCACTTGGAGGAAGCCTGCCCGGGAGAGTTGTTCACAGAGGAACCAACTCGTGGGACTTGGTGTGCGTGAGGAATAAGTCTTTGTGTTACGTCACTGGTGTTTCAGAGTTTTTTTTTTTTTTTTTTTAAGAGATTTTATTTGCTTGAGAGGGAGAGAGAGGGAGCATGAATGGGGAGGGGAGGGGCAGAGGCAGAGGGAGAAGCAGACTCGCCGCTGAGCAGGGAGCCGGATGGGGGTCTCGATCCCAGGAACTCAGGGATAATGACTGGAGCCTACGGCAGACGCTTAACCGACTGAGCCACCCAGGCGCCCCTCAGCGTTATTTGTGAGCACAGCAGAGTCTAATCTACCCTGACTAACATATCAACACACAGTTGTCCCCAGAGAAGCCCTCTCCACCTGAGCTACCCATGAAGATACACGGGAAGCACTTAATCCCTATCAGTCACATTAAGAATTTTTTGCCCCCTCAGCTTTACGAAGAGATGGGCAATGGCTCTAAATAACTGCTTTTGCACTGATTTTCCTAAGGAAACGTTGTCGCTTGACTATTTGCGCTTCAAGAAAAAAATCTGTGTCTTTTGGGGGGAGGGGGGAACTTCTTCAATCTGAATGATCATAAGCATGACGAAGACGGGCTTTGAACAACCCCAACTGACGACAAGCTTCATCAGCGCTGTGCCACGCAAGAGAAACGGAGTGCTAGGATGGCAAAAGCCGTAGCCTTGGCACGCCCGCCTTGATGGAGCTGAGGAGTTCGGGGTGTGGAATGGTTTTCATGGTCTGAATTAACCTAGTTTGGAATTCAGCCAAGGAACTTGCTGCAGACATGTTGCTCTTAATGAAGAGACTCTCGAAATGCTTGATTAAAGGTCTTCTGCAGAATTTCTCCAACGTGGATGGCAGTGGTGAGCGGCTAATTGTGCCAATTTGGGTCCTCCATGAAGCAGATGCTAATATGGACTTAGGAATGCAAGATGTTGATTGGGGACAATGCTCGTGAAAGTTACAAGGGCAGAGAGCAAGAACAGCCAGGGAAAGCCCTTAGACCCTAGTACAGATCCACCCCACGTGCGAGGGACCGGGGAGGAAGGGAAATGGGCAGAATTACCTTAAACTGCAAGGCAGATGGGACAAAGCCTTGGTCAACCCAGTGAGGAGTTCTGGAAGAAAGACTGCCTGTTAGAAGAGTCCCATGTTGGGCAGAAGTCCCAGGTCGGTCATGGGTTAGAATCTTCCAGAAGAACACATGGTCTTGTCAGGAATGCTGGTAGCTGATCTTGCCAGGTGCTGCAGTTAGAGGCTGTCACCGAACGGCGCCCCTGAGAGATACATGGCCAACTCTTTCCTGAAGGGAGGTCCAGCGCGCAGCTCCATTCCTGCCACTGTCCTCCCTTGGTGCCGCATGGACGCACTTCTCCAAATCCACTCGATGTTCCTGTGGACTTCTCTTCCTGAGGAGGAACCTGGAAGAGGTGAGTGCGAACTGCTACACCTGGCTGTAGTTGCTCTCAGCGCGGCTGCCGGTTCTCATCTTCTCCTTTCTCGAATATGCGTTCGACACCCGTACTCATTTTCTGTCTACTTGACCTACAATTACCGACCAAAGGGAGTTGAGGTCTCCGATTACAATGGTTGATGTGTTTATTTTTCCTTGTAGATCCCTCGGTGTTTGCCTCATTTATTTTGATGCACTGTTGTTAGGTACAGATACATTCAGGATTGTTATGTTAAGAATTCTCCGTTGTTGGGGGCGCCTGGGTGGCTCAGTCGGTTGGTATCTGACTCCTGCTTTTGGCTCAGGTCTTGATCCTCCGGGTCCTGGGATTGAGCCCCGTGTCTGGGCCCAGTGGGGAGTCTGCTCAAGTTTCTCCCTTTCCCTCTGCCCCTCCTCTCCGTGCTTGCTTGATCACATGTTTGCTCTCTCTCTCTCAAATGAATAAATCTTTAAAAAAGAGAATTCTCGACTGTTGAGAATTGACCCTTTATCATTAGGTAATGCTCCTCTTTTTCCCCCTCTTTTTTTAAAGAAGGCATTCTTCCTTTTTTTTTTTTTTTTTTAAGATTTTATTTTTGAGTAATCTCCAGACCCATCATGGGTCTTGAACCTACAACCCTGAGATCAAGAGTCATGTGCTCCACTGGCTGAGCCAGCCAGGTGCCCCTCTTTTTTTCCTGGGTGTGTTCGTAAGGATGTTTCTGCATGAAGTTAGCATTTTTTGGGTCTCTTAAAAATTTTTTATCTTAATTCCAGTACAGTTAACATCCGGTGTCATATTAGTTTCAGGTGCACGGTCTAGTCATTCAACAATTCCATACAATACCCGATGCTCATCACAAGTGCCCTCCTTAATCCCTATCACCTATTTCCCCTATCCCCTGACCTTCTTCCCCTTTGGTAACCATCAGTGTGTTCTCTAGAGTTAAGAATCTGTTTCTTGGTTTGTCTGTCTCTCTTTTCCCCCCTTTGCTCCATTGTTTTGTTTCTTAAATTCCACATATGAGTTAAATCTTTTGGTATTTGTCTTTCTCTGACTTATTTTTCATTACATTCTCTAGCTCCATTCATGTTGTTGCAAATGCCGAGACTTCATTCTTTTTTATGGCTGAGTAATATTCCATTGCATATATATATCTATATATATACCATTTCTTCTTTATTCATCAATTGATGGACACTTGGCCTGCTTCCATAGTTTGGCTATTGTAAATAATGCTGCTATAGACATAGGGAGGCATGTATCCCTTTGAATTAGTGTTTTTGTATTCTTGGGATAAATACCCAGTAATGTGATTGCTGGATCATAGGGTAGCTCTATTTTTAGCTTTTTGAGGAAGCTCCATACTGTTTTCCAGAGTGGCTGCACCAGCTTGCATTCCCACCAACAGTGCAAGAGGGTTCCCCTTTCTCTGCATCCTCGCCAACACCTGTTGTTTCTTGTGTTGTTGATTTTAGCCATGCTGACAGGTGTGAGATGATATCTCATTGTGCTTTTGATTTGTAGTTCCTTGATGATGAGTGATGATGACCATCTTTTCATGTGTCTATTGGCCATCTGTATGCCTTCTTTGGAGAAATATCTGTTCATGTCTTCTGCCCATTTTTTATTTTAATTCTCAGTTGTTGAGAATTGACCCTTTACAATTAGGTAATGCTCCTCCTTATTTTTCATAGCATTCCTTTGTTCTGAAGCAGACTTTGTCTCACTACAGCCACTCTAGTTATCTTTTGGTTAATGTTTTCCTGGTATATTTCTGTCTAGCCTTTTAATTTTTAACCTGTGTCTTTACATTTAAAGCGGGTTTCTTATAGACAACATATAGTTGGGTCTGTTTTTTTTTTTTAATCTACTTCAACAATCTCTGTCTTTTATTTTTAAAAAAGATTTTATTTATTTAAATTTGACAGTGAGCAAGCACAAGAAAAGGGAGCAGTAGAAGGAGAGGGAGAAGCAGGCTCCCTGCTTCGAACTTGCTCCCAGGACCCTGGGATCGTGACCTGAGCCTAAGGCAGAAGCTTAACGACTGAGCCACCCTGGCGCCCCAATATCCGTCTTTTAATTGGTGCATTCAGATCGTTCTCATTTAAAATGATTATTGATATAGTTAGGTTAATATCTGCATCTTTGTAACTGTTCTCTATTTGTTGCATTTGTTCTTCCCACCCTCTTTTTCTGTCTTTTATGGTTGCCATTGAACTTTTTTTTTTTTAATTTTATAAGTCATCTCTACACCCAGCATGGGGCTCTAACTTACACCCCAGAAATTGAGAGTTGCGTGCTCTACTGACCGAGCCGGCCAGGTGCTCATATAGCATACATTTTTAATGAATCGAAATCTACATTCAAATAATATTGTGCCGCTTAGTGTGTAGGGCAGGTACCTTGTAACACAGTCTTTTTGATTAGGAATCATTCCCCATCCCTGCGGCCTCCCCAGGGCGCTGATGGAGGCTATAGTTTATAGTTCAACGTGACTCCTGGTGTGCCCCTGGCAGGAGTGTGTCCCCTTTGGGGGCAAGTACGTCTTGCATTGCAGAGCTCAAAATACTGGCGACCGAAAGTGCAGTGCAGTATCTCCTTCCTAGGAAGCTATTGGGAATGAATATATATGGGGTCACTTCTGCGTCCACCCTGTGCTCACGTGCTTTTCCCCTCGGGGCAGTGGCGTCCTGCAGAGGTCTCTACATTAGCATTCACACTGGGTCCTGGAGGACGGTAGCCCATCCTGGCAGCGTCTGGCTTCTCAGCTGCTGCTTTAGCTGCGTCTTCGGCAGGCGACCTCATCGCTTCATCGAGTCACCCACTTCTGAGTCGTGTGGCAGGTGCCACACCCAGTGTGTCCTGGGGTCACAGGCACACTCACACACTTCCTTCACTTTGAAGTGAGTTCCCGGTCGGATGCTGTGCTGGGTCAGATTCTGGGGTGTGGATCGGGCATTCCTTAAGTCCCTGGACGGTGGTGCTGGCTGAGGTCCTGCAGGCAGGAAAACAAAACCATGCCCGCAATAAGTGTCCATTTTCGTGAGAACGAAGGTCTGCTCCTTCCGGGACAGAAGAAGTCCCATTATCCCCATTGCTAGTCCCGAGCTTAGCTCCGTGATTGCCCCTCCTGCCGTCTGCCCTGACCCGCAGAGGAGAGAAACTTCTCAGCGCTGTTGGTGCCCTTCTCACCAGCACATTCCTGGTGGTCTTGGAGAGCGGTGGGCTTGTGACAATCTAGTCCTCTAGTGTGGGCTCTGGTCTCATAGAACTTCTCCATCCCAGCATGGCCACCTCTCCGAGCCTTCTGATCACTGCCGCCGGTCCTGGCGGTTCAGGCATCTCTACCCAGCTGAGTATCAGCCAACATGTTTTCCCTGCTTCCAGGAGCCACGGGTTTCTGTCCTCTTTCGGGATCCTTGCCAGGGTGTCAGATCCTGTATCCCAGGGGAACAGTCCTGTATTTAGAAACCATCTTTTATCCAAATTTATGTTCTACTTCCCTATTTCATACCTGGAACCCCTTGCTCGAGAGACACTTTGGATCTCTGGTCATTCATGTCCTTTCGTGGTCTCAATGTCCCCCCTTTCCCCAGCGTACAATCACCCAAGTAATGGTCGTAAGTCCCTGCGGGGAAGAACTAGAAGTATTCTTAAAAATTTTGATTGCAGTCTAATTAACAATGTTATATTTGTTTCAGGTGTATAATACAGCGATTCAACAATTCTATACATTAGTCGGTGCTCATCGTGATTAAGTGTGCTCTTAATCCCTATTACCTGTTTCCGCCCCACCATACGCCCACCCCCCCCCCGTAACCATCAGTCTGTTCTCTATAGGTAAAGAGTCTGTTTTTCAGTTTGTCTCTTTTACTCTGTTTTGTTATCTTAAATTCCATATGTGAGTGAAATCATATGGCATTTGTCTTTCTCTGACTTATTTCACTTATCATTACACTCTCTAGCTCTGTCCATGTTGTTGCCCCTGTTGTTTCTTGTGTTTTTGGTTGTAGCCATTCTGACAGGTATGAGGCGATACGTCACTGTGGTTTTGATTTCCATTGTTCTGATGATGAGCGATGTTGAGCATCTTTTCATGTGTCTATTGGCCATCTGTATGTCTTCTTTGGAGAAATGTCTGTCCGTGTCTTTGGTCCATTAAAAAAAAAAAAAGACTTTTTTATTAGAGAGAGCAAGCAGGGAGAGGGACAGACTCTCAAGCAGGCTCCCCTTTGAACGCAGATCCTGACACAGGGCTCGATCATCCTGAGATCATGACCCGAGCCAACATTAAGAGTCAGACGCCCAACTAACTGAGCCACCTGGGTGCCCCTTCAGTCCCTTTCTTGAGGATTATTTGTGGGTTTTTTTTAGTGTTGAGTTGTATAAGTTCTTTATATACTTGGGATTCTAACCCTTTAACAGATATGTCATTCGCAAATATCTTCTCCCCTTC
The DNA here is from genome assembly GCA_028533885.1 of Nasua narica. Classification (NCBI taxonomy): domain Eukaryota; kingdom Metazoa; phylum Chordata; class Mammalia; order Carnivora; family Procyonidae; genus Nasua; species Nasua narica. The sequence goes on along the minus strand of CM052801.1, from coordinate 77,138,498 downwards.
CATAGGTTGTTTTTTAGTTTTGTTGATTGTTTCCTTTGCCGTGTAGAAGCTTTTTATTTTGATGTAGTCCTAGTAGTTTATTTTTGCTTTTGTTTCCCCTTGCCTCAGGAGACATATCTAGAGAGACGATGCTATGATCAACATCAGAGAAATGACTACCTATGCTCTGATCTAGGATTTTTAGGGTTTCAGGTCTCACGTTTAGGTCCTTAACCCATTTCAAGTTTATTTTTGTGTGTGGTGTAAGAAAGTGGTCTAGTTTCATTCTTTTGCATGTAGCTGTCCGAGACTAGTACGATTACTATGGTACGTAGTTGCCATGGTGATGCAGAGTTCTTCCTCCTGGGGGCCCAGCCACCTCCTTAGTCAATGGGTTTTGGATCTGAAAACTGTCTCAGGTCAGGAACTGTACAGAGGATCATGGCTTTTTATCAGTGTATTACCCTTAGCCTCTTTTCTTTTGCTGCTTTTAAAAAATTGTATAATTAAACAATAGCCTTATTCGCTCTCCACCTATTTGCCCCTGGGACACTATATTAATCCTCTTATTGTCTTCTCTCATTGCATAAAAGCATTTTAAAAGTTGCATATTAGAGGGGCTCCTGGCTGGCTCGGTTGGTAAGTTGCAACTCTTGACCTTAGGGTTGTCAGTTCGAGCCCCACGTTGGGCACAGAGGTTACTTAAAATCAAATCTTAAAAAAAGGTTGTGCATTTGAGAAGTAAAAAATTGCCATATGGACATCTAGTTCCAGTAATGCGGTGGACAAGGTGAATGCTTCACACGTGTATCACTAACATTAATATTAATGTTAATTTATATCTCTAACACAGCAGCGGTAACAAAGAACCACAGACTGGGTACAGGTATTTATTATCCCACAGTCCTGGGGACAAGGAGTCTGAGATCAAGGTATTAGCAGGGTCTCTTTTCTTTCCTTTTCTTTTCTCAAGTATTTATGTATGTAAGTGTGTAAGTCATCTCTACACCCAGTAGCGGCACTTGAACTCAGGACCCCGAGAGCAAGAGTCGCATGCTGTTCGGACAGCCAGCCCGGTGCTCCCAGGTTTTGTTTGTTTGTTTGTTTCTTTTCTTTTTTAAGATTTATTTATTTTAGAGAGGAGAGGAAGAAGAGAATCCCAAGCAGACTCCACGCTGAGCAGAGAACCCAGTGCAAATTTCCCCTCTTTTAAAGGATGCCAGTTATGTTGGACGAGGGCCCACGCTCATGACTTCATTTTATTATGATTACCTCTGTGAAGACCCTCTCTTCAAATAAGGTCCTATTCTGAGGGACGGGGGGCTAGGACTTCAACATCTCTTTTGGGGGGGGGGCTTTCCCTCAACCCATAACACTAACCCTTTTGAGGACGGAGATAAAAATAGTAGAATATGTATTCATTTTGTAAACCAAAAAGTAAGGTATTGGTATTTAATATGTATATTGCCATCGCAGGCACGCTCACTTAGTCCTGTGTGTGACAGCTGGCAGAAGCAGGATGCAGGGAATCCTGAGGGAAACGCAGGAGTTCCCCACACGGCGGGGTTGGCAACGCTGCTGTACTAATTCTTTGATTTCCAGCGTATTATAAGGTTTTGCCACTTACTATGCCAAGTTAAGTGAATTCATGGATAATACGGTCTTGCTTCGATTAAACGAACCCTTACAAAAGGTACGTGTGGATTAAAAAGTTTCCTGCAAAAATATACAAATAAATACCCCTCTGCTCAGTGCCCCCCCCAACAAACCCAGCCATAGATGGAAAATAACACTAACCTTGCAAGCATAGATAAATAGCGAACAAAGGAAAAAAAGAAAAAAGAAGGGTAAATAGAAAGCACGAATTAAGGCGGTAGGAAGAAATCCCATCAACCAGCAATGAAAATGTAAACAGATAAAACTTACAAGTTCAACAACATATATTGACTAATTGTGTTTTTAAAGAGTCCAGGTGTACACCATTTGTAAGAGAGACACCTGAACTCTAAGGACACAGAAAGTTTGAAAGTAAAAAGAGAAAAAAATAGTCCCAGGAAATAGAGCCAAAAGAAACGTGGTGCCACGGTATTAATATCAGGCAAACTGGACTTTAAGGTAGAAAACCTGATTAGGCCTAAATGTGGGCACTGCATCATGATGAAAGGAACAATCCATCAAGAAGGTATAGAAACCATGGGGCACCTGGGTGGCTCAGTCGGTTAAGCGTCCAACTCCTTTTTATTTTATTTTATTTTATTTTATTTTATTTTATTTTATTTTATTTTATTTTATTTTATTTTATTTTATTTTATTTTATTTTATTTTATTTATTTATTTGACAGAGAGAGATCACAAGTAGGCAGAGGGGCAGACAGAGAGAGAGGGGGAAGCAGGCTCCCTGCTGAGCAGAGAGCCCGATGTGGGGCTCGATCCCAGGACCCTGAGACCATGACCTGAGCTGAAGGCAGAGGCTTAACCCAGTGACCCACCCTGGCGCCCCTAAGCGTCCAACTCTTTTTTTTTTTTTTTTAAAGATTTTATTTATTCATTTAACAGAGAGAGAACACAAGCAGGCAGAGAGGCAGGCAGAGGCAGAGAGAGTGAGGAGCAGGCTCCCTGCCGAGCAAGGAGCCCGACTAAGCGTCCAACTCTTGATCTCAGCTCTGGTCTTGATCTCAAGGTCAAGGTGTTCAAGCCTCACGGTGGGATCCACGCTGGGTGCGGAACCTACTTAAATGAATTATTAAAAAATTAAAAAAGAAGATAATAGAAATTCTAAATCTGTATATATCTAATGATAGTATCACAAAAAAGCAAAAAAGGAAAAATTACAAGGAGAAAAGGGTAAATATACACAAACAGGACAGACTTTAACATGCTTTTCTTCATATTTGAGTAGTTGTATAGACAAGGAATTAGTGAAGTATAATAGATTTGAAAGCACATTTAATAGGCTCTCTCTAGGGCGCCTGGGTGGCTCAGTTGGTTAAGCAACTGCCTTCGGCTCAGGTCATGATCCCAGAGTCCCAGGATCGAGTCCCACATCAGGCTCCCAGCTCCATGGGGAGTCTGCTTCTCACTCTGACCTTCTCCCTTCTCATGCTCTCTCTCACTCTCAATCTTTCCTAATAAATAAATAAATAAAATCTTAAAAAAAAATGGGCTCTCTCTACTGGACATACATACAACTTTACATCCATCAATTAGATGATACATTTTTTTTAAGTACATATGTAACAGTTTAAAAAATAGATCATTAACTTGCCAAGTACATAACAAAATATCAAAGAATATTTGTCTTGGAGGTCATATCATGGAGATCTCTGGCCATCATGAAATTACATTAGAAATGATAAAAAAGAGGGCACCTGGATGACTCAGTTGGTTGAGCAACTGCCTTCAGCGCAGGTCATGATCCCAGGGTCCTGGGATCGAGCCCCGCGTTGGGCTCCTGGCTCAGTGGGGAACCTGCTTCTCCCTCTGCCGCTTCCCCTGCTTGTGTTTTTTCTCCCTCTCTCTGTCAAATAGATAAATAAAATCTTTAAAAAAATAAATAATAAATAAGAGGATAATTTTAAAGCCGTTTACAGGGTGCCTGGCTGGCTTAGTCAGTAGAGCATGCAACTCTTGATCTTGGGACCTTGAGTTCAAGCCCCGTTTTGGGTGTAGAAATTACTTAGGTAAATAAAAACATTAAAAAAAAAATAAGGCCACATATACTTGAATATTTATAATCACACAGCATATGGGTCAAAGAAGAAATTGCAGTGAAATGCTGAAAAGTAACTAAAGAAATTAGAAATAAAGCGACACAAAAGTAGAAGGAAAGAAATTAATGAACTAGAACAGCAAGCCAAATCAAGAAGAACAACAAAATGAAACAGTAGTTTTTATATGAATATAAAGATGACAAATATACATGCTAGATATGCCAGGATAGGCTTGATCTCGCGTACTTACCTATTATGTTAACAGATAATTGTTGTTGTTAATGTTTGTATTTCTTCTCATGTAATTTTATTCTTTCTGATACTGATTAAATACAGAATAAAATGTGACATAGCCTTTTTAAGTCCATCCTGTAAATGCATTCACAAATCAGACAAAAAAAATACAAGAAAACCTTGTTTGAAAAAGACGAATAAGGCATACAGCTCTCTGGCTAAATGAATAATGGGGACGACTCTAACAGAAAAGGCGAGAAGGCTGCCAAATAAACCAGAAGAATGAGAATAGGCCTAAAGTAACTGATACAGTAAATAGGATATTGAAACAATAATAAGAGAACTTTATGAACGTCTTTATGCCAACAAATGTGAAAACTTAAATGACATGGTTAATTTCATATGACTGCAATATACCAAAACTGATTCAAGAAGAAATGGGGAAACTGAGCAGACTTACTATTATTAGTGAAATTGAGGTAGTCGTTAAAATCTACCAACCAACCAACCAACCAACAAGCAAATATGCAACTCACCATACACCCCCTTGAGACCTGGTTGTACAGATGAGTCTATCAAACATCCAAGGAATAGATAATATTACACAGACTCACAATAAATCCCTTTCAACTCATTTTTTTAAGATTTTATTTTTTAGGTAATCTCTACACTCAACATGGGGCTTGAACTCACAACCGGGAGACTGAGAGTCACTCATTCTATTAACTGAGCCAGCCAGGCGCGCGCCTCCTCCCACACCCCCCGCAACTCATTTTCCGAGGCTAATGCCTTATATGCCTTAATGCCAAATGAAGCAAAGCTAGTATGAGAAATGACAATTACAGGCTAACTTCACTTATGAACATACATGCAAAAATGCAAAACAAAATACAAGCAATCAGAAAAAATAATGTATAAAAATACATTATGGCCAAGTTGTATTTATCTCTATAACATGACATTTTTTTTAAAGATTTATTTATTTATTAGAGAAAAGGCACGAGCAGGAGGGGCAGAGGGAGAGGGAATCTGAAGCAGACTCTGAGCTGAGCACAGAGCCCGATGTGGGGCTCGATCTCATGACCCCAAGACCATATGACCTGAGCTGAAAAACCAAGAGTCAGATGCTTAACCGACTGTGCTACCCAGAGACCCCCGTAATATGAATGTTTTTAACATTAGAAAGACCTATTGAGGGGTGCCTGGGCGGCTCAGTCAGTTAAGCCTCTGCCTTCAGCTCAGGTCGTGATCTCAGGGTCCTGGGATCGAGCCCCGCGTCAGGCTCTCTGCTCGGCAGAGAGTCCGCTTCTCCCTCTCTCTCTGTGCCCTCTTCCTCTCCCTCTGTGTGCATGCGTGCTAGCTCTCTCTCAAATAAATAAGCTCTTTAAAAAAGAAAAACCTATTGAATCACTGCAATAATAAAGGGGCAAAACTATTCAATGTTCTGTTGAATAGTTCTATTCAGTGTTGCACTGTAGGTCCCAATCAGTATAGTAAGAAAAGGAAAGTAAATAAAAAAGGGAGGACTGAAAAAGGAGAAACAAAGGTTATTATTAGCAGATGGCACGCTTGTCTACAGAAAAATACAAGAGAATATACAAATTATTGAAAAATTAGGACCAGTTAGCAAGGTTTGAGGATATAAGAGTAATCTGAAAAAGTCAGTAGTGCAATAGTTAAAGCTTACAGTAGTTGCAAACACTGCAAGTCAGCCGAGAATAAATCTAACGAAAGATGCGTAGGACCTGTCTGTAGAAAAGCATAAATATTTATTGAATGACATTAGAAAGAAAACCCAAGTTAATGGAGAGATGAAATATGTTTATGTATAGGAAAACTTAATAAGTCATCATATCAAGTCCCTCTAAATTCACTTAGAGATTTCATGCAATTCCAATTAAAATTCTAAATAGGACCAGGAATAGGCAAGACAATATGAAAACAGCACAAGATACCCTAGCAGATGTCAACACTTTTTATAAGTGGTAGTAATTCGGAGGGTGCAGAGAAAAATAGACCACTGGAACAATATAGCCCAGAAGCAGACCCACACGTAAATGGAAACTTGATACCTGACCAGTGCAGAGAGGAGGAAGAACAATTTATTTTTTTGAATTTAAATTCAGTTAATTAGCATATAGTGTATTACTAGCTGCAGAGGTGGAGGTCAGTGATTCATCATTCTTATGGAACGCCCAGCGCTCATTCTGTCATGTGCCCTCCTTAATGCCCATCACCCACGTCCCACCCCTCCGCGACCCTCAGTTTGTTTCCTAGAGTTAAGAGTCTCTCATGGTTTGTCTCCCCCTCTGATTTTGTCTTGTTTTATTGTTCCCTCGCTTCCCCTATGATCAGGAGGAATTACTCAATAATAACATTGCTGGAAGCATTAATTATCCATACGGAAAAAAAAAATAAAATTACATCCTGACTGCACACAGGGGGAGAGGGAGAGGGAAAAGCAGGCTCCCTGCTGAGTAGGGAACCTGACATGGGGCTCGATCCCAGGAACCCAGGATCGCGACCCGAGCCGAAGGCAGACGCTTATCGACTGAGCCACCTAGGCGAACTTTGTGAACTTTTAAAAGGAATGAGACTCTTCCCAGTAAGAGAGATTCAAAATGCTGGGGCACTAGCACTTTTGAATCACCATGTTGAACACCTGAAACTAATGTAACATTGTGTGTTAACTATACTTCAATAAAAAATAAAATATTAAAAAAATTAGGGTACCTGTTTGGCTTAATCGGTAGAGCGTGTGACTCTTGATCTCAGGGTTGTGAGTTAGAGCCCCATGTTGGGCATAGAGTTTACTTAAAAATATATATTATTTCAAACAAATTAGAGTATCTATGGGGTACCTGGGTGGCTCAGTCAAGAGGCTGTCTTTGGCTCAGCTCATGATCCTGGGGTCCTGGGATCGAGCCCCTGCATCAGGTTCCCTGCTCGGCAGGAAGCCTGCTTCTCCCTCTCCCACTCCCCCTGCTTTGTGTTCCCTCTCTCACTGTCTCTCTCTCTCTCTGTCAAATAAATAAAATCTTAAAAAAATAAAGTCTATTATGTTAAAAAAAAATCAGAGTACCTAAAAAAGCCCATTTTTAACTCATGGGCTGAAACCAGGGATGAGATGAATTTGGCCTGTGGGTTATCGTTGGGAACTCCTGGTCTAGGAATTGGCGCATTTTTAAATCAAACCCTTTGAACTTTTATTTATTTATTTAAAGATTTTATTTATTTATTTGACAGAGAGAGATCACAAGTAGGCAGAGAGAAAGGAGGAAACAGGCTCCTTGCTGAGCAGAGAGCCCGATGTGGGGCTCGATTCCAGAGGGTTAACCCACTAAGCCACCCAGACGCCTGGAACACTCTGAACTTTTAAGAATTTTTCAGGTCTTATAAGAATATGGAAGTGGGTCTCTAAAACATTCTTCAAGATTCGAAATGGGCTACAGTTCATTTTCTTCACATAGCTTCATAAGCATCATAGTATTTTTCAGACGTTCGGCACATTTTAAAACCGTTTTCTCTAATGGCCTATGTCTTCTAAATATCAAATCTCAACTATAAAACCATTTAATTTATACATCATTTTCTAACACTCAAAATCGGTTTGAAGGAGCACTGCCAACTATCTAATGAAAATATTGTAGTTATTTATTTATTTTATGTCCCCAAGGAAGTGCTCTTTATTCTTTTGATTGTATGATTCTAATTAGTTGCTAAACATGCATGGCCTTTCTTAAGACGTGATAATTAGTACGGCTGTTGCTATAACAATCTTCTTGCAATTTACATTTTCTGAATATCTGGTATATCATGCATTAATTTTTATCATTTAATGAAATTACTAAATCAGGAACTTAGAATGCTGTGCTTAAGCTGCCTTTAATTAGAAATGGAGATATGGAAGCAATCAGGACCCTGGGAAATCACAGTTTGATAGCGGAAGCCAGACATGATTCAGGGAAAACTTTCTGAATTAGTTTCGTGGGGCCACCGTAACAAAGTACCACAAACTGGGGGGCTTAAAGCAACAGAAATTGATTCTCTTACAGTTTTCGAGGCTAGAAGTCTGAAATTAAGGCATCAGGAGGGCCTTGCTCCTTCGGAAACCTTTCGGGAAGAAAGCGTCCTTCTCTTTCTCTCAAAGCTTCTGTTGTTTGCTGACAGTTGGCTGGTGTTCTTTGACTTCTAGATGCTACTCCAGTCTCTGCTTCTTCTTCTTTTTTTTTTTTTTAAGATTTATTTATATATTTGAGAGAGAGAGAGAGAGAGAGGGTACTAGCGAGCATGGGGGAGGGGCAGAGAGGGGAAGAGAGAGTCTCAAGGAGGCTCCGAGCTCAGCGTGGAGCCTGACATGGGGCTCTATCTTACGACCCTGAAATCACGACCTGAGCCAAAACCAAGAGGTGGTTGCTTAACCGTCCGAGCCACCCTGGCGCCCCACCAGTCTCTGCTTCTATTACCACATGGCTGTCTTCTCCCTGTGTGTTTTCTTTCTTTCCTTTTTTATTAAACAAAAGCATATGTGTATATTTTTTAAAGATTTTGTTTTTAAGTAAACTCTATACCCAATGTGGGGCTCGAACTCACAACCCAGGGGTCGAGTTGCATGCTCTACTGACTGAGCCAGCCAGGCGCTCCAACAAAAGCATATATTAAACCATGTTATTGGAAACATTAAAAGTTTATGGTTTCCTTGAGGTTACACTTTTTGGCTGCTGTTAATACTATTTCAGAAAAAAGCATATGGACTAAGCCTGCCTTCCAGACACCCTGGTGTGGGTTCTACACTCATGAAAGGATTAAGTATGCTATATTTAACAATTGGTAGCTTTCCTTTCAGCTCATTAATCAAAATTCGGGCAACAGTGTGGTTTTATATACATACTACTATATTAATACAAAATTCATCAATATCTATTAGAAAGTTTCTTTTAGAAGTAAAGAGTAGAAGGTAAATTTTGCAGGCTGCTGTAAAATACTTAGGAATGTCTCATACTGCTTTAAATTGCTATCAAATGCCCCAGAAGTTGGAAAAATAAGACTAGAGTCTTTATTAAAGGCTATTTTCTTAGTTTGGGAAAATTTCAGGGTAGAAATTCTACTTCATTGTACAGACATACATAGTCTGAAAGGTCTATCAAGTTCTTTGATGATTTTTAAAAATATTTTGGGTCACGTTATCTGCACGTGAACATTATTTGATGCTTAACACAGTTGTTTCTAAAAGCATGATTCTGAGTGTAAAAATGGAATGTGGCACTTATTTTATGGGCCTGTTGACCTATTTTTCACAGCTAAATGTTTCCCTGTGTGTTTCTGAATGTCTGCTATTCTTCTTATGAGGACACCACTCATACTGGATTGGGGCTGACCCTAATGACCTCCTCTTAATGAGATTACATCTGTAATTATTTCCTTTTTAAAAAAATATTTTTAAAGACTTTATTTATTTGTCAGAGAGAGAGAGAGAGTGCAAGCACAAGCAGGGGAGCAGCAGGTAGAGGGAGAAACAGACTCCCTGCTGAGCGAGGAGCCTGATGTGGGACTTGATCCCGGGACCCTGGGATCATGACTGAGTGGAAGGCAAATGCTTAACTGACTGAGCCACCCAGGCGTCCCTCCTTTTTTTTTTTTTTTTTGGAGATTTTATTTATTTATTTGACTGAGAGTAAGAGAGCACAAGCAAGGGAAGCAGTAGAGGGAGAGGGAGAAGAAGGCTCTGTGCCGAGCAGGGATCCCCATGTGGGGCTTGATCCTGGGACGCCAGGATCATGACCTGAGTAAAAGGCAGACTCTTAACTGACTGAGCCACCCAGACGTCCCTGTAATTATTTCCAAATAAGGTCACATTTACAGGTGCCAGGGACTAGGACTCCAACATATCTTTTTCGCGGACACAATTCAACCCATAACACTTTCCTAAAGAAAAAGACAAGAATGTAAGAGAACTGGAATGTTAGAATAAGAGTGACCTTAACATTTTTCTACAATAACCATTTGGTTTTACATTTGGAGAAACTGAGGCATAGAACAATCAGGAGACTGGCCCAAGGTCATGTAACTAGACAAGGACAGAGTTGGGACTGGAAATCAGTAATGATGGGGAAATGTACAAAGCATGCAAATGCATTCTGGGTAAATGCTTGAAATATTCAAGGTCAGCCCTAGGGAAAAAGTGAGAATCAGGCAAAATTTATCCGAGCCCTTGCCACCTCTCTCTCTCATTTCTCTTTTCCTCCCCGTTGGAACCTCCTTAGCTGTATTCTCTCCTCTAGAAAAAGGTGATATTTCCTGAGTGCTTCCTCTGGGCTAGGCATTGTGCTAAATCTTCTGTGATACTATCTCGTTCAATTCTTATAATGTAGCCGCAAGTGCCGTTATGTTATGATTCCATTTTACGAATGAGGAAACTGAGCCTCAGAGAGCCCAGAGTCTCGCAGTTTGTAAGTGGGCAGGCTGAGAGGCAAACACAGACAGAACCCTCCTCCTCCTCCTCCTCCTCCTCCACTTCCTCCTCCTCCTCACCCTCCTCCTTCCTCTTCCTCCCCTTCCCCTTCTTCTGATTTGAATTTATTCATTTATTTGAGAGAGAGAGAGAAAGAGAGAGAGTGGGAACCAGAACCTGAAGCAAACTCCATACTGAGTGCAGAGCCTGACGTGGGGCTCGATCCCACAACCGCGAGATCATGACCTGAGCCGAAACCAAGAATCAGATGCTCAACTGAGCCAACCAGGCACCCCCATTCTTAACCACTTTGCCACTTGGCATCTTCGTTCTTGCCGTTGACCCTTCCTCGCCGCCATATGCTTGCACACCCTTTACACTTTGCTGGGGGGCCCTCCTGGAGGCCCTCCTTAAGCCTGCCTTCCTGGAAAGTGTACATTTCAGAATCATGTGTTGGACTCTGCCCATTGCCGTCACGAGGTGGTAAAGAAAGAAACCAGCTGGCTGTATGAGCAGGGCCTCCCAGGGGCCTCAGGTCTGTTTCTAGAAGGGTCTAGTGTCTGCTTCTTAAATCTGAAGATTCAGAAACTCTGTCTTATTGGCTTCCCCAGGAGCGTTCCGGTCTAGGGTCAGAATCGCCCTATCTAAATTTACGAGTGATTGATTACTAATCCGGAACAGCAACTTGAGAATTTATACTGAAAAATCTGCCTGCCAAGGATTGCAAGTATTGCCAAGAGAGCGATACTGGGAAGGGAGAGCCGCTTAGACAGGGCCTTGCCAGGGGTCTCTTAGAGATCCTCACGCCCGTATTCTGGGTCCTGGTCTCCTCCCAGCAAAGGGAGTAGGGCAAATGTGGGGTGTGGGGGGAAGTGCTGGGAACAGGCTTGACTTTTGTGTAGCAGCGTCGCGGGGGCTGGCTTGTCTCAGGCCTTTCCAGCAGCCTGGGGCACAGAGCACTACGTGGAGAAGAGCCAAGATTTTAATAGGAAAGCCAACATCATGCATTGAGTCCAAAGGATGTGGGAGGACAGAAGGGGGAATGTGAGGAGGGAACTCAGTAGCTCGGAGAGATGGGGGCAGGCAAGCCGAGAAGAGACACGATGCCAGATTCTTGGTTCCATCTGGATCTTGCCTCTCTGGCTCTTTGGATTTGGTCCTGCACCAGGTCCTCCTGGTAATCAGACCTATGCCTTTCCCCAAGGGCTTTGACTTGACCTGCTATTTGTGTTCTTGGCGGCTTATGCTGCTTCTGGTAGAAGCCTCACCCTCTGATTCTGGCCCCAGGAGACCCATCTCTCCCAAGACAGGAGGATTCAGATCCATGGTTCCTGAGGTCCCCACCACTGCCATGGCAATACGCTGCCACGTTCTACCCGCTGAGTCCGTGATGGTACAGAAGGAAAATGCAGAGCTCCATGGGTAGGTTTCCACTCCGGCAGCCCGTTAAGTACAAGCGAGGGCAGAATTCAGTCCATTGTCACTTCCAAGAGCTAGAAAGGCTTGAGGCAGAAGTTTTATAAGAGACATGTTGGATTTTCCAACGTTGCTTGCTTTTCTCTTTTTATATCATTAGATTCAAAATTTCTACTTCTGGGAGGCACCTGGTTGGCTCAGTCCGAGGAGCAGATCGCTCTTGATCTCAGGGTTGTGAGTTCGAGCCCCACACTGGTTGTAGAGATGACTTAAATTAAAAAAAAAAAAAAACTTAAAAAAATATTTCAGCTTCTGTCCTGTTTTCTTCCACTCTTGGACATTTCTTGAGATAGGCTTTCACTTCTTATTTTATTAGTAGGTGTTAATCAGACACAACTGATTAAGGCCTTAGCAACTGTTCCAGCTGTTCAGGCCCTTCAGGCCGACTGCGGGCTTTAGCAAGCATCCCCTGAGTGAGCCGCCTCGGGGCCGTGTCTGCGAGTCACCAGAGGCACCAAGTATCAGGCACCTAGCAGGGACTTCAGACCTGTTTGTCAAATGAATGAAGAAATGAGCATGTGAGTGAACGTGTCACCATCGGCTCATTAGTAAAGTGCTTGTGACCCAGTTTATCCAAACATTTATAAGAAAGCAGGTTGTAACTGCTCTTACAGTAGAGTTGTAAGCTACTTTTTAAAAAGTTACACAGGTAGGGAGCGCCTGGCTGGCTCAGGAGGTAGAGCGTGCGACACTTAGTCTCAGGGTCACGAGTTCAAGCTGCATGCTGGGCATGGAGGCTTCTTAAAACAAAAAAACAAAAATTATTTTTGTTAAAGTTACCCAGGTAGCATGAATACATCTCATCCTAAAAGAATCAAATGTTCGGGGTGCCTGGGTGGCTTAGTCGGTTGGTTGTCTGCCTTCGGCTCAGGTCATGGTCCCCGAGTCCTGGGATCAAGCCCCACATCTAATTCCCTGCTCAACGGGAAGCCTGCTTCTCCCTCTCTCACTCCCCCTGCTAGTGCTCTCTTACTTTCTCTCTGTCAAATAAATAAATAAAATCTTTTTTAAAAATTTGTAAAAAAGATTCGAACTTTCTAGAAGTATATAGAACAAAAAAGTCCTTATCATCCTTCCTCCCACCACCTGAATCCCAGTGCCCTCCTTGGCAGTAACCACTGTGATCAGTTCAATGGGCACAATTTCCATCTAAACCCCATGCATTACATGCATGTATTATACATGTGCTCATATGGACATGTGTGTTTCCTTCATAAATGGGATTACGTGATGTTCATTGTTTTACAACTTGTTTTCTTTGGATTTAGCAATACATCATGGACGCCTTTCCATGTCAGCACCTCTACTTCATTACTTTTTTAGAGTTTTTTATTTATTTAAGTAACCTCTACATCCAATGTGGGACTCGAACTCATGACTCTGAGATTGAGAGCCGTGTGTTCCGCCCAACTGAGCCAGCCAGGCGCCCCTCTACTTCATTATTTTTAATGACTGCTTAGTACTCCATAACGTAGATGAACCATATTACATTTAATTAGTCCTCTATTGGTAGGTATTTCAGTGATCTATGGTTTGTCTCTAATACAAATATTGAGGCAATAAACGCCCTTGCTATTTATCTATTTTGTATATGCTTTAGTATTTAGTAAGACTAGTCCCTCCTGCCCCATTATTTTCCCTTTTCAGCAGTTTTCTGATTACTCCTCCTTGCTGATTTTTCCGTATGATCATTAGGTAAGTTTCTCTAAAGCCCCAAAGTAGGTGGTTTTACTGAGATCATATTAAAGCTATAAATTAACTTAGAAAGAATTGATATATTTTATTTTAAAAAAACTTTTAAAGATTCTATTTATTTATTTGGGAGAGAGAGAGAGAGGGAGAGAACAGAGGAGGGTGGGAGGGAGAAACAGACTCCCCGCTGAGCAGAGAACCGCATGTGGGACTCGATCCCAGGACCCCAAGATCATGACCAGAGTCGAAGGGAGACTGAACCACCCACGCACCCGAATTGATATATTTTAATATGTTTTTCTATCCAAAAACATGGTATGTCTTTCTGTTTTTGTCTGACATTTCTCGAAATATTTCATTTAAAAGTTATTACAAAAGTAAGAAATGTCTTGTAGAAACCAAGTTACTTAGAACTGTATAGAGTAAAAAGTGAAAGCTTTCTGACCCCCTTTTCTGCCCCGTTCCCACAGCCCTTAGGAAACCGCTGTCATGGGCTGCCCCAGTCTTTATAAATTGTTGCAGCATATTACACTCTGTGGATAGATGGTATTAAAAAAAAAATTCAGTGCCCTGTGATAGATATTTGCATGTGTCCAAATTTTACTATTAGAAACCGTCTTCCAGGGCGCCTGGGTGGCTTAGTCATTAAGCGGCTGCCTTCAGCTCAGGTCCTGATCCCGGGGTCCTGGGATCGATCATCTGCTCTCAAGACTTTAAATACCACCCAGATGCTAATGACCTCAAATTTATATTTCCAACCCTGACCTCTCATGAAATTCAGAGCCACACATCCACTGACCACATCCCCTCCACTCTGATGTACAAAGAAAGGGTCACTCAAGTTCACCAGGTCCAAAACGCAAGTCCCAATCTTCTCTCAAAATTTGCAAGCCCTGAAGTTTTCCCCGTAACAGTAAATGCCAGCCCTACCTCTCAGTTGCTTAAGCTAACATCTCAGGGCTCATTCTTGATGGCCCTCTTTTATTCGCAACTGTTTGCAGATCCTGTTGACTCTACCATCAAAATAGATCCAGAATCTGCCACTTCTCCCCATGGCCACTATCTTGACCTTAGCCTAAGCTTTTTGGAAGTCACCTTCACATCTCCTCCGGCTTATCATAATAATCGGCGTTCTTGCATCGCCCTCGCTCCCTGTAATATACTCTCGACACAGCACCCAGAGTGAGAGGTTCTTTGCAAATATAAAACATCAAATCTCTTCTCTGCACGAAATTCTCTGATGGTTTTTTCATCTCTCCTGCATAAAAGAGCAAGTCATCACAGTGTCTTACAAGGCCCTGTGCAATCTGCCAAAGGCCGCTCCCCCACTCCCGGAAATATAGTTCCTCCTGTTCTTCCGGTTCTCCTCCCAGCATCCCTCCCAACCGGGACCCCTGGCTCACGCTCACTCCACTCCAGTCACAATAGCGCCCTTGCTGGTCCTTTAACTGATCAGCCACCCTCTGCAGCCACTGGGAATCTTGGCCCTCACTGTTGTCTCCAATTCAGAGGTTCTCATTTGGAGGCCATTTTGCTCCTCAGGTGACATTTGGCGATGTTTGGAGACCCTTTTATTTTTAAGTTAATTTTTTAAAAATAGGCTCTGCACCCAACTTGGGGCTCAAATTCAAGATCCTGAGATCAACAATCACATAATCCACCGACTGAGCCAGTCAGGTGCCCCTGGAGACATTTTCAATGGTCACAACCTGGGGGAGGACGCTAACATGCTATGATGCACACGATGGCCTTCTCTCCAGCAGAGAATGATCCCGCCCAAACTGTCAATATCACCCAGGTTGAGAAACCCTGGTCTGCTCTTTCTCCAGAAAGAGAAATGTCACCTTCTCAGAGATGACCACTCTGTTTCCAATCCCAATTCTTCCAAGTCCCATCTCTCTTTCCTGCCTGACTTTTCTCGATAGCACTGATGACTGTCTGCTGTCCTGTATATTTTATTTATTGTGTTTTTTTCCTCCATGAGAATTTAAACTTCACTTAAGACAGAAATTTTGAATAAATAAAACCTTAAAAAAAAGACAGAAATTTTGAGTGTTGAATGTCTATGTTATATGTGGGTCAATAAATATTTGTTGAGTGAATGGATGAACGTCAACTTTATCATACGGTACTATGGTCTCCTATATATTTGAGTATATTTCTCTACTCCATTCTGATCCTATAAACTGCCAATTCCCATCAATTTCTGCATCACCCTCTTTTCATTAGTTTGGCTTTATAATATCCTTCACTGTCTGGTAGGATTGATCCCTGCTTATTACCCTCCTTTTCCAGATTTTAACATATTTTGTGATGATTTTGTCAAGTTCCCCCATCTGTCCCTTGAGTGAATTTCTTTCTAGAATTTTCGTTGTGTATTAGATTTCTAGATTAATTTATGGAGAACTAACATTGTTATAATGTTGAGTCTTCCTATTTAAGGGTAAAATGTATCTCCGTTTATCGAAGTCTTATTTTATGTCCTACAAGAGTTTTATAGTTTTCTTTCTAGAGGTCCCCCTGCTCATTTTTTGTTTAGTCCTAGATATTGTATGGGTTTTATTACTATTGTGGGATAATTTCTTCTGTGATAAAGTCTGATTATTGATTTTATATGATAATCTCGTAAGCAGCCATCTCAGATCAGTCTGAGGAAAACATTTAAAATAGAGAATGTTCTTCTAGAATGTTCTTTTTCCTGCTTTTGCTCCTCCGACAGGAGTGCTTGAGGGTTCTGTTTCTGCATTCAGATATTTTAATAACGTCACAGTTTCTGGTGATCTGAAAGATTTTGTAAGCTTTTTTTTCTGTAGTAATTGAAATCCAGGTGCTCTATTTAGTTTTTCTTATTTTGGACACTTGCCGAATTCAAAATTTACCTCTAAAACACTTGGGATAACTTGAGAAAGAAACAATATTGAGAGATCTTTATTCTGTGTGTAGGTGACAGCATTTTTAGGGGTTGATCTATTAATTGTTAAGAAAATTGCTGTAACAATTTAGTTCATACTGAAACTTTTTGTCAGCTTTCAGGTTTAAAGAAAGTTCAACTTGCTAAAGATAGGACTACTCTAGGACCCAGCAATTGCACTACTAGGTATTTACCCAAAGGATACAAAAATCCTGAATCGAAGGGGCATGTGCACCCCGATGTTTATAACAGAATTATCTATAATAGCCAAACTATGGAAAGAGCCCAAATGTCCATTGACTGATGAATGGACAATGAAGAGGCAGTATGTGTGTGTGTGTGTGTGTGTGTGTGTGTGTATAATGAAATATTACTCAGCCATCAAAAGGAATGGAATATTAGCATTTGCAGCAATGTGGATGGAACTAGAGAATATTATGCTACGCAAAATAAGTCAGTCAGAGAAAGACGAATACCATATGGTTTCACTCTTATGTGGAATTTAATACATAAAACAGGGGCGCCTGGGTGGCTCTGTCCATTAAGCATCTACCTTCGGCTCAGGTCATGATCCTGGAGTCCTGGGATCGAGTCCTGTATCGGGTTGGGTGAGGGCTGATGGAAGGGTGGCGGGCCCAGGGGTGGGCTAAATGGATGATGGGTGTTAAGGAGGGCACTTGTGATGAGCACTGATATGTAAGTGATGAATCACTAAATTCTACACCTGAAACCAATATTATACTCTGTTAACTAACTAGAATTTAAATAAGAACTTGAAATTTAAAAATATAAATAAAAAATAAAGTTCAACTTGCAATATTCATATATGTGGAAACCACTACATTTAATGGGCCAGTGGTGGTTTCCAACTCACGTAAGGCAAAAACATCTTACCTAAAGAGCTTTAAAGAAACTCATGCGTAAAAAGTATTTTGGGGGTGCCTGAGTGGGTCAGTTGGTTAAGCCTCTGCCTTTGGCTCAGGTCATGATCCCAGGGTCCTGGGATCGAGTCCTGCCTCAGGCTCCCTGCTCAGCAGAGAGCCTGCTTCTCCCTCTCCCTCTGCCTGCTGCTCTGCCTACTTGTGCTCTCTATCAAATAAATAAATAAATAAATAAGTAAGTAAATAAACAAACAAACAAATAAATAAATAAATCTTTTTTAAAAAAAAGGTATTTTGGGGGTGCCTGGGTGGCTCGGTCCAACTTATGGTTTCAGCTCAGGTCATGATCTCAGGGTTGTGAGATAGAGCCCTGAGTCCTGCTTGAGAGTCTTTCCCTCTGCCCCTCCCCGACGCTTGCACACACTCTCTCAGTCAAATAAATAAAATAAAATCTTTAAAAAAATATTTTGGAATGGAATTATTTTATTTCAAGTCTGCTTTATAAATGGAATGAACTGAAATGCATTCAAAGCTAGAAAACAGCATTATTACCATTTTATGTAATTTGCATGCTGCAAATGTTATATTTTACAAAAGGGCTGAAAAAGCCCATAATAGGCTGTCTTACTCATGTCTGTTCTCATGTTTGTTAGAGAAAGCACATGGTCCTATTAGCCAGATACACAGACGCATTCATCCAGTACGCAGAAGTCTCAATTAGGCGGTAGCTTTTGCCAATAATATAAAGAGAAACGTCTTGATTAAAGTTGGGGGTGGGGTGGGGCAATTTCGTCCCCATTGCAGATGTCTGATTAGCTATGAAAAGAGAACGTGTTCTCTCTAAGCTTTGGGTTAATAATCTTAAAATCTATTTCTGTGGCTCTTGTTAAAAAACGATCAGCTGTGATATGGAAAGCAGCAACCATTAAAAGAAAACAATGAAAGCTTAGATCACATAGAAACAACCCAAACGCTATAAAAACCCCATAAATGACATCGCAAGTCAAACAACATTTTGGGGGAAATATTTGCAACGTATATGAACATGTTTCTAACAAATGGATTAGAATGAAGAGAGGACACACGCTCAAATAGGAGAGTGAACAATGGTCCCTGCAGTGACTCAAAAGAAGAAATACAAATGGAAATAAACATAAAAAGCTATTGTACTTTACTGGTGATCAAAGACATGCAAAATAAAATAATGTTGCTATTTTAAAAACCTGTCAGAGTGGCAAGGCGGAAAGGTTATTAGTATTCAATTCTTTAAAAGGTGTGGGGAAAGGGCAGTTCTCATGTATTACTGATGAGAAGGTCAATTGAGGGCAATTTGACGGCATGCATCAAAACTGGAAGTGTGCACACTATTTAGCAATTTCAGAATTCAGAAATCTATTTTAGAGGCACATTTTGCACGTGCAGAAAAATGTTATATTCAAAGAGATTCACTGCAGCATTATTTATAATCGCCAAGATGAGCAGCCTAAATGTCCATCAGAGGGGAACTGGACAAATATAGTAATCCTTACACTAAACAACTTTTTTTTCTTAAGAGTTAAAAAAATTTTTTTTAAAAAGTAATCTCTATACCCAGCATGGGATTCGAACTCACAACCCAGAGTTCAAGAGTCTCTCGCTCCACGGACTGAGCCCATCAGGCGCCCCAAGCACTAAACAACTTTTAAAAATAATCAAGTAGGTCTGTAAGTGTGAATAGGGAACAATCTCAAGAGCAGGTTTTCAAACACCAAGTATGACCGGTGTCTGTAATTCAGCTCCTTCCATTTTCTTGACTCATTCCAGGCAACTCTTTTTTTTTTTTTTTTAAGATTTTATTTATTTATTTGCCACAGAGAGAGAGAGAGAGAGAGAGAGAGAGAGAGAGAGAGAGAGAGATCACAAGTAGGCAGAAAGGCAGGCAGAGAAAGAAGGGGAAGCAGGCTCCCCGCTAAGCAGAAAGCCCAAT
Organism: Nasua narica; assembly: GCA_028533885.1. Classification (NCBI taxonomy): domain Eukaryota; kingdom Metazoa; phylum Chordata; class Mammalia; order Carnivora; family Procyonidae; genus Nasua; species Nasua narica. The sequence continues at coordinate 77,119,198 of CM052801.1, read as the reverse complement.
GCGGGGCTCGATCCCTGGACCCGGAGATCATGACTTGATCCAAAGGCAGAGGCTTTAACCCACTGAGCCACCCAGGCGCCCGATCATTCCAGGCAACTCTTGATAAGTTCTCCATCATCTTTGACCTCGTTAATTTGAGAACATTCAATCTCGGGTCTAATGTTCCATTCTCAGTCCTCCCATGACTTGAAAGAGCTAACACTCCTTCCACTCTGAAACACTGTTTTCAGTTGGCTTCCAGGTCCCCACATTCACCTGCTTTCTCTCTGCCCTGCTGGCTTCTTTCTCAGTCTCCTTATTCATCAGTGTCCCCAACGCTGGAGTTTTCCAGGGCTCCGCCCTGGTCCACCTCTGGTATCTCTCTTTTCCCACTCATATCCCATCTCAAGGCTTCAAACACAGTCCCTGTACTGTCGTCTCCCTAATCTACCTCTTCCATGAACTCCGTACTCCCATCTCTGCTTACTTGGTCCCCTTAGCTGTCTAAAGGACGTCTTCAGCTTCTCTTGTCCCAGACCAAACTTCTGGTTCCCACCCCAAGAACTCTTTATCTTCTGTAGCTCAGTAACTGGCAATACCGCGACCCCAGTCGGCTCGGGCCCCAAATCCAGACATTCCCCCCGACTCCTGCCTTTCCCTCATGCTCCCCATCTAGTCCCACATTCACTGCAAAGTTCGCGAAGCTTAAACATCAGAGCTCTGCCTTTGTGGCAGCTTCGCACCAGGCCCTAACGGTGGGATGATGTGACTACGTGCCTTTGTGAAATTTGCCAGAGTGAAATATTTTTAAATTTAATAATAATAATTAATTGCAATCAGTTCAAGCAGCTGTCTCTTTCCACGCCAACTTTGCCTCTGTCATTCTCGCCTCCATGGCTGGGTTGGCACTGGGTGGATGTGGATATTTGGAGGTCAGTCAAAGGGGAAGTTGAATGAGGCTTACATTTATTTGGGGTTTGATCGGATGTATTTACATGGCTTGCGGTCACTTAAGATTGTTTCTAGGAACACTCTTATGTCGCACCCTGCTGACTCGTGGTGTAGGGCCACAGGTCCGATCTTGGTACTAACGTATCCCTACAGCACTTGGTATTGGAAATGCGGATGGTTGAGGAGAAATGAGGTTTGGAACGTATAGAGCCAGAGACTAGCTTGTGAAAAATTCTGCCATTCACCAGCCATGTAAAACTGCGTATGGAGGATATGGCACTGCCTTGTCAAAATGGGACTTCTCATCTGTCACTAATGTACTCAGTAAAGCACCTTTCGCAACTATAAACGCAACACCCGGTTTTTACATTGTGGTACGAATGCTTACTCTGAGGCTCTACCTTCTTCGTAAAATTTTAAGTGTACAGTGTGCTATTGTTGATGACGGGTACTACGTCCTATGGAAGGTCTCTAGAATTGATTTGTCTTGCAGAGCTGAAACTTTATATGCTTCGAAGAGTGACTCCCCACGACCCCCTCTCCCCAGCACCTGACAGCAGCCATTCGACTCTCCACTTCTGAGTTTGACTATCTTCGATGCCTCATATACGTTGACACATGCGGTATTTGGCTTTTAGTGAATGACTTATTTCACTTGGCATGATGTCCTCAAGGTTCTTGCATGTCGTAGCCCACGAAAGGATTTCCTTCTTCAAGGCTCAGTAATATTCCATTGTGCGTCTCTCACATTTTGTGTATCCACCTATCCGTGGACACTTAGCTTGTTTCCATATCTTGGCTCTTGTGAATAATGCTGCAATGAACATGAGAGTGCAGAGAGTTCTTGGAGCTCCTGATTTCAGTTCTTTTGGACATACTCCTAGAAGTGGGATTGCTAGATCACGCGGTCGTTCCATTTTTAAGTTTTTGAGGAAATGCCTTACTGTCTTCTGTAGTGGCCACAGCACATTTCTATGGGAATCTTACGAACTAGAATTTATCAAAAACCCCATATTTGCAGAACACAAGCCTGTGATTTTCTCCATGTATGCTTTTGCGTGTTTTATGCCTCTTAACGTATCAGATCGTGTTTTGGTGTATGTGACGGACTGGTTCTGATGAAGCCTGGCATTTTCAGAGGAAATGGTGCACTCAAGTGTCATGGACACAGAGAACTAGCCTGACGAAACAAGTGTTTTAGTCACAAGAAGCCTAAACATGTATATGTATCTTTAAAGACTTTATTTATCGGGCACCTGGGTGGCTCAGTGGGTTAAGCAACTGCCTTCAGCTCAGGTCAGGTTCCTGGAGTCTCGGGATCGAGTCCGCATCGGGCTCCCTGCTCAGTGGGGAGTCTGCTTCTCCCCTCTGATGCTCTCAATCTCTCTCTCTCAAATAAATAAATAAAATCTTTAAAAAAATTTATTTAGGGGTGCCTGGGTGGCTCAGTGGGTTAAAGCCTCTGCCTTCGGCTCAGGTCATGATCTCGGGGTCCTGGGATGGAGCCCCGCATCGGGCTCTCTGCTCAGCGGGGAGCCTGCTTCCCCCTCTCCCTCTGCCTGCCTCTCTGCCTACTTGTGATCTCTCTCCTCTCTGTCAAATAAATAAATAAAATCTCTAAAAAAAATTTATTTATTTGTTTGTTTGTTTGAGAAAGTAGTTGAAAGAGGGAGCACAAGCAGGTACTTAACCCATTGAGCCAGCCAGGTGCCCCAAAGCCTAAACATATTAATCAATAAACCAATGTATGCGATATTAAGAGTATTTGACTATACAGTTACATAATACAACACAGTGCCAATTTTTTTAAAGCTTTTATTTTAAGCACGGGGCTCAAACCCCCAACCCCGAGGTTGAGTTGCACATGCCACCGACTGAGCTAGCCAGGCACCCCAAATCTTTAAACACGTTCTAATTGCCTGTATAAATGCCTTATTTAAAAATAAATAAATGCCTTATTTTCAGATCAGTTTTGTATGTTTTCGGCAATTTTTAGTGCACAAGAATTTAAATATAAGAAGGAAGCGAAATCTGTAAACGGAGAGGAAGATTAGCCTATCGAAACCTGCCTTATTATCCCAATGACAGTTAAATACTCTCAATAATACAAATGAAATTGAAGTATCAGTAATAAAATACAAATTTTGATCAACTGTGCTAGAGGAGAGAATTTTCCTTCTATTCTTTTATAGATAAGACCACAAAATCATCGCATGGACAGGTGACTAAATGGTATGCAACTGGCAATATAGGAAATAGACCTTGGAGGGGTGTGGCGGGACGTTAACATTTGCCACATTTTTCACATTTTTCACATTTGTAGCATTTGTCAGCTCTTAAAAAAAAAAAGATTTATTTATTTTAGAGAGAGAGCGAGCAATGGTGAGGAGCAGAGGGAGAGGGAGACAGAGTCCCAAGCGGACTCCATGCTAAGCGCAGAGCCCTATGGGGGGCTCGATCTCAGGACCCTGAAATCATGACCTGAGCTGAAACCGAGAGTCAGTCACTTAACTGACTGCGCCACCCCAGCGTCCCTTGTCAGCTTTTAAAAATTTGTAATATATTGGGATTTCTTTTCTTGTTTGAAATAAAGATTCACTTTTGTACCTGATTTTGTATCTTCTTCTTAACAGAGGAGCACCCCCCCAAGTTAGGTAAGTTTTAGGCCATACAAAGCCTACATATCCCCCTTCCTGTAACTAGTCCTGCAAATGCCATTGGCTCTGCCTTCCAGATAAGTCCAGAATCTGAGCACTTCTCACCGTCTTCAGGGCCATCATCCCTGTCTCGGCCACCATTTCTTCCACCTGGATTATTACAATAGCTTAAGTTTTCTCTTCACTTCGTGCCTTGCTCTCTTTCAGTCTAATCTCAATACAGCAGCCAGAGTGATTTTTTTTAAAAAACCAAATTAATATCAGATCCCTCCTCTGCTCAAACTCTCACGTGATTTCCATCCTCCCTCCGAGTAAAATCCAAAGTCCTTCAGGGGCCTTCAGAGGCCCACATGATCGGTGCCCCTCCGAGCCTCTCTGACTTCCTTTCCTACTCCTCTCCCCTCATTGATTCTACTCCAGCCGGCGTGGCTTTTTTGTCATTCCTTGAACACGCCAAACCTGCATCTGCCTTGGGACCTTGGCTTTGGCTATTCCTGCTGCCTGCAATGCTCTTCTTTCAGATCCTTGTGCGAATGTCCCCTAATGAGCATGGCCTTCCTTGTAGAAAATTACAGCCTCTTTGTCACTCGGTTTCTCCTTTCTCTGCCTTATCGTTCTCTAGATCATTTATCATGAGATAATATAATATGTGCTACTAATAATATGTACTTCCCTGTTTGTTTGTTGGCTCTCTCCCCCATTGGAAGTAAGCTCCGGGCGAGGGAAAGGACACTCTTTTGTTCACTAAAGTATTCTTGGCACCTAGATACGTGCTTAGCGTATGGCAGGCATTCAGTAAATATCTGCAGAGCGATGAATGAATGAATGAAGAATGAATGAATCCTCTCTGCTAACTTACACAGTAAGTTAAGTAAGTAGGGGGTGATCTTCCCTTTCTTCTTTTTTTAAAGTTTGTTTTCATTCCAGTGGGTTAACACACAGCGTTATGTTAGTCGCAGGTGTACGATATAGCGATTCAACTCTTCCATACGTCACGCAGTGCCCATCAGGACCAGTGCCCTCCACCATCCCCAGCCCCTATTTCCTCCCATCCCCCGATCTTCCTCCCCCCTGGTAACCATCCCCTTTCTTCTTCTTTTTTTTAATGCTTTATTTTTTAAATTGTAAAATATGCATAACATGCAATTTGCCATTTTTACTATTTCTAAGTGTGCCGTTGATTGGCATCAGGTACATTCGTATTGCTATGCGATGATCACGGCCGTCCATCCGCAGAATGTTTTTCATCTTGCAAAGCTACAGCTCTGTCTTCCCTGTCTTCTTTTTGCACTAGGTCGATGCCTGAATTTCCTATAACGAACGTTTATTATTATAATGCCAAAAGGCTGTTTCCATTTTCAGGAACAGACTAATCGGAAATTTACATTCATTTTATAAAACAATAATTGAGAAATGACTGTGTTCCTATTCCTTGAACAGATTAAGTGTGAAGCTGTCTGGCTTTAAAAATGGTTCATTAATGTGGTCCTCTGGGAGCTTGAATATTCAGTGCCAGCTGTTTTCCCCATTAATATTTGAATTTACTATTTTACCTTGGGAAACCTGATACCAAAGGAATAGTAAATATTTGACTACTTGTGGTCTTATTTTAATTTGACTTTTTTTTTTCTTTACCTAGAGTTTAATCAGCCAAACTGTTGCAGATGTCCAAAACCGTTAATACAGGGGAAGGAGGGGGCGCCTGGCTGCCTCAGGCGGAAGAGCGTGCGACTCTTGATGTCAGGCGTCATGAGTTTGAGGCCCACGCTGGGTGTGGAGCTTACTTAAATAGAAAAGGAATACAGGGAAAGGAGGGAGGGAAGTACTGGGAGCTGATTAGGTGTCAGGCACTTTGTGGACATGTAAAGAGGCCCCCACTTCCTCAGAGCCCACTCACTTGTCACTTGTGTGGACCGGCGGATTGGCACCGTCTCCATTTCGTGGAAATGCTCCTGACAAGTTCGCCAACTCCTGCCCTGTCGCTAATTCCAACAGACACCTTTCAGTCCTCAGTAGCTTGACCTCCTAGCAACAGTCGGCACAGATGACCACACTCTTATCAAAACCCCTTCTACTGTTGGTTCATCATCAGGCCCCGAGTTTCCTTCCTGAACAAGCGATCTTTCCGCTTCTCTCTCTCTCTCCCCCATCCACGAGCACTGCCCAAATTAGTCTGAGATCATCACCTCTTACCTGGACTGCTCCACAAGCCTCTTAACTCCAGTCCTCGACCCTCACCCCCGCTCCCACCCCGCTGCCACAGCGGGCCATTTCCTCTACGACTGCAAACGATGGCACCGAACTAGGATCACACTGCTCCCTTGGTTAATAACACAGTGGATTTTCCTTGCTCTGAAGTTCAATATCCTTATTCTGGGCCACGGAGTCCTTCACCCTCTGGTTCCTGCCTGCCTCGCCTGACCCAGCTGGAGCCAGACAGAGAGCACAAGCAGGGGGAGCGAGAGAGGGTGAAGCAGACTCGCTGCTGAGCAGGGAGCCCGACGTGGGGCTCGATCTCAAGACTCTGGGGTCATGACCTGAGCGGAAGGCAGACGCCTAATCGACTGAGCCACCCAGGTGCCCCTGCCACTCTCCTTGTTTGATCTTTTTCCTTAAGACTTCTTTGAGTTCCTCGAATAAGCCACACCCCTTTTCATCTCTGAATCTTTGCACACACCCTTCCTCTGCCTGGACCACTCCTGATTCATTCATTCATTCATTCATTCAACAAATACTGAGCACCTACTAGGAGCCAGGCACTATTCTAAGTACTGAGGATACAGCAGTGAGTAAAATAAAGACAACCTGTGCCTGTGAGCTCACATTCTAGAAGGAGGAGAGGGGAACATGATAAATATAATAAATAAGTCAACTGTCCAGTGTTTTTTTTTTTATCTTTTTTTAAGATTTTATTTATTTATTTGGCAGAGATCACAAGTAGGCAGAGAGAGAGGGAGAAGCAGGCTCCCTGCTGAGCAGAGAGCCTGACGCGTGGCTCGGTCCCAGGACCCTGAGATCATGACCTGAGCCGAAGGCACAGGCTTTAACCCATTAAGCCACCCAGGCGCCCCCTGTCCAGTGTTTTAGAAAGTGATAAGTGCTATGGAAAAAAAAGAAAAAGTGGAGAGCAAGGTAAGTGGACTCAAGAGAGCAGAGGGAGGTGGGTGGGTGAAAGTTTAATGGAGAGGTCAAGGTAATTCTCATTGAGAGGGTGGGGCTTAAGCCAAGACTTGAGGGAGGTCAGAGAAAAGGCCATGGGGATGTCCAAAGGAAGAACTTTCTAGGCGGAGAAAGAAGCCAGTGCAGACCTCAGAGGGGAAATTTTGTGGGGTGTGTTTGAGGGACAGCAAGGAGGATGGTGTGGCTAGAGGCCAGATCGCGAAGTGGGGTGTGGGCTGCTTTTCAGAATTTGTGGTTTTCTCTGAGCGGGATGTGGAGCTATTGAGGGGCTGGGAGCAGAATACTTATATAACCTGAATAATTGCATTAAAAGATCTCTTGGCTTTGTCGAGAACAGACTGCTGGGAGGGGGAAGTGAGGGGGAGGAGTTAGGGAGGCTGCTCAGGGGGCGATCATGGTGACCCAAACGCGAGGTGGCAGTGGCTCGGGCTGGAGTTGTGGCCCCGCAGGTGGTGAGGAGGGCTGGGATTCTGGATTTATTCTGATAGCACTGCCGTCTGGACTTGCTGGTTGGACCTAGAGTGTGAGCCAGGCCACATCTGAATGTAGGGCCTGAAGCTTGTGGGACCTTGTTTTTTTTTTTTTTTTTTAAATACAAAATCACAGCAGCGCTGCCTCACCCCCCGCCCCCCACAGTTTCAGTTGCCTGCGGTCAACACCGACCAGAAGCAGATGTTCCTCGATCCGACACGTGGTCAGAAGGTCACTGGTAGCCTAACGCTATGTCACCGTGCTGACGTCATTCCCCTCAGTCCCTCCCATCACGTAGGCATTTTCTCACCTCCCCTCATCACAAGAAGGGGGAGCACAGGACATCGAGATAATATGAGCGAGACCACATTCACCTAACCTTTATGACGGTGGATTGTAATTGTTCTATTTTAGTATTAGCCACGTTGTTAACTCCTTCCTGTGCCTAGTTTCTAAATTAAACTTTACCGTGGCACGTGTGTATAGGAAAAACCTAGTAAATATAGGGTTCGGTACCATTTGTGGTTTCGAGCTAAGTGGGTTCCCCTCGTCGACTTTCCTCAAGCAGGATCCCCCAGGCGTGGTCACTCCAGCACCACTCAGCACAATGGGAGGCAAGCCCGAGCGAACGCATTCCTCCTGGCTTTTCCAGGGCCTTCGGAGTAGGAGGGCCCCTGAGGCTGAAACTGCGCTAGCTTCAAGGAAAGCTGACACCGGATATGCGGTGTGACAGGAAGAGAGATCTTCAGGAGGATTCAGAAGTTTGGGGCCCGAGGAAGCAGAAGCAGGAAGTCACGGTCTCTGGCCCGGTGACGCCCGCAGCAGGAGCTGGTGGAGCAGCCGGCAGCGGGGCGGGGAGGGGGGAGGTCGGGAGGTCGGCTTGCCCCTGTTAAGTGGATGATGCCTGTTAGCCCAGCAGAACTGTCAAACGGCGGTCCTCCCCATTTCCCCTGTGGCCTGCTCCTGCTCACCTGTCATAGCTCTGCTCAGAGTCTCCTCCTCGTCCCTCGTCGTGATCTCGAGGGCGTGGGATCGAGCCCCCGCCTCGGGCTCTGGGCTTAGCGGGAGTCTACTTAAGACTTTCTCGCCCTCTCCCTTTGCCCCTCCCCACCACTCAAATCAACCAATCATCAACCAATCTAAAAACACAACATAACAAAACACACATTCAGAAAGGTGTGTGAAACGTGAGTGGATTATCACCGGTTGAACACGCGTGCGCGCGCGCACACACACGCTCTCGTTCCTAGCACTCAGGCCAAGGGGACAGACAGCACAGTGGCAGTACCGTACTATTCTTCATGATTCCATCTAAACCACTATCCTCCTCCTTCCCCCAGAGGAACCACCATCCTGACTTCTTTCTTTCTTTCTTTGAAGATTTATTTATTTGAGAGAAAGAGACAGACAGAAGTGCATGTAGGGGGGAAGGGCAGAGGGAGAAGGGGACAGAGAAAATCCCAAACAGACTCTGCCCTGAGAGCCCGATGCAGGGCTCGATCCCAGGACCCCAAGATCACCACCCCAGCCGAAGCTAAGAGTCGGATGCTTAACCGACCCTAGCTAACACCAAGGCGCCCCCCCCAACACCCTGATTTCTAACATCATCAACCAGCTTTTCCTTCTCTGGGACTTTATGTGAGCGGAATAGACAGTATATATGCTTTTGCGTCTGCCTTCTTTTGCTCTGTGTTTGTGGAATTTATAAATGTTGTGAGTAGCAATATTTGCTCCTTTTCATTGCTGCAGAGCAGTTCCCAAACTTTCTTGGTCTTGGGACTTCTTCACATGTGTAAAAAATTTTTTTTTAAGATTTTATTTATTTATTATTAGGAAAGAGAGAGAGTGAGAGAGACCATGAGAAGGGAGAAGGTCAGAGTGAGAAGCGGACTCCCCATGGAGCTGGGAGCCCGATGTGGGACTCGATCTCGGGACTCCGGGATCATGACCTGAGCCAAAGGCAGTTGCTTAACCAACTGAGCCACCCAGGCGCCCACATGTGTAAAAATTTTTGAGGAACTCCAAGAACTTTCATTTATGTGAGTTATACCCATCAATGTTTACTGTCTTTGAAATTAAAATGGTAAAATTAAAAAAAAAAAACAAATGTATTGCATATTAATATGGATAACATATCATAATGAGAATAACTGCATTTTCCCAACCAAAAAACAATACGCGAGAAATGCGATCTGGAGTGTGGACTAGAGTCTCGGCAAATAGGTCAGAACACCAGCTCTGTAGGCATTTGGGAGGGCCTGCCTTCCGGAGGTCTTGGCCAGGGCCCAGAAGGCATGGGGGTGTGATGGTAGACAGGCACGGGGATGGGGACCACGCGCGGTTTCACCATCTTCGGCTTTCTGGCATCAACAAGCAAGAGGGACATAGCAGCAATCTCAGGAGTGCGGCGCTGGCGTGTTGGAAGGCTCCCTAGAAATTCGGCAGGTGTGTAAATGCGTGATTTCATGCAGTACGGTTGATGAGTTTGTGCAAGGAGGAAGAGGATGGGAGGGCATTGCCCAGGGAAGTGGGGGTGAGAGTGGGGGACAGAAAATACTGTTGGTTCAGGAGGCAGACGATCTACTTCTTTGGGTAAAGGAAAAACCCCTTAGTTGGGTTTTCGTGGCCCCGATCTGTTTTCCAGGCCCATCTGACACTCTTGTCCTATGCTCCTGCCATTTCGTTCCCCAGAAAGGTACATGGCCACACGCCCCTCTCTGTCACGGCTCATGTGCTTCCTTTACCTGCGCCGGCCTCCCCTCCCCCTCCTTAAGGGCAAGCAAGCTCCTAGGGATCCTTCAGGACCCGGCTGAGATGCCCTCCCTCCACCAGCACCTTCCTGGGTGTCCTCCCCCCGCCCCCTCTCTCTCCCGCAGCACTTGGTGCCCACCCCCCATTGGAGAACTAGCCCTCTCGTGGTGTCAACATCCGAGTGTCGAATGTCGTGTCTTCCCTTCTAGACCAAGAACGGGGACAAGCTATGGATCTCAGGCACCCACGAGTCCCCAGCCCCCAGCCCAAGTTCAGGCAGGCAGGGACTGCGCGCTCAGCGCAGGATCCCGCGACTCGCGTCTTGGGCGTTATTCCTGTGGCTTCAGGGGGCAGCCTGGCCTTTCCCGACCCGGCAAGATGCATGCGCGCGCTTTTCGTAACATGCTGTCTTCTCCGCAGTGAGTAGTGAGGATCCCGTTGAAAGTTTTGAAAAAAGAATGGATGGAGACAGGACGGAGCTAAATAAAGCAGAAGTACTCTGATTTCATGTGAAAAACCATGCACCAGTGAGCTCTGTTTTGCTAAGGCAGAGCGGGGCGGCCCCGGTCAGAGCCTGTGGTAGGACGTAAGTGTCCTATTTGGCACTTTCCGATCCTCTGGGCTTCGGTCACATGGAAGGTCATCTCGGTCTGCCCCCCCCCCCCGGGCCAGGAGCCACACCCGTTTCCTTTCTGCACCCCAAGGCTCAGGCTCTTCTTAAAGCCAAGAACCCTCCAAGGTTGTGACTGCATTTTAACCGGGGCCCTGCGGAGACCAAGTCCTGCCTTTACTGTCCTTCTCAGTCGGGACACGATGCCCTTCTTTTGAATCCAAGTCCTCCCCCCTCTGGGAAGCCTTTTCTGCGAAAAGCCCCCCAGTTGTGAGGCCTCGTGCCTCACTCTGCTGCAGACTTGAGTGAGTCAATATACGAAAGTATCAGGATACAAATGCTTCACCCACAGTCTTTGTCCCGACTAGATGGGAGCCTTGTGGCCAGGGACAGTGGCACCCGCCCCTCTGTCCCCAGCGGTGTCCCTGAGGAAGCATCACCCTTAGGTGTGTGGGCAATGCTTGCTGATTTATCCGGGATGGGCAGGGCCGGCCGGTCTGAACCTCGCAGAGACCCCCCCCCCCACCCCCGCACGTCTGCTCACTTGGTCCGCAGCCGGTAAATTCACCTTCCTCTGTTAAATTGCCCCCAGAGCTGGATGGACAAGAAATAGTTGCACCTCCGGCTCAGGTTCGAGGTCAGGCTCCTCCATTTACTAGAAGGAACTTGGGCGAGCCGGTCAGCTACTCTGAGAAGATAACGGGGGGGCTTCCGTGTCTAGACTTGAGATGGGATAATGGGGTCCAGACTGACACCCCTGCATGAAGCAATAAATATAAACGGACAAAATTACACGAGTCAGTGGTTTTACAGACACTGAGCATCAGATGCGGAAGGACAGGGATCTCAGGGAGAGATGGGGAGCAAAGAAGGGGAGCCCGAGAATCGCCTCAGCCTATTTTCTTCAGAAAGCTTTAGGCTACAACGTAGGGGGGAGCTTGGTGGACCCCCTGAGTTAAGGGGATGGAGCCGAGAGACCAAGGAAGGACAGGATGCCGGAGAGGAAAAGAGCTGTGTGCACGTGCGGGACGATACCCGAGACTGGGGAACGAACCATCTGGAATGATTAGAGGGAGATAATGCTTGTTCCCACCAGGCCGACTGGAAAAACTCATAATTCATGGGGCATTGAGCAGAGTACTCAGGGAGGTCAAGCAATGGATACATTTTGTTTCGTTTTAAATAAAACTGATAGTTCATGGTAAAAATTCAAACAGCATGGAAGAGTTTATTTTTTTTTAATTTTTAAACAAGATTTTATTTATTTATTTGACATAGAAAGAGAGAGAGACAGAGGGAGAGCACAACCAGGGAGAATGGCAGGCAGAGGGAGGGGGGGAAGCAGGCTCCCCACTGAGCAGGGAGCCGGATGTGGGGCTCCATCCCAGGACCCCGGGATCATGACCTGAGCTGAAGGTAGATGTTTAACTGACTGAGCCACCCAGGCGCCCGGTGGTGAGATAATTTTGTTGCTGATTTTTTCTTTTTGTTTTCTTCCTTAACATTTTACTTATCACTAGAATTTTTAAAGAATAAACATCTAGGGTGCCTGGCTGGTTCAGTTGGCCGATCATGTGATTCTTGATCTCAGGGTTGTGAGTTGGAGCCCCACACTGGGCGTAGAGTTTACTTAAAAAAAAAAAAAAGAAGAAGAAACATGTTACTGGGGCAAAATGGATTATTTATTTATTTTTAAAGATTTTATTATTTGAGAGACAGAGACAGAGAGAGCACAAGCACAGGGAGAGGATGAGGGAGAAGCAGACGCCCTGCTCACAGACTCCCCGCTGAGCGGGGAGCCCGACGTGGGGCTCGATCCCAGGACGCTGGGCCGAAGGCAGATGCTTAACCATCTGAGCCACCCAAAGCGCCCCCAAAATGGATTTTTTAGTATATGTGCTGCCAAAGCAAGCACCAAAATGAATTTTTTAAATAAATGATTCTGGATATATGAACTAGCTATCTGGAAAAATACAAAGTGAGATCCAACCTTCACACCATACATAGGAATAAACTCTCAATGAATCAAAGATCCAAATGTAAGCTATGAAACCTTACAAATATTAAAAGAAAACATGGGCACATCCCTCCACCTTAAAAACATTTATTTATTGGGCGCCTGGGTGGCTCAGCTGGTTAAGCGACTGCCTTCGGCTCAGGTCATGACCCCGGAGTCCCGGGATCGAGTCCCATATCAGACTCCCGGCTCTGCGGGAGGTCTGCTTCTCCCTCTGACCTTCTCTCCTCTCATTCTCAGTCTCTCTCTCTCTAAAAAAAAAAAAAAAAATCTTAAAAAAAAAACCCCACTTATTTATTTACATAATCTCTATGCCCAACATGGGGCTCGAACTCACGACCCCAAGATCAAGAGCTGCACTCTCCTCTGACTGAGCCAGCCAGGAACTGAGCACATTCCCCTTTAACCTTGCCTTAAGGAAAGGCTCTTTAACCCCGATTGAAAATCTAGAGGTAATGGAAGAAAACAAAGGATAAAATTGACCAGGTAATCTTCCTCCCCTGGTGGCACATTGGCCCCAGTCTGAGTTCCACAGCCCAGCATGCTGCTCTGGGGTCTCCAGCAGGCCGGGCTGGGTTGGGCTGTGGCACGCCAAAAGTCATCCCCGTCCAGAGCTCCCCCTCAGTGAGGGTCATCGAGAGACCCACGCTGTCCTGTTTTTCACGGTATGCAACTCTCATTAGTTGGGTGAGACACAGATACATCCGTCTCTCGTGGGTAAACCACAAGTTCTCAGGGACCGTGCAGCCTGAATCCACATGGAAGGAAAGTAACTTGTCCCTCACTTCCCCAGCTCACAGAGGGGATGGTGCTCACATGCTTATGCAGACAAGTACCCCTTTTCCTTTATTTACCTTCTCGTTTTCAGGGCTTGAGAAATGGACCCACAGCAGAGTACTCACCACCATGCCCAAGAGCTAGCCTCTGCTTACTGTGGGCCAGGCCCTGCGTGTTCTCGCAGAGGGAGGCTCCCCAACAACCCCGCGAGGGGAAAAGTCTTTTTCCCATCCCAAAGATGAGGAAACCAGCAGTCCAGGCTGAAAAGACTGGTGATTACTGGTGATCATTGGTAAGAGGGGAGAGCAGAGATTTAAAGGCAGGTGGTCTGTTGTCCAGGCCCTCTGTGCTTTCTGTGATTCCAGAAGGTTCTTTTGTAGTTCTGATTCTAAGTGGGGAAGACAAGAGTTGAACCCAGATAGTGCAACTCAGGAACCTGAGCTTCCAGGATCTTTTCTTTAAATTTAATTAAATTCAGTTTTTAAAAAGTAGGTTCTATGCCCCATGTGGGGCTCAAACCCATGGCCCTGAGATCAACAGGCACACACTCTACCCACTGAGCCAGCCAGGCACCCCAGGAGCTCCTGATATCTTCAGGTCCTGGTAAGGGCAGCCACTTACCTACAGGGAGGACTGGCTTGGGAATTCCCACTCCGCATTGCTGTCAATGACCAGATGAGGCTCTGAAGGGCTATTCTCATCATGGACACACTTCTAAAACTGTCTAGACTTACAGCACAGGAGACACCGCTGGGGTTTTGGTGTTTTGGTTTTAGCATTTCTTCCTGTGGCTCGAAGCAGAGGATCTGGAATCATCTCGGGGTAAAGCTGCCCTTTCTCCGGCAGAGACCACTTCGCTGAGCCCTCTTAGTCATCCACGTATCAGCCAATCCCCTGGCAGTGCTCTTGGGGGAAGCCTTAAATGCTGGTGGAAAATGGGAACGCAGATGCTTTGGACTGAGGTTTTATGTGTTCTATTTAGCGACGCTTTCACCGAGTTTTGCTTCAGCTAGCTAAGCAAAGGGTCTAAGGTTAAGGTGAAAAGAGCATTGTCTTTGGACGACATTTTGCAACATTGACTCCCAAGGGTGTAGAGTGCAGGATGGGGTGTTGGTTTGGGTTGAGACCATCTGGGTCTAGTAAGGAATCTGTCCCTCTCTGAAAGTCAAGGTGGACACACATGGAAAAGGAGAAGCTAGACATGAAGGTGACAGGGTTTGCAATCTCTGGGAATGTGATCGGGCCCAGGGAACGGCCCTAAATCTGCAATGGGGCCAGGTGAGCCAACATTGTGGGAGGAGAGTGAGATAAAATTGTTGGCGGATGTGGATGTCCCATGGGCCTTCTTGGGAGACCCTAGAATGCTTCTAGTTAGTGACAAAGCTCTTTTTTACTGTTGAATCTCTGTAGGTCTGCTATGTACAGTTGTGCAGATTGTTCGCTGCACAGAGGGAATCTGACCAAGAAGACCTGTGGGTATTGAAAGTCAGCCTTCACTATACTCACCAAGTCATGCACCGTGGGACAGAGATGTCTGTCTAGAGGAGTGCCGTTTTTCAAATTTTCTCAAGGATACCACGTGGCCTGTGGGAAGCCAGGACTCTCGCATCCAGCACAGTGCCTAGAGCGTAGCAGGTACCTGACACTTATTGCCTGAAGGCAAAGGGTTGTGAGGCAGCTGCTTGGTTTGAGGCCGAATGCTGGGATTACTGGGAAAAGGAGGTGTTCTAGGAGATGGGCACACAGTGTCATAAGCGAATTTGGCTTTGGGGATGTGTGTGGCGCAGTCATCTTGTTGGAATAAGGTAGGTGGTAACCAGAAACCTCTCCCAGAATCTGGTTTATGTGTTCTTTCTGGCTGTTGTCCAGTTAGCTTGGGGCAGGCAGCAGACAGGTGGATTTGGACCTGGTACGTTAGAGGAGTGCTCTCTAGAATGTTTGCGCAAAAAAGGGTAGGCTGTCTGTGGAGGTGCAACACCTCTGTCTCTGAAGAATAAAGTAGAGACGACTGGGGCAGAAAGTGGCCCAGCCGAGGAAAGAAAGCAGCCCATTCTCATGAAGACGTTGACCTCAGTAATTGTTATGTGATGACCATGTTGGAAGAGATGTGGTGAGGAACTGAAGGGAATGGTCCCCTGGGAATTCCTGGCGACTGGAGGTCCATGGAGTAGCTCTACTGTGCTGCTTTAAGCCTTTTTTCTTGCTGTAGCCAAAAATAGGCCTCTGCATAGCGTTGAATGTTGACTAGGTGATGGGCCGCCAGAAGTCAAGGTGCTTCATGTTGCGTGTTTCAAAAGGGTATTGGTCACTGGCTATGGTAGCATCAGAGCATAGGAGGCCCCCATCCATCCCGTATCTCTGGCGACCTCATTGACATGAACCCGGTTGGACCTCTTCTCGGTGCTGCTGGACTTGGGTTTGGGAAACACCAAGGGAAGAAAGTGCCACGTGAAAGTTTCCCAGCAGGTCGCTTTGGAGTAGGTCTTCCTTGTTCTGGAAACAATCACTTGAAAGGGCCCTCTGGTAAATGTGGGGCGGGTGCAATCATTGTCCCAGGGGAACATGTAAGACGACATCCTGTGGTTTGAGAAAGGCCATATTTATTTCATTGGCCAATTGTTTCATATTTCATTGTACTTAATACTATCTGTATGCCTTTTTTTTTTAGGAAGAGTTACTTGTTTATTCTTTACCCCCCCCCCCCCAACCCCAGTGTGAGTTCCTTGAGGACAGGAAGGTCTCCGGAAGGAAATGACTCCCAGTACCAATTGCTTAGTCAGGCCACATTTCAGATTGTTTCACATGTGGATCATGACTTTTTGAGGAAGTGTGCTTCTTCTTAGAATTTCTGATTATCTTTCTTTTTCTGTTGCCAAAAGAGATCTCTGCCTCTGTCCTCATGTTGCTGATCTCTTCCAGCTGTTTGAAGAGACGACTTGTTACATGCTCTGACCTGTACTTATTCTTTCTAAGTCTCCCTCCTATATCCCCATGCTTCAGATAATGCTTGGTACAGTGGTAGATGTTCTGTAAGTATCTGAATGATACTTACATCTGAATGAATGAGTGAATGATCTGAATGATGAATGAATGAATGGAAAACAGTAGGGGAGATTATGAAATTAAAAGTACCAGGATTCATCCTGCTTCTATCCCTGCCCTACTCAATAGAGTGTCTTTTGATACTAGCGAACCTCTTTTGACCATTTCTGATTTCTATTGGTTATTTCCGTAATTCTAAATAAGGCACTTTTACTTCAAAATCTTGGTTTATTTCCGTTAAGCAGTATCAACTCTCCTCATGTCTGTTGAGGAATTTAGATTCCCCCCCTTTCCTCTTGAGTTTCTCAATTGTCTACCTTCAATTCTTTGCATAATGTACGTACATTTCCACGTATGCTTACCTCTTGAGGCTCTCCTCTGTAAAATGAGAAAATGTCTCCCAACTTCTGTCAGTTATTTGATCAGTTTCACATTGTCAAAGTTTAAGTCACATTCCTTAAAAAAAAATCACGTTCCTTCTGTAACTACGTATGTCTTTTGTGTTTTGTCTGTAGGTCGATTCGCTCTCATTCGCTCAGAATCACATCATTTTCTCCACGCCAGTCATTGCAGAATCATTGTGTGATTTGATCACTGGAGGAGATGGAATCCCATACCCTTATTCCCGAGCCACGCAAAGGAGAGAAACAAGGATTTCCAGTTCAAATGGTTTCTCTTTTCCTACAGTCTACCAGTTACTTAGTCCGGCCATATTTTAGATAGTTTTATATGTGGATCATGACTTATGGAGGAGGTTTGTTTTTCGTAGAGTTTCTAATTCCTTCTCTCTGTTGTTGTTGTTGCCAACAACAGCAGAGAGCCCAATGTGATGCTCCATCTCAGACCCCAAGATCATGACCTGAGCTGAAATCAAGAGTCAGATGCTTAACCCATTGAGCCACCCAGGAGCCCCTATTGCTCTAGTTTCTTTCTTATGTGTTATTTATATACATATTTCTACTTTCTTTTGTATGTGTTTGAAATTTTTCAGAATAGAAAGTTTAAAGTGAAAAAATTTAGGGCAGCAAAGTCAAAAGAACCTAGATGTAAATTCTACTCTAACTCCATGTTCTCGATGCCAATGTCAGCGTCTCTGTGGCTCTGTTTCTTTCTTTTTTTTTTTTTTAAAGATTTTATTTATTTATGTGACAGAGAGAGAGAGATCACAAGGAGGCAGAGAGGCAGGCAGAGGGAGAGGGGGAGGCAGGCTCCCTGCTGAACAGAGAGCCCGATGCGGGGCTCAATCCCAGGACCTCAGCTGAGATCATGACCTGAGCTGAAGGCAAAGGCTTAACCCACCGAGCCACTCAGGTGCCCCCGTGGCTCTGTTTCGTCATCGACAGTAATGGCCCCTGCATCACAGAGGGATGGTGAGCATTCTATGGGGTTTGCTCTGTGAAGCCCTTCCAACACTGCCTGGCCTGTGGTCCACGCTCAGTAAAGGCTAGCCCTTGTTACTGTTATTTACTTATTTATTTTGGTGGTCCTATCGTGAGGGGATGGTCCTAGGTGGGTCCTAGGTAAATATCTCAATAGTATCTCCTATATGTTCCTGGCCTTGCAGTTAAATCAGGGGTGCTCCTGGAACCACTGCTTTCCAGTGTGGAAGGCTGACCCTTTCTGTAGGGAGACGTAATTAGCACTAGGGAGCCCAGGGATGTTGTTCCCTAATGGTGCCCTAAGGAAGCATGATCCTCTCAGGATTGTGAGTTCAAGTCCCACATTGGGCTCAGAGCTTATTTAAAAAATAATACTATACTAATGTAGTACAGTAAATGCAGCTGACGTTCCAAATAAAAGGCAGAAGTTTCCAGACTGACCCCCCCCCAAAAAAAGACTGCCTATAAGAAACCCAGTTACTTAGGTTAAAGGATAAAAAAATATATACTACACTAACACAAATCATAAGAAATCTATATTATTTTACCTATATACTATATACAATCTGAATATAGTATTTATATTATATATAACATGATTATACATAGTATATAGATATTAACATCTCATAAAGTATATTTAATACAAGGAGCATTGCCAGAGACATAGAGGGATATTTTGTGATGATGAAAAGGTCAATGCATAAGAAGGCGTAATTCTAAGTGTGTATGTTCCTTAATCACAGAGTTGCAAAATATGTGATGTAAAAACTGGCAGAATTGAAAGGAGAAATAGACAAATGCACGATTATATTTGGAGACTTTTTTTTTTAAAGCTTTTTAAAAAATTTATTTGACGGACAGAGAGAGAGATCACAAGTAGGCAGAGAGGCAGGCAGAGAGAGAGGGGGAAGCAGGCTCCCTGCTGAGCAGAGAGCCCAGTGCGGGGCTCGATCCCAGGACCCCAAGATCATGACCTTAGCTGAAGGCAGAGGCTTTAACCCACTGAGCCACTCAGGCGCCCCTGGAGACTTTTTTTTTTTTAAAGATTTTATTTATTTATTTGACAGAAAGAGAGAGATCAAGCAGGGGGAGCAGCAGGCAGAGAGCGAGGGGGAAGCAGGTTCCCCCCGAGCAAGGAGTCTGATGCAGGGCTTGATCCCAGGACCCTGAGCCGCTTAACCGACTGAGCCACCCAGGCGCCCCTGTATTTGGAGTCTTTATAACACTCCTTCCTCAGTGATCAGTACAGCAAGTAACTAATCGTTAAGATACTGTCCATCAACTTGTCCTAACAGAAAGGGAGAGCTCTCTCCCCCAGCAACAGCAGAATACACTTTGTTTTCGAGTGTGGAGTATTTGCCCTGAGAAACCCTAGGCTGGACCATAAAGAAAGTGTCAATACATTTAAGAGGATGAAAATAACACGGAGTAGGTTCATTGACTATAAAAGAATTAGGTCAGCAATCAATAATTAGCTCTCTGGGAGAGTCCCTAAATGTGGGGAAATTAAACCAAATGCACAGCTACCTGGGCACTTTTTTTTTTTTAAAGATTTTATTTATTTATTTGACAGAGAGAGAGAGAGAGAGCATAAGCAGAGGGAGTGGGAGAGGGAGAAGCAGGCTGCCTGCTGAGCAGGGAGCCCGATGCGGGGATTGATCCCAGGATTCAGGGATCACGGCCTGAGCAGATGCTTAACGACTGAGCCACCCAGGCGCCCCATACCTGGGCACTTTTGAATGACTTCCTTGGAGGCCTGTCACTATGAAATATACAGTTTCTCTGTTTCTCTTCTTTCCTCTCCCCCAAACACCTCAGTGTCTGTTTGCATCCATTCATATCTGTGGGGTTATTTGCTTTGTCCCGATGAGAGAAGAAAAGACGTTTTGGTGGTGAGAAGAGCTAGAAAAAGATAAGAGGAGGGGCGCCTAGGTGGCCTGGTCATTCAGCATCTGCCTTCTGCTCGGATCATGATCTTGGGGTCCTGGGATCGAATTTCGCATCGGCCTCCTTGCTCACCAGGGAGCCTGCTTCTCCCTCTGCCTCTGCCTGCCGCTCCCCCTGCTTGTGCTCTCTCTCTCTCTCTCTCTGTCAAATAAATAAAAAAAATAAAAATCTTAAAAAAAAAAAAAGATAAGAGGAGCTCTGGGAGGATCATAATGGCATCGAGTCCTTTTCCAGACCTAGAACTTCTGTGGTGGAGCAAAGGAGAACCTTGAGTCGCTGGACCTGCCTAAGGGAGGCCATGAGAGACTGAACAGCAGCAGACCTATTTAAAAACCCAGGTGCCAGAGTGCAGCACAGACTGGGGGAGGACACCCTTTTCATCCGGAGCCACTGGGGCACCCTGGGATTGCCGGCTTCCGGAGGAGCTACAGAAGGGTCCGTTAGCGTGGACAGGGGTGTTTCATTAGGGACACTGATTGATTGGATTTCTGTCAGTAGCTTTGCAAGTGGAAGATGGGGAGAAGTGGAAGCTGGACCGGTGTAGGAAAATAGGGTGGAGCTCCCAGAAATCAATGGTAGGGGGTGGGGCCCTTGAAGGTGGGGTGTGGTCTTCCCATTACACAGAGACTTAACTAAGAAACATATACAACTTACTAAGAACAGCCGGCGGAATAGTCTTCTTCTTCTTCTTTTGTTTTTTAAAGGATCTTTCACCTGACATCTTTTTTTAACTTTTAACTCAATTAATTAATATATAGTGTATTATTAGCTTCAGGGGTAGAATTTAGTGATTCATCAGTTGCATATCATGCCCAGTGCTCATTCCATCATGTGCCCTCCTTAAAGCCCATCACCCCGTTACCCCAGCCCCCCACTCCTCCTCCCCTCCAGCGACCCTCAGTTTGTTTCCTGTGATTAAGAGTCTCTTATGGTTTGTCTCTCTGTCTTCCCCTATGCTCTTCTATTTCGTTTCTTAAACTCCTCATATCAGTGAGATCATGTGATAATTGTCTTTCTCTGACTGACTTATTTCGCTCAGCATAATACCCTCTAGTTCCACCCACGTCGTTGCAAAGGGCAAGATTTCGTTTCTCTTGATGGCTGCATAGTATTCCATTGAATATATATACCACATGTTCTTGATCCATTCATCTGTTGATGGACATCTAGGCTCTTCCATAGTTTGGCCATTGTGGACATGGCTGCTATAAACATTGGGGTGCACGTGCCCCTTCAGATCACTACACTTGTATCTTTGGGGTAAATACCTAGTAGTACAGTTGCTGGGTTGTAGAGTAGCTCTATTTTCAACTTTTTGAGGAACCTCCATGCTGTTTTCCAGAGTGGCTGCACCAGCTTGCTTTCTCCCCAACAGTGTAGTAGGGTAGAATAGTCCTCTTCTCTGGAATAAATAGCAAGATCCTCCAGGGGCCAGTCTTAGGGACTCTTTTGACAATCTAGGATGGCTTGAGGGTTTATGCAGAAAGAGAAATATAGCGACTCCTTCTGATTAGTCTGTTGCCTGGACTCCAACAGATTTTTCTCTACAGAGAAGTATCGTGCCTCATAGATTCTTGATGAAGAAACATCCCTACCTTCAGTTCTTAGCAGGTTAAATTTGGAAAGGAACATGTAAGGCCAATGAGAAACACAGGAGGCTAGCATAGGCCTGCATAAACAGGGTTCAGAAGATGTAACACCACATAGGAAGGGCACCATAAAGAGCTTTAATGAGTTCTCTCAAGGGCCACACGACAATCGGGAAAAGTGTACAAATGGCCATGACATAGTGGATGAGTGATAAAGGTAGACCAGAACTCCTCTGCTCTCACTCGGCACCTGTATTTTCTTCTGTCAAGGGGAAATTTTCATACTGACATGTCTAGCCCGGTGCTTCTCAAACTTTACAAGGCATATGCATCACCTCAGGATTTTGTTAAGATGGAAATTCTTTTTTTAAAAAAAAAATATGGAATGCTTCATGGATTTGTGTGTCATACTTGCAGCCGGCCACGCTAACGTCCATGTCGTTCCCAGTTTCAGTATATGTGCTGCCAAAGCGAGCACTTAAAATGGAGATTCTGGGGGCGCCTTGGGTGCTCGGTGGGTGAAGCCTCTGCCTTCAGCTCAGGTCATGGTCTCGGGGTCCTGGGATCGAGCCCCGCATCGGGCTCCCTGCTCAGCGCGGAGGCTGCTTCTCCCTCTCCCTCTGCCCCTCCCCCATTCGCATGCTCTCATGCTCTCTCTCAAATAAATGAATAAAATCTCTAAAAGAAAAAAGAGATTATTTCATTGCTTTAACCAGGTTCAAGTCTTTGATCTAGACAAATGCCTGCAAGTGAGACCTTTAAACCACTCTTGGGGATACTTTTGTTTTCATCCATGTGGAGAGCCGGAGAGGGGCTAGAAGCTTCTAGAAGAGAGGCGGATGTGCTCCTGGGTTTCAAAACAGGAAAGAAGCACCAGTGGAAGTGGACAGATCGGTCAGCTTGATGTTGATTCCAGGAGACAGTCTGCAATGGATTCTTTTCCAAGCGGGCTTTCTGCTCACTGGACCCAGTATGATTTCCCGGAGAACACACCCCGTCAGACTAGTTTCATTATCTCTGATACGTTGACTAGAAGGATCAGTCAGGGCAGCTGCGGTAGACGGAGGCTGGGTGAAATCTGGCATGACACGAGCTGAGGACTTTCAAGATGATATTTATGCAAAGCGGCACGGTAGGCCAGCGAGTGGGATTCGGAACTGGCTGACCCCGTCTGCCCGGGGTGTCCCCTGAGAATGACCAGCCCCCAGAGGAGCGCGTCCAGGCGCACTGTAAGGCTTCGTCCTCCGCCTGGTCTGATGCAGCAGCATTATCACGGGGCGCTTCAGTCTCGTGGGGACGGGGGATGCTTGTTGAAATAGACGTTCCAAGGCTCCGATCCTGGGCTGTGGTTCAGCATCTCGACGTGACCCTGAGGAAGGTGGTCCATGGGGCTTCATTTGAAAAAAAAAAAAAAAATCCACTGAGTAAGAAGGAACAAAATAAGTAAAATAAAAAGAAGGAACCTAGGCACCCCAGAACACTCTTTGACAAATGGGTGTTTGGGGTTTTCCAAACTGAGCGAGGGATAGTAAAGCCAAGGCTAATGTTGCCTTACACAGTCATTCTCGAGCCCCGAGGCTGCCCATTTTCTCAATTCTGCAGGAGACTGAGGGTGGGGAAGTATTTTTACCTTTGGCCTATATTGTTTGAATTAATTATTTTGCAAAGAAGTCGAGGACACCTGCTCTCTAGAAGATGGAAATGCACATAGTTTCTACTATTTCTCTGATGAAGTACAGCTCAAAGCCCTTGACGTTGTATATAAAACAAGCATGCAGGGGTGCCTGGCTGGCTGCGTCGGAAGGGCAGGCCACTCTTGGTCTCTGGATCCTGGGTTCAAGCCCCACGCTGGGTGTAGAGATTAAACAAACAAATAAACCAACTTAAACCAGAAAGCATAGGAAGACTCTGAAAGGTGGGGAGGACAAGGTAGATGGTTTCGAGATCTTCCGACGCGAGGACCAATACAGTGGTGAGTTCCCTGGGAACTCTCGTGAGCTGCAGAAGGTGGTAAGCCCGAAGTGTGGAGGCCTGCAACCTGGAACAGCCAATGAGGGCAGACCCCCCCCCCCAAAAAAAAGGGCCCGAGAAAAAGCTTGCTCTCTTTAGCCGAAGACCGGAAAAGAAACAGCCAAGAATGACAGAAAACATGTAGACAATAACTGCTTTCCTCCAACCAAGCACTACAGAAAAATCGTGGCATTGCCCCCACCTACACCAGCAAAGGCCAAGGGAGGAGCCTAGATTTCCGCCCTCACAAGGTTGTAACGAGGCACCCCAAACCTCCTGCCTCAGGGGCTGGCGTCAGAGGAGGCTTGGAGGAGAGTTAGGACATTCGGCACTGCCCCCCAGTAATGGAGCCACCTCCCCTCACGGTGTCAGGTGATCCCATGTGGAGACGAGTAAGAGGGTCCCCACACCTCCCGGCCCGGGAGGGATCAGTAGAGCCCGAGTGGGGAGCTAGAACTCCTAGCCCCACCCAGCAGCCCCTCCCGGGTGGGAAAGGGGACACACACCCGGATGTTCACCACCACCAGGAAGTAACATGGCAGCTTCTCTTTCCTCTGACCGGGCAGTGTCACAGGAAGTCGGCTAAAACAGAAGGTTTAAATAGGATACAGGGTCTCACAACGTAACACCCCATTCCTTCAGGAATGAAAGGAAAATCAAGACATTCTCAGGTTAGGAAAAACTAAGAGAGTTTGTCACCAGCAGGCCAACCCGAGATTTTAATTTAGCATTTTAGAGCTAGTGGAATTGCTCTAAGCAGAAAGGATATGACAAAAGAAGAAATCCTGGAACAGCAAGAAGAAAGAAAGAAGAACACAATAAACAACAATATGGGCAAATGAAATAATCTTTCTTTCTCCTCTTAAATTTTCTATATTATGTTTGATGGTTGAAGTCATAATTATAACAGTATCTGATGTGGTTCTAAATGTGTGTAGAGAAAGTATTTAGGACAATTATGTTTTAAATAGGGGAAGGAAAAGGAATATAAAGGGAGGTAAGATTTCTACACTTCACTCAAGCTGGTAAATTGACAATACCAGTAGATTGTCATAAGTCCTCTGTATATATAATGTAATACCTAAAGAAGAAAACCTTCGCAAAGAAATATACTCAAAAACACCGTAGATAAATCAAAATATATTTCTAAACAATGTCCAAGTAACCCACAGGAAGGCAGTAAAAAGAAAGCAAGAAATGAAAACCAGAGAGAACAAACAGAAAACAAAAAAATTAAATGGTAAGCTCAAGTTCTAATGTAGCAATGATGACATTAAGTGTAACACTCTATATACAACAATTAAGAGACAAGGATTGACAGAGTAGATTAAAAAACAAAGCCAACTAGGGGTGTCTGGCTGGCTCAGTTGGAGGAGGGTGTGACTTGATCTTGGGGTTGTAGGTTCAAGCCTCACGTTGGGTGTAGCAATTACTAAAACAAAACAAAACAGAACCAAAACCAAAACCAAACCGAAACAAAAGAAAACTTAAAAAGTAAGTTATTAAAAAACAAAAAACCAGAGCCAACTATGCACAGTCTACAAGGAAATCACTTCCAATATAATGACAAGCCAAGGTGAAAATAAAAGCATAGAGATATATTATGCAAACATTAACCAAAAGAAAACAGAAGTGGCTCTATTAATATTAGATAAAAAAGACTTTAAAGAAAATGACCAGTGGCAGGGAGGGATATGGTGATTTAGATGATGATAAAAATGTCAAAATTCACCAAAAAGACATAGCAATCTTGAATGCATATACCTGCCCAAAAAAGAGCTACAAAATATGTGAAGCGAAAGCTAGAGATAGGTAAGTCCCACAACGGTAACCGGACACTTCAATAAGCCTTTCCCAACAGGTAATAGATCAACTAGACAGAAAGTAAGGATGCACAACTCAACAACATCAACCAACAAGACCTAATAGACATTTCTAGGGCACTCCAGCCAACAACAGCAGCATATGCATTCTTTTCAAGTGTCCACAAAACATATACAAAGATAGAGCATATTCTGGACCATAAAACAAATCTGGAAAAATTTTAAATAACTGTGTTCTCTGATCACAATGGAATCGGGAGTAGAAATCAATAAACAAAAAGATGCGAGGACAATCTCCAAACACTTGGAAACTCAAAACATACTTCTAAATAGTCCATGGGTCAAAGAGAAAGTCTCAAAGAGAATTAAAAAAAATACATTAAACCGAATGAGAATGAAAATGCAACATATCAAAACTCGTGGCAGGCTGCTAGAGCAGTTTTGGGAGGAAAAGTTACGGCACTAAATATACACATTAGAAAAGAGGAAAATGTCAAATCAGTAATCTCAGCTTCCACCTCAAGAACCTGCAAATACAAAAGCAAAATAAACCCGAAGTAAGCAGAAGGAAGAAAACCATAATTGCTCAAAGCAGAAATCAATGAAAGCAGGACCAGAGAAAAAATAGGAAAAAACAATGAAACAAAGAACCAATTCTTTGAAAAGATCAAGAGCCAAACCTCTGTTATCACTGATAAAGAGAAAAGAGAGAGAAGTGCCTGGCTGGCCCTTGATCAAGCATGGGACTCTTGATCTTGGGGTCATGAGTTCGAGCCCCATGTTGGGTATAGAGATGACGTAAGTAAATAAAAAGAGAGAGAGAGAGAGAAGACACACATTATCAATAGCCAGAATCAAACAGGAGATAGCACTATAAACCCTGCAGACATCAAAAGGATAATAAAAGAATATAGTGAAAACCTCCTCACATGTAAATTTGACAACTTAGATGGAATGGGCCAATTGCCTGAAAAACACAAACTGCCACAACTCACCAGATGTGAAATAGATTATTTGAATAGCCTTATAACTTCAAGAAATTGAATTTATAATGTAAAACTCTCAAAAAAGAAATCTCCAGACCCTGAGAGCTGTACTGGAGAATTACACGAAACACGTAAAAAGGGATCTATACCAAGTCTACCAGTCACCTCCAGAAAATAGAAGAGGAGAAAATACAGTTGACCCTTAAATGACACTGGAGTTAGGAGTGCTGACCGCCCACCCCCCACCCCGCACAGTTTAAAATCCGTGTATAACTTTTAACTCTCCCAAAACTTAACGGACAATAACCTCCCATTGGCCAGAAGCCTTATGATAATATCAACCATCGATTAACACATATTTTGTATGTTTATGTATTATATAGTGTATTCTTACAACAAAGTAAGCTAGGAGAAGGAAAATGTTATTAAGAAAATCTTAAGAAAAAACACATTTACAGTATTGTACTATAAAAAATCCACATATAAGTATTGCACTGTTCAAAATCCACATAGAAGTCCAAACCTGTGTTGTTCAAGGATCAACTGTACTTCCCAATTCGCTTTATGAGCTAGTATTAACCTGATATCAAAACCAGACAGAAATCACACGACAAAGAAAACTATATATACACACCAATAACCCTCATAAACACAGATGCAAAAATCCTACACAAGATATCAGCAAATAGAGGGCGCCTGGCTAGCTCAACCGGAAGAGCGTATGACTCTTGATCTTGGGGTTGTGAGTTCGAGCCCCACGTTGGGTGTAGAGATTGCTTAACAAAAAAAAAAGATATCAGCAAGTAGATTTCAGCAATGTGTAAAAGGAATCACATACCGTGTCCAAGTGGGGTTCATTTTGGAGATACAATACGTCAATATTCAATCAACATAATCTACCGTATTAACAGGCTACCAAGAAAATTTAAACAGTCATATCAATTGACACAGAAAAAGCTTTTTGATAAAGTGTCACACCCGTTCCGAATCAAAACTCTCAGTTCACTAGGAATAGAGGAGAGCTTCCTCAACTCAGCAGAGAGTATGTACAAAAAAGCCCTGGAACTTACGAGTATATAATCTTTCATGGCAAAAGAGACTTGGCAGATGTCATTATATTAAGGCTCCTGATGTGGGAAGATTATCCTGGATTATCCGAGTGTGTCAGTATCATCACGGGGTCCTTACAAGAGGGAGACAAGAGGGTCAGAGTCAAGAGAAGGAGGTATGAGGATAGAAGCAGAATTTGGGGCAATGTGCTCTCCAGATGGAGTAGGGGGTCACAAGGCAAGAAATGCAGGCAGCCTCTGGAAGGTGGAAAAGGCAAGGGGACAGATTCCCCTGCAGAGCCTTGGGAAGGAATGCTGCCCTGTAGGACTTCTCACCCCCAGAACCGTAAGATAATAAATCTTCTGGTGGCGTTTTGAGCCACAAAGTTGTTTTAAACCCTCCAGTTTGCGGTCATTTTTGAGAGTAGCAATAGGGAACATACAGAGGTGATGGCCATTGCTAGCACAAAGTTCCAAAAGGGGCTCTCTGGCAGGGGCACTCGTTGGCTGGCTCAGTCGGTAGAGTGTGCAAGTCTCGATCTCAGGGTCGTGCATTCATGCCCCATGCTGGGTGAAGAGATTACTTAGATAAAGGAATTAGATTTGGGCATCTGGGTGGCTCAGTTGGTTAAACATCTGCCTTCGGCTCAGGTCATGATCCCGGAATCCTGGGATCGAGCCCCACGTTGGGCTCCCCGCTCAGCGAGGAGTCTGCTTCTCCCTCTGCCTCTCCCCTTACCCCCCAATCCCAGGCTCCTGCTCGTGCTCTCTCCCTCTCTCTCATGCACTCACTCTTTCTCTCTCACTCACTCTCTCAAGTGAATAAATAAAATCTTAAAGAAATTCAATTAAAAATAAAAAGACTCTCTGGCAAAGCTCTTGGCTCCTGCCTGGACTGTCAGTCCCCAGAAGATGGGAGCAACGCAGGTCTGGATTCATAACGTATATTCTGTATTATTCTTGTGGCTCTTAGCTTGTTTCTCTGTGTTAACGTAAATGATACTATTAGATAGGTGTATGTTACCTGCGGGCAAGTTGAGTCAGTAAATCACGCGAGAACTTGTTTACCTAACAGGCAGGCAGTAACAGTGCTCTGCAATTAAATAATATGTTGAGTTTCTGAAAGGTTTTCATGTATGACACAAGGGTCAGCATAATTGAAAATATGAGGGCAGGGGGGGCGCCTGGGTGGCTCAGTCAATTAAGTGTCTGACTCTTGGTTTCAGCTCAGGTCACGATCTCAGGGTTGTGAGATCAAACCCTGTGTTCGGCTCCGTGTTAAGATTATCTTAAGAGATTAAGTTTCTGGGGCGCCTGGTTGGCTCAGTGGGTTAAGCCTCTGCCTTCGGTTCAGGTCGAGCCCCGCATCCGGCTCTCTGCTCGGTGGGCAGCCTGCTTCTCCCTCTCTCTCTGCCTGCCTCTCAGCCTACCTGTGATCTCTCTCTCTGTCAAATAAGTAAATAAAATCTTTTTTAAAAAAGAGAGATTAAGCTTCTGTCCCTCCCTCTACCTCTGCCCTACTCCCCCATAAAAAAAATTAGAAAAAAGAAAATCTGAGGGCAGGGATCATAGGAGGTCTCTGGAGGAGGCTGTCAGAGTGTCACTGAGCGAACAAGAGAGGAAGAGAGACAATTGCCAGGGAAAGGTAATGAGCTCTCCTTCCCCCTGGAAAAATTGGTGAAGGCCTGCAACCTTTAGATCTTAGCTTGAAAGACGTGGCCATCTTTGGCGGGGGGGCATTATTCTGCCTGCCACGACTTCCGGTCTCTCTACTCTGGAGGGACCGTTTCTCCCAGTCGTCCACCGACATCATCCGCTGTGTCATCTCCCAGAAGGCATGGCTCTGGGCTTCCTGTTAATATTCACTGTACAGTCATATAAGAGACTCGTGGCTTTTGAATTTGTTATTTTCCTATTTTGTTTTTAGTCAGCTGCGCCACCAGGTGAGAGGGACCGGCTCAGTCTTCACTGTTCGAGTTCTCTATCCCAGAACAGAAGCCAGCAGACCCTAGGAGGGCTGCTTTCAGTCCCGAGATTTCTGGGTCTAATTCACAATAGAATTTAAGGAATGAAGCTGCTGGGTGTTGTGAAATGGCCTGTCACTGAGAGATCGCACAAGTCAGTCAGGCCCTCCGTCTCTGCCACCCCAGCCTGCCCCTCCTACAGTCCCCCCCACCGCCATCTTGGCAAACAGCAAGTCCATTCTACCAGTTTCTCATGTAAAAACTTGCCTCTCACATCCAGCAATTCCTGTGGATTACCTGCAACATATATTCTGAACTTGACCGCTTCTTATACCTCTACTGCTAGGACCCTGGTCTGAGCCACCAGCACCTTTCTCCCCAGTCATTGCATCCGTATCCAATTTGCTCTTCCTTCTTCCGTTCTGCCTTCCTCCAATTTCTTTTCTTTATTAAGTCACCTCCATGTCTGGTGTGGGGCTTGAACTCATGATCCTGAGATCAAGAGTTACATGTTCTTCCTACTGAGCCCTCCAGGCAGCCCCCCCGCCCCCTGTGGGTTATTTTCAGTACAGCATTTCAAAAATTACAACGCTCCATCCAACCCCTCACCCTGCTGAATTTCCTCTCCTGCTGAATTTCCTCCGTGGCTCTATTTGCCATCTCATATAATCCATTTTTCTATCTATCTATCGAATTATGTATAACGTATAATTATATATAAAGTAAACATGTTGATTGCCTGCCTTACCCCTCCGATATAAATTCCCAAGGGCAGAGATTTTTCTCTGTTTTGTTCATCGGTGAATCCCCTGGTGACCAGTGCGTGTCACAGAGTAAATGCCAATAAACATTTGCTGGATGGATGAAGAAATGAAATTTACATGGTCCCCACACCCCAGCACCCCTCAACTACTACCCTCACCCAATTTCAGCATCACAAACTTCCACACCTTCCACTGAGACTTGAGTTCACTTTGCATCTTAAAAATGTCCCAAGGCGGGGCGCCTGGGTGGCTCAAAGGGTTAAGCCATCTGCTTCCCCCTGGGGGTCATGATCCCAGCATCCTAGGGAGCCCCTCTTCCATTCCCTGCTTAGCAGGGAGACTGCTTCTCCCCCTCCCCCTCTCCGTCTCCCTCCCCCCACCCGTTTCTGTGCACGTGCTCTCTCCCTCCCTCTCACATAAAATATTTTTTTTAAAAAGTCCCAAGCCTTGCGACTGACCGTGCCCACTTGGCGAAAAGGTTCCCGCCAGGAACACTGCCCTGGCGGTGCTGGAGGACCGGTTCCAGCCAAACATGAGATCTAGAAGTCAGGGAAGGCTTCTCGGAGGAGGTGATGGCTGAGTGGAGACTGAAGGGCCAGTGGAGTCAGAGTGCAGAAGTACTCCACAAGCAGAACTTCTGTGCGGATTTTGGACTGCCCCCGAAGTGAAAGCTCAGAGAGGCCAGTGTGAAAGTGAGGGAAGAGGGAACCGTGGCTGGAGGTCACCGCAGGGATCCTGGGTGACCTGGGTTCAGGGGGACCCTGGAGCTGCTGGAGGAAACCATGCAGGCCATGGAGGTGGAGTGAAGTAGACTGACAAGCTTAGAGCTTGGAACAAAGGGGAATAAACCCAGGAAATACAAAAACACCTAAAAAAAAAAAAAACCTCCCAAAAGATTAGCCCCACCCCCCACTGAGGGAGTCTCCTGTATCCTAGCCAGAAAGTTCTCCTTCTCGGTTTGGGGCCAGAGGGAGCTGGATGTGAATGTTGGCTCTGCCAGTCAGTAGCTGTGCGTCAGACCCAAAGCAAGTCACTTCACTTCCCTGAGCCCCCACTTCCCCAGCGGAGAGCGAGAACGTTATCTGCAATGGTAGTAGGCACGTCTTTCTTATGCCAAGAGCAATGCCTGGCACAAAGAGGAGGTCCTAGCCTACACAGGGCTCTGCGGTTTGCAATCCCTGCAGAAATCCGTGTTGTGCCTATATCCTTCCCTACCGGTCCTTTCGTCTCTAGCACAGAATTTCCGAGGCAGGGTTGCTGGCCCCAGTACTATGGGCTTTAAAACGGTAAATAAACGGTGCCAGATTATCATCCAGAGAAGGCTGTGAAAATTCATACTCCTGCCAACTATGGAGGAGAATGCCTGTTTCCCCACACCCTTACTAGTACCAGATGTTAGGAATCGTTTTCATTTTTGTCCATCAGATGGGAGGAAAGGGTGTTGATTTCCATTTCCCTTATCACGGGTGAAGCTGAACATCTTTTCCCGTGTGTATTAATCATTTGCAGGTCCTCGGATGTGACTGCCTTTCTTTTGTCCAGTTGTCTTTTGGGTCATTTGTATTTCTCTTCCTTTTTTCTTAAGGATTTTATTTTTAAGTAATCTCTACCCCCACCATGGGGCTCCAACTCACAACCCCACGGTCAAAAGTCACACGCTCCAGGGACCAAGCCAGGCTGGTGCCCCTCATTTGTATTTTTCTTATCAATTTATACATCGGGGATATGGAGAGCGACTGCCAATAGGTACGAGGCTCTTTTTTGGAGCCATGAAAATGTTCCAACATCAGATTACAGCGATAGTTTCAACAGCTCTGTAAATATACTAAAAAGCTTTGAATTTACACTTTAAATTGGTGAACTTTATAGTCTATAAATTGTATCTCAGTAAAGCTGTTAAAAAATGAAATATTTGGAAAGTGAATTTTTAAGACATTTTATGCATGTATACGAGAGAGAGAAAGAGAGAGCATGAGTGGGGGGGGGTGGGCAGAAGGAGAGGGAGAAGCAGACTCCCTGCTGAGCACAGAGCCCCATGCTGGGCTCTGGTCTAGGACCCTGAGATCATGACCTGAGCCAAAGTCAGATGCTTAACTGACTGAGCCACCCAGGTGCCCCCAAAGTGAATTTTAATGACTCCATCAGATTTCCTTTAATGGAATGATCATATTTTATTTGACACCTCCAATTGCTTCTAATTATTTCCAATATTTCGTTCATAAAGAAATCGTGATGAATACCTTTGTGCGTAAATCTCTGCTTTTTCTTAGGATGCATTCTTAAAATGTGAATTCCCGGGGAGCAAGATTTTTTTTAAAGTGGAAGTATGATTTCTTTTTTTTTTTTTAAAGATTTTATTTATTTATTTGACAGAGAGAGATCACAAGTAGGCAGAGAGGCAGGTAGAGAGGAAGGAGGAAGCAGGCTCCCCATTGAGCAGAGAGCCTGACACGGGCTTGATCCCAGGACCCTGAGATCATGACCCGAGCTGAAAGCAGAGGCTTTAACCCACTGAGCCACCCAGGCGCCCCAGAAGTATGATTTCTTTCTTTCTTTTTTTTTTTTTTTAAAGATTTTATTTATTTATTTATTTATTTATTTATTTATTTATTTATTTATTTACTTGGAAAGAGAGAGAGCATGAGAGGGGAGAAGGTCAGAGTGAGAAGCGGACTCCCCATGGAGCTGGGAGCCCGATGTGGGACTCAATCCCTGGACTCTGGGATCATGACCTGAGGCGAAGGCAGTTGCTTAACCAACTGAGCCACCCAGGCGCCCCGGAAGTATGATTTCTAATAAAAAATATGAGAATAGTTAACAGTGATTCCATCCCTATTTGAACATTTTAGAGTTTTCTCCTTAAGTTCAGAATGCCATATTTAGTACCTCAAAACTACTGGGGGCACCTGGCTGTCTCAGTTGGTAGAGCATGCGCCCCTTGATCTTGGGGCTGTAAGTTCGAGTCCCATGTTGGGTGTAGAGATTACTTAAAAATGAAATCCTAAAAAAAAAGAAACAAAAAAACAACCCACTGAACTATTATTGGCCTAGGTCCTCCCACTATGGTGACATGAAGTTCTATTATAACTGACCACAGAGCACATCTTTGGTCTTGGTCACTCAAAGATATAAAGCAAACTCCTCTCTTTATGACCAGTTGTTTAATTGTTACAGACCTATTGCTAGAAAAACAGTATGAGAAGCCAAATTGCTTTCCCTGGCTCAAATCCATGGGGAATAGAGGCTAATTTTAGTGCAATTTTTGGCAAAAGCAGGAAGTAATGCTCAGTGGTTTTGTCCATTATTGTTTTATACCACCTTCCCATCTTGCTGACATATGCTAGAGAAATGCAGCAATAATAGGAATTATAAGAATAATGATAGATAGTATTGCCTGGTAACTATAAGGTCCTTCTCTGGACAGGAAAGAACCTGTCTTCTTGGTTAATGGTGCTGAATGCTAAGAAAGAAGTTCACCTAGTAGGACCATGAAGGAAAAAGCTTGTATTAACTACCTGTTCTCAGGGCCCATCCTCAACTCAAGCCCTTCTTCCAACATCAAAGGTTTAGATGTAGCTGGGTGAAGTGATTGATCGTGTTTGATTTAGTAATTTCTAGGGCTGAGAACAAGAATCCTGGATTTCTGTCCTTACACTGCTATTTATCTCTTATATAACGTTTGGTAAATTGCGCACCTTATGGGGATGTCAGTTTCCCATGTCTCACTGATTTTTTTGTGTGTGTGTCTAGTTGATTTCCAAGGGCCCTTCTGACTCAGACATGCTATAGATTTAAAGAATCAATAGAATTAGAAGTCTTCTATTAAGCAGTAGGTCAGGGGACAGATTTGGGAGCAGAGGTCAGAAGAGAGAAACTGAGTCACATCAGAAACCTATTATGACCTAGGATATTTTACGTTAAAATCTTAAGGCCATTATAAAAAATGTATTCGAGATTGCACAACTCTGCTTTTCCTAAAAGAATCATAGGCACATGATGGTCGATTTTTTAATACGCAGACCATACCTCAATGAAGCCTTCAAAATGCACATTTGGTTGGCATTTTATCTCCCGATAATCACGGGTAGGGTGTATGAAATCATGTGAATTGAGAATCTGCTCATTTACTTGCATGCAGGAAAATGAGTGAGAGCAAAGGGACATGTTAATAACCTTGGGAGTTTTGTTGGCTCCGAGAAGCTGCTGGGCTCTGGGGAGATTGATGGAACTAAAATGTCATTGTCACAAGGGAGGCAACTATTGATTTCACTGACAAACCCTGTAATTATGGAACACAATGCCTAGTTACATTAATTAGAAGGGATGAGAGAGCGGAGCTGGAGGCTGCTGGCAGGAGAGAGGGAAAGTGTGGCTCAGTCTTCTCTAGGTGTGGCTGCAGCATTCAGGGAGTGGGGAAGGGGCAATGAAAAAGTAGGCTGAAGGCAGGGACCAGCTTGAAGGGCTCTGTGAGAAAGCCGTAAGACTTACTACCTTGGGCTGCCTGTGTATTCAGTAAGATCACATATGTAACAATACTTTAAAAATGGCAAAGCACTGTATAACTAAAAATACATATATGTACATATATATATATATATATATAAAAGGTTTTATTTATTTGACACAGAGATAGAGAGTACAAGTAGGCAAAGCAGCAGGCAGAGGGAAAGGGAGAAGCAGGCTCTCTGCTGAGCAGGGAGCCCTATGTGGGGCTCGATCCCAGGACCCCGGGACCATGACCCGAGCCGAAGGCAGTCGCTCAACTGACTGAGCCACCCAGGTGCCCCCTAAAAATATTTTTAACAGGCAATCCAGGCATGTGGTGAAAATTCAGATGAGAGGGCACCTGGGTGGCTCAGTCCGTTAAGTGTCAGACTCTTGACTTCAGTTCAGATCATGATCTCAGGGTTGTGGGATCAAGCCCGGTGTTGGGCTCTTGTCCCTCTCCCTCTGCTCCTCCCTCGCTTTCTCTCTCTCCCTCTCAATCTCTCAAATAAATAAATAGATAAATAAATAAAATCTTAAAGAAATTCAGATGATAGAAGGGCGCGTGGCTAGCTCAGTCAGAGCCCATGACTCTTGATCTCGGGGTGGTGGGTTTGAGTCCCATGTTGGGTGTAGAGATTACTTAAAATTGTAAGAAATTTTCAGATATAAAGAAATGGTATAAAGGGACAGACAGTGAAAAATAAGCCTCCTTCCCACCTTTGTCACCCATTTGTCCTCCTCAGGGATATCTACTATCTTAATTTCTTGTGTATCCTTCTAGAGATAGTCTATTATTCTATGCATATATAAATATATACACACACATATATGTACGTATACAGATACACAAACATATACATGTGTCACAGATGGTAGGATACTATTCACATTGCTTTCTGTCTGTATTTGTTTTCACTTAACAATATAGCTTGGAAATCACTTCGTATATTGATCGGACTTATTCCTTTTTAACATCTATATAGTATTTTCTTGTCCTGCAACTTATTTAAACTCTCCCCTTTGAAGGATATTTGATTTGTTTCAATGGCATCTGGCCTATCTTGTTAAATTAAAGTTCACCACTGAACAGTAAAAATAGTTCCCATCAGAGTGTTACTGATGAAGGTCTTGGATTTTTTATTTTTTGCTTAATGTAACAATTTACTTATATTTGTATTTTTTTTAGTAAGAGTAATAATCTCAGTATCCCCAAGACTTTTTTAAAAAACTCTATATTTTTTATTAAGCTTTAATTTTAATTCCAGTATAGTTAACATACAGCGTTATATTAGTTGCAGGTGTACAATATAGTGATTCAGTGATTCTAGACATCACCAGATGCTCATCAGGACAAGTGCCTTCCTTAATCCCCATCATCTAGTTCCCCCATTCTCCCCGCCCCCACCCTCTGGTAACTATCAGCGTGTTCTCTAGAGTAAAGAGTCTGTTTCTTGGGGCTGCCTGGCTGGCTCGGTCCGTAGAACATGAGACTCTTGATCTCAGGGTCATGAGTTCAAGCCCCATGTGTGGCACAGAGTTTACCTAAAAAAAAAAAAGTTCTGTTTCTTGGTTTGTCTCTCTATTTTTCCTTTGCTCATTTGTTCTGTTTCTTAGATTCCACGTGTGAGTGAAATCGTTCTCTGATTGACTTATTTCATTTAACATTATACTCTCTAGCTCCACCCATGTTGCTGCAAATGGCAAGATTTCATTCATTTTTATGGCTGAATAATATTCCATTATATAATATATATAATACTTTATAAATTTATATATAATATAAATATAAATAATATACATTTTAATTAATATATCTATAATTTTATTTATATTTACAAATAAATTTTATTTACAATTTATTTAATTTATATATTCAATATATATTGATATGAAATATATAATTAATATATTAATATATTAATATATAAGTTAATCATATAATAAATTATTATACATATAATCACATCTTCTTTGTCTATTCATCTATTGATGGACACTTGGGCTGCTTCCATAGTTTGGCTATTGTAAATAATACTGCAATAAACATAGGGGTGCATGTATCACTTTGAATTAGTGTTTAATTTTGGGGGTAAACACCCTGTAGTGCAATTACTGGATTGTAGGGTAGTTCTATTTGCAACTTTTTGAGGAACCTCTATACTGTTTTCCACAGTGGCTGCACCAGTTTGCATTCCCACCAACAGTGTACGAGGGTACCTTTTCCCCCCAGTCCTTGCCAGTCCTTGCCAGCCCTTGTTGTTTCTTGTGTTTTTGATTTTAGCCATTCTGACAGGTGTGAGGTGGAATCTCATCATGGTTTTGATTTTCATTTCCCTGATGGTGAGTGATTTTGAGTATCTTTTCATGTGTCTCTTGGCCATCTGTATTTCTTCCTTGGAGAAATGTCTGTTCTTGTCTTTTGCCCACTGTTTAATTGGATTACTTGTTTTTTGGGTGTTAAGTTGTATCAGTTCTTTATATATAGCCTTTATTATGTCAAAGTATGTTCCTTCCAGACTAATCCGAAAGAAAAGAGAAAGGACGCAAATTAATGAAATTATGAATAAAAGGGGGAGAGATCACAACTAACACCAAGGAAATAGAAACAATCATCAGAATTTATTATCAACAGCTATATGCCAATAAGTTAAGCAACCTAGAAGAAATGGATGCATTCATGGAAACCTATAAACTTCCAAGACAAACAGGAAGAAATTGACAACCTGAATAGACCAATATCTAGTAACGAGATTGAAGCAGTGATCAAAAACCTCCCAAAAAACAAGAGTCCAGGACCTGACAGATTCCCTGGAGAATTCTACCAAACATTCAAAGAATAAGTACTACCTATTCTCCTGAAGCTATTTTGAAAAATAGAAACAGAAGGAAAACTTCCAGACTCTTTCTATGAAGCCAGCATTACCCTGATCCCCAAACAAGGCAAAGACCCCATCAAAAAGGAGAATTTCAGACCACTGTCCCTGATGAATATGGATACCAAGGTTCTCAACAAGATCCTAGCTAATAGGATCCAACAGTACATTAAAAAGATTATTCATCATGACCAGGTGGGATTTATCCCTGGGATGTGAGGGTGGTTCAACATTTGCAAATCAATCAGTGTGATAGAACAAATCAGTAAGAGAGAAGAACCACATGTTCCCTCTCAACTGATGCAGAAAAAGCATTTGACAAAATACAGCATCCTTTCCTGATTAAAACTCTTCAGAGTATAGCGATTGAGGGAACATTCCTCAACTTCATAAAATCCATCTATGAAAAGCCCACAGCGAATATCATTCTCAATGGGGAAAAGCTGACAGCGTTCCCATTGAGACAGGAACAAGACAAGGATGCCCACTCTCGCCACTCTTGTTCAACATAGTACTAGAAGTCCTAGCAACAGCAATCCGACAACAAAAAGAAATAAAAGGTGTTCCTTCTAAACCTACTTTGTTGAGATCTTTTATCATGAATGCATGTTATACTTTGCTGAATGCTTTTTCTGCATCTATTGAAATGATCATATAGTTTTTATTCTTTCTCTTACTGACGTGATCTATCACGTTGACCTGTGAGTATCGAACCACACTTGCACCCCTGAAATAAATCCTACTTGATCATGGTGTACGGTCTTTTAATGTATTGTTGGATGTGGTTTGCCAGTATTTTGTTGAGGATTTCTGCATGTACGTTCATTGGAGATATTGGCTTGTCATTCTCTTTTTTTGTGGTGTCCTTACCTGCTTTTGGTATCAGAGTCATGCTGGCCTCCTAGAATGAATTTGGAAGTTTCCCTTCCTCTTCTATTTTTTGGAATAGTTTGAGAAGAATATGTATTAAATCTTCTTTAAATATTTGGTAGAATTTGTCTGTGAAACCATCTGGTCCTGGACTTTTGTTTGTTGGGAGTTTTTGATTACTGAGTCAATTTCATTGTTGGTAATGGGTCCATTCAAATTTTGTTTCTTCCTGCTTCAGTTTCGGGAGGTTATGTTTCTAGGAATTTATCCATTTCTTCTAGTTTGTCCAGTTTGTTGTCATAGAATTTTTCGTAATAGTCTCTTACAATTGTTTGTATTTCTGTGAAGTTGGTTATTAGTTCTCCTCTTTCATTTACAATTTCGTGGAGTTTTTTTGAGTCCTCTTTCTTTTTGATGAGTTTGGCTGAGGTTTATCAATTTGGTAGGTCTTTTCAAAGAACAGCTCTTGGTTTCATTGATCTGTTCTATTGGTTTTCTTTGTTACTGTATCATTTATTTCTGCTCTTACCTTTATCATTTCCTTCCTTCTGCTGGTTTGGGGCTTTGTTTGTTGTTCTTTTTCTAGCCTCTTTAGGGGTAAGTTTAGGTTGTTTGAGATTTTTTTTCCTTGTTTATTGAGGTAGGCCTGTATTGCTATAAACTTCCCTCTTAGAACTGCTTTTGCTGAATCCCAAAGATTTTGGACTATTATATTTTCATTTTCATTTGTTTCCCTGTAACTTGTTCTTTGATTTCTTGGTTGACCTATTCGTTATTTAGTAGCATGTTATCTAACCTCCATGTATTTGTGCTCCCTCCAGATGTTTTCTTGTGGTTGATTTCTAGTTCCATAGTGTTGTAGTCAGAAAAGATGCATGGTATGACTTCTATCTTTATGAATTTATTGAGACTTAATTTGTGGCCTAATATGTGATCTCTTCTGGAGAATATTCTATGTACTTGAAGAGAATGTGTACTCTGCTGTTTTAGGATGGAATGTTCTGAATATAGCTGAAGTGCCTCTGGTCCAGTGTGTCATTCAAAGCCACTGTTTCCTTGATGACTTTCCGTCTGGATGATGTTTGTTGTTGTTTTATGTAGTTGGGTGCTCCCATGTTCAGTGCATAAATATTTACAATTGCTATATATTGTTGGGTTGTCCCATTTTTTATTATATAATGTCTTTCTTTGTCTCTTGTCTCTTGTCTCTTTGATTGATTGATTTTAGAGAGGGAGAGAAGGCACATGAGTGGGAGTGAGGGGCAGAAGGAGAGGGAAAGGGAGAATCTCAAGCCGACTCCTTGTCGAGTGGGAGTCTGATGAGGGGCTCGATCTCACGATCCTAAGCTCATGACCTGAGCTGAAACCAAGAATCAGACGCTTAACCGACTGAGCTACCCAGGCACCCCTGCAGTCTTTGTTTTAAAGTCCATTTTGTCTGATATAAGGATAGCTACTCTGGCTTTCTATAAATCTGTATTTATTTTTTTATTTTAAAGATTTTATTTCTTTTTTTTTTTTAAAGATTTTATTTTATTTATTTTAACAGAGAGAGAACACAAGCAGGCAGAGAGGCAGGCAGAAGCAGAGAGAGGAGCAGGCTCCCTGCAGAGCAAGAAGCCCGATGCGGGACTCGATCCCAGGACGCTGGGATCATGACCTGAGCCGAAGGCAGCCGCTCAACCAACTGAGCCACCCAGGCGTCCCAAGATTTTATTTCTTTATTTGACAGAAAGAGACACAGCGAGAGAGGGAACACAAGCAGGCGGAGTGGGAGAGGGAAAAGCAGGCTTCCTGCTGAGCAGGGAGCCCTAAGGGATGGAGACATAAAACCAGACATAGCTAGAGGTTCAGGTAGTGTTAATATGCAAAGATGCACAAATTCCAACCTGAAAACAGATAGGCTGAGAAAGAAACAGACCCTTCTTGGCTAGATACATAGGAATTCAGAACTTAACAAGGGGTCAGGTAACGCTTTTTTAAAAAGTTCCTGCAGGTCTACAATTTAAATGTCCATCTTTGTCACCAACTGTTGGAAGGCATACTGCTCCTTTCGATACAAATCACTTTTTTCCCCCTTTATAGTTTGCATTACAACCCACTGAGCAAGGAGAGAAGCCCATAACTGAGAGCGAGAGAGAGGATCTGCATTTTCAGGGGGATAATGATCTCTGTTTAGATATGCCAGCGCAGAGAAACCCAGCAGATGTTTTTGAAAAGAATTCGACCATTTGACATTTCACTGGAATGGAACCTAGAAACAGCGCTAGACAGGAAAAGCCAACCAGCACCGTGTGAGACAAGGGAAGGAAGGAGACCAGAGTGTCAACTGATGTAAGATTTTTGGAGGGTGATTTGGCAATCTGTGTGTTGGACATAAAAACGCACATACTCTATCCTTCTGCCTCGCTTTCCTGAAAAATTCAGTCCCGAAGCCGTGAGCTGAAGGCACGCCTGGGTGACTGAATCGGTTAAGAGCCTGACTCTTGATCTCAGCTCAGGTCTTGGGCTCAGGGTCGTGGGTTCAAACCCTGAGGTGTTCAAACCCTAGGTGAAGCAGGGCGAGGTAGCCATCCATGGTGGGGAGTGCAGGGGCTCCCCATGGAGGTATCTGGTGCTGAGCATGGTGAGGAGGGCGTCCCTGTGGAGGGCGGCCTGGTAGGAGGGATCAGAGTCCAAGCAGGAGGACGTGGGGATCCTCA
Source organism: Nasua narica (assembly GCA_028533885.1). Classification (NCBI taxonomy): domain Eukaryota; kingdom Metazoa; phylum Chordata; class Mammalia; order Carnivora; family Procyonidae; genus Nasua; species Nasua narica. The sequence continues at coordinate 77,078,316 of CM052801.1, read as the reverse complement.
GGGGAGGACAGTCTGATGTGGGAAGCAGAGCCTGAGAAGATTGGTGAGAGCCTCCCATGATGGAGTGGCATGAAGTGTTAGAGGCTGAGTGGGGTGGGGAGGGCATCTATGTTGGGGAGAGGTGATGTGGGGAGTCAGAGCCTGAGGGGGCTGACAAGGGCACCCCCTGATGGAGTGGCGTGACAGGGAGTGACAGCCTGAGTGGGATGAGGAGAGAATCTACGTGGGGGGTGTGGCGGCCAGTGATAGGGAACGAGAGGCTCGAAAAGGGCGAGCCAACATGGCGTTGGGGAAGGAGGCAGTGCAAATGGGAGGTGGCTTCCTACTTTATCTATTTGTGTATAACAATTTACCCCCAAACTCAGTGGCTCAGAGCAAACATTTATCAAATCAGTTGTTGTGTGTCAGGAATCTGGGCACAGCCCAGCTGGGAGCCTCTGGCTCAAAGTCTCTCACAAAGCTCCAATCTGAAGGCTCAGCCGGGGGATCAGCAGCTTCCCAGCCCGGTCACGTGGTTGTTAGCAGGATTTAGTTCCTTGTGAGCCGCTGACTGAGGGCCTCAGTTCCCCCATGGCTGTTGGCCAGCAGGCTCCCTCAGCTCCTTGCTCCATGGGACTCTCCACAGGGCCACGAGCTTCTCTGAGAGCAAGTGAGGGGGGAAGAGAGAGAGAGAGAAAGAGTGAGAGCGAGAGAGAGAGAGAGAGAGAGAGACAGAGAGCAAGTGAGCAAGCCAGGGTCTGTTAGAAGCTAGAATCTTCCTGTAACCTTGTGAGTGAGTGACATCCTATAAATTTTGCTGGATTCTATCATTAGAAGTGATTCACTAGATCCAGCTCACGGTCAAGGGCAAGTGATTACACAAGTGAGAGAATACCACTAGGCAGGGATTGTTGAGGGACATCTTCAAAAAACCATCCAAAGTGATCTACAGTTTCGAGGCAATTCCCGCGAAAATCCCAAGGACAGAGTTTATGGAAACGATAATCTTGGAATTTGTGGAGAAGCACAAAAGACTATGAATAGCCAAACCAATCTTGAGAAAGAAGAAAAAAGCTGGAGGCGACATGTTTCCTGACTTCAAAATATATTACAGGGTGACAGCAATTAAAATAGTATGGCACTGGCATAAAAATGGACACATAGAGCAATTAAGCAGAAGAAAGAGTTTGGAAATAAAGCCACGCATGTATAGTAAACAGCCAACTGGGGTGCCGAGAACACACAATGAGGAAACGATAGTCCCTTCAACAAATGGTGTTGAGAAAACTAGATATCCACACACACAAGAATGAAATTGGACCCTTGTCTTGCAGGATACACAAAAATCAACTCAAAATGTATTAAAGATTTAAAGGTAAGACCAGAAACAGTAGAATGCATAGAAGAAAACAGGGGAAAAGCTTCATGACCTTGATCTGCACAGCAAAGGAAATAACAGAGTGAAAAGGCAACCTATGGAATGGGAGAAAATATTTGCCAAACATCTATCTGGTAAGAGGTTAATATCCAAAATATATAAGAAAGTCTTATAACCATATAAATAGTAAAAAACCAAATATCTTGATTTTAAAAATAGGCAAAAGAATTAAATAGACATTTCCTCAATGAAGACACAGAAGTGGCCGATGAGTATAAGAAAACGTGATTGACGTCACCAATTGTAAGGGAAATGTAAATCAAAATCACCTCATATCTGTTAAGATGGCTGTTATCAAAAAAGGTAGCAGATCAGTGTTAGTGAAGATGAGGAGAAATTGGAGCTGTTGATAGGATGTAAAATGGTGCGGCCACTGTGGAAAAACAGTATGGGGTTCCCTCAAAAAAATTAAAAACAGAACTATCCTATGATCCAACAATCCCACTTTTGGGCACATAGCCAAAAGAATTGAAATCAGGATCTCAGAGAGATGTCTGTATTCCCACGTTCACTGCAGTATTATTCACGGTAGCCACGGTATGGAAATGACCTAAGTGTCCCATCAACAGATGAGTGGATAAAGAAAATATGGTGTATACATATAATGGGTTATTAATCAGTCTTAAAAAAGAAGGAAATCCTGGGGCACCTGGGTGGCTCGGTCGGTTAAGTGTCTGCCTTTGGCTCGGGTCATGATCCCAGGGTCCTGGGATTGAGCCCCACGTTGGGCTCCCCGCTCAGCGGGAAGCCTGCTTCTCCCTCTCCCTCCTGTTTGTGCTCTCTCTCTCCCTCTCCCCCAAATAAATAAATAAATAAAATCTTTAAAAAAAAAATGAAAGCCTGCCATAAACAACAACACGGATAGCCCTCGAGGACATTATGCTAAGTGAAAACAGCCAATCAGGGAAGGACAAATATTGCATGATTCCACTTAGATGCAGTATCTTGAATAGTCAAATTCATGGAAACTGTGAAGAGGATGGTGGCTGGCAAGGGTTTGGGGAAGGGCGGAATGCAGAGCTGCTGTTCAAGGGTATAAAGTTTCATTCTGTAAGAGGAGTGCACTCTAGTGATCCGTCCAGCCCTGTGCTTAGCGTACGCCTCAAAATCTGTTAAGAGGGTAGAGCTCACGTGAAGTGTTCTTATACAATAAAAAAGAAGAAAGAATAGCACGGTGATTAGGAAGTCATTTAGATTTTTGTTAAACCCAGGTTCCATTTGAACTAGCTATCCTACCTTGAGCAACTTATTCCCTCTGTGCTTCAATTTCCTCTCATGCCCACATCACAAGGGATACTGGGAATTCAATAAGATTTTCCAGGTGAAGCAGGTAGAATAGTTCTTGGCATATGATAAGCAGTCAGTAAATGGTAGTTACTGTTGAAAAAGAAAAGGGGGTGCCCGGCTGGCTCAGTCGGAGCATGTGACTCTTGATCTGGGGGTTGTGAGTTTGAGCCCCACATTGGGCTTAGAGATTTTGTGAATGAATGAATGAATGAATGAATGAACGAGTAAAAGAAAAAAGAAAAGATACTTCCCAGCACAGTTACATACAGGGAGATTGATAAAATGAATACCTTATATTAAGAATAATAGAAACTAGTTCTCTCATTGTCTTAACTTGTTAGAAATACAGAAAGTGATCACATTGGAATGAGCCCCATGGTGTTGGACGGGATATATCAGAGTGAACTCATGGTTGGATAGATACAGAGATAGCTATAGCTATAGATGCAGTTATAGATATAAATTCTGTGAGTGCGTGAGTGTGTGTGTGTGTCTGTGTGTGTGTATGAAGCATGTGAGTAAAGGTTTTTAAGTGAAGCCTCTGAGAGGGCCAGGGAGCAGCAGCACACGGATAACAATATCTACAACTAGCACCCAGATTTGGCTCCTAAGTGCTATTTTCCACTAAAGAGAACCAGGGTTTCTCAGAAAGATGGCTGATTTCAGGACAGAGTAAGTGGGAGCACAAGATGAGCTTGGGCTATCTTGGGCCAGAAAGTGAGGAAGCACTCAAGGAATGATGGGGACAGGTCAAAGGGACCCAGAAGCCAGCTCAAAGGCGCCCCCAGTGGCCAAATCTAGGACAACTTGGGCATCAAAGTAAACAATGAAAATAATGGATTACAACCCATGGAATAAACTAAGAAACCGTAAGTCTATCCCCATATAAATAAACAAATGAATAAATTGAAAGGTTGATGAGAAATGGAAGACTTACACAGTTTCCAAGCACTTACCCATAAAATATTTGTGAATTACAAAACATAACATTCCGGCAGAGAAGCCTGGCATATACCACTTGAGTCAAGTGATCGTCAACTGAGCATCATGGGTAATGGGACGCATGGAAATCGCACTCCACCCTGATGGGATGCGGATTACAGTGTCCCTTCTATCACAGTTCCGCCAAAGATGCATAACCTGAACCGAATCCTGAGGAAACATCAAACAAACCCAAACTGAGGGACATTCTCCAAAATAACTGACCTGTAGTCTTCGAAAGTGCCAAGGTCTTGAAAGTCAATGAAGGACCACGGAACTGTTCCAGACTCAAGGAGGTGAAGACGATGTGACAATGAAAAGCACCATATGGGGACAACCGATGAAGCTTGAGTGGGACCTGAGGGTTAGGTGTTAATAATCTATTAGTAATTAAGAATAATTAATATATAAAATAGTAATTAATAATAAAATAATAAACATGTTCATAATCTATTAATGCTAATTCCCTGATTTTGAGGGCTGTGTCCTCAATAGGAAGATATCCTTGTTGGCCCCCAAAACCACACTGAATTATTTAGGGGTGACGGGGCACCAGGTTGGTAATTTACACTCAGATAGTTCAGGAAGAAAAACCCAGGACATTCTGTACTGTACCTGACGGGCTCAGTCGGTGGAGCATGCAACTCTTGATCTCGGTTGGGATTATGAGTTCGAGCCCCACGTCGGGTGTAGAGATTACTTAAAAATAAAATCTGAGAAAATATAAATAATAAATAATGAAAAGAATGGCATGGTCTGAAAGGCAGAGACAACTTTGAGGAACTGTTTCAGATTATGGGAGGCTATATGGAAATGACAAATGTCATGTCTGATCCTGAATTGTGTTCCAGAACCCCCCACCCCCAGTTCAGGAACAAAAGGACTATCGTATTATCAGCAGGAAATGATCAAGAAAATTAACAAACTGTTAACAACCGAGGAAACTGGGTTAAAGAAACATGGAAGTTCTTGCCACCGTTCTGTGAGTCTGAAATTATTTTATAATAAACAGTGACCAGGGGGCTGGCTCAGTTGGTGGAGCGCGGGACTCTTGATCTCAGAGTTGTGAGTTCGAGCCCCCAAGGGGGGCGTAGAGATTACTTTAAAAAAAAAGTTCCTAGGGCATAACTGATCTGCTCTAGAGATACGACTGTGATTGTCAAACATTTCCTTCCAGGCTGCCTTCCGGCGCGCGTTCCCAGTCTCTATGGCCATAAGAGCAGGTTTTACAAAAACTGAGGGTGCAGACACGTACTCGTCTTGTAGCCACCCAAGACATGATTCTGGGCTTACGTCTCCTTAATAAACCATTTCTTGTCAAGCTGGAAAAAAACCAGTAACCGAAAACGCACACAGTCTTTGTCCTGGCAATTCCTCTGCCAAAAAGCACCCCACATGTATATAAAGATATTCATATATGGCTATTGACTGCGGTATTATTTGAAATAGCTGAAGACCAGCCTCCATCCAACTGTCCGTTGATAGAGGTTTTCTTCCCCTACCGTGAAGCACCACGTAGCTGTTAAAAATAAGGAGTCAGTCACCTCCCACCTGTTAGGATGACTACCCTAAAACAAACCAAAATGAGACAAACCAGAAAATAACAAATGTCAGTGAAGATGTGGAGAAATTGGAGCTCTTGTGCTCTGTTGGCGGGAATGTACAATGTTGCGGCTGCTGTGGAAAATGGCATAAAGCTTCTTTAAAAAAAAAAAAAATTAAAGGGGCGCCTGGGTAGCTCAGTGGGTTAAAGCCTCTGCCTTGGGCTCAGGTCATGATCTCGGGGCCCTGGGATCGAGCCCCGCATCGGGCTTTCTGCTCAGCGGGGAGCCTGCTTCCCCCTCTCTCTCTGCCTGCCTCTCTGCCTACTTGTGATCTCTCTCTCTCTCTCTCTCTGTCAAATAAATAAATAAGTACAATCTTAAAAAAAAAATTAAAAACAGAGCTACCATATGACCCAGAAACTCCACTTCTGGGTATAGATACTGAAGAACTGAAAGATACTTGGACACCCGTGTTCATAGCAGCACTATTCACAAGAGCCAGGAGGTGGAAGCAGCCCAGAGGGCCACCAATGAATGAATGGATAAATATGAATGGATATGAATGGATAAATGAATGGATAAGAATGAATGGATAAATAAAACGCCATGTGTCCATACAATGGAATACTACTCAGCCTTAAAAAGGAAGGAAATTCTCCCGTGAGCTACAACATGGATGAGCCTTGAGGACGTTATGCTAAGTGAAATAAGCCAGTCACAGAAGGACAAATACTGGATGATTCCACATATATGAGATATCTAACCTAGTCAGATTCATAGAAACAGAAAACACAATGGTGGTACTGGGGGCTGAGGGACAGGGAAAACGGTGGTAAAATATGGGTATAGAGTTTCAGACGTGCAAGACGAAAACGGTCTGGAGACCTGTTTTGTGAATAAACTTAACACTACGGAACTCTACACTTAAAAATGGTAAGAAGGGTAAATTTTATGTTCTGTGTTTTTTACAATAAAGAAATGAGTAAATCTAGATGTTTGCTAGGGAGAGATTCCTGAGGGAGATCATTAGGTGAAAAAACAAGGTGTAAAATGATGCGTATGTTGTGATTCTGTATTTGCTCGCAAGTGCATGTTTAAAAGACACATCTTTGAGGTTCTCCTTAAAAATTCTGGAAGGATAACGTAAGAAGCTGTCAACAGTGATTACTTGTGGAAGTAAGGCTGGGGATTCAAAAGGGGAAAACTATTTCTACTTTCTCATTTTACCTTTTATTTTAATGTTTTCTGTACTATTTTTTTAATCACATGCATACATTATATTTATAATAAATATTTAACCTTTTAAATCATGGCTTACAATGTGCTAGACGTTATTTTAAGCCCTTACATGGAGTAGCTCATTTAATCTGAAAATTATGAGGGAGGTTCTTCAATAGTATTATCCCTATCTTATAGCTGGAAAACAGTCTCAGAGGGATTAAGTAACTTGGCCAAGGTCACACAAGGTCACTCAAGGTGGTAAGTCCTCCTTGAGTCCAACTCAGGTAATATGACGATAAATCCTACCATTTTAAATACTACTCTATGCTGTCTGTAAAAAGGATTCATTCTTCCTTCTGTTAAAGATAAATGAAGGGGGCCTGGTTGGTTCAGTCAATTAAGCATCTGCCTTCAGCTCAGGTCATGATCCCAGGGATCGAGCCCCACATCGGGCTCCCTGCTCAGCAGGAGGCCTGCTTCCCACTGCCCTTCCCCCCTCCCCTGCTGCTCCCCCGTTTTGTGGTTTGTGCTCTCTTTGTGTCAAATAAACAAACAAATAAATAAAATCTTCCAAAAAAGATAAATATGTGTATATATATTCTTATTATAAACACAATGCGTGCTCATTAAGTGTAAAAACCCAAAACTAAAGTGAGGGGGGAATCTAACCCTTGTTCTGCCGGCTAAAGCGCAGCCTGGGAACCTGTCAGTCAATGGCCATCCGATCTGTGGTAGATACACTATTTTTTAGCCTGGTTGAGATTCTATTGAGCATACGATTTTGTGTTCTGCTTTTCTTCCTCTCTGTATAAGGGCATTTTCCTTCTAAAATACCATTTCTTGGGGCACCTGGGTGGCTCAGTCAGGTAAGTGTCTGACTCTTGGTTTTGGCTCAGGGCATGATTTCAGGGTCCTGAGATCAAACCCCGCACGGCGCTCCGCATTCAGTGGGGAGTCTGCTTCTTTCCCTTTGCCCCTTCCCCCCACTCACTTTCTGGGCCTCTCTCTCTTTCTAAAATAAAATAAATAAACCTTTAAAAATAAATAAATAAATAAATAAATAAATAAAAAAAATACCTTTTCTCAAGTCCTCTTATAAATAGTCATAGTGTTTTTAGAGCTGGCAATGAGGGCCCCACGTTCATTTCAGAGAAGAGACAGAGTAATAAAATCTTTGGAAAAGAAAAGCATGGAAAGAACGGCGAGAAGAGGAAAGCGCGGGTCAGCAATTTTTAAGGAATGGCTTCCCTTATTCATGAATGTGGAAATCTAGATTTTATTTTTTCCCTTCCTTCTGTGTCTCTATTGTATTTTCCTCTAGTTTCCCCACAGTTTTGGGGGGTGGTCAGTGTACCTAAGTGACTGTGTCCGGGGAGGAGCAGGACATTGGGGAAATTTTCTCAGGAATCGAATTTGAGGAAAACCAAAAGTGGATGATTGCTGTTTTAAGCTACTACTTAAAAAAAAATAAATAAATAAAAAAGTATATATGTAATGATGGGGAATCCTAGAGTGTTAAAATGTTAGACCAAAAATAGATTATCTAGCCCAATTCCCCCTCATCTTACAGGTGGTGAAACTGAGCCCCAGGGAAGGAAAATAAATCCCTGTAGGCCGCACAGCTACTGGAAAGCAGAGTCTGGACTAAATCTGGGTCTCCTGATTCCTCGGCCTCTGTGTTTTGTAAAACCTCCGAAACCCTTTAAAATCAATTAATTAATCGTTGTAAGAACTCGGCGAAGTAGGTTAGTGTTATTTATTCTGACTTTAGAGCCATTTACTGAAAAAATGACTAGACGTCTATAATTGAAAACTGATTCTACTGTAATTAAACATGTTTTTAAACACTCCAAAAAGAACAGACGATTAAGGAGGCTTATCATCTTAGGAATTAGCTTTCTTTTTCTTGCCTAACCAGTTTAAAGATCACCACTTCTCACCTGGCAGCTTAAATTCCTTTTATATTAGGCATAAAGCCTGTCTTTGCTTAGTAAGATTAAGCAAACACGGAGTCATTAGATTAGCTCAATCTCAGCAAATGAGCTAGTGGGGGAGGGGTAGCAGGGCACCTCGAGACTTGCATAAATTATTAGAATGCGTCTATTTGCCTGTTGGTTTTCCTTCCCAATGACTTCCTTAGGCTGCAGTTTCTTATCTGCCCTTTTGTTATATGGAATAATCAGAGGGATGCACAATAGGCTCATGGACTTGAGTGTGGTTAATTTTTACCTGAATATGATAAAACAGCTCGCCAAAGCAGACTTTCATTCAGCTTTCATTGAAGATTCTTTCACTATTAGAGCAAATGAGTTGGAATTTTTAGCACAAAATTTGAATTGAAGTGCTTGCATCAGAGACCTAAGGCACAGGTGAGTTTGGAGTTCAGGGCATCCTGTCTTTTCTTTCTCAGATTTTCTTCCTTCTAGTATTCCCTGCTCTCATGCTAGAATGTCGCCTCTCCAAAATGTACCTCTGTTGCCGCAATCATTTCCTGCCACCCTTAAAAAGGCCCAGGGGCCCCCGTGTCCTGATCTCAGCCAGCAGGAGGGGAGAGATTATAGACAGAGCTGAAAGAAACCTTGGAAAGCATCTCATTTGATTTTATTGATGGGGAAACCGAGGTTTAGAGTGACCCGGTCCCTTGCCCAAGGTTAACAGCAGAGCTGGGATTTCAATACCCCGAGGAATGATTTAACGGAGATGAGTCTTAGCTTCTTCTCCCGTAAAATGGAAATCAAGAGATCTTACTCAGGTTATTCTTTTTTTTTTTTTTTTTTACATTTTTTTAAAATTAACATATACTGTATTATTTGTTTCAGGGGTACAGGTCCATGAATCATTAGTCTTACACAGTTCACAGTGCTCCCCATAGCACATACCCTCCCCAGTGTCCATCCCCCAGCCACCCCATCCCTCCCATACCCCTCCCCTCCAGCAACCCTCAGAACTCAGGTTATTCTAAGGATCAAATATGACAACATAAGTGAAACCACGTTGAAAACTGCACCTTCAAACGTTTCTGTTAAGCTATGCTGCTTTCCTTATGCTGAATAATTAAAAAATGTTAGCATGTGGCTCTTCCAAGTGGGGTTTGCATTTTGAAAGGGGGGATCCTGAGGACACATCTCACCCTAGAGGAAAGAAAACAGTGGACAGAGAAGCATTCTGGATACCCCTCAAATGCCTTAGTCGTGTGGAGACAGTATTTTCACAGTGAGAGCACAGCCTGCTTCTGGAGGCCAAGGAGCTAAGAACTTTGTAAGGAACCTGAAAAACTGCCCACATAATAGTTTCTAGCATCTAGGGTTGGGTTTGATTAAACTAACTTAAAAGTCCCCTCAAACACTGAAGTTCTGTAATGCCTATAGTATGTTACAAATTGCTATCCTGATCTGTTTCTAATTGTTTGCGATATAATTGACATATAACGTTGTGTAAGTTTAAAGCGTATAGCATCGGTTTGATTGATCCTGATCTTAAAGAAGAAAAAGGAAAAGGAAAAAGAACCCAACATATGCAATAAGCACATACTCTCTCACGCACCAAACATCCTAATGAGTTGGGGTTTTGTAAGCTAAAGTGAAGGAAATGAGGGAAAAGGGCCGTGACCTCTGGCCTTCCAACTGCCAACCTTAATAGAATGAGTCTGAATATTATTGAATGATACTCTGCAAGGAAGACAATCCCAGTCTCAGCTGCCTGGAGGAATCTGAAGTCCAATCATTAGAAATAGCTGCCTGATGTCTGTGTGGCAATGGGAATGGAAGCAGAATCATTACCCTCTCCAGGGAAGCACGTGATTAAGGGATCAAGCCCGATTTTTAAAAAATCACATTGTTATACCTCCCTACTGGACACGTGTAGGTGCTCAGGATATGTATTCAGTGAATGAATCAAATATCTCAAAAGGTCAGGATTAGGGGGGTAGGGAGCGGGTTACTCCGGACTTTGTATCAAAGGCATAGAAATGGTTGGAGAGCGTGGCTCATTTGAGAAACAGCAGGAAGTTCAGTCCATCTCAAGTATTGAGTGCTCCGTGTTGGAGGTAAAACAGCTAGGAATGAGGCTGGGCGGGTGAGGCCAGATCACTAAAGGTTGCACATGCTCTGCGGGGGTTCTGAAGCTGAAGGTTCTGAAGCCTGGAGGCAAAGGGTGGGGGAAGGAGTAGGGAAGGATTTGAAGCTGGGGGTGGGCTTTTAGGTTGGGTGGGGTGACAGGATTATCTTTGTGTTTTAGAAGCCACCGTGGCTTCTGGTGTCAGATGGATGAGGACAGGAGCCCTGGAAGGCCACCCAGGAGGGTACAAGCCCAGAAGTAAGGTGCTCTGTGAGGGGACTCTTTGACGGTTGCGGACATAGGGAGAGGGCCAGAGCTTGGCGGAGAGAGCAAGACAAATGGCGAGAGAGAAGTACAGAAGGAGCCGGCAAAGAGGTCTTGATAGAAACCAGTGAAATTAGCACACTCCCCTCCCCCAACAAACCCCAATGACATTTACCAGCTAATCAAGTAGAAAACAGAGACTTGTGTCAGCAGCAGCAGTGAGAAAGAGCCCTGCGGGTTAGCTGACAGTAAATCTAATATTCGTGAGCTCTGATATGGCAGTCGGGAAAGCAAATGCCATCCTAGGGAGATGGAGTAGAAAAATCTACCGTCTAGACAAGGGATGTGACAGTCCCGGTCTGCTCTACGCAGAAGGATCTGTGCCCCGGGGCTGGCGGTTAGGTGGGGGGGCGGGGGGGGGGGAGAGACTTCTATCCTACCTTCCACTTTTGAAAGATCATTGATTTGGCCTAAACTCAAATTTAAGAGCCTGGAACTCAGTTCTTTGGAGCAACAGAGCCTGGAAGAACTGTGGGGCCAGATTTGTCTTCAGATTGTTGGGCCGTTGTGGGAAGAGGGGCAAAGCTGGATTTGTGTGGCTTCAAGGGGCGGGGGCAGAAGTTATCAGGGGGCGGGTTTCACTCAGCCTCATGCTACCCAAGGGGCTGTTCGAGGTGCCAGTGAGTCTGCCACGGGAAGTCGTCCAGCCTAGAGGGCAGAGCCCCTGTACATAGGATAAACAACAACGACAAAACGCAAACCAAACACGCAGCATTGCGGGGATAGAGTCAGTGGATGACCTTCGAGGTTCTTGCTGACCCTGTGATGTGCAAGTTCCGGCCAGGGGCCTACGTTTCGCGGCAGCCCTGCTGGGGGATGAAGAGGACAACAGTATCCCTCTCATTAGCTTTTGAAATACTCACTTATTCAAAAGAACAGGTCGCGTGGGGGTCGGCAGAGCAGGTGAGTCGCAGCCTCGAAATCACTGTAACTTCGTGCGGGGGGTTGGGGGCGGGGGGAGCCTGGGCACAGCCTCGCCATCGTCAGGAGCAACCGCGCAGTGGGATAAACTTTGGCTGCAGCTTTGCCGCACGAGAGGGGCGGGGTTACTTGAACGGGTCCTCAGGAGAAGGCGATTGGCCCCGGGGGAATCGAGGGGGCGGGACTAGCCCATTGTTGCCATTGGTCCTGCGGGCCAGTTGAGGGATGGCAGCGAGGGGGCGGAGCCGGCCAGGGGAGGCAATTGGTTTGGCGAGAGCCCACCGAGGGGAGCGGGCGGGCGGGCGAGCCCGCAGCCGGGAGCCGGGAGCCGGGAAGCCGCCGCGGCGAGCTCGCCAGGGCCGCAGCGGGGCGAGGGGCGCACGGGGCGTTGGCACCGGGGCGCGCGCGTGCGTCGCGGACTCGGATGCGGCGGGGACGCTTGTGCGCGGGGTGCGCTCGACGCGAGCCATTCAACAGCTGGCCTCGCGGGCCACAGTCGCAGGGAGCGACCGGGAGCGTTGGCGGTTGCGACTGCGGCGGCTGGAGAGAGACGGCGGCAGTCCCGCTACCCCAGTGGGGACCCGAGTGGAGACGCGGCGGCTCCTTAGACTCCCGGTAAAAGCCCCCAGCTCCGCTCGCAGGCAGGCGGCCACGTCCCGCTGCGTCTTGGCCCGCTGGCCTCCCCGGCCTAGGGGAGCTCCGGTGCCTTGCAGACAGAGAGCTGCGCAGGACCCTCGGTGGGTACCGGGGAGGGGATGCGCGGGAGACCCGGGCCACCCCAGCTGCCCCTGCAGCGTCAGGTTTTCCAGAGATGTGCCTGGGCTGTTCCCCTAGTCCTCTCCCTGCTCCCTTAGACCATGCCGCACCTCCTCCGGCTCTGGCGCCGCACTAGGGGGCGCTCTCGCACCCTCTCCAGGGTTCCCTCGGGCCGCTCTTCCAGCAGAGGTCACTGGAGGCACTCCCCTGGGGTACTCTGGCGGTGGCATCCCGCTTATGGGAACTGAAGGTGCCCTCTCCTGTTCTAGCCACACGCCAGGGTCGGGGCTTCCAACCCCTGCTCTGCCGGCACTCATCCAATTAATCATTAGCAGGGCTCCTCCCTCTCCGCCCCGCTGATGACCGGGTCCTTGGCTTCGGGGACTTGTCAAGAGTCTCGCTTGAGGTTTCTGGTACGGGTGGAATAATACCATTTCCAGTCTGACTGGGAGACCAGGACTCACCCACAAGGCACGAAGCGCCGGGTCCTGAGCTTGGACTGGGGGTCAGCAGGGCGAGGAGAAGAAGCAAGTTGGAGAGGCCCAAGCTGTAGGAGAAACTGACATTCCTGAACTGGGGGTGGGGGTGTGAGGAAATCGGGAGGGAGGGTAGTCTTGGTAGTCTTGGTCCTTACGACTCGCGTCTTCACATTTGTTCTCCTGCCTTTTCTGCGATTTTTTTTTTTTTTTTTGAAGCCAACCCTTACCGGAGAACTTTCTAGCAAGGCTTACACTGAGATGTGACTTTCTTGTGTTGGAACACTGGCTTCTTACCTTTGGGGGTCTCTTCATTTTCCCTGCGTCTTTTCTAGTTTGAGAATAAAGTCTCAAAGATCGTGTCCACGTTGTGCTTTTTTCCCCTGTCTGCCTCTGCTCATAACTTGGCAACTTCCTGCTGTGGAAGTAGTGTGGACTCGTACACCATGATCCTTGGGGCTCAGTCCTGGGGCTGAGGAAGCCAGCGGCTCCTTGCGATCCTCTGGTTGGGACCTCTCAAGGGTTTTTGCGAGTTTGTTTTTTGGTTGCTTTTTAAAGACTTTGGCCTTCCAGGAATCACATTTTTTTGTGCCCCGTTTTTGTTTGTTTGGGAGGGAATCACTCAAAGCCCTGGTAACTGAAAACGTGGGCTCAATGGCAAAAAGGTGTTTTTACTCCGATTCTTCTTAAGCCCAGAGAAAAGTGAAAAGTGACGAGTAGGATAAGCCCGCAGGCACCGGGGCCCAGGGGATCCCAGCCATGGCCTGACTTGAAGTGGGGGAGACAGGGCCTGCAGAAGCCGTCTCGGCTCCCGTGAGTCATGGGCTTTCCATTTAATCCCAGCCAAAGTGACGCTTGCCTTGTGGTCCATTTGTGCAGGATCCCCCCATCGTACACTCGTGTGAAGAGAGTGGACCCTGGCTGGCTTCGTGTCTTCTCTCCAGCATCAGAAGGAAAGGTGAGGAGCAGAGAGCGGGGACTGTGAAGGTGGTGGTGTGGGGGAGGGGGGGAGACTGTTTCTCTCTGTCACTGGCTCTGGCTCCGCGTGGCTCTTCCCGGCATGCATTTCTGCCGCTGCTGGAGAGAGGGACTTCTACAGAGTCATCTCAGAGCCAGGGTTGTGTTACTTGTGCAACTCTCGGATTTAGTGTCCACTTGGGCCTCTGGGAGTTCTAGGTTATAGCCAACGTGCTCCCGGAACTTTAGGAAGCCTTAAAGCCAAGCTGGGAACTGAGGCAGACCAATGCCGGGGGCTCGGCCTGAGCAAATGTGGGCCACGTGGAATCCACTGGTGCTTTGCCCAGAAGAGACAGTGTGAGACTGGAATGCTTAGAGGTGGAGAGGGAGGTCAACTGTAGTAGGAAGAAGAGCTCATGTGAATTGAGCTCCCCTTAAGTCCCTTACTGGGACTTAAGGATGTTATTTGTATCGTTTCCCTTAATCCTTCCCGATTTCTGGAAGGTAGGCACTATGATGGACCATCTTTGGAAGCTCAGAGAGGTTTGGTAAATCACCCAGGGGCTTGGGGGCTGAGGTGGGATTTGAATCTGGATCCCCCTGACATGAGCCCTTGCGCTCACAAGCATTTTCCTGTTTACTGTGACCAAGGCTTCCTAAAGGAGGTGGGAGGCGAGCCAGGCTTTGAAGGGTGGGCGGGATTTATATACGGGGAGAGAGGACGTTTGGCTGAGGGGATCACTGGTTCTGAGTTTGAAGGAGCTCAAAGAAGGTTGGCCCGATGAGAACGGGGAAGGGATGTGCGGGAGGACCATGAACTAGAAGGCTGCTGGGGGTGGGGGGTGGCTTGTGTTTTGGAGAGCCTGGCCCGGAACTTGGGATTTGATGTCGTAAGAATTAGGGAGATGCTGGGAATTTTTCACCAAGGAAGAGCTCAGCGAAATCAGTGTCAGTCCCTTGGCGGGCCGTCCTTGGGTCCCCGAGCCTATCCCCCATCCCACTGTTTCTTGAGAAACTTGTCCGGTTGTCAGCATATTTAACTCTTGTTTTCCAATTTCCTGAACCCTCGGGGAGCACCAGTTGCCTGCAGCCAAAAAGATTTTGGGGTTCATTGTTTAAAAGGAGCAAGCCAGGAGAGGGGCCCCAGATCAGCCTCAGACGGGTGTGCCTCAGCCTGCACAACATTTTTTTAAAAACTTTATTTATTAGAGAGAGAGTGAGAGCGAGAGAGGTCACAGAGGGAGAGGGAGAAGCAGACTCCCCGCTGACCAGGGAGCCGGACACGGGGCTCGATCCCAGGACTCTGGGATCATGACCTGAGCTGAAGGCAGACATTTAACCGACGGAGCCACCCAGGTGCCCCCAGCCTGCACAATACTTTAAAAAGCCATTGAATTAGGGGTCCACACTGAAAAACCGAAAGATCTTGGGGCGCCTGGCTGGCTCAGTCAGTGGAGCGTGTGACTCTTGATCTTGGGGTCGTGAGTTTGAGCCCCATGTGGCAGGTAGAGAGCTCAGTAAAAACTGAGGTTTCCAGTTTTCTCTGGAAACATCAGAAGGCTTGGTCTACATTCCAGCTGCCGAGGGCAGAGCTGTGCATGGCGGACTCCTCAACTGGGGCCCAGTCCTGGGACCTCCCCCCACTGCTGTGGGACCCAGACCACTGCTCTGGGGAAACAGGCCCCCGCTCGGGAAGACTGATTCAAGATCAGCTTCTGGTGTTCCTAATTGCTGGCCATGCAGTTGAGCCGACTCTGAGATGGGCGTAAAGGCTCCCCACAGGGAGGTCCGTGTCACTGGGGACGGTCTGGTCTGATGGCCAGGTACTGAGCATCATCCGCAGTGCTGCCTTCCTTCTGGGCTGGGGATTTGAAGCCCACGATGCGAGGGCCCCAAGGAGACATTTTGGGGGGCCTTGCTGTTCCCCTTCTCATCCTTCGCTTGGGCTCAGCATTTCTTTCTGCTGCCTACTTGGTGGGTAGAGTGGGTAGGTGGAAACGGTAAAAAGAGTTCAGGGGGAGAAAACCAACGCAGGAAGGACGACCTAGCGACTAGGGCAGCGTGTTCAGTGTGTTAATCCTCAAGTCCCCGAGGGCACTCCCTGCGTGCTGGAGGGACAGGCTTAAGGTTCCCTGCCTTGTCGTTTGGGGTGGCGGGCTCTTCATTGTGTGGAGAACGCCTAACACCTCTGGCCCCCAGCTGACCACATGGCAGCGGTGTCCTTCCTTCTGCCAGCTCCTGGGACAACTATAAGCCCCTGTTGCTACACGCATCCCGGTGCTCTTGGAGGGAGAGGTACTAGCCCTTTGGAAAAGCCCAGAAGCATATTCCCGGGGCCTCCGACACTCATTTTGTGTGAAAGGATATTCACACCCTTTTTGCTTCTCTGTGGCCCAGAAGTATCCTGTGCCTCTGGTGGCACTGGCCATTTTATTCCTCACATTCCGGTTTGTCCTCGTGTCTTTTTCTCTCCAGACTCCGTTCTTTGGGGGTGCGGGTGACTCCTCACCGTAGCCCCCCGCCAAAGGGCTTCAATGGAGTGGTTGCTCGGGAGGTCCACTGGGTGGATCTCGACGACATTTGTTCCCTGATGAACACGAATAGCTCCAGAATCCTGAAGGAGCATTTCGCCGTTCAGCTCTAGGTGCTGTTGTTGGTTATTTTCAATATGGAAGTAACATGATTGAAATGTAGCTGATGTGCCTCGTCTCCGAGGTAACGTTTAGCCTTATGACATTCCCGTGACGTGCCAGACACCGTTCTAGGCTCCGAAGATAAACAGGTGACCCAGGCAGATGACGTCCCTGCGCTTAGGGAAATTCCAGACTGGGGGTGGGGGCAGGGCAGTTACGTCCATGTGGTACTTGAGCCTCTCGGTGTTACAGTGGAAATAAGACAGGTGCTATGCTCCAATACGATGGGGCTGGGGGCAGGGCGAGGTGGGGGGGGGGAAGCCGCGCTATTTAAGATAGTGTTCAGGGAAGGCTTCTCCGAGGAGGTGATGTTTAAGCCAAATCTGTGAAATGAGAAGGAGCCAGCCACGAGAACATCTTACGGGAGAGAGCTCTTGAGCCAGAGAGAACGGCAAGTGCAAAGGCCCTGTGGAGCAACCTTGGTGCACTGGAGGAGCAGTAAATGGGCAGGGATAGAGAGAGAACAGGAGCAGGAGGGGAGAAGGGTACAAAATGAGTAGAAGCAGGTGAGCAGGGGCTGGCTTTCGAGGGTAAGCAGTTTGAATTGTGTTCAGAGCATGATGAGAAGCCACTGGAGGGTTTTGAACAGAGTGACACGATCTAAGGTGTTTTTTTTTTTTTTTTAATCATTTTGCCTGTCACTTAGCATAGGCTCTGTGGGGGCGAGGACAGCCGGGGAGACTAGTTGGGAGACTGTGGCAGTAAGCCACGCTCCAGATGGCGCTGGCTTGAACCCCAGACGGTACTGGGGCCAGCAGCAGTGGTGGACTTGGCCTGGGAATGTGGTAAAAGTGGGGTCAGGAGGACTCGCCTCAAGGGTTCAAATGGGAGGGGATGGGAGGGGGACAGCTCCTGGTTTCGAGCCTGAGCGCCAGGGAGGAGGGTGGCTCTGGTTAGGGGAGATTGGAATCACTTGGGGGGGGGGCAGAGAGCAGGTTGGGGGGCATGGAACTTAAGAGTCCTGTTGCACTTATTAGCTTGGGATGTGAACGGGACCTTCAGCTTGGAGACATCAGACAGGCTGTGGATTACCCACGTGGGCCGGGAGCCAACCTTTAATCTCTATTTAATTGCATAAAAAATGAAGTGCAAACTTAAGTCATTTCAGGTGGGCCCTTTAATACTGCCGATGTCACGATAAATGGCCATCATCTTTCACCAGAGCGGTTAGCCAATATGTCATGAGCTATATTAGCGCATTCCTGCCCTTGGACATAGTGGCATGTTTTGAGGAAACAATGTGTTAAGAGGCGCGGACAAAGAAATTCGTAGTGATCATCTTTTCCATCCCGGTAGAAGAGAGTAGCAGTGATACCCCTTTGGAAAGAGTGCTCTTGCAGTCAAAAAGAATAATTGGAAAATGCAAATCCCCAGAGATAGGGAATAGCTAACCAAATACACAGCAAGTCTCTCCGGCACTTCCATATAGAATTTCGACGGAAATTTGCGGCGGCCACAAAAAACGAGAAGCACAGGGACCACATCGCTATCTGGAATTGCTATTAAACAGGTACGAAAACCAGATCGCGATGGTCTGTAAGCACAGCTGTAAATCTCAGTGCCGTTTGTGCCCAAAGTCATCAATATCCAGGTGCCTTATTTTTTCAGACCATTTCACCTGCTTTTGACTCAGTGCCCCTTTCTCTCTGACAGCATTCCACGGCCCAGGTGCCACGACGTAGCAGGCTACCGTGACGAGTTCACACGAACTGTGTGGCTTCTCCAGTCGGTCCTTCCTTGATCACATTTCCACCAGAAGGTATTGGGGAATATCCTCTTCTGTAGGAGTTGTAGTCAAATAAGTTCGCCTTGGCATCGTGAAAAGGTACGGAGGTAACTGTGGCTCTCAGGAACTGCTCAGTTGTGCAAAGCCCCGTCCCATGTAAGGCTTGCTTTCCCCCTGTAGCTGGTGACGGGCGGGCGGGGATTTTGCTGGTCATTTTCAGATGGGAAGGGTAACACTGAGAAGGAAAACACTGGTGATGTCGTGAGACGCACTTCCTGCAAAGTCATGCCTTGACGGTTCAGTGAGCGAGGCAAAAAGAAAGATTCCCAGCCACGTTCCTTTCAATCCCTGGTAGCTTTTATTTTGCACTGGGAAGGACCGAAAGCAACGGGTCGGCTCTAGTAGCGTTACAGTAAATCAACCCAAGATACAAAGGGTGTCCTCGGCTGGAAAGGGGTGTTTGACAACAAGAATATTTCTGGGGCCGAAGAAAGGGCAAAAGACCAAAGGCCCGGTCAGCTGGGTCTGCTCCCTGTCCTGTGCATCTTTAAAAAAATAGCCCCCCCAAAATAAATAAAAAATAAAAAAAATAGCTCCCTCCCATGTTCCCGTCCTCACCAACATATGGCACTATGTAAATGCATTTGCATGGAAAGGCCTAACACAAGTCTTTCCTTAGGCTAATTTATTTTTCTTTATTTACGTATTAATGTATTTATTTAAGATAGAGAGCACGTTTGCACAAGAGAGGCAGAGGGCACGAGAGAGAATCTGAAGCAGTCTCCATGCTCAGTGTAGGGCCCGATCTCACGATCCTGAGATTATGACCTGAGCCAAAACCAAAAGTCAGCTGCTTAACCGACTGCCGCCCAGGCGCCCTGCTTTATTTTTATTGGTTTTAGAAACCCTTCGCTTTTACAAACATTGTCACACCAAGGAACCATTAGTATGATCTTTTGAATAGGGGAATGGAAACAGGAAATTAAGTTGCCCAGAGAGATAAATTAACATGGATCCAGGTTTTTTTTCAGTTCAGGGTCAGAATTTCCTGTACTCTTAGGGAAATGCAAATCAAAACCACTGTGAGCCGTCACTGCGCACCTCACCTGTCAGAATGGCTAGGGTAAAAGACGAGAAATCATAAGTGTCGGCCAGGATGGGGAAAGAAGGGAGCCCTCGTGCGCGGCCCGTGTGAATGTAAACTGGTGCAACCACCATGGAAAACAGTGTGGAGAGTTCCTCCAAAAAATTAAGACTAGAACTACCATATGCCCCAGCCAGTCCATTACTGGATACGTATCTGAATATGAAAACACTAATTTAAAAAGATATATGCACCTCTAAATAAATAAATTTTAAAAATTAAAAAAAAGGGGGGGGACACCTGGGTGGCTCAGTCAGTGAAGTGTTTGCCTTTGGCTCAGGTCATGATCCCAGGGTCCTGGCATTGAGCCCTGTGTTGGGCTCCCTGCGCAGCCGGAAGCCTGCTTCTCCCTCTCCCACTCCCCCTGCTTGTGTTCCCTCTCTCTGTGTGTCTCTCTGTCAAATAAATAAATAACTAAAATTTAAAAAAAAAAGTCTAAAAACATATATGCACCTCTATATTTATCGCAGCATCATTTATAGTAGCTGAGATAGGGAAACAACCTAAACATTCATTGAGGGATGAATGGAGAAAGAAGATATGGAAGATATGTACACACGCGCGCATGTGTGTGCGCGCGCGCACACACACACACACACACACACACACAGGAATACTACTCAGCCATAAAAAAGAATGAGGTCTTGCCATTTGTAGTAACATGGATGGGTTTGGAGGATATTACGCTAAGTGCAGGAAGTCAGAAGGAGAAAGACAAATACCCTGTGATATCGCTTATAAGTCAGATCTAAAAACCAAGCCACATGAAGACAAACAAAACAAAATAAAACAAAATTCCTAGGGGACGCCTGGGTGGCTCAGATGGTTAAGCAGCTGCCTTTGGCTCAGGTCATGATCCCAGCGTCTTGGGATCGAGTCCCGCATCGGGCTCCTTGCTCGGCAGGGAGCCTGCTCCTCTCTCTGCCTCTGCCTGCCTCTCTGCCTGCTTGTGTTCTCTCTCTGTTAAAATGAATGGATAAAATCTTTAAAAAAAAAAAAAGAAATAACAAAATCTTTAAAAAAAAACAACAAAAAAAACACAAAATTCCTAGAATTGGAGAACATATCAGTGGTTATAAGAGGGGAAGGGGGATGGGAGAGGAGCAAAAGGGGTGCTGGGGGCCAAGGGTAGGGTGATGGATGGTAATAAGACTTTTGGGAGCCATCACTTTGTAGTGAGAACAGATGTCAAATGACAGTGTCTTACACCTGAAACTTAATAATGAAAAAAAAATGTTCGAACTAAACTCTACCTTAGAGCAGATTTTCTTTGAGTGCTGGTAGAAGAGATTCTCCCTCAGCAGGACTCTAGAACTCCGTGGTCACTAATTTATCATCTCTGTGTGGCTGTGGGTCCCCAGAAGTCCCTTTCTCTCTGTCCCCAAAGCTCCCGGTGCCCCACTCAGCGCTCTGGGACCATCGCGATTTGTAGTCATTTGATGGGTCCCTTATGGGCTCTATTCCTGTTACTGCAACACTGATTGCCACTCATTTTAATGATGTGATTTTTGATTATGACAAGATTGGAGCATGTGGTCAGCCTCAGTTTGAAAGTTGTGGTTTGGGTTAATGATGTGTCGGACACGTGAGTGTTTATCCATGACCTCTTGGCTGGAGAGCTAGGGAATATTTCTCTTTGGTCAAGAGTCCCTGGGATTCTATACTAGCCGGGAATCTGGAAAGTGGCTAGGGGGCTTTGACCCAAATACATTTTGGCCACCCCACTGACTATAAATACATTGATATAATCGTATCCATCTTACATGCATTCAAAATGACTAACTTTAAGGTTCAGAGGCCTGGAAGGAAACAGAAAGAGGATATGCAGTTGTGCAGATTGTCCCTTTTTTTTCCCCCACTGTTTTTAAAAAAACACGCCTCATTGACGTGGCCTTTCCAGCATTCTGATAGCAAATATTTATGAGTGTGAGGAAAAGCAAGAGAGGGTGAATGATGCATCTTTTGCTTATGATTGAAATGCTCTTAAGGTTGTAAAGTTATAATTCTGATCTTAAAGCCCCAAGACATGGGGTGCTTGGGTGGCTCAGTCGTTAAGCGTTTGGCTCGGGTCATGATCTCGGGGTTCTGGGATTAAGCTCCGAGTCCGGGCTTCCTGCTCAGCGGGGAGCCTGTTTCTCCCTCTCCCACTCCCCCTGCTCATGTTCCCTCTCTCGCTGTCTCTTTCTGTCAAATAAAATGAATAAAAGTCTTAAAAAAAAAATCCCAAGACAGAGACAAGGACGCTCTCTAAGTATCTTCTGAAGTGAAAGAAGGTATCAGAGTGGCTTTGGATGCAGATCTGGCAGAAAATTTCTGGAATTTTCACAGAACCATTTTACGCTTGTGAAGACATCTCAAGACTGGGTTCTTTTCTCCATTCTCTTATCCTCCTGCTGTTTGGTCAGCTTTACCACTAGGTATGGAGACAAGGAAGATGAGGCAGACAGGTGACTAGAGAAAGCAGTCTTTCTCTGTGAATCTGCTAGAAACGTCTGGCATTGGGAGCAGGTTGAGTGAAATGCCTGCGTACACGAGATACCGCTGGAATGCACGCTGTGTAAACGTTACTGAATGACTATCATTTTTGAAGGTTGGAGGTCGTTTGCCTCTGCCAAGGTGTTAAAGAACAAGCTTCCTCAGAAGTGTTGCTTTTAATCTCGGGACTAGAAGAAAGGTGTGGGCCTGGGGCGGGGGGCGGGGCACTGGAGAGGTCATGGTGGAACATAAGGGAACGTGAGACGAGTTAAAATTTTTATTAAAATTCAGCTTTTCATAATTTATGGAGGCCTAATTATGGCATTCCTTGCCATCCGGGCTTGGTTAATACGAGGCTCCCAAATCTTTGTCGAATAAAGCGATCTGGGCCGCTGACAGTGATGGGTGAAATGATGGGAAAATTGTCATTGAATTAAACCATCACTGTTGAAGCACAGATATATGAAAGGGGAATTTAAAGGGCCAACTAGGTTGTGCTAGAGAATCAATTTTGTCATGGCCTAATAAGTTGATCTCAGTGATTCCTTCTATTTTAAGCAGATATAGTCCTATTCTGGTGTATAAATATGCATAAAGTATAGAGCTGTGTCTACTGAATAATCTATCTCATTTAGAACAGATTTTCCTTTGAATGTTTATTTGGTTTAAATAGGATTAAAGACAGGGATTGTATGGGAGAAAGCATAAAGCTTCTTGGATATATTTTTCAAGAGCGAAGTAGGGCCCTATACAGCTTTTTAAAACATATTTAAATTTAAATTCAATTTAGTTAACATACAGTGTATTATTAGTTTCAGGGGTAGAATTTGGGGATTCATTAGTTGCATACAACACCCAGTGCTCATCCCAACAAGCGGCTTCCTTCCTGCCCGTCACCCAGTGACCCCAGCCCCTCACCCAGTGACCCCAGCCCCCCACCACCCACGGGCCCTCTACAGTTTTAACTAGATTCAAGGATTGGCACATTGAAACTTGGAGTTGAGAAACTATCGTGACTTCGAAGACAGCACCTGTTAGTTGAGTGCTAGATGTAACTCTTGAGTATTTTCCAGAAACATCCGTATGCTTTTGCTCTAAAATAAACCGGTTGTTACTTAAACATTCTGCGGCCAGTTCAGTGGTTGCTGGGGGTGGGGGAAGGGTTCCGAAGGGGCACGAGGGACTTCTGGGGCTTGACGAGCATTTTCACTGTCTTGATTGTGACGATGGTTCCATAGGTTTATGTGCCTAGGTCAAAACTCATCAAAGTGTTTCAATACATGGGTGATGTGTTATGAAACGTGGCCAAGTACTTCCTCGTTATCCAAAGTTCTGATCTCCCAGGCTTCGGTCATGACCCACACAGACTTCGGCTGTGGGTGCAGGTTCCTGTAGGCCTTTCCAGTGATGGTGGACGGAGGGGTGTCTCCGACTGGGGAAGGGGAGTGCTATTCTATGACTGTTTCGGTCCTTTCTGGGCAAGTTTAGATCAGCAGCTGTGAACTGCTTCCTTTTCATCGTTTATCATCAGGTGAGTTTCCTCTTTTTCATAAACAATTTTAATATAGGGGCGCCGGGCTGGCTCAGTCAGTAGAGTGTGTGACTCTTAATCTCAGGGTTGTGAGTTCAAGCCCCACGCCGGGTGTGGAGCCTACTTAAAATACCAGCAAAAAAAAACCTCAAAACACAAAACAATTTTAATACAAAATTAACACATGCTTATTGTAAATACTCAAAAATCACAGCAATAAGTGTACCAAGTGAAAAGGGCAAGCCCCTTCCTCTCCTCTCCTTTCAGTTCATTTCCCAGGGGAGATAGTGCTCACAATTGGATGTCCCTCATTGCCCACTTTATATGCAGAGGGCTTGTGCGCGCATGTGCACACCCATGCGTGCACACTTCACACTTATATTTTATTAATTTGTTATATTACTTTTACAAAAACAAGGTCATACTGTACATTATTATCCTGCAACTTACTTTAAAAAAAGGTTTTTATTTATTTGAGAGAAAGAGCATAAGCAGGGGGAGGGGCAGAGGGAGGAGCAGGTTCCCCGCGGGACTCAATCCCAGGACCCCGGGACCACGACCTGAACCGAAGGCAGATGCTTCACCGACTGCACTACCCCGGCGCCCAATCTTGTAACCTGCTTTTAATTTTTCCCTGTAAGAAGTATCACCAGAATCCTTCCATGTTAGTAGATACGGAAGTAGCCCTCCGTCCCACCCTCCCTCCTTTTCTTCCTTTCTTCTTTCTTCCTTCTTTCTCTCCCTCCTCCTTCTCCCTCCTCCCTCTGTCCTTCCTTCATGGTAGCAATCCTCCTCTTCTCCCTTTGTTTTTTGTTAGTTTTTGGCTAAGGTCTCCTTAAGGAAAAAGCATCACAACAGGAATTACTGTGCACCTATAAGCCAGGCTCTGTCTAGTTAATTTTTAGTGATCTGCCAGAAGTTGCCAGTGACACCGCTAGCATTGAAGCCATTGAAGCCACGACATACATAAAAAGCCTACTTCTTGGCACAGACTAGGTCCTCTATATCTATATCTATATCTGTATTAGAGAGAAGGGTGCAGAGGGAAAGGGAGAGAGAGTCTCGAGCAGGCTCCACACCCAGTGTGGAGCGTGATACAGGGCTCGATCTCACGACCCTGAAATCATGACCTAAGCGCTGAAATCAAGAATCAGACACTTAACTGACTGCACCACCTGGGTGCACACCCCCCATCCCCCACGCATGCGCACTCTCTCTGTATATAGTATACGAGTTTTTGATTGAAGTGTAATTAACATACCGTGCTATATTAGCTTCAGGTATACAACATATTGATTTTCTAATTCTATACGTTACTCAGTGCTCACCGCAATAAGTATTGTCCCCATCTGTCATAAGGAATGTTATTACCATCTTATTGACCATATTCTCTATGCTTCAGTATTTTTCTTATTATTTTTTATCCTTTTTTAATGCACCCATAATTAACACACAGTGTTACAATAGTTTCAGGTGTACGAAATTATGATCCAAAAATTCTGTGCATGACTCAGTGCTTATCACCATAAGGGTACTCTCAATCCCCTTCATCTGTTTGACCCATCTGCCCCACCTCCCACCTCTTCTCTGGCAACCATCAGTTTGTTCTCTGAATTTAAGAGTCTGTTTTTTTGTGCTTGTCTCCTTTTCCCTTTGTTTGCTTTACCTCTTAAATTCCACATATGCTGTAATCCCATCCTCAGATTTTTATCCTAGAGCAATAGTTCAACAGAAGTTTGACTCCAGATTCACAAAGATACATATTAATAATAATAATAACGGGCCCATATTTATTAAGTGCTTACCGTGTGTGCCAGGCACCGTTTTAAGCACATTACAATTATTTACTCTGTTAGTCCTTGCATCAGTTAAATTACATGCTGTGATTGTGATACTTACACTAAAATGAACAAACCAAAGTATAAAGGACTCACACAGTTTGCCCTGAATCACAGAGCTAGTAAGTGATAAGAGTTGGGACTTAAACCCCAGCAGTGCTGTGCTGGAACCCACAGGCTTTTTTTTTTTTTTTTTTTAAGATTTTATTTATTTATTTGACAGAGGGAGATCACAAGTAGGCAGACAGGCAGGCAGAGAGAGAGGGGGAAGCAGGCTCCCCGCTGAGCAGAGAGCCCGATGTGGGGTTCGATCCCAGGACCCTGAGATCATGACCTGAGCTGAAGGCAGAGGTTTTAACCCACTGAGCCACCCAGGCGCCCCTGGAACCCACAGTCTTATCCCTATGCCGGGTACTACCTCTATGAACCTCCATGAGAAGAGTGGTTTTATAAATTATGGTAAGGGGGTGCCTGAGTGGTTCTGTGGGTTGAGGCCTCTGCCTTCGGCTCAGGTCATGATCTCAGGGTCCTGGGATCGAGCCCCGCATCGGGCTCTCTGCTCAGCAGGGAGCCTGCTTCCCCCTCTCTCTCTCTGCCTGCTTCTCTGCCTACTTGTGATTTCTCTCTGTCAAATAAATAAAATCTAAAAAAAAAAAAAATTATGGTAAGATCCTTTATAAACAAAACATTGCTAGAACAATACAGCATGAGTTTAAGATTATTCGAATTCTTGGCATCATCTCCCGAAATTCTGATTCAGGAAGCCTGAGGTGAGACCCTGGAATTTTTATTTAAGACAAGCCTATCTGGGGGGCACCTGGGTGGCTCAGTTGTTAAGCATCTGCCTTCGGCTCAGGTCATGATCCTGGGGTCCTGGGGTCGAGCCCCACATCGGGCTCCCTGCTCCGCGGGAATCCTCCTTCTCCCTCTCCCACTCCCCCTGCTTGTGTTTCCTCTCTCTCTGTCAAATAAATAAATTAAAAAAAAAAAAAAAGACAAGCCTATCTGGATGCAGGTGATTCACATGACCTTATTTTGTGAAACACAGTAGTAACAGACCATAAAGTGCTTGAGGTCAGGGAATCCAGACATTCCTTCTCAACACTCCAGCACCGAAGGAAGCACGTAGAGCAGAAGACAGGCTCATCTGTCTCTTGAGCTGAACACCTCTGAGTCTCTTCTTCCTCCACTCTCTAAATGAGGGTGTTCCCCCGGGTTGTGTCCTTAGCCATCTTCTTTCTGGATCTCTCTTTACACATACATAGCAAGTGACAATTTCCGAATCACTTTCTCATACATTATATCCCTCGATCCTTAAAGCCTCAATTGACCCTATAACATGCTCCCAATATTGCCCCCTTTCTTTCTCTTTCTTGTTTCTTTTTCCTTTTTTTTTTTTAAATAGTGAGCTCTATGTCCAATACTGAGCTTGAACTCACTACCCCAAAATCAAGAGTCCCATGCTCTACTGACTAAGCCAACCAGGCACTCCTGCTCCATTTCTTAAAATCATAATCCACACACTATCCCTGCCTCTCTACTTCTTTTTAAAACTTCAACTTACTATAATTTGGGTTTTGCCCTCAACAGCCTCTATGCTGCAAAATTCAGTGGACACTTCTTGGGGTGCCTGGCTGGCTCCGTTGGTAGAGCATGTGGCCTTGACCTCAGGGTTGTGAGTTTGAGTCCCACGTTGGTGTAGGGATTACTTAAAAATAAATTAAAAAAAAATTCATTGGATGTTTCTCTATTCTTATCTTACTTGACCTCTTAGGAATAGTTAATAGTGCTGACTAACCCTCTTTCTTCACTCCTGCATGTCTGGCTCCTCCTATCTTCTTGCTGAGCCCTGCTCTGCTAGTGACTGCCAAATGTTGACTTTCCATGGTGATTGGTTCTTTGTTTTCTCATCACAAGAAGAGCTCATCTACACCTGCCATTTTAAATATTATTTATTTGCTGAAGACATATTGCACGTAGAAAAAAACCCAAAGGCACAACCAAAGTTAAGGGAAAACCAAAGGCAAAAACCAAGGCACAACAAGTAGTTGAGGGAAAGGTAGATGAACAGGGACCCA
The DNA here is from genome assembly GCA_028533885.1 of Nasua narica. NCBI lineage: Eukaryota > Metazoa > Chordata > Mammalia > Carnivora > Procyonidae > Nasua > Nasua narica. The sequence continues at coordinate 77,050,891 of CM052801.1, read as the reverse complement.
TAAAGAAGAAAAGGAGGAGCAACCTCCTTGAGGTTGGAGGACCACCCTTTCCAGGGGAGGGAAAGTGAGAGGAAAGCCAGAAGAGTGTGGTGGCCTGGAAGCCCAAGAGAAAGCAAGCTTCGAATAGGAACAAATGTCAGCTCCTATCTGTGTTCACGGATGCACAGTAGTAAAACTGTAAAGAGCCACTGAAATTTTGTTAAGAAGGAAGTCATTGGTTGGTCAAAGAGATGTGCCGTAGAATGGAACAATGACACAAAGAGAAACAGAGACGGGAAATCATATGGTCCCTGAGACAGATGAAAAAGTAGCAGCTTCAGTCCCTTAGCAGCTTCAAGAAGAAAAGCGAACTTGGCAACAGTACAAAAAAATCTAGCGCCTTGCTGGACCATAAGTTCATTATGAACTGATACATGTCTCAATATTTAAAAAAAATAAGATCGGAAAATGAGCTCCCTATTCTGGAAGCATATTTTAAGATAGAATTTTCATAAATATTTACTCTCAAAGCCTGTGAACAACAGGGGAAGAAATGAGAACAACTGTTTCCTTTGTTATTGTTATTGTTTTGGGGGAACAGGAATTTGTGTTGGGGAAGTTTACTTTTTTTTTTTTTTAAGTTTGTTTGTTTGTGTAAATCTCTCCACCCAACCTGGGGCTTGAACCTACCACCCCCAGATCAAGAGACGCACGCTCCTCTGACTTCAGCCAGCCAGGAGCCCCTGTGTTGAGGGTTTTAGCAGAGGCCAGGTTTTTGATTTTTAAGAACAATTGGGTCCTCTTGGGAAAGTCCGAAAATAACTCAAATGCTTCCTAATCCAGGAGCAGAGTCCTATCCCTGGAAGAACGGTGGAGAAGAGATACTCTAGAGCAGAGACGTCCGAGACTGGCGAGCCAGTGAGTGGTGCAGCTATGCTTGTTTGATTGACTGCCAACATCTGAAAATCAGATTTCACATAAGGACCTAAATCTCTGGTCTGTTTGGAATACCAGGAGTATCTGGTCATCCCAGGCCCTTCTTCCGTCCTTACAGCTGGGGCCGAGGACCAGCTACCCCTTTCGATCCTCCCATTCCTCTGTCTCTGCTCAGTCTTCTTTGCTCACTGGGACCGTCCCACTGTTTGCCGCGGTCATCTGAGTTATGTCCTCGGCTGGAGAATTTACTGCTTCTTTTTGCTTCACTGTGGGTTAGAAGCGATAGTCAGTTTTTTTTTTTTTTTAAAGATTTTATTTATTTGACAGAGAGAGAAAGATCACAAGTAGTCAGAAAGGCAGGCAGAGAGAGGGGTGGGGGGGGAAGCAGGCTCCCTGCTGAGCAGAGAGCCCGATGCGGGGCTCGATCCCAGGACCCTGAGATCATGACCTAAGCCGAAGGCAGAGGCTTTAACCCACTGAGCCACCCAGGTGCCCCGATAGTCAGTTTTTTGAAAACTGTCAAAACTTCAGTATTTCAAACACTATAAAATAGTGTTTTTGACTCATTTCTCTCCAAATTTGATAAAAGCCCTTTTGACACTTCAGGAAAATGGAGAGATCTGGCCAAAATATAGACACTATTCTCTAGAAGTCACCCTTGTGAGGGACCTGAGGCACACAGTGAATCTCTAAAAGCTGATGATTTTTAGTAGTCTTCATGAATTTAATTTTAAGCAGGAGAACTTTTTAAATAAGATCCATTTATACTTTGAAATGAGTGACTAAAAAAAAACCGCATCAGTTGAAAGTTGGATTAAATTAGTAGAACATTTTATTAAAACTACTTTATAAAAAGTCATAATTTAACTTCTGGACTTTATTCCTGTGCATACATAGTTTGGACAAAATTGTATCCAAGTGGCACTGTAATAAGCAGCTTTGAGCATTTTTTTTTTTTTTTAAAGTAGGCTCCATGCCCAACGCGGGGCTTGAACTCACATCCCTGAGATCAAGAGTCACACGCTTTACGTAAACTACTAAGCCAGCCAGGCCCCATGTTGGGTTTTTTTCTTATTTTTGATTATTTCTCTAGGATAAGTTTCTAGAGCAGGTTACTTGATCCAAGGAGATGAGCCTCTTTATGAGTCTTGGTTTGTTTTGCTAAATTATTCTAGGAAAAAATGATGTACAAGCAAGATATGAAGGTACCTGTGTTTTTCTTCCCAAAACTCTCTCAGAAATTGGTTTTTATTATTTGTATTCATTTGTGTATAAACCGTTACGTGGAATCGTGTATCTTTTTTTTTTTTTAAGATTTTATTTATTTGATAGAGAGGAGAGAGATCACAAGTAGGCAGAGAGGCAGGCAGAGAGAGAGAGGGAAGCAGGCTCCCCACTGAGCAGAGAGCCCAATGCGGGGCTTGATCCCAGGACCCTGAGATCATGACCTGAGCCGAAGGCAGAGGCTTTAACCCACTGAGCCACCCAGGCGCCCCAAGAATCATGTATCTTGAAACTAATTAAGAGCTAGCCATTTGTATCAGTTAGCTGTTGTGTAACAAACCAGCCCCAAACTTAATGGCTTAAACAATGGCGATTCATTATTTCTCGCGAGGCTATAGGTTGACTGGACTGTTGGCCTTGCTCAGGGGTCCATGGTCAGGTGCTGGGTTGGCCAGGGACTGGCTCCTTGAGGATGCCTCCTCTGCCACCAGGGGGCTCTTTTCCGTATGGTCCAGAATCGTCCAGCAGGCCAGCTCCTGCGTGCGCTCGTGGCACAGCACGGTTCCAGGAGAGTCTGGGCCACGTGAGACCTAGGCCTCGAACTGGCACTCTGTCACTTTTTCACATTCTAGTGGCGGGGGTGGGGGTGGGGGTGGGGGGAAGGCCAGCTCACATTCAAAAACTGGGGGAAGATAGATTCTCTCTCTCGATAGTGATAACTCAAAAGTCACATTCCAGAGTGTGGATATGGGAGGAAACCTGGGGTTACTTTTGCTACTATTATACCATGACATTCAAATGAATGTTGTCCTTCAGAGTTGTCATCTTTCAAAACTCTAAACTCATTCCAACGATATATGGATGAGTTAAAAAAGAAAGAATTAGAGCTTTTATTGGAATCTCCTTTTAAGGGGGAGGTGGTAGTTATAAGCCAATTAAGAAAATAAGTTTTGTTTTTTTTTAAGATTTTATTTATTTATTTGAGAGAGAGAGAGAGAAAGCACTAGAAGAGGGAAGGTCAGAGGGAGAAGCAGACTCCCTGCTCAGCAGGGAGCTAGATGCGGGGCTTGATCCTGAGACTCCGGGATCGTGGCCTGAGCCCAAGGCAGATGCTTAACCGACTAGGCCACCCAGGCTCCCAGGAAAATCAGTTTGCTTTTTATAGTCACCCATTTTATGCAACATTCTTGATTCTAGGAAATCGTTGACGATTTCTAAATATCAAAGCCATGAGAAAAGAATGTCAAAATGACCTCCATCAAGACTATTTAAAAGAATGTAACCCAGACTTTGAAATCAATCCAAACAGAAGCCTTCTGAGATGTTTAACACGAAGGCAGTATCACCGGAATAAGTAGGAAGAGCATGACAAACCTGATTACTTTGAAGTGATTAACTACTTTGTCTGTATTTTTTTCTGGAATGTTTTGTTAAAAGCTGTTGCTTTAGGGGCGCCTGGGTGGCTCAGTCGGTTAAGTGTCTACCTTCGGCTCAGGTCGTGATCCCGGGGTCCCGGGATCTAGTCCTGCAAAGCGGGAGTCTGCTTCTCCCTCTGACCCTCCCCTGTCTCGTGCTCTCTCTCACTTTCTCTCATTCAAATAAATAAGATCTTAAAAAAAAAAAAAGCTGTTGCTTTAAATTAGGTTGTATAAACAAATACCTATTGACTATAGAGAAGTTTTGGAGTTCAGTATATCCTAGTTGAATATCAAATTAATTTTTCTCCTAAAGGAGCTTAGTGTTGACTCTTATTTAGGTTGCAAATGGCAGCAAACTAACTGGATTTTCGTCTTCATTTTGCTATTTCGATAATGTTTTTGGAGAAAGAGAACATGCTTGTAACTTAGATATAGCCTTAGGCCTTAAAAAAACCCCAGCTTATACAAACTCAAGGAAATTGATATGGCTTGTCCTTTATGGACAGTTATTTTGTCAATGGGTATTATATGCAACTGATGAATCACTAAATTCTACCCCTGAAACTAGTAATACACTATATATTAACTAAATTGAATTTAAATTAAAAAATTAAAAAAAATATGCACCTATAAAGTTAACCAAGACTTAATAGTAAATTTTGTGTTAGAATTTCCATCTGCTAGCCGTATGTGTTTGAGTCTAAACCTCTCTGAAGTTGACATTAGTGAGAAGCTCAGGTTATATGGACTCTGAGTATACACACTTTAGTAAGAACTCCTTTATTGGGAAGTGCTCTTTGAAGTCAGCAAATAGGAGCAGAAATCCTCAATTCTCAGTATTAGGGATCTTGGGGCAGCTTAAAAAAGTTTGTTAATATGAAATACCAGCCAGCACTCATGTTTGGGGGGGTTTTCCAGTCCCAGAGTAGAGGGCACATTCATTTGGTCACTCATTAGAGGAGGTTGTCTCCTCTGTACTTGAACTTAGAGTTCGGTTTAGTCCGTGTCGATAGACTAGAGGCATCCAAGCCGACGTGTCCACGTACGACCTAGGACGCAAAGCCAGGTGCATGTTGGTGAATGTGCTACAGGTATCTCATCCTCGCCCTGTTTCTGTAGCACCCTCCCCCCAAGCCAGTTCTTATGGGATTCTGCCTTTGAGATCAATCACTCAACAGATTGGAGACTCAGCATCTTGGGATTTCAATGTCATTTCATTTTCCTGAATCCGTCTGAATTTCCCCATCTATAAAAACAGGCATGAAGATGCCTACTCACAGGTTGCTTCACAAATCACATGAGCTAAAGTAAGACTATTGCCACTAATAAATAATCAACATAGCTTGTGTTTATGGAGAACTTCCTGTGTGCCAGGCTATTCTAAGGGTTTCACATATCCTTGCTCAATGAATCCTCTCAGAAATCCTAGAATCGCTATTTTTCAGCGAAGGAAGCTGAAATACAGTACAGCTGACCCTTGGAAACAGCACGGGTTTGAACCGCACGGGCCCACTAACACGTGGATTTTTTTTCCCTGATAAATGCAGTAGTATAGATGCATTTTTCCTTATGATTTTTTTTTTTAAAAAGTGATCTCTAACCCCAATGTGGGATTCGAACTCACAACACTGAGATCAAGAGTCACACGCTCCACCAACAGAGCCAGCCAGGCACCCCTTGTTTTATTCCCCCTTCCTTATGATTGTCTTAATAACGTTTTCTTTTCTCTCGCTTACTTCATTGTAAGAATACCATATAGCACACGTATAGACATACCCAGCGGCAGTTACTTAATTGTTGCTGTGATCGGTAAGGCTTCCGGTGCACAGTAGGCTATTAGGAGTTAAGTTTTGGGGGAATCACAAGTTACACGTGGATTTTGGACGGCACAGGGGTCGGGGGGTTGGTGCCCCTTGCTCCGGTACTGTTCAAGAGGGCACCGTATATGGAAACTCTTGGAAAGCTCTGAAACCCATTAAGCAAGTGGAAGCTATTGTCTCAGTTCTCTGCAGAGCACTCTTTCCCCTACTGATCGAGCCAAAGTCTGGGAATGCTGGCGCCATTCAAGATCCAAGTCCGCGTTTTGCTCCATCTGTATCGAAATGTTCTCTCTCGCCCTCTCAGGTTTCCGGGGGCTACGATGACGGTCACCGTGGTGTACGACAACTCCGAGGCCACAGAGCTGTGTGCCGCTCAGCACCTCTACCTCAAGCCCATCGCAAAACTGATGATCAACGTCTTGCTCCCCGAGAGCTCGGAACCGACGAGGCCCTTCTCCAACTGGGAGGTTCTGGACCAGCTGAAGAGCCTGATTTGCCCTGACCAGTTCACCACGGTCCGGCTCTCCAAGAGCACGAAGGACTTCATCCGATTCGAGGGCGAGGCCGAAACGCGCAGTCTGGTTCAGATCTTGAAGGCCAAGTTACACGGCAAGATCATCAAGCTGAACGGCTTGAAAACAGACTTAAAGGTCGTGGCTACAGACGCCCAGGGCGAGTGGGAACGCTTCCCCAGGGAAAAGGAGGCCTCGGCGAGCGATGGGGCCGAAGAGCAGGACCAGGATAAGAGCCCGGATTCTATCTATTTCGCTGGCTTGCCCTGCAAATGGTTTGCACCCAAAGGTTCCAGCGGGGAGAAGCCCTGTGAAGAGATCCTGCGCGTGGTCTTTGAGAGCTTTGGGAAGATCAAGAATGTGGACATCCCTATGCTGGACCCCTACAGAGAAGTGATGACCGGTGGCAACTTCGGGGGTTTCAGCTTCGGCTTGCAGACGTTCGAGGCCTTCATACAGTACCAGGAGTCGACTGACTTCGCGAAAGCCATGGAGTCCCTTCGAGGGATGAAGCTGATGCTGAAAGGAGATGACGGGAAAGCCCTGGCCTGTAACATCAAGGTAAGACGGAGCCAGAATTTCGTTCATTTACCACCGTTCAGGTGGTCCTGAGCAAAAGCTGGAAGGAAGCCTCTAGAACAAATTTCCTTAAACCCCCCATTAGGCTCTGAGTGATGGCCGATGTAGAGTTTTATGTTGTCACTCAGAAACGGATGTTTAGGAAGAAAACTAAATCCTGATGTGGACATTGTTCCACTGGCTGTGGTTTGGAAGGGACGGTTCTTATCATCCGGGGTTCTGCCCCAACTTCCTGAGGGCGCTGAGGAATTCTTCTGGCCCTTATGGAACTACCTCACAGGCTTGTTCCATTCGACAAGTTGCTGAGCTATAGGATCCATGCAGTTGACCCCACAGGAGAGTAGTTTCCTCCCCTTTACTGTTGGGGGCAATGGGTTACATTTTCAAGAATGTCAGGTAAATTGCTGGCACATAATCTCAACAAACTGGGATCCTTTCCTTTCGAGATCACCGTGTCTATCCAGTCAGGCCCCCCCATCGATGTCTGAATGCTTGGCTGTTTTCTTTTTGACCTCTTACTCCAGCAGAGGAAAAGACGTGGCTAAACACTCTTTATTCTCTCCATTAGCCTTGAGCATGAATTTGGACTTTCACCTTCAGTAGCTTCCTGTGTGTGTGTGTGTGTGTGTGTAGGTGTGAAACTACTTATGTTAAAATATATCTTTTAAAATTAGGAGCTATTCAGCCAGCCAAAAGATAAAACACACACTCTAGTCACCACCCAGGTACCCAGTGCCTGGCGTAAAAAAAGAAAACATCCCCTGTGAGATGAGACACCATCCCCCTCCCTCCCCTCAGAGGTGGCCATGATCGTAAATTTGGTGTTTAGCCTTCTTGTGCACATTTAAAGGGCTATTTTTGCCTCCTTTTCTTTTTCTTTTTTCTTTTTTAAGATTTTATTTATTTATTTGACAGAGAGAGAGAGATCACAAGTAGGCAGTGAGGCAGGCAGAGAGAGAGGGGGAAGTAGGCTCCCCGCTGAGCAGAGAGCCCGATGCGGGGCTCGATCCCAGGACCCTGAGATCATGACCTGAGCTGAAGGCAGAGGCTTGAAGCCACTGAGCCACCCAGGCGCCCTTACTCCTTTTATTTTTCAAGCAAATTCATTTGGAGCGCCTCGAGAGGGCTTTTACTTTATTTTGGGGATTTGCAAAGTAGCTCAATAATCAGTACAGTCCAATCTCAGATCCCATTAGGTCAGTTCTCTTGAATCTTTGCTTCCCCAATCCTTCCTCTACTCCCCACACATTTTTTATTTTTATTTTTTTGCCTATTTTTGTCCCTGGCGACTAAAATACCTGAACTCAGTTGATTTTTATAACAAGCCTGAGGTACTAAATTCACATCCCTCAGAGCCTGTGCCCATGATGATATGGTGATGCCATCGAGGGCCATGAGAGAGCTCCTCAAAGGTTCTGCCAAAGACGGTTCTAGAACTCATGGGGCTGTTGGGCAGGTGACCAAGAAACAACGGAATAGTACGAGGAGAGGACATTTTGAATTCATCGAGTTTTGAATTGTTCTGTACACATAAGTTTCATCTCGCTGGCCTGGGACATACCCAGGCCTCGGGCAGACTTTCCTAATGAAACTCCGAATTGTTTTGTGCACAGGTTATGTTTGATACAACCAAACATTTCAGCGAAGGGGCTATAAGGAGGAGAAATCAAGAGAGGCTGAAGTTACAAGAGCTGGAGGAAGAAAGGAAAAAAGTAAAGCGAGACGAGGAGGAGGCTGCAAGGTAAGGAGATTGATGTCGACAAAGAGGGGTTTTCCCTCGTGACGTGTGGGTTTACCCCTTTGGGAGGTGGGGGTGAGTAGACTTGGTACAGACTGGAAAACTCTGCGGAAGCCTACAGTTTTCCGGCTGTGCTGTTACGTGGGCCAAAAGGGCCAAACAATTGAAAAAACGAGAAACTTTAAAAAGTAAGTTCTCAGGGACAACAGGTAGTGAGCCAGATTGAGACATCTGGGAAGAAATGATTAAAATAAATAAATAAAAGGACCCCAGCTTTTACAGTGAAAATCCTAGCCCACCCAATTAAAAAGTTGACCCAGTCACCCCCAATTTGCCAAAGTTTACCTTGCCTATTAATTTAAAATGAAAAAAAAAAACAACTTCTCCTTAGGTCGGGGAGAGATTTTCTTCCGTAAAATGGTCAACAGTCAAACCGACCTCTCGACAGGAAGGCATGAATTTCTTGTTGGCTTGAGTTCTTTTGGTGAATTTGAGGAGCCTCCATGTTTATTTCTTTGAGCTTATCCTTGTTTTCTAATTTGGGGACTTGAGCCTAGAAAGGGCGGTTGCGTTGCCGAAGGTTTGCCAAGAAGTACAAATGGGCTGTCAAAACCAGTTTTGCCCCTTGGCCCTTCCCCTCACGTGTTTATTCTTGCAGTCTTTCGTGTAAATTATAGTCATTCAAAAAAGGAGATAAAGTGGCCCCTTTTTTTTGGCTGGTGGGGTGCATAGGAGTTGCTCGAGATCATGTCTGTGAAACTCGGCCAGAGTTCGAGCCCAGTCAAGGCAACTGGTCCCCCAGATTTCCAGACTAAACAGGCGGTTGAGATAATCTTCTGGCTTTTGGCGAAGTCCTCACTCAGGTAGTTGTCCCTTCTTTCCCCTTCACCACGGTTCTATCAGGGCCCAAGCAAAACAGTGGAATTTGGGGGACAACAGCAGTAAACAAAGCCCGTACCCTTTTATGCCAGTGTGTTTTGATGATAGTGCCCTGTGTTAAGTCGTAGGTACCAAGGACCAGCTCTCAGCCGTGAGAGTTTCTGAGTACCTTGACTTCCCTGTATTTATAAGCCTACATGAAGTCAGCTGCACGGAGGCTTTTTGATCTCGCGAGAAATGCGATCACCACCGTGACAGCTAAATCCCCAAGCTGGGCTGCTGGTGGCTTGAGAAAGTGGGGACTTCCAGAAGCCCCTTCTTTGAATTCTGTAGCCTTCTTTTTGTATACGCTCTCCTGTACATGCTTCTAACTGACCAGCTCGGTTTTGGGTCCTTCCGCTTTGACCGATGTGCCAGTGGTGTCTCAGTCCCTAAGTTGTCCATGTCAGACCCTGGGGTTAGCACTGCATGATTCCGGGAAACCTAACTGATCCATCCTCCCCGCAGCAGTGGGGAAGGAACTGGAGGGAGACCCGGTGCCTAATCTTAATGAATCTTAATCGTTGTCCAGAAAAAGAAAAGAGGAGGAGAGGAGAGCCCAGGAAAAGAGGAGGAAGGCCAGGGTGAGGAAACGAGGCCCGAAGGAGAGAGACAGACGCCGGCGCAGGAAGCTGAAGGCCCGAGCCCCTGCCGACAGCACCCGGGGGCCCGACTCTTCGGAGGAGTGGGAGGAGAGGAAGTACCTGCTGGCCCAGAGGCGGGTGGAGGCCCTCCGGTTGCTGCGGCTACTCTTGAGGAAAATTGCTGTAAGGCTCTTGCTCAATCCGTCTTCCCTCTTGGTAGGTACCTGATCGCTCAGAGATGCGCTTTGACGCTGATGCCATGGCCCATTTAAAATCGACTCCATGGAAGATTCTTTGCCTTCCTTGGGGTTTGTCTTCAACAGGCTGTCTCACCCCTGTGGTCTTGGGACGGTGAGACCCAGAGCAGGATAGCTAGTGAATCTACTCTTCTAGGCCCCTACTGCCCAGGGGTTGGTGGGGGGGCAGATGGCGTGGGTGTGAGGCTGTTAGGGGTCTTCCGTTAACTCGACTCGTCCATTCATCTGCAGTGGGTCCGGATGGGAAGGAAGAGCCTTGGACGGCGACCTTTGTGTAGCGAGCTCCTGTTAGTCCGGTCTTCAACTATTTGCTAAGGAATTTCTGACATCACAGAGCAATTTGTTTGGTTTGGAGAGTTTCCATATTTCGAGTTTCAGGGGTTTTTTTTTGTTTGTTTGTTTGTTTGCTTGGGGGTTTTTTGGCCCCGCTTTACTGACCTCCTAAAGATAACCAGACTCTGTAGATGGCCCAGAGGAAAGGGCAGAAAGGTTCCCAGATGGTTCATTTAAAAATGCATCTTCAGGGTTTTCAAATATGCAGAGTGAATGACATCAGGATCAGATAGAGGGACTTTGATGGCTGTCTGCATTTCCGGCCTTTCTCTCCTGAGTATGGACAACTAGCCTTAGTGAAGTCAGGGTCCGAAAAATCTCGCATTTACACTTACAATAAGGCTCACTGGATCTTTTAATTTACTGTAATGACCTCCGGGGGTAACTTCTTTCTTTCTTTCTTTCTTTCTTTCTTTCTTTCTTTCTTTCTTTCTTTCAACTGGCCACTTAAACCATTTTTAAAAAGATTTTATTTATTTATTTGAGAGAGAGAGAGAGCATGAGAGGGGAGAGGTCAGAGGGAGAAGCAGACCCCCTGCTGAGCAGGGAGCCCGATGTGGGGGCTCGATCCCAGGACTCCAGGATCATGACCTGAGCCGAAGGCAGTTAGTTACTTAACCAACTGAGCCACCCAGGCGCCCAGGGTGACTCCTTTCTAAGAATTTGTCTCTTTAAATGCATGTGGTGCCTAAGTAACTCTTGGCCCCATTGATGGGGCCTGACACTGATGACGCAACCCCAGGTTCGAATCCGAGGTCACGGGTACACCCTGTCCCGAGGCGCACCCCGTGTCAGTGAGAGCACCGTGCGATAGCTCCCAGCGGGGTGGGGCCAGTGGGCCACCTTTCACCAGCCCTGCGGTTCTGCAGAGCAGATGGCACAGACGGACCCCTTGCCATGGCCACACTTTCTACCTGCCGCCTCACTTCCAACTGAAGCAGGAGGAGGGGCGGGGGCAGCTCAGGGACATCCTCATCAGCTAACCCGTGGGAAAACGCTGGGACGACAACCAGAAAGGCAGGCTCTCTTTTAAGCTAGTTGATTCCCTTTTAGACACGCATTTCCTGTTCTAGGATTTTATGGGAAGGCTGTAGAGCATTTCTTACTTCTCTCACTATCCCCAGCCCCAGCCTAAGACCTGGAACTGGAACTGGAGGTCCTCACCAGTTTGTGAATCAAAAAAAAAAAAAAAAAAAAAAAAAGGTCATGTGCTTTGAAGGTACGTAAATCATAGCACACAGACCTCAGAAGCACAGCTCGCGTTCACCTGAGAGATCGAATCCCGTACCTCCTCTTTCCTCCAGGCAATATTGTTCCTAATTTGGATCTACCTTGCATGTTAGAAACCTCTTCCGAACCATGCAGGAAAACCCCAATATTCTTTGAGATTGTTACACTGTGTACACTGTGAGGTTTTTCATGTGAGATTTTTAACCTTTTTCTTTAAAGGGATCCACACAGTTTAACTCACAGAGGGTGGATGACGCAAGCCTCAAAGTGAACAAGGCTCCAGGGAACATGCTGGAAATGCTGAAGCAAGAAGAGTTAAACATCCAGGATCTTCAAAATCAGGATGAAATGCCAAAATATCAGGTTACCAAGTCAGACAATAAACGAAAACAAAAAATGAAGAAAAGAACTAGGGCTCACTTACGTAAATCTTCCCACCACCTTGGGAGAAAAAAAATAAGATACTCAGCTCGAAAAGAGGGAACTGGGAAATTATTAACCGAGGGCTACAGTCACAGTTTGGTCTCTGACCAGAATTCTTTGCAGAATGAGATGATTCAAGACCAGTCTCTTGAGAGAGAAGACCAGTGTGGTTCTAACAAGTCCGATGCTTCTAGATTATCTGAGCCAGACCATGGCAGGAAACAGAAGATCTATGAAACAGATGAATTTATTGATTACCTATTAAACTATTACCAAACTCCAGAGTATGCCCGCATCTGCCTAGAACCAAGCCAGCTAGCAAGCCCGTGTCAGTGGCAGAGGGCTGTCCGCGCTAAGGGAAATGGATTTCAGATTAATTTAAGAAAGCGTAAGCATCACTCCACCAGTCCGAGCCAAATGCAAAACCTGGCAGCAAGAGAACGGGTTCAAGAAGATGACTACCCATCCGAGATTTGTACTCAGGATCCTGAGCTTAAACCACAGAAGAGAGGAAAAGTGGATTATGCCAAAGAATGTACCGAGGAGTTGAAAAATCATTGCAAGGACACAGCCGGTGAAGCTGATGATCACCTGTCCCCAGCTGATGGAAAGAGCCACCTGTTGGAAAAGATGCAAGCTTACCAGGTCAGAGATTCCAACTCCCCAAGTCAAAGCCAAGTTTCCTCACCCAGTAGGTCAGCCGACTTAGATCTGGAGTTGACAGATTTCTTAGAAGAAATCAGTAGTGATTCCGAATGCTTCAGTGAAACCCTTAGCGTAAACAGAGAGGAGAAAGAGAAGTCTGTGGCCATGTTTGACAGCTCCCCAGAAAAAAGATCTCTCGATGATGACGAGATCACCACTGGCGATCGAGAAATTAGGGCAAGTCGGCAGGCCTTGTATTCAAAGTGGAATCGCGATGGGGAAGACAGCTCCTCTAAATCCAAGCTGAGGAAACCAGGCGAGAGGTCCAAGTATGAACTGAGATGTTCATGGCTTGAGGGCAAAAACCATTCCACTAGAGGTGAGAAGAGCACCGGCAAAAGGAGGGCAACACTGGCCCCCAGATACTTGGTCAACGAAGGCTATCACCACGGATCTGGTCCTAGCAGTCTGTTAGACCACATCACAAGGAAGAGAAGGAGGCTCGGTGAGAGCACATCTGGCCGGCAGGCAAACTACAGGCCCGGTCGTGTGCCCATAGCGTCAGCCAAAAGTGCTCACGTTTTCTACGTGGGGGATTTGCCCCAAAGAAGAGAGACTCCGTGGAAGTCGGAATATAACCAGGAGGTCAGAAGGTTTAAAAGACACGAGCGTTCTAGAGATCCCGCGCTGAATTCTGGTAATTATTATATTAGACGTGATAGCCAGGAGCACCTCGACTACGGGAGCTATTTTGGAAATGGCTACGATAATTCTCTCTATTTTCAGATGTTTTGAAGGCCTCATAGATCAGAAACACCCTCATTCTCAGCAAACAATGTGCAGGATAGAACACTTAAAACCAAATACAGCTATGTAGTAAGCAACTATGGAGCAAGAGAGCAGCACTTAAAAGCTTGGGCAAGGTCAAAGGCAAAACCTTGTTTCCCTCGCCAAAGCATAAAGCATAAATTACTGCAGGTGTGTTGGCAAACTTTGGAAATGAGAAACATCCAGATTCCGAGGGTTGGTAAAACCACGTGCCTGTACAGCTTAATCCAAGGACAGACTTTTCTACCGTTCGGCTGCAACCTGAGTCCAATGCCAGCCAGAGAGTAAATGAACACGGCGAGGAGTTGATAGCCCTCTCCGACTCTCTGGCTGTTAGAACACCATCATTTAGTGTCAGTTACTTTCAAAGGGGACAACGGCGGCTGAACTAGGATCTTTCACGCGTGCTTGGGTTTGGTCAGAAACTCCAGGTGCGGCCACAAAACTTCCCTGACTTTCATCCAGACATAACGACAGGTAGCAAAAGAGATGACAACTAGGACACATCACAGACTTGCTCGTGACACCAGAAGGTTTCGTGACCACCCACCAGGAGGAAATTAATCTCATCAGTGTGTTCACAGTACTCGAAAGAGTTGTCCTTTGAGAAACAAAACTTGGAAGAATCCACGTGTCCATTCATGGAAGAATCCACGGAACGGGGCTCTTGTCCCTCACGGAATTGTCCCTTGAAGCTTAAACAGATGGCAGACTATTCGCAGAGCTGTTTTTGGAAGCATCCCATGTCATCCCATCCTCCAAAAGCAAGAGCACTGAAGCAAGATAACCAGTGGGATTCGCAAAAGGCGAGATGGAAACATCCTGGGGCACCACGAATGGCTCTTGGGAAGCTAGGACATGTCAGTAATCCATTTCAGGTTCTGTAATCCTTTCACTCAGGGTTGGGTGACATCAGTTTGTGAAAAGCCACTGACTATCCCCAAATTGACTCTTATCAAACATGAACAAGTGCCTCCTCGATCCTCAGTAATGCCATGGAATTAGGAGGAGTCAAGGGCAAAGCCCTAGTTTTCTAGCTGGGGAAAAAAAACGGTATGTGGGTAGGATTTGTAATCTCTTAACAGAAGCAATTTATCTTTTTACCTACTGGTTTTGGACTTCTTGAATATGTTTTTAAATGGAGATATTTTATAGATTCGTAAAGACTCAATGCAGTGCATGTTCTATTGAAAGTTCGGCTGATTCCTTCTGCCTTATATAGGATTTAGGACCTCAGAGGCAGTAGATGACCTTCTTTTTTTTTCCCAACAAAGCTCTACCTGACTCGGCGGTGGAAGACATCAATGAGATCAGACTGGCTGCGGCAGAAGATTTCCATTCACAGAAGTAGTGGAAGGCCACATTTTCACAGGGTGTGGTCCATTTTGGTCTTAACTTGACATTCTGTTAGAAAAGTACCAGCCGGTAGGGCCGAGGGTGGGATGCCAGTCAGTGGGGTTCCCTGAATGACGAGGCACGTCCTGTGCGCCGAACCAGCCCCTTGAGCAGCCCAATAGCTGAAGGGGCCACGCGATCTTCTAATTCACCGAAAATAAGAACCGCACATTGTTTCATTGATCTCTCCTAATCACGTTTAATAGAGATACGCTAGTTCATGCAAAAGTTCAAGAAAATGAATGTAACGTAGCAGGTCATGCTTATTATTAATGAGACGGTAACCAACAAATGATTTGTGGGCTTCCTCGTATTCAGTTCCACTTTCAAGCTCGTGACTCTGCCATCAGAACTAGGTTTGGCTTGTCACATCTGAAACATGGCTCGTGGGGTGAGTGCCTTTTCTCCTCTGAGGACTAGTAAGGACTGTTAATGTTCAAAGTACTGTTGCCCAGAGTAGCCTTTTAAAGTGCTAAGAGCTTGTGTCTTGTCAGACAACTTTTGGTAACTAGGTATTTTTTTTTTTTCTCCTCTGGTGAGACCCTGCCTCTTTTTTTCCTGTTCCATGCCACTGAAACAAAGAATATTATGGGTTTGTAATGGAAAGCAGTTGTACTTGTTTGGAAAACAAATCTACATTTCTTCTGCCATTCGATAATTTTTCTTTGCAGAGATTTTTGGGCATGAAAACAATTTGCTGCTCAGTAACCAGACATAAAGAAAGTAAATTACGGAATTACAGCATGTGCAATTTTGTGGGGGGGAATAATAGAACCGGTGCTAAGTCACTTCTATCTGATATTTTGTCTGGTTTCATGTTTATGTTCTGTGCAACCTTGGACTTTTTTTTTTTTAAACCTTGGATTTTTATGTCTGGTGGTAATGCGTTTTAGATTTGAACAAACCTTTTTTTTTGGTGTGTGTGTATGTAGGCCTTAAAGGAGGAGGAGAACAAGTTATCCTGTACTTTTCAGTGGAATGAATGGCTTAGTAAGGAATGAAATAGAACTGAAAATATTGTGATCACTTCCTATTAATTAACATTGTTCCTCTTCGTTGTGCTGTTATTTAAGTGATGCAAGAGTATTTTCTCATATCTTTTTTCTATGACCTATTAAGTGAACAAGGGCCTGAACTTTAAACTCTGTCTTTTTAAATAGGTCTTTTCTTGTGTTTCCCTTGTATGTGCTGCCGATAGAGCTTCAAGAAAACTAAAAACCTGTCAATGTCTTTTGTTCAATTTGTTTGAATTTCTCAGGTAGAAAGCCACATAACCTGGTAATTTTGAAAGTAAGAACCAAATAAATGTATTTTTATTTGTTGCGAGACTGTCTAAAATGTCTTAAATAAATGCTAATAATTCCACGAGGGGGGGGTGAGTTTCTACTTGTAGTAAGCTGCTTTGCACTCCTGTTGCCGACCTTTGTTGCATTGTTAGAGAAATAGTACATATTTAATTTTCAGATATATTAAAAATAAAATGGTCACGGTGACTAAGAGTCTGTTCATTCACCATGCGCGTTGGCTAGGATGACACCCATCTCTAGCATTTTCCATGAAAATAGACACACACATCCGGTTTCGATGTTGCCTCTACGCAACTTTTCCCCCTATGATGCTGATGTCTGGGGACGGACTGTGTCAGAGCCCGTGCAACCAGAGAGCACAGTTTTATCTTCATTTTGGATAAATTGAAATAACAGTATTTGGACTGAAGACTATCCTCCCTTTGGCAAAGGTTTTATTGGTAATCTTGGAAGACAGCGAAATGGACCCCGTGGCACGTCCCCTCACCCCTTGAGCACCTGAGGGTAGCGTTCAAGTTCTACAGTCTCCTGATGTCAGTGAGGGTGTGGGGTGGGGCCGGGGGGGGGTGGTTCTGGTCCGAGACGCTAAGTGTTTCACAGGGCGTGGTCCATTTCAATCTGAACTTGACCTTAAGACTGTCAGTCCCTGATAGATCAGTCAGGCGTTATTTGCATTTTGACGCAAAGCGTCCAGCAAATTACCTCCAAGTGTTCTATAAGAAAGGCTGTACCTTAGTACAATCTGGGTCCTTTACAGCTGAAAGGGTCCTTGTTGGGGGTGGGGGGGTTGTCACAGAGCCCTCTCTGAAACAGCAAGGCCTATCTGGATGCTTGTTCTAGATCTTGGATTAGCCTCTTTGGCCCTCTGAGGTAAGGTGAACGCGTCGTACAAAGCCACAGATCTGGGGAGGTACAGAAACCACAGAACGCAGTGCCTCTGCAGGGGGGCTGGATAGAAGCAGGGGAACAGATCCGTGGGGTTCACCTGACACCGCCCCCACTGGCTGGGTGCCTATAACCACCACGCCCCCCCCCCTCTTAAATGGTGCCTTTTATATAATGTGGTTTCTGAATATGCTGGCTGGATTGGAGAAGTTTTGAGACCGAAGTCCTGCCTTCTTGTAATATCCTTTTATGTGTAATCAATACAATGTTGATTTCACTCTGAATGGCAGGGAATCGGGCTATTTGAGATCGAAGCTTTAACCAGGCTCTGGCTGGTTTCCTCTTGGCATCAAACCCGTTTTAACTCAGAAAAAGGAGTAGCCTAATCTTTGCATCTGAATGAGATTTCAGGCTGCAAGGTGGCCCAGCTTCTGTCTCCCACCCCTTCCCCCAAAGCACACAGGGTAACGGCACGCTTGGCACGAAATGGGCAACTCGAATATTAGCTGAATGAAACCTGGTGGTGGGGGGCGGGGGACAGGGCTCAACAGAAACAGGCAATGGTTTGGGAACATAAAAAGTGGAAAGCTTCGAGCCCTCTCCGGGTCGGAGTACATCCCCTTGTAAGAAAACTTGGCCGATTTGAACATTAAAATGGCAAAACACTAATATTCAGAGTTGTGTTGACACAACGAACTGCATATGCAAATCTGATCTTTTGATGGGAGGCGAATTAACTTTGCTAGCATAGAAGAATTTCGGAATGCTTTCCCGATCAGATGGTATCCGAAAACAGAAACAGCCAACCCTGCCAAGGCACTTTTAATGTCCTTAGTAAAGTTACCCCTTAATAACCTTGCTATGGGCCTCAAGGCAGAGGTGGCTTTGAGTTTAGAAAGTTCTGATTTAAGAGGCAGAATTTGACAAGTCACAAAAGATAAATTCGCTAACTTTAAAAAAAAAATGTCAGTTTGCACATTTCTATGAGGGCAGTGTAGCTAATCTCAATTCACTATCTTTTAAAAAAAAAGATTTTATTTATTTATTTACTTGAGAGCCTCGGGGGGGGGGGGGGGGCAGAGGGAGAAGCAGGCTCCGCCCTGAGCAGGGAGCACAGCACTGCTTGATTCCAGGACCCTGAGATCAGGACCTGAGTTGAAGACACACACAGGCCTCTGGTATTTGGTTTGTGGTAATGAGGCCTCTGAAGTTTTGCCCCTTTACTGCTTTGTTTTGGAATACACACACACACACACACACACACACACACACACACACACACACACACGAAGCTGAGTATTAAGCTAAAGTCAAATGATCGAATCTGGTTTCTTAGGTTAAGGTTTAAAGAACCTTGAAAGGTTTACAAACCCACCACGCTGTACTGGGTGGAAACATTTTTTATTAACTGCCCAAAGCACTTCATTTTGTTTTCTGATTTGAGGTAAAACCATTAAACATGGTTCACAAGAAAATACAAGGACTATTCAACTACAATTACAAGAGTTTGAAACCTCACTAGTTGTTCATATAATACTTTTACAAATTCATACAACTGTACAGTCTACTTAAGCGAAGTTTACTGTTAACCAAAAGACCAATATCAAAGACCTAGATGCTTGGCCTACTACTCTTGCGGTGGCTACGGTTTTGTAACAACAGAAGAATTAATTAACTGTTACCTTAAGGAATAGACTTTAAAAACCACTTGCCCAGTGATGGGTACTTTCTTCCCTCTGGGGGTGGGGGTGGGGGTGGGGTGAAGGCTCTTGGGGGAGCAGAGTCCTGCTCCCATTCGGCATACCCCTCCCCCCTTCTCTCTCTCTCTCTCCCTCGGCAAACCATGAAATCACCGTTGTCCCCCGGTGAACATGGGGGATGGGGGAGATGGTTCTACATTTTCTTCATATATTTAGGTTTTTCAGCAAGCCAGCGGATTTCTTCCAAAGCTTTCTTTTGAATGTTCAGATCCTGTTTTAAGCCTTACTGTACATTGCTGTATTAGTGGGGGGGCATCCAAGGGTCCAGGGGACAAAAAGAATGATGTAGTCTACGAACACGGGGAATGTATTTTTCCTAACTGGGGCCCAGCTTTGAGATTTAATTTTTTAATTTTAATTTTTTTTTTTTTTTTTTACTGGGCAGCTCTCTTTCATCAATACCAAAGAGGCTTCGAAACACTGCAGATTTGCTTTAGAGGTAGATAAAACAGAAATCATGCAGTTAAGTCAATTGAAAAATAAGGGATTTGGTATCTTGAAGACATTGGGACTACAGGTTGACTCTTGGTTCTAGGGGCTAGGACTTTGCCCGGTTAATTTTTTTTTTTTTAACCTGTTTTGGTGGAAATACCCAAGTCTTACCTGTCTTGCTCAGGGAAAAAAACCAATTTAAAGGCAGCCGGCACTAACCACAGACAGAAGGGGAGAGTCCTGACCCTTGGGCTACAGCACTGCAGTTCATGGTCTGAATTTGTGACACACAAACACGCCATGCGCTTGAGGACGGAAGAGTTAATTGGTTCAGTGTCACTAGTGATGTTAATTACAAAAACTTAACAGCAAGATCGAAACTGCTCTAAATATTGAAATCACCATGTTTTAAGGACAGACTGGAATGTTACAAATGATTCTGCAAAATACAAAAATAGATATGCTTCCACTGGTTGCTTTAATCATTTTTCCGAGCATTCTCGTCTTTTGGTTCTTCCTCATCAGAGTACACAGTGGGCGCCTCCCCCTCCTTCAGCAGTTTGCCCACATGATGATACTTGACTGGAGGGAGAGAAGAAAACACAAATGAGCACTGTCATGCTTCACCGAGGAGCACCACACTTCACCTGAAAGCATCCGCTGGAGGCCTGGCGGCTGGGCTTCCCGAAAGCTGTCAGTCGCCCGGGACTCCCCTCTCCGCGGTCCTCGCCAGTGGGGAATAAAGAGTTTCTTTCGGAAGAAATACCGAACAGGTAGCGACGTTGGACACGGAGTGGGTGAGGGAAGGGCCAAGGGAGTCCTGTCTGTGTGCAGGGGGGGCAGTGAGAAGAGCAAGGGCTCGAGAGGAGTCTGCTAGAAGGATTTCGGAACACCCGACCAAGTAGGCTGTGCTTTGGGCAATGCATGGAAGGATCTAGGGCGAGAGGGGGCTCTAGAAAATGACAACCGTACAAAGGCAGGCGGGCGAGGCTGAACAGATCTGGGGAGCAACGCACAGACCAAGCTGACAGCGAGAGTGGGGCTGAGGGTGGCGAAGCAGTGTGGGGAAGACAGCGTAGCATGAAGGCTGTTGGAAAGCCAGCCTGTAGCGTTTGGACTCGATTCTATCGGTGGCGAGGGTTTGGGACAAAGGAAACCAGGGCTCTGGGCACACAGGGTGGTGGGGGCGTTACCGGGCGGGTTCAGCCCAGGAGGCCAGCGGGGAGGTCTGTGTGTGAAGGAACAAGAGCCCACAGGGACGGAGAGGCGAGGGCAGGAGCTAATTTAAAGGAAAACGGGAAGCATGAGTTAATGAAGTTACAACTGGAGCTCCCATGGACCGACCCGGAGACCCAGGGACTCCCGGAGAGGGAGCCCCTCGGCAGGGGCAGGGTGGGGAGGGCGCGCGACAGGAAAGCCACAACAAGGGCT
This sequence comes from Nasua narica, assembly GCA_028533885.1. Lineage (NCBI taxonomy): Eukaryota > Metazoa > Chordata > Mammalia > Carnivora > Procyonidae > Nasua > Nasua narica. The sequence goes on along the minus strand of CM052801.1, from coordinate 77,030,257 downwards.
GGAGAAGTGAAGTTACTGCTGGCAAGGAGCAGGTCCCTGGGAAGCTCAGAGAAAGAGCCGCGCAGGGGAATTGTGGGGCTGGAAACTGCCCCAGGGAGTCAGGAGGTGCGGGGAGGAAACGAAGCAGTGGTTAGGGGCAAGCACGCAGCAGGCGGCTGGCAGTGAAGGGAAGGGATGAGGTGTCTGGTGGCGGGAGGAAAGCAGGAGACAGAGTTTTAATCCCCCCACACACCAGGAAAAAGCTATGCATAGCAGTTAAAGCGAGTGGTTAAGGAGGCAGGAGAGCACGGGCGGAAACAGATAATAAGAGCGCAGACCAGAAACCCAGCCATCAAAAAGAATGAAACCTGGACGGAACTAGAGGGTTAGGCTAAGCGAAATCAGCCAGTCACAGAAGGACGAATACCACGTGATTTCATATGTGGAATTTAAGAAACAAAACAGGTGGACATAGGGGAAGGGAGGGACAAATAAGAGAAGGCGAAAACAGGAAGGCCAAGCATAAGAGACTCTGAACTTCGGAGAACAAACCGAGGGTTGCTGGAGGGGGGTGGGGGGGGCTGGGCTAACCGGGGGCTGGGGTGACCTGCATGAAGGAGGGCCCTTGTGTGTGAGATGCCGCTGATGAACCACTGAGCTCTACCCCTGAAACTACTACTAAATTGAATTTAAATGGGGTAGAGCCAGCAGACGCCCCCCACAACTCCCCCCGGCTGGCCCGCATTCTTGGGGCCCAGCTAACTCGGGGTTAATCCTGTGGCAGTCCCAGGGCCAAGAGAGTCCCCCCTTTCTGTGTATGGGTAGGAATTAGAGAGGAGTGGCCAACCTGTCTAACCAGGTAGCCAGACCTGCTTTTGTGTGAAATAATCACCGGGAACAATGGGAACTTCCCTACTGGAACATGTTATAAAGGTCCCTAGGGTGCTGGGGACCACAAATACCGGCGCCCGTGGCGACCTGCTTTAAGGGGCTCCCACACCAGGCTTGAGTGGAGCTCAAGTGTCACTACAGAATCTGGGGCCCATTTTGGTTTAAGGGGGAGAACGTTTTGACGCAGGCTTTGCCTCCTTGGGGAAGGCAAGCCCCGGGACATAGGGCTCTGTAAGTTAGAAATTACAACGGGCTGGTTCCACGTAGAAGAATCTGTGTTTACAAAGGCATCCTTAGGATACCCCCCCCCAAAAAAAATCAGGAGCGATGTTAGTTTTTGAAGGAAAAAGACCTGCCTCTAGGCTTGAGAGCTCTACTTCTGCCTGCTTGGGACCCCAAACCTAAAAGTGAAGCCACAGCTGGCTAATGATCAACCCAGAAACTCTGCAGTCAGCATTATTTTCAGAGAAAATGGTGGGGCTTAGCCAAAAGAGTCAGTAATATTTAACTGGCTATAGAGAAGAGCAAATAGAGAAAATGCATTGTAAAATAAAAAATCTGTAAGCGCTGGTCATGGTCTTTATATACTGTTTCAAAGCTGGAAAAGATTAGTCAAATTCTTAGCAGGGCAATGTCGCTCAAGTGATCATTAGACACTTAGGTTTCACAAGAGCCAATTCCGCAAGTCTCGAGATTGGAACTTAACCCCCATCCTCATTCCCCCCTCCTCCCAAAGACCTCAGCCTTGGAGCATGAGCCAGGGAACAAGGGGCTCCTTTTTTTCTCTCTTTTTAAAAATGCAGACACCATTGTTGCCGGGCAGATTAGAAGCATCATTTGTGGATGAGGCCTATAGTTAGGCTCAATTAGATTCGGAGAGAAGCTGCTGGGTAGAACACAAGTCTCCCATTCTTCCACAGAAATGTGGGCTGCTTTGAAACAGCAAGACTTCTCTCTGTAGCCTACAGAGCCCTTCCCTACACACCAGGCAGCAGATCCTAGAGTGGAATCTAGGCGAACCTGTGGAAAGATTTAAAGAACAGAAACCCAAGTTCCCATAAAGAACCAGCTCAAAACTGGAGGCAATCACAGCAAGTGACTCAGCATTGCTGCAATTACTTCAAGCCATGAACTTGATCCATCCAAGATTCAGGAGCCTATCAAAATGCTCCCCAGTTTCAGGCTGCTTAATAATAACTATTGTAAGGCTGTGACTCCCGTTACTGGTAGAAATTTGATCCAGGCACAATTTTTTAAAAAATGCTTACAAGTGAACTGAGAGTCCCAGTCACTCAGGGTCTCCTGCTGGGCAGGAGTGAGGTCAGAAAGGTCATCGTACTCGTCCTTCAGTGCTTCCTTATCCAGGCAAAATGTGGCAAGGCCCCGGGATGCGTCTCTTCCAGCAAAGACCCCGTATGGCCCCTCTTAAAAAACAAACAAAACCAAAGACCAATTCTTTATTAGGCAGTCAATTTCTCTGTGGTTCATACCCAGAAAATGGTTTTCTTCCCCATCAACAAAGACCGTCCCCTTTGGCAGTATCGAATTCCGTTTGGAAACCAGAAGTGATGTCGATGCTTTCCCCATTATGTGGTGGATCCCGAAGGACCTGTTGTCATCAGACTCTTACGAATCAATATGCTATACGTTATCATCCATTTCCTGTGATTCTCAAATAGCTAATAAAACAAGCCACGAATGATTATCTCCTGGGTCGGGATGGGGGGGGGGGGTGCTGGGAAATCATCCAAGATAATACTGAATCCAAGGGTCAGAATTCAACTTGAGGACGCTGAACCCCTAGAGCCTGTCTTAACTCTAGGCATTTGGGCTACACCAGTAAGAGTTATGGCTCCTTAAGGTAGTAGGCATAAATGAAAACACTTCCTTATGAAATGTATTCTGATATGTTTAAATGAGTCAAAAGTATCTCGTACTGATCTTTGGTTTGAGACTGTATTAAACATATGGCATCTGCAGCAGAAATCATTTGATAAGAGTACCAGGGGTCAAGAAATCTATCACCATGTTACATAATCTACACGGTCAGTAAGGAAAAGGTAGCAGAAGAGATCAGCTCCATCCCTCTGGCGAGCTTGAAGACTCAAAATACTTTAGACTTTCATGGGGGAAAAAAAAAAGACTGAATTGATATCCCCAAATAATTATATAAAACATTAGAATGCTGTTATATACAATATTATACTGAACTTTTGTCTAAGGGAGTGGTGAGTTATTCTGTAGGTACTTAAAGCAGATGTGTAGACTTATTTAAATATTGCACAAGCAAAGGAAAAAGAGCCAGTGTGTACTTTAAACTGTGTGTTGTTTCTCCAGCGTAGATTGGGTAGCAACTCTGACATTAAAGTTTGTAGGTAACCACAATGCCAAGTATGAGATCAAGTTTCAATATGGCCCGGTCACTGGAAACCTCAATCCCCTAGGAATTTTTTTTTTTTTTTTTTTTTTTTTTTTACAAATCACACAAAACGTATGATCAACTTTCAAATGCAAATAAGGTTCTAAAGAAAACCGGTTGCTTGCAATCTTCATTATAGGCTATCGTGTCTACCAACAAAGGTTAAAAAAAAACCCATCACATGGTTTTCACAAATGTGTGTGTATATAGATATACTTCTAGTGGACACGGTAGCATCTAGTACTTGAAAATAGGCCAACTGTCCTGGTTTGGACTGTGCTATTCCAGAGATCATGGTCACAGAACACTTAAAAATGGCTCAAGGGGAGTATTAAACGTCTTTGGAGAATAGAGATTATTCACCAGAATGTATCTTCACTAGAATGTAAGCTCCCTGAGCACAGACGTGTGTGGGTTTGCTCACAGCTGTATTCCTGGTACCCACAAAAGTGCCGTGCGCAGAATAATGGGCACCAGAATGAGTAATTTTTTTTAAGAATTCTCTATAACATGAATGATCATTTGCACACGATGTCACATATTCATGGGCTCGCGGGATGATACCGCAGGGTAGAGACTGAGGACATCTCACAATGGGGGGCCATCCTTAGCATTTTTCAGAGGGACAACGAAGGCCCAGAGAGAGAACAATGCTCTTTGCACCAGGTCACACAGCTAGTCAGTAACCCAACCAGGATTAGAATTCAGGTCGCCTGACTCCCAGAGTTTTGTGTTTCTGTGCACAGGCCTGCATTCCTCTCAGTGACTTTGCAAATTACAGTCCTAGGATGCTGCCCTTGATGGTGTGGCTCAGGAGGGAAGGCTATTTACAGGATTATGTAAAGTGGAAGTGACAGGGGAAGTGACAACAACGAAGGTGTGGTTCCCACATTCTTTGAACAGTTACAAGGCCTACAGAAAGTAGGTCTTCTAAATCAGCCACCAGGAAAAACCGCTAAGGGGACCGTTCCTGAAGAACCTTAACCCATCTGATTTTGATTAGTTGGGCTGGGCGAGTAAAACAAAGCAGGAGTGGAGATGACAGAGATCACCACCTTCTATCCTTTCCCTCTCTCCAGACCAGTGGGGAAGAGGGCCCTCAACGTGGACACACTTCCTGAGCTCCTTGTTTCTAGGGGTCCATATTAGAGGAGCTAAAATCTCTTCCTCCCCGTCTCCAGAATATTCTACGCGGCGCGACTTTCCAAACCCGGCCGCTTCTCAAATGATCCTGGAGGAGCTGCTTAAAATGCAGATTGCTGGACCTCCCCCCACAGAGCCTCCGCCACCGTGGCTGCGATTAAGCCGGGAATCGGTGTTTTTTCTCCAGCGCATCAGGTGATTCTGATCTGCAACCAGGCTTAGAAAGCCTCATCCCTAAGGCCCTCCAAGCCTGCCCTCCTCCAACGGCTCAGCAGTCATCCACCCTCATTTCCCCTCTGCTTGGCTTTTCCTGAAATCCCCACACCCGGCAGCCTTCACAGCCCTACCCCTTTTGTTTCCCAGGATCCTCCCACTTCTCCCTCCCTCCATTTTTTAATTTTTTTTTTTTTTTTTTGGCTTCTAGTCCTTTCTCCCCTGCTATAGACTAAAATGCTCTATTACCTTCTCATCTCGCCGCGTTCCCAGTGTCCGCTACGTTCAGCCTCCTCCCTCCATCCATCAGCTCCCCCCCTACCCCCCACCGCCACGGAGCCTCCCGTTCACCTTCCAGCTTTTCGGTCGGCCACACACAGCACGCGCACACACATACCTGACACATGCCACACACATACCTGACACATGCCACATTCCGAGCGCGCGCACGCACGCACACTCGCGCCTGGCCAGCCCCGGCCACGGACCACGCACTCACACACCGCCCGCCCGCACGCACCCCGCTGCTACCTGCCGCTCATCCCACCTCCGCTCTCCGGCTCCCACTCCTTCACGCACACCGCGGCCCTTCCCGGCGGCAGCTGCCTTCGCGTCCTCTCCTGGGCTGGACCTCCTTCCTTCCCCCCCCCCCGCCCCGCTTCCCTCCAGACACCCTCGTTTTCCTTCTCCAGCCCGACACCGCCCCTCCTTCCAGGAGCCCCCCAAACCCAATGCCCTCGAAGCTCCCTCAACATTGCGCGCGGCCGTGCCCCCCGTTCCAGGCCGGCAAGCTCGCCCACCCCCCCAAATCCCCCCTCAGCCGCCGCCCCCCACCCCGGCCCGGGCGCTCCAGCCTTCTCTCCGCTCCCCCCACCCCCGCCCCTCCCGGCGCTGGCCGCAGCCCTTCTAGAGCTCCCCTGGCCCGCTGTCGCCGGGGAGCCGCCATTCCTCCCCTCGGGGGCGCCCCGCTCCCCCTCGCCTCCCCTTCTTTTGTCTCCGCGTCCCCTGGGCGGCCGCCGTTACCGGGCCCGTAGAACTTGCGGCCTTTGGTCACGTCGAACACCTTGCCGTTGATGGCCATGAGTATGCGCGGGTCCTGGACGCCGTCGAAGCGCCGCAGCTCGGCAGGGGTGAAGTCGCGCCGCTTAAGGCGGGGCAGCGGGGGCGGTTCGTCGTCGTCGCTGTCGCTGCTGGCCGCCGGCTGGTCCCCGCGCACGATCTTGTACAGCAGGAAGACGCAGAGGCCGAGCAGCAGCAGGTTGAGCGGCGACGTGAAAATCTCGTGCAGCAGCCCGCCACCCTCCAGCTCGCTCGGGTCGGCGCCAGTCGCCGCCACATCCTCGGCAGCCATGATCTCTGGAGCAAAGGTTGGGCTGGGCTGGGGAGGGCTCCGGAACTGGCGGCTTTCTCCTCCCTCTTAGCGAGCTAGTGGCGCGCGGGGCTCCGCGGACTAGAACTAGCCAGCGGAGGAGGCGGGGCGGGGCGGGGCCGAGGAGGCGGAGCCTCCCGGCTCCGCCTCCTCCGCGGCCGCCGGGGCGCAGCGCCGAGTCCCGCTCCGGCCCCCCACCTGGCCTCCGGACGGCCCCTCCCCTCCCCCGCCCCCGCCGGATCCCGCCTCCCCTGCGGCGGCGGGAGCGGCCCCCGCCTCGGCCCTACCTGCGAGGCGGCAGTCCCAGCCTCGCGCCCTCCCCGCTCCAGCCTCCAGCTGAGCGCGACGCGGCGCGCAGCCCTCCTCCGCACCCTCGCCCGCTCCTTGCACCCCGACCCGCTCCGAGAGCCTCGGCTTTGCCCGCTGGGCCACCTGATGCGCGCCACACACGACTCCATTCCTCTTGCTTCAGCTTCTCCCTCGCCTTCCCTTCTGAAGCCTCCCTTTCCCCGCCCATCCCCCCGGGACCGCGAGGCTCTCTTGGGGGACAGGAAGGAAACCCTCTCCACCTTGGAGGCCCAGACTACCCATTTCCACCTTAGGAACCCCCTTTCACTCTCCTTAACGACCTTCTCCAATCCTCCCCGCCAGAGGCTGTGGCGTGGACACCCCCGTGCAGCTCACAGCACAGCACCCCCCCCCCCGCGCCTGACACCTCTCCCAATATCTGGTGGGGGGGGGTGTCACGGATCTGTTCGCCGGATCAAATTGGATTCATTCTCGGAAATCTAAACCCTTTCGCAACCACAGATTTGCTCAATCCCAACGCATCAGCAAGCAACCCTCTGTTGCTGCGCCTTTTTTTTTTGGCTCAGAATAATGACCGAAGTTTCTTTGTTGGCAGCGTTCTTTTATTTGAAGTCTGTCGAGCTACCCTTGGCAGGCCCAATGACCCTGTGCTGTAACCCAGACGAAGGCGGGAGTTTGGTCCTGGCTACTGATGGGCTAACCGTCTGCGCAGGAACGGGCCTTACGGAGGAAGGGCTGTCTCTATCCTTTAGAAGCCTAATCCCGCCGCCTTCTCTCTTCACTGTCACGGGGGGAGGGGGTAGCGGAAGAAAGGATAGAGAGAAGGGGGAAAAATAATTAAAACCAAGCCCTGCACACATCTGCAGCCCAGAGCAGTACTTTTCCACCAAGAGTTCTGTTCGCTTGCACGGAATTTACTCCCCCTCTCAACTCGCAGGAGATTTGAGAGAATTGGCGTCTTACCTCAGAATTCTAAAAATTTCTGGCACCAACTGCTTCCATCCCTGCCCCCACCCCATCTTCTTAAATCACTTAAAAGTACTTATGAGTGGAATAATCCTTAAATCGGGCCCACACATTTTTTTTCCCCACAGATCTAAATTTAGGGTTAGCCGAAATGACCCTAACAGATCTTTTTGTCAAACCTCTTCCATGTAATCAAGGGAAAACAGGCTTAAACTGAGGGCCCAAGGCCTTAGTTAGACTCTAGTTATCTTTTGTTTCAAAAGCCTATGGCCAAGATATTTTTAAAAACCAACAAACTCGTGAAATATATTTTTACTTACGTCTAATGACAGAGAAACAGTTAATACCTTGTAAGAGCTCATTTTAATTGATAAGAAAATTCAGAAGATGCTAGTCAATAAATAAGCAAAAAATGGAAATAGGTAGTCCACAGAAGTGGGGATACCAATGGTGAATAAGCATATGAAAAATGTTCAGTCTTACCTGTACCCCTGAAACAAATAATGCATTATATGTTAAAAAAATGAAAATAAAAATAAAATGGTATTGGGCCACAACATAAAAAAAGAAAGAAAGAAAAATGTTCGGTCTTGCTGGCAATGAAAAACGGAGATACCACAGTCACCTACCACCTTCCTGTTAAAAAGATACAACGAAAAAAAAAAAAAGATACAACGAAAAAAGGATGATCTACAAGGCCGGCATGAGAGTGATGAGACTCTTGTACACTGTTAGGAGTAGAAATTGATATAATCTTTTGTCATTCATACATTCATAAAAACACTTTCTATTCATTAATCTCACTTCTAGAAATCTATTCTTTGGCCTGATACTTTGACCTCTAGGAATCCATGCCTAGGAAACACTTAGAAATGCAAAGATTTCATTACTAAGATACTTATCAGAAAAGCCTTTTTTTTTTTTTTTTGAGTACTAAGCTCTATGCCCAATGTGGGGCTCGAACTCATAACCTCGAGATCAAGAGTTGTATGGTCTATCGACTGAGCCAGCCAGGCATCCCAGAAAATCACTTTGAATATGAGAAAACTGGAAACAACCTAAATGTTAAACTTTAGGAAATAGCTAATTAATCCACTTGAAATGTGACAAAACCACAAAATATTATTATGACATGCATGACATGGGAAAATGCTTATGTCTTAATCTTAAGAGAGAAAAACAGGATACAAAACTATGCAGTATGAAAACTCAACTATGTAAAAAAAAAAAAAAAAGCATTAAAAGAAAGCCTAGGGCGCCTGGGTGGCTCAGTGGGTTAAGCAACTGCCTTTGGCTCAGGTCATGATCCCGGAGTCCTCGGATCGAGTCCCACATCGGGCTCCATGAGGAGTTCGCTTCTCACTCTGACCTTCTCCCTTCTCATGCTCTCTCTCACTCTCTCTCTTTCCTAATAAATAAATAAAATCTTTAAAAAAAAAAAAAAAGAAAGCCTAAAAGGAAACATGCTAAAATGTTAACTGTTGTGATTGTTAGTTTCTTTGTACTTTTCTACATTTTCCACAATGAGTACATGTCACTTCTAGACTCAGGAGGAAAAAAAATGATTTATTATTACTTTTGTGGAAAAAAAATGTTGAACGGTAATACATGCTCATTGTAACAAACTTAAGCAATACGTAAGTGCATAAAAGAAAAAATTAAATTCATTCTCTCTCCCAGCTCCCCAGGCAATCTTAAAATGGGGCCCACACATAGCAGTTTGGTTTATATATATATTTTTTTGGTTTGTATTCTTGCAGACATGTGAAACACACACACACAGGTTTTGTTTTACAAAACTGGGGAAATTTAAAAATTATAAATGGTTTACCAGGGGTCTTTTTCCTAACAAAGAGAGATACAAAGTAAAAAAAAAATAAGAATAAGTCATTAGCTTCCACCCAGATAACCCCTGTTGAAATTTTTTTAAAGTCATATTTGTTTAAGGTTGTAAAAATCTAACTATGGAAAGACACTAAAGGTATATTGAAGCCCTTCTCTTCAGTCTTGGTTTTCTCTCCTCAAAAATAAGTACTATTGAAAGTGGGAGCAATGTCAGACACAGAAAGACAATACTGTATGATATCTCCTATACATGGAATCTAAAAACAGACACAGAACTAAAAAAAATAACAACAACAACAAAATAAAACAGTGGAATGGTGGTGACCAAGGGCTAGGCGTGGGGAAAGGGAAGAGAAGTCGTTTAAGGCTACATACTTACAACTAGTAGATAAGTAAGTTCCGAAGAGCTAATGTACAGTATATGATTATAGACAACAAAACCGTATCTTAAAACATTAAACTTGCTAAGAGACTCGATCTTAATTGTGCCCACCACTAGAAGGAATTATAATTAAGTGATGACACAGAAGTGTTAGCTAATGCTACAATAGCAATTGTATTACAATATAAATGTATCCAATCAGTGTGTTATACACCTTAAACTTACACAGTGCTATATGTTATCTCACTTATGTTATATTTTATCTTTTTTTTTTTTGTAGTTGAAAGAATGGGGGGTGGAGAGCAGAGGGAGAGGGAGAGAGAGAATCTCAAGCAGACTCCCCGCTGAGCCTAGAGCCAGCTGTGGGTCTCAATCCCACAACCCTGAGCTCATGATCTGAGCTGAAATCAAGAGTTAGACACTTAACCCACTGAGCCACCCAGGCGCCTCTATATTTTATCTTAATAAAAAGTGGGCGAAATGCCTTTATACAGGGCTGGGGTTATTTATAATTTTCATTTATCACAGTACAGTGCCCTTTCTGCTACATCTCTGAAGTCCCCTGGATAATAGATTGAGGGAAGTCTTGCCTCACACAAAGGGTAGAGGAGTTGTGCAACTTAAAACCTCGAGCAATGGTACAGCTTGGAAAGATAAATGCTCTCAAAGTAGATTTGATATTAAGGTGGGCTCTTAAGTAACACTGGCATGTTGAGATTGTTGAGAAAAAGCATCATCCCCCCACCATTCTGGCTTATAGTCGGTGGAAAGGTCTTGTCCAGAGTTCTTAAATTCCATGCAAATAGGAAGGGAGCTCCTGACTAAAAAGCTCTCTCCAGAACATGAGAGTTGCATTATATGTGCTCTTTGGCTTCAAATCAGTTTCTAAAGCTTACGTACCTGACCTGAGCACTACTTATTTCCCAATATATATATATTAAATCTGTTGATGTTTCCAAACTTCCTGCCTCCTTTAAATTATTTTCGAAGGTTTTCGAAAGCTTTTAAAGAAAAATAGGACAATTGGCTGATTAGCTAGAAAATGCGTGGGAAGTAATTCAACTTCACTAGTAATCAAATCCAAAAGAACATAATAACAACGTACCCCTTTTCATCATTCAAATTACGGGAGCATTCTCTTTTGCCTTTTGTTTTTGAAGCTTTTTAAGAATGGTAATACTTGGTGTTGGCGAGCATACAGCAAAAGCAGGCACTCTGACACAATGCTGGCAAGAGTGAAATTGCTAGAATGAAGGATTCATTTTGTTCACCGGTGTATTTCAAGCCCCTAGACCACGCCTGCCTCAATAAAGTATTAGGCACTCAATATTGTTGAACTAAATTATATTTTAAGTGAGTATAGACTTTCTGGAAAGCCCTTTTGGCAATATGCAGCAAGAGCCTCAGGTTATTCTTAACCTGTGACCAAGGAATTTAACTTCTAGAACTTTTTCTCAGGGAAGTGCTCAAAGATGCGAACAGAGATTTGTATAGAAAAATCACAGGAGTGCCTGGGTGGCTCAGTCGGTTAAGCATCTGCCTTCGGCTCAGGTCATGATCCCAGGGTCCTGGGATTGAGCCCTGCGTCGGGCTCCCTGCTCAGTGAGGAGCCTGCTTCTCCCTCTCCTCCCTGCTCATGCTCTCTCTTGCTATCTTGGTCTCTGGCCTTCAAATAAATAAAATCTTAAAAAAAAAAAAAAAAAAAAACAGAAAAGAAAAATCACAAAGCATGATAGATGGTAGCAAAAACTGGAAACCACCTAAGTGTTCAAAGATGCTCCCCATCTCACTCAGAGTAAAAGCCCAAAGTCCTTACAGCAGCTTACAGGGCCCCACACGATTCACACCGCCCACCCTACCCTTACCTTTAGGATGTTAGCACCTCGTTTCCCAATTCCTTTCCTGGTCACTCAACTTCCAGCTGCAGTCATCACCTTGCAGCCCCGGGAATGATTAGGCATGTTTCCAGTTCAGGGACTCTGTACTTGTGATTCCTTTTGCTGGAATGTTCTTCCCCAAATATCCTCATGGATCATTCCTTTACTGCTTTCAAATTTTGAAATATCCTCCCCTACATCTCCATTGTCCTTCTTGGCTTTATTCTTCTCCATCGCATTTACTGCTTCCTAATATATAATATCCTTTACTCACTTCTTTGGTGATCTCCTTCAACTTGAAGGTGAGCCACACAAGAAGAGAAATTTTATTTCCTTCCCTACCCTATCTCCTATACTTAGAATCGTGACTGACACACAGCAAATGCTCAGTAAATATTTGTGGGCCTGAATTGATTTAAATAGGGAAAACCACTATGTGAAACACACATGCACAGACAAGACATGAAGGAAGTATGCATAATAGTTAATGACAATGGCGCTTCCGCCACTGCCGTGGCTGCCTCGTGGTTCCCGGGGTGGCGGTGCCCAGTCCACTTGTCTGCCCCTGATGCCCCGAGGCCTTGGGAAGGCGCCCTGCACAGCGACTCCCACACGGAGCTGAGCCAATACCGGGACGCGCCCTTCCAGGGTGACCACAAAGAACAGGAAAAAATACTGCACAAGAGCTGCACGTCGTGTGCTGGAAACCTTTCCTTTGACACCACTGAAGGACACTTCTGTGAGCTCTTGAGCAAAAGTGGCAGCGTAAAGAAAATCGTGATGGACCTGCACATGGGTTCTGCTTTGTGGAGTCCCATTCAAGAGCAGGTGCGGAAAATGCCATGAGCTACAGCGTGGAACTCCTCTGGGAGACCCACTCATTCGCACAGAGGGGGACGAAGGCTTTCAGGAGGGCAGGCAGTACGGCCATGGACGATCTGGGGACCAGGCAGGAGATGAGTGTCAGCAGGACAACAATGCCCAAGGAGGAGGCCATGGAAAACTGGCCCCAAACCAGGGAGTGGTGAGAGCCGCATCATGAAAACTCACTCCTTTGGCCTGTTGAATTTGACGGGCATTACCCAGGGTCTGCAAAGCTGCCCACTTTTACCAAGTTTCTTTTTCTTTTTTTTTTTTTAAAGATTTTATTTATTTATTTGACAGAGGGAGAGATCACAAGTAGGCAGAGAGGCAGGCAGAGAGAGAGGGGGAAACAGGTTCCCTGCTGAGCAGAGAGCCCGATGAGGGGTTCAATCCCAGGACCCTGAGATCATGACCTGAGCCGAAGGCAGAGGCTTTAATCCACTGAGACATCCAGGTGCCCCAGGTTTTTTTTTAAGATTTTATTTATTTATTTGTTTGACAGAGAGAGAGAGATCACAAGTAGGCAGAGAGGCAGGCAGAGGGAGAGGGGGAAGCAGGCTCCCTGCTGAGCAGAGATCCCCATGAGGGGCTCCATCCCAAGACCCTGAGATCATGACATGAGCCAAAGGCAGAAGCTTAACCCACTGAGCCACCCAGGTGCCCCCTTTTACCAGGTTTTTAAATTTTTTTTTTCAAGGACTCCCTACATTCCACACGGGGCTCGAACTCACAGCCCTGAGATCAAGAGTTGCTGGCTCCAGGGACTAAGCCAGCCAGGCTCCCTCACCATAGTTTGTTCAAGGACTCTACTGAGCTGGAAGCCTTTTCATGGTTTTCCTGTTAAGGGACAGAATTCAAAAGAAAGCCTTTAATTCTATATATAGTCTTAGACTCTTGGCCGTGGGTCCGTTTACCAGAATGGTTTTATGGTTCTGGGTTGCATTCAGTGGCAACAGATCTGATCTCTGATGTTGACCTATCTGCCCCCAAAACACCACACTTCTTTTGGAAGATGGAAAATTAAAAAAATGATAAAATTAAAAAAAATGATAGTAGATTCATGGTTTACATTGGGGCCTGGAGTTCTTATGTGAAAATTTTTAAGTTTGCAGAGGATAAAATGTAATAAATGGGGTTTTGCTGAATTGTACAGCTTTGCTCTACAAATTGAGCTTTGCTCAAATTAGTAGCTATTTGACAACTGATTTTGCTTTCTGTGTTGAATTCTCATCTCCAAAGACAAACCTAGGAGCCAAGGAAACTTCCTCAGTTGTTGGTGCAAAAGTAAGCCTTGAACTGTCCCAGGGGAGACCCCCGGCTTCTGTGCTTTATGTATCAGGACTTGAAAAGTATTGACTGTATGCATTTTTCAAAAGGTGTGTTTTCCTTAAAGTTACCCAAAAAAGGGTTCATGCACCCGACTGAGGCATTTTCAGAGTGATCTTAGGAACAGACTGGGTTTCAAAAGAGCTCGAGGTTCGAGAGAACATTTAACCAGGAAAATCAGAATTGCTTCCCTCAATGGGGTGCCTGGGTGGCTCAGTGGGTTAAAGCCTCTACCTTCAGCTCAGGTCATGATCTCAGGGTCCAGGATTGAGCCCGGCTCTCTGCTCGGTGGGGAGCCTGCTTTCCCCTCTCTCTCTGCCTGCCTCTCTGCCTACTTGTGATCTCTCTCACTGTCAAATAAATAAACAAAATCCTAAAAAAAAAAAAAAGAAAAGAAAAGAAAAAAGAAAAAGAAAAAAGAAAAGAAAAGAATTGCTTCCCTGGGAAAATGTGTGTCGGTCAATTCTCATATTGAAGCCAGTCTTATTTTTTCCCTGATTGTGCTTACTGAGTTTCAGAGCCTTGAGAGTGAGCTGATGGCCTCTCCAGAGAAGAGGTCTACAGAATTTATTTTGCCTTTGTAAGGCACGAGGTGATTTCTCTAACATATATGAGCTCTCGCCATTTCAACTGTTAGTCTAATATAATTTTCCTTGACATAAGTGAAATTTTTTCATTGAGTAACAGAGCATCTTCTAACTTCCACTCGAGTCTGTGGAAGTTGGGGCTGAAGTATCTCAGTGTGAGTGCCTTTCACGTTATGGTAAGTGTAGGTTTTCTCATTAAGTTCAAGCTGATGATTTGGATTTTTAAGAGCAGTGTCTAGTTGTATGTGTTTAGGAAAGAACCATTTGCAGATGTCTAATGAGGACATATTCTTTTTTTTGAGGACATATTCTTCATTTTAAAAATTTCTTACACTGTCATTACATGAATGTACTTTATAATTTCATAGTAAGACGTAACTCAGATTTCTTTCTTTCTTTCTTTTTGTAACTCAAATTTCTATAGGCCTTAAAGAAGACAGTGGTTTCAGCTTGAATTGTTAGACTGAGTTATCATTGTCTCTGCCCATTACCCTGCCTAGAAAGAGGGACACTGAAACGCTTAAAAAAAAAAAAAAAGTTAATGATAACTAGTTTGTTAACTAGAGTGGAATTAAAATGTAAAAAAAAGTTAATGACAATTATCTCTGGGTTGCGAGATTATGGATCATTCGGGCTTCTTTTTTTTTTTGGACAGTGAGCATTAATTACTCTTATTATTGTAAAAAATCATACAAAGTTCAAACTATGAAAAGGATGAAAACCAAAACTTCAAAGTTGCTGACTATGTCTTACATAATAGAAGTATATGGATTCCAAAACAAACAAACAAACAACTAAGTATAAGGACGCTACATTTTCAATTTCAGAGATTACAGTAGGCAGCATTTAGTGCTGAGATTTTAAAGAGACACAAAAGGGGCCTGTCCATCTGTATTCACCTGATCTTGAGGACCTCTTGAGACCCTGCTCCGTGCTAGGCTCTGTGGTAGATACTAAGAATGCAAAGTCTTTGCCCCTCAAGGAAGGAGCTCACTGTCTAGCAATGGGAGATAGTCAGAAGGTTACAGATGCTGTGATCGTGGTCTGCACACGAAAAGGAGGAGGAAAGAAAGGAGGTATTGGAGGTCTGATCTAGGAAGATTTCGTACAGGAGGTGACTTTGGGCTGAGCCTTCAAAATATTCACCCAGTGGACAAGGAAGCAGTGAGTTTTCTAGGGAAACTGGTGGTTCTCAAACTTCAATGAGTATCAGAATAATCTGGAGCAGGGGGAGGGTACTTATTAAAATGTCTATTCCTAGATCAGCCCTCAAAGATTCTGATCCAGTAGGTCTAAGGTAAAGCCTGAGAATCTATGTCTTTGGTAATGACTAACATCGCTGGAGCACTTCCTTTGTTCTAGGGAATCTTCTAAGCCCTTTGAATGGAATGACTCATGTACTCTTTTTTATTTACCTATATTTGACCTATAATATTGTGTACATTTCAGGTGTACAACATGTGAATGACACATTTCTATATTGCAGTAGGATTGCCATTGTAGTGATAATCAGCGGTTCAGTCACATTACATCATTAGCATTTCTTTTTACTGGTGGGCTAACTCCTGTACTCTTCTTCATCAAACACGATGAGGGGGTTAGTCTGTGGGGCCGACTCTGTGGGGCCACCCCAGTCTCAGAGCTCCCTGTGGGATCAACTGAGGCTGTGTTCTGACTGCTCTCTGGACCCTGCTTCCTTGCCTTACCCTTCAGGTGGAAACCCCAAGAGCACTCCTCAATCAACTTCTGATAAACTAACTCTCCATTGTAGAGTCCATTTTCCCAGGGAACCTGACTGAAGACTCTAACCTTCCATGACCTGGCCTCAGCCTACCTGTCTAGCTTGATCTCTTTCTATTTCCTTCTTACCTTCAACAACTATACTACAGCTAGGAGTGATGTGGCCAAGATCACAGCTAACATGTATAGAGTGCTACAAACGCTTTCCATATAGTAACTCATTCATCTCTCATGAGTTAGGTTCTATTATCATCCTCTTTTCATAGATGAGGAAACTGACACACCGAGATTAAGTTATTTGCCCAAAGTTGCATGGCTAGTAAGGGGCAGAGCTGGGATTTAAACCCAAAAGTCTGGCTCCAGAGTCTGGGCTTTGCCTGAGATCATTTTTCTTTGTAGAAGTATTGTGCTGCTAGGAAGCTCGAGGACCCATGGGAGGGTTGGGTACTGCAGCAGGGATGCCAATGAGGAGCCTTACCTCGGGAGGAAACGGGAGCATAAGTCAAGGCTGTGCTAGTGAGGACCTAAACACAGGGATGAATGTGACAGAAGCCAAGGAGTTGGATGGAACAGGCCTTAGGAGTCCTCCCCTACTTCTTGCATTCCCTCTACAGCGAAGTTTTGCCCCAAGCCCTTGCTGGGGTGAGTGGGTGGACGGTGTGTCAGCCACCAAGAGCAAACTTGCAGAAGGGACCTTGCATTCAGATGGAGGTTGTGTCTTAAAGTGTGATTCATGAACCAGCAAGGTAGGCATCAGCTGGGAGCTTGTTAGAAATGCCCCATCTTTGGGGCTCCGGGGTGGCTCAGTCGGTTAAGCATTTGCCTTCTGCTCAGGTCATGATCCTGGGGACCTGGGATCAGGCCCTGCAAGGGAAGGCCCCCTGCTCAGCAGGAGGGGGGTCTGGGGGGGGTATGAGGGTTGTGGAGCCTGCTTCACCTTCTCCCTCTGCCCTTCCCCGCCCCCCACACCCCCCCATTCATGCTCTCTTATGCTCTCTCGTGCTCGCTCTGTCTCAAATAAATAAAATCTTAAAAGAAAAAAAAGAAACAAATGGCTCATCTCAGGCAGTATCCCAGAACTCCTGAATCAGAATCTCCAATTTTAACAAGACGCCCACATGGGTCACATGCGCATTAATGTTTAAAAAGCACAGGCATAAGGAGTATCTCGGTGGACATGTCCAGTAATGTGTCCAGCTGGATATTTGGGTTTGGAGCTCAGCCTAGAAGTCTGCCATGGAGAGATAAAGAGAGGAGAAACCCGCCCGCGAGCAGATCACCAGGGCGAGCACTGAGCAGAGGTCTCGCTCAGGCTCATCATACACTGCGCTAAACCAAGGTTGACACTCTTTGGCCCCGGTGATTAGAGCCATCTCCAACGCATG
This sequence comes from Nasua narica, assembly GCA_028533885.1. Classification (NCBI taxonomy): domain Eukaryota; kingdom Metazoa; phylum Chordata; class Mammalia; order Carnivora; family Procyonidae; genus Nasua; species Nasua narica. The sequence continues at coordinate 77,012,962 of CM052801.1, read as the reverse complement.
CTCATTTGACCTTCATATCATGTTTACTTTTAAAATGCTAAGTGTAAACATTTGCAACTATTTAATGTAAACACCAAAAGATTTTTTTTTAAAGATTTTATTTATTTTTTTGACAGAGAGAGACAGAGAGAGATAGGGAACGCAAGCAGGGGGAGTGGGAGAGGGGGAAGCAGGCTTCCCACGAAGCAGGGAGCCCAATGCAGGGCTGGATCCCAGAACCCTGGGATCACGACCTGAGCTGAAGGCAGACACTTAATGACTGAGCCACCCAGGTATCCCTAGGGTTACTGTTTCTTAAAAAAAGGGGTAGGGGTATATTTCTTTGTGCATTGCTGCGTGCCCATCATCTTCCCATTGCACATTCACATTACTTGTCTGGCATCTGTGGGGATTAGCGGGTTGCAGAGAGAAAAAGAGGGCCAGGATCCAATCTCGGGGAAGATTACCATTGTAGGGATAAGTAGAGAAAGAGGAACCCATCAGAGAGATTGAGAATAACAACCAGAAGAATAACAACCCAAGCAAAGAGAGGAGAGGTTCACAATGTGGAGAGCTGCTGAGTCAGCAAGGAGGCAGACTGAGGAGTAAGTTGGCCAAGGCTGTTAAAAAACCCCGGGTTACCTAAGCCAGAGTCCTTTTAGGGTTGCATCAGGAGGGCAGAAGCCTGGTTCCAGTGGCCTCAGGAGCGGGTGGGCTGTGGGTGGGGAGATCTAGTTCTAAAACAATAAACTTTAGAAGCTCTCCTACAGGGAGAAAGGATGGGAGACGGGGAAGTTGGATTTCTGGGTTTGATTTGTTTTTCCCTAAAGTGTAATAGACTTGGGCCGATGCTCAGAGGCTGAAAATACAGGAGGGGCGGATATTCACCAGTCTTGTGGCAGGAAGTGAGACAGGAGACCTTGAAATCAAAAGGACAAGCTCAGGGATGTGCCTTGTCCTTTAAGAGGGGAGGGAGAGATGTGGGGACCTCAAGGTTGAAGGAATTTACACCTGATAGCCTCAGTGTTTTCTGAGAAGTAGGAGGGTAAGGTCAACTGCTGGGGGAGCCAAGAGGGGGTGTGGGGGAGGGGAAGAACAAGTACTTGAGTACCGGCCAAGGTTAATATTTTCTCCATTCCCTCCATAGGGGCTTTTAGAGACAGGAAGAGAAACAGGAGAAATACAGGCATTATGTTGCCTAGGAAACTCAGTGGTTTGCTAAAGCAACAGTAGGGTTGTTTTTAATCCCATTAACCCATTCTTATCCATTGTCACATAAAAGAGGACTGGTGAATAGGGGCGGAGACAGAGCTCACAGAGGCATCCCTCTTTAGCCTAGAGAAAATGATGGGGGCATGAGTAACCCTGGGAGAAGAGACTTAAATAAAATGGGAGGAATCATCAAATAAGTGGCAGGTGTAGAGTATCAAAGACAAATTTCCCCATCCCCTATTGCTTGTGTGTAAACACACACACACACACACACACACACTTCATGCCTCACATGTATATACGTGTGATCTCACTATCCCACCTAGAAATATCTAGGGTTAAAATTCAGGAATTATTCCTTCTTTTATTTTTTGTGCATGGCAGGATAATCTCATTGACTGTGGCTTCGCTAAATAGAATTGATTTTTCTCTCCCTTACTCCATCTTGCCAGAAAGTGTGTCCAGGGCTGGTGACAACGAGGTCTGGACTTGAACTTGGTTTCCAGACAGTCTAGGTTAGGGAGAGCTTGCAGCTGGAGTGGCTGAGAGTGAAGACCTCTCCCGGTGGAAGGAGTGGCGTGTGGGGCGGCCCAGGCCAGTGCTCTATCCCCCAACTCTGAGCGCATATGGTGGGGGGGCAGAGTTCCAGAGTGTCTGAGATCTACATCCTGGTCCTTTCCACCCTCTAGAAGCCCGGAACGGTGGTGTATACATTCTACTGAGGGAGCCTTTTCCTTTAGACTCAGTTGTCCCCCTCAAGTTCATCATTCTTGGTGACTTCAACATCCACATGGAAGACCCATTCCATATCCTGGCCTTCAACTTCCTTGATGGTCTTCAACTCCAACCAGCTTTTCCGTCTACTGTCCACTGGCCACCTTCCTTCTTAGTCACACACTAGACCTTTTCAAAACCTAACCCTGGTGAAACCCAACTATCCTCCTTTTCCCCAATTACACATAAACTGCTGAACATGGTAGCAGGAAGTACTGTACCCTACTGGCTGGTCTCACTTCAAAAAAACTTATTTTTTTGGAAAAGAAGTAAAACTTTTTTTTTCATGGATTCCATGCTCCTTTATACAAGAAACCCAATGGCTTCTACAAAGAAGCTATTAGAGCTAATGAATGAATTTAGCAAGGTTGAAGGAGACACGGTTGGCACAGAAGTATCCATTTTAATTCTAGATAATAGCAACAAACGGTCGGAAATTACAATGAAAAAGATGTCATTTCTAGTAGCATTAAAGATATGAAAGATTTAGGGACCGAAAGGTGTACATGATATATGATTCCATGGATATAAATCTCCAGAAAATGCAATGTAATCTATGGTGACAGAAAACAGATCAGCGGTGACCTGGGAACAGGTCTCACCTGAAGAAGGACTCACTGGAAACTCTTTGAGTCTAAGTCCCAAATGGACAATGCTGTCCCACGATGATACCACAGTCCATCCTTCTGCCCCCTCTCACGCATTATCACACCACCCCCCTGCTTTGCCGACCTCCAATATCCCCTCTCTGTTTTCATTCACAACAGATGACCTTGCATTCTATTTCATTAGGAAAATAGAAGCAGTTAGATGGAAACTCCCTTATCTTCCCCCACCAAACCCACCACCCTCTCTGCGTGTCTCCATTCTCCGTTTTCCTTTTTGGTGCAACACAGAGAACATCCTCCTGTCGATGGTGTCCCCCTTGGGCTCTGCATCTATTTGCCTTGCGTACCCTCAAGACCTTGGCGCCCACAGTTATCCGTCGTCTCTCCTGCATGTTAATATCATCCTGTCTGCTCGATCGTGCCCGTGTGCAATACATATGCTCTAGTGTTTCTTCTCTTTTAATGTGACCTTCCTCTGCTCCCCGCCCCCCCCCGCCGGACTCCAGGTCTTCCTTCTAGCTACTGCTCCATTTAACTGCTTCCTTTATCTCTATACTTCTCAGAAGGCTTGTCTGTATGCACACACTGTCCCTATATCCTTGATTCCCTCCCCCTCCTCCACTTGCTCCATAGGGCTTTGCTCCACCCCCCCCCCCCACCTCCATCACTCTTTCAGGAACATTCTTGTCTATGTTCCCAAACTCAGGGACATTTTTATAACCTCGTCTCTGTTTCTCAACAGCATTTGACCCAGTTCATTTGTGCACCTTGAGTTACTTTCCTTATTGGGTTTCTGAGATACATATTCTGATTTTTTCTTTCTTTTTCTCATGGGCTACTCCTTCTCAGCTTGGTTTCCCATTCCTATCTCTTTTATCAGACTTTTAAGTGTTGGGATGCCCCACGCATGTCCCGGGCCAGCATCTGTTCCCACTCTTTAGCTAGGCGATTTCATCTGTTCTTATGGCTTAAAATGTTCTTCATATGCTTATGACTCATATATTTAAACTACTTACTCTTGACCTACGCCTAGATTTCAGACTCCCATGTACAATTAGGCACATCCGATGTCAAAAGGCATTAGCATCTTTACGTGTCCCAAACAGACCTTTTTATTTCATCCCCGTATTAGCGTTCAGTGGTAAGAAACAGAAATCGTTCAGTACTTTTGAAAAAGGAACTTAGCACAAGGAATTACATGCTTACAAAATCACTGGAAGAACTGGAGGAGCAAGACTTCAAGAGTGACTCCCAGGGCTCTACCACTAAAGAGGCCATCTGGAAGCTTCTATTAGGATCATCCATTTCAAGATTATATCATCATAGCTGCTATCCGGGGACGCTGAACCACTTCCACCGCCCCATAAACTGCTTCCCAACATTCATGAGACTTTTGCGAAGATAGAGGAACATGGAGCTGGGTGAATACCATATGGCGACTTTTAACCACCACTTCTTTTTTTTTTTTTTTTTAAGATTTTATTTATTTATTTATTTATTTATTTGGAAAGAGAGAGAGTGAGAGCATGAGAAGGGAGAAGGTCAGAGTGAGAAGCGGACTCCCCATGGAGCTAGGAGCCCGATGTGGGACTCGATCCCGGGACTCCGGGATCATGACCTGAGCTGAAGGCAGTCGCTCAACCAACTGCGCCACCCAGGGGCCCTTAACCACCACTTCTCACCTCAAATGTGCGCGAGCACACGCACACCAGCTCATACATAATGCTTTGTATGTGCAAGGCACTATTCTAAGTTCTGTTGTTGTGTTATTCCCATCATACAGACGAGTAAACTGAGATAGAGGTTCGGCAAGTTGCCAAAGATGATACCGCTAGTGAGTTGTACATGCAGTTATCTGGCCTGCTTTTATCTTCGAACATTCTTTTGTCAGTTTCTCTTGCACGGGAAACGTACTTTCAAGACCTCGGTGCCCAGCTGTTTTACCCCCCATGTTAATATCATCTTCACTACTTGAGCAATTTTAGATATATCTATATCTACTTAGATATATCTAAACTTCTTCATAAACATCATTTTAAGGACTGCATGATACCATCATGGGTGTTAACCAACCATAATTATTTAATTGTCCTCTTATTTGCACATTTAGGCCTATTCTCAATTTTTTAATGAGTGATAACTGCAACGAATGCTATGTATACAAGTTATTGCTTATTTCTGATTATTTCCATAGGACAAACTCCTTAAAATTCAACTCGTAGGTCGAAGGCTATAATGATTTCTAAAATTAGAATTATTGGGTCAGAGGCTATGAATATTTTTTTTAACATTTTTAAAATTTTAATCCAATTAATTGACATATAATGTATTTTTGGTTTCAGAGATTGAGATTAGTGATTCATCAGTCTTCTGTAATACCCCGTGCTCATTACATCACATGCCCTCCTTAATGTCCATCACCCAGTTTCCCATCCCTCCGCCCCCCTCCCCTCCAGCCACCCTCAGTTTGTTTCCTGAGATTAAGAGTCTCTTATGGTTTGTTTCCCTACCTGGTTTCATCTTGTTTTATTTTTTTCCCTCTCTTCTCCTATGATCCTCTGTTTTGTTTCTTAAATTCCACACATCGGTAAGATCATATGATAATTGTCTTTCTCCGATTGACTTATTTCGCTTAGCATAATACCCTCTAGTTCTGTCCACTTCATTGCAAACAGAGGTTTGAATATATTTTTTAAAAGATACTTATTTATTTAACAGAGAGAGACAGCGAGAGAGAGAAAGCACAAGCAGAGGGAGTGGCAGGCAGAGGGAGAGTGAGAAGCAGGCTTTGTGCTGAGCAGAGAGCCCGAAGCAGGGCTCGATCCCAGGACCCTGGGGTCATGACCTGAGCCGAAGGCAGATGCTTAACTGACTAAGCTACCCAGGTGCCCCAAAATGAGTGTACTCTTAATCCTCATCACCTATTTCTTCCATCCCCCACCCACCTCCCCTTTGGTAACCATCTGTTTGTTCTCTAGAGTTAAGAGTCTGTTTCTCGTTTTGTCTCTCTCTCTTCCCCGCTTCCTCTTTGCTTGTTTGTTTTGTTTCTTAAATTCTACATGTGAGTGAAATCATATGGTATTTGTCTTTCTTTGACTGATTTCGCTTAGCATTATACTCTCTAGCTCCATCCATGGCAAGATTTCATTTTTTTTAAATGGCTGCATAATATTCCATTGTATATGTATAGACACCGCATCTTCTTATCCATTCCTCTATGGAGGAACCCTTGAGTTGCTTCCATAATTTGCCTATTGTAGATAATGTAATAAATATAGGGGTGCATGTATCCATTTGAATTCATGTTTTTGTATTTTGAGGGTAAATACGCAGTAGCGCAATTACTCTTATTTTAACTCTTTGAGGAACCTCCATACTGTTGTTCACAGTGGCTGCCCCAGTTTGCATTCCTGTGAGGTACTCTGATGAAGCATTATTTCTGGGTGTGTCTGTGAGGGTGCTTCTAGATGAGATCAGTATTTGAATCTGTGGACTTACCACCTCCCTGCCTGCTTGCTGGAACTGGGACACTGATCTCTTCCGGCCCTTGGGCTGGCATTTCCGCCATTACTGCTGTGGGTTCTCCGGTCTTGGGACTCCGCCTGGTATCACATTTCCGGCTGTCCCGGATTTCCAGCTTGCAGATGGCAGATTGTGGGACTTCAGCCTGCACAACTGTGTGAGCCAATTTCTATAATAAATCTCCTTTTATATATTTCTCCTACTGGTTCTGTTTCCCTGGAGACCCCTGACTAATACACTTTTACTAATAAAACTGGCAATTTATGAGAGTACTTATCTCCCTACGCCCTCCTCACCTAAACTAGGCATGATTGTCTTTTCAAGTTTTTGCTCTAAGTATGTTCTGTGCAATATTTGCATACTTATACTAAACAAAAAACACATTTGGGGCTCAATCGGTAGAGCATGTGACTCTTGATCTCGGGGTTGTGAATTCGAGCCCCACATTGGGTGTAGACATTACTTAAAAATAAAATCTTTTAAAAAAGCATTCATTTCCCCCCGAAATTCGCATTTAATGGAGTGTCCTGTATTTTGTCTGGTAACCCTCCCTGATGGGGATATCTGAACCCTCTTTTTTTTTTTTTAAAGATTTAAAAAATTTTTGAAGTAATCTCTACATCCAACATGGGACTCGAACTTACAACCCTGAACTCTACTGACTGAATCAGCTAGATGCCCCTACATCTTCTTTTTTAGGCAATTATTCACTACGAATCTGGAAGGTAAGGCCTCACCTCCCACCATGAAAACTAAGGGAAGCATGGAGTGTGTCTTCACATGCCCTGGGTAGTTAGGACACCACTAGGGGATCCAGGGTCTCACCAAAGACTTGCAATCTTGAGAGACTTAAACAGCAAGTGGCAGTGTTTGAGTTCACTCATAGAACCTGCATTGAGCAGAAGCCCAGGGAGCCAATGTCAGATTAGTGGCGTCCAGAGGCAGTCGTGATTCCTGGTGGTAGTATCTAGAAACGGTAGAGGTGATGACATACTCACCAGCCAGCAGCGACATACTAACCAAGCCAGTCCAATGGCATGACCTTCACTGGGGATCCCCACCCCACCCCACTCAGCCTCCCTTGCTTTCTATCTATTTCCCTAGGGGGCTTCATCTGTCTTCCTGTTGATTCTGTGAAATGCTTAGTAATCTGCTTCATTCAGCCCGAGTCAGTTTCTGTTGTTTGTAATCAAGAACATCGACTGTTATAAATACAAGTCCAGAGAGGCTAGAGGAAAGTTGGAATCATAAGATAGTTCCAATAAAAAATGTTCCTATCCTTAAAAATGGTTCTTATTACTTTCTAAAAGATATTCTCCCCGGGGGGGCCTGGGTGGCTCAGTTGGTAGATCGTGCAACTCTTGATCTCCAGTTCGTGAGCTCAAGCCCCACGTTGGGCATGGAGCTCACTTAAAAAAAAATAAAATTTTGTCACAAGTAAAAAAATATATATATATATAATATAATTATAGTATATATATATAAAAAGAGGGATGCCTGGGTGGCTTAGTTGGTTAAGTCTCTGACTCTTGATCTCAGTTCAGGTCTTGAGCTCAGGGTTATGAGTTCAAACCCTGCGTTGGGCTCCACACTGGGCATGGAGCCTATTAAAAAAAAAAAAAAAGGTGTACTCCCAACCAAGTGATTGCTGCTTGAAGGATAGATTTGGAATTTCCCCAAACAAGCACTAGATGGTGCTACGAGGCAGCATATTCCTGGTTGTGGCACTTGACCTATAGGAATAACAAGGTTGAAGACCAAGGGCATGGTCAACGGGAATAGCTAATGTTAATTGAGTGCCTATTATGTACCAGAAGCCTCTGTTCTATAGCACGAATTCATTCCTTCTATCCAATAAAGCAGGTACTTTCATCACTCATATTTTGCAGAAGAAGAAACGGAAGCATGTTCAGTTTAGGTAACTTGTCTAAGATCAGAAAAGTAGCAATGAAGATTTGAACTCAAGAAGTCTGGCCCCAGAGCCTGTCCTCTTAAACCATATGCTTCACTACCTCTCATAAGTCTGCTCTAGCTGCCATTTACTGATTGCTTACTCTAAGCCAGGTTCTGATCCAGGCATTTTGCATACTGAGATCATTGATCATCATCGCCATTTCACAGATGAGGGAACTGAGGCTCAGAGAGGCTAAGTCACTCTTTCGTGTTCCACAGACAGAGACAAGTCCAAGAGCATGTGGAAATGTAATTCCATCATGTTACCAATAGAAGAAAATAAAAGAAAAATAAAATTTGCTGCTTGAGGGAGTAATTCCACTTCGGAGAGAGGGAAAAATAGACTTTGAAACTGGTTGGCATGGTAGGCTATGCCTCTTTAGCTCAGCTTTTCAGACAAGTGTGGCCAACATATGCTCCCTCTTTAGATCCCTCCCTCTAAGGACGGCATGAAATCTCATGGCTACCTGACACCTGGCTCATTTCGCCTCTTGTGTTGTTCGTTAGGAGGATGTTGTCTGATGATCCAAGCAGGTGAAATTAGGCAGCCCCCAAATGGTGTAACTTAGATGGGCTCCGGGAGGAGGCCAGCCTTCCTGACAAAATGATAGTCGTATTTATCTGGAAGAGTAAGCAATATAAAGCGCTAAGAAACTTGGAGTCAGGGGAGTAATGCTATCAAGATATATGACAAAACCACAGCATTTAAAACAGCATGTTAGTTCCAGCAACAAGATACAACCTAGAGAAATAGGCCTATAGGACTGAATATCTCAGAAATGTCCAAACTGCCTCTCGGCCCCTCTTGGCCCTGGTCTTCAGTCCTACCTTGGAAGCGGGAGCCTGGGTGTCTGGGGACATCTTGCCCAGCCATATGATTCTTTCCCAAGGGCTTGATTTTGCCCTGAGTATTTGGACAACACTCTGTGCCCTCCCAGGAAATAAAGCTTCTTGGCACCAAGGCATGGAGCTGTGTGTGAACTTATTTGCATCCAAATGCAAATGATTTCAGACCCCTTGGAGCCTGAAACTTTGCTGTGCTCCCAGGAGGCGGCATCAGAGAAAGACATCCTGAATGTAGGTGACTTGACACCCTTCTCCGGGGAAGCCCTGTGACCCTGAGCCAAAGGGCCGGTATGCCCTTGGGGACTGCGTAAGCAAGACTAGAAGAAAGTCTAACGTATAGCGGAAGCTTATATGGAACAAATACTAGTTTTGAGAAACAGAAGTTAGTATAATAGTGGTGGGATGAGACAAATCAATGGAACAGAAGAGACAGCCTAGAAAATAAACAATCAAAATATGTGCATATGTACATATGTATACATAAATATACAGTAATTTATCAGGTAAAGGAAAGATCACAAATCCATGGGAAAGGGAAAGATTATTGAATAAACAGAGGTAGAATGATTTGCAATTTGGGAAAAATAATCTCATCCTGTACCAAACCAAATTCTGCATGTATGAAAGATAAATTTTTTTTTGAAAGATAAATTTTTAAAAGGAGGAAAATGAGATTATTTTCCTGGATTCTTAATTCCTGGAATAGGGAAGTGCTTTCTAGGCAGACATGTTAGAAGAGATCATTAAGGAAGTTGATTGGTATGCTTACATAAAAACGAAGGCTTCTGGACATGAAGAAAGAGCAAAAACAAAAGGCAAGACCCCCAATCCTGAAAATTCTTACAATAAGTATTGAAGACAAGTGATAAAGAGAGGATGTACTTCAATGGAAAAGACAGTGGGGCTCCTGGAGGGCTCAGTCGGAAGAGTGTGCAACTCTTGATCTTGGGTCTTGAGTTTGAGCCCCATGTTGGGTGTAAAGATTACTTAAATAGATACACTTAAAAAATTTAAAAAGTGGGAAATACACTAAAAGAAAAAGACAAATGGACAAATAACTGAATGGATGAATCACACAAGAAGAAATACAAATGTGTAATGAAACAGTATCAAACTTGGATGTCACTCGAAATTTCAAAATGCCTGCTAAAACTAAGGTAGCATATTTCACCTATCAAATCAGCAAAGATGTTCTAAAAATCATAAGTCCCAACATTATAAAGCACTCTTATGTACTGGTGAGCAAAACAAATTGGTCTGGCCTTTCTGGATAGCAATTTGGCCCAGATGCTTCAGGAGCCGTCTTTTGTCTGGTAAATTCCATGTCTAGGAATTTATTTTAAGGAAATAGTAATACAGATAGAGATTTTTACACAAAGACACTCATTTAAGCCCTGGGAATAACCTGAGGAGAACATTAGGAGTATGGTTAAATAAATCATGGGATGGACATACAATAGAATATTGTGCAGCTGTCAAAAATGATATTTACAAAGGACTTTCAATGGCACAGGGAAATGTACGCTATTAAACCAGATAATCCAGATGAAATGGATGCATTCCCAAAAACACACATATTACCAAACTGACTCAAGAAGAAACAGAAACGTTGAACAGACCTATACCAAGTAAAGGAGATTTAGTCAATAATTAAAAACCTCCTCATGTCACCCAGGCGACTCCTACTCTAGGTCTGCATCTTTTATAAAGAAAAGTCATTTCTCAATAAAACAAACAGCTATAAATAGTTTAAGGTTCAGGTTCTGGACCAAGGAAACACTGGAGGTAGAAAAGGTTTGTTTTCACCTTCCTCTTCATATGCCTTTTTTTTTTTTTTGAGGGGGGGAAAGATGGGGGAGGAGCAGAGGGAGAGGGAGACAGATTCCTAAGCAGGCTCCCTGCTGAGCACAGAGCCAACATGGGGCTTGATCCCACGACCCCGACATCATGACCTGAGCTGAAATCAAGAGTCAGATGTTTAACTGACTGAGCCATCCATGCACCCCTTTATATGCTTCCCCACCGTTTCCAGTGGTATCATCACTTTCCCCTCTAGCAAAATTTTCCCTAAGACAAAGAGCAAGTAAATGAATTTATACTCCATCCTACTTGTTTAATAACATACTTTTCCTAGGAATATTTGCATCTTGAAAGAAGCCAAAGCCTTAGCCAACAGAATGAATCTCTAAGTGGCCTGGCATTCAAGGCAATTCCCTACCTCCTCTCGCGGGTTTTTTGCATCCCCTTTGCAAGCTGAGTGATGGTCTCTTGCTCTGCCAGCCAAATGGATCTCCTGGCTCTATTCCCCCCAAGTACCTTATACATGCTCAGTTGTCTCAGGATTTCCATTTGGAATCCTTCTTGCCTACCTACGTATTCAATGCTCACCCATCCTTTGGGACCACCTAAATCCCACCTCCCTACCTGAATTCTTCATTCATTTATTCATTAATCCAGCAACCATTTCATGGGCACTTGCCATCTTCCTGGCACCATTTCAGGCACACATGGGCCCAGCCTCAAGGAACTTAGCTTCCTGGGAATGGCTGATACCATGCAAGTAAACAAACACAGGTGTGATTACAAAGTGTGGTATGTGCATTGAAGGAAAACAACTGGGTGCAGTGAGAGGCACCTGGGTGGCTCAGTCGGTTAAATGGCTGACCCTTGATTTCGGGCTCAGGTCATGATCTTAGGGTTGTGGAATAGACCCCTGTGTTGGGCTCCACACTCAGTGGGGAGTCTTCTTGAGATTCTCTCTTTCCATCTTCTTCTGCCTCTGCCCCCTGCATGTGCGGTGTGTGCTTTCTCTCTCTAGAGTAAATAAATAGGGGCACCTGGGTGGCTCAGTGGGTTAAGTGTCTGCCTTTGGCTCAGGTCATAATCCCAGAGTCCTGGGATCAAGCTCCGCATTGGGCTCCCTGCTCATTGGGGAGCCTGCTTCTCCCTCTCCTCACTCTCCTCCTCTCTTCTCTCTCAGTATTTCTGTCTCTCTCTCAAATAAATAAATAAACGTCTTTAAAAAATTAAGTAAACAAATAAATCTTTTTTTTTTTTAAAAAGAACTGGGTGCAGAGAGAGAGAATAATGAGGGCAGGGGAAGCAGCTTCCCTGAGTAGCCCAGCTGTCCCTGATTTCTCCCTAATTCCAGCCGTTAAAGCTTTATTGTGTGAACCACTCTGACACTCACAAACGTATATGGCATTCTTTATATGCCAGGTCCTGTGCAATCATATTACTAAGTACCACTGACTGTGAAATTATTATATGCCAGGCACTGAGCTGTGCACTTAATCCTTAAAATGATTCTATGAGAGAAGTGCTATTATTATACCCATTTTCTGGATGAGACGACTGAGTCCCAGAGTGAGTCAATTACTTTCCCGAAGTCGTTCATTTAGTGAAGGACCAAGCTGGATCTCAGACTCAAGCTGCCTGGTTCCTGAGTTCAGCCATTTAACCACAACCATCTACTGTGCTCTGTGAGATGTGCACACGCATGTGTGCTGTGTGTGTGCATGTGCTGTGTGTGTGTCTGTGTGTGTGTTTGGGGAGGGGACAAAATTGAAGAGATGGGCCTGTCTGGGGAGTCTGCCATGTCGTACCGACCATACTTGCCATATCTTAGTCCTCTCCTTGGTGCACAGGCTAAAGGGAAAGAAATGCAATCTGCTGGCAGTGGGGGAGCAGGGTGCATGGGCAGTGGGGTTAACAAGATGCAGTGACAGTATTTGAGCTCTATCTTGACTGAATTTGGGATTTGTGGAGACGGGGAAGAGAATGAGAAGCCTTGAGAACAGCCTGCCCAAAGGCACGGAGGTAGAAAGAACACGATGCATTTGAGGAACGGACAGTCTGCACTTGACCTTGCTTGGGGCCAGGCCTGGGCAGGAGATGGGGGAGGCTGGGTGATGTTGACTTGTCTTCTTCCTTCCATTTCTGAAAATAGATGTCCTCTCTTCCCAAGGAGGATCCTTCCATTTCTTCATTTTGCAAAGCACAATTGTTCCTTTTACGATGCAAAGTCTGGCGTTGAGAAAGTATGGACATGGGAGGCCCGTGCTACCTCTCTGCTTTCCAGAAAGTGAAACATGGTTATGGTAGGAAGCACAGTAAAACTGTTAAAAGCGCATTCAGTCTCTTACCAAAACCAAGACAAGTTACGGTTCTCTTCCTTCTAGGATAGTATAAAAATGGGAAATCCGTCTTCAAGCTAGAAGATGAAAACATCATTAGCAAACCATCTCTGATCTTCTTCAGCTCTTGCAAATCCTTTCAGTGACTTTATCCTAGACAATTGACATAATTTTTGTGAACAGAACCGCTGTAGATGGTAGGGAACGTGCTGTCTCATGCCTCTACTGCTTGGTATCACCCACAGTTCCTGGAAGAGTGCTGAGCGCAGGTGAGGCGCCTCAGTTTCCCCATTTGTAGGACAGGCATAGTGGTAGCCCCTACCTCATAGCATTGTCGGGAGAATAAACTGAGCTATTGGATGGAAATAAAGTTCTCAGCAGAAGCCTGGTACACTGTAAGCCCCTCCCTCCTTCATGTAAATCTGATCAGTGAGATCTATTGATTGCCTGTGGGCTTTTTGTTTTGTTTTGTTTTGGTTTTGGTAATGGTAAACGGGGAAAAGAGGTATTTGATGGGGGCACAGGAATCTTTCTCTTCCCAACATTCTTAAACGGAGACAACGTCTAAGGTCCATCCTCCTAGAGTTCTTTTAACCATTATTGAACTTAAGAAAAGCTCCTAACCAGTCACCAAAATAACCCCCATTTCCCTTGGCTTGCTTCTTGATTCAGGACAAACATAAATACCCTTCAAATCACTGGCTTCTTTCTCTGTGGAAATCAGCCTATATAAACTTGAAAGTGAACCAGCCACACCTTCTTGCTTCCTGCCCCCTTTCTCTGGGCCTCTGGAAGCACCCCACTGATTCTAAATCCTGGTCTCAGCATTAACCCCCTCCTGGCTGCTCTAAGTCGATACACCTCATTAGCCATGGTTCTATAAACCATAAAATGACCAAGCAGGAAAGACTCTTAGATAACAATGAGTCACGCCCCCTCCCTCATTTTACAAAGGAAATGTACCAGAAAGGGGGGAGGGGTGTGATTTTTGCCAAGGCCACACATTGAATTTGTGGCAGAGCCTTGCCTAGGGCCCCGAGGCTATGCACCTACAGCCCTGCCTTTGTTCTTTAGGCTTTTAGGGCAGACCTCAGTGTTGACAGCAGTCAAAATGATTGGTCAGGCACATCTTGTGGGTATTAAAATCAAGTCATGCATGACTGTGAACCATCCCACAGAGGCGTTTCAATGCTGTCTGCCTGACCCAGCAGTGCGGTTATGCAGCCAGGGGGAAGAGATAGCCTCATGGGCCATCTTGTTCTTCTTATGGGGCCTCTTGCATGGTGGGCACTTATGAAACATTTGTTGAACTGAGTTTCATGTAGTTCTAAGGGGAAGTATTCATTGCAGTGTGGGTGAGAACGTGTACTGGACCATGCATTGAGAACACCCACAACAGCACATTCAAAATGAGGAAGGGAGTCAAATGTCAGCCAGATGTGGAGGGAAGACATATTCATGCCTTGAATCTCAGGGAAAGGGATGAGCACAGTTCATTCTTATGTCCAGATTCCTCCACAGTACTGCCAAGGCCAATGAAAGCTTAGGTTATCTGAAATGTGAGTACTAACCACTTTCATGCAGTTTGTTGGACTTTAGGTTTTGTTTGGCTGGGTTTTGTTTAGGCCTTTTTTTTTTTTTTTTTTTTAACCCGGTAGCTTCATCATCAGAGCAAAGAGCCCTCCAGCCACCTACCTTTACCCGATCCCTGGGGTTTCTGAGTTTTAGCAAAGAACAATGTAGATAACATAAATGCAATTGCTGAGTAGTAATAGTCATACCAACTCCTATGAGCAATAGGTGAAAGAGATTAAGAGGTAAAGTCTTCCAGTTCTAAAATAAATAAGTCATGAGATGACAGTTGCAGTATAGGGAATGTAGTCAATAATATTATGACATAGATCCATGGAACAGAACAGAGAACCCAGAAATGGACCCTCAACTCTGTGGCCAACTAATCTTTGACAAGGCAGGAACGAATGACCAATGGAAAAAAGTCTCTTCAACAAATGGTGCTGGGAAAATTGGACAACTACATGCAGAAGAATGAAACTGGACCATTTCCTTACACCGCACAGAAAATAGATGAAAGACCTCAATGTGAGACAGAAATCCAACCAAATCCTTGAAGAGAACACAGGCAGCAACCTCTTCAACCTCAGCCACGGCAACTTCTTCCTAGAAACATCGCCAAAGGCAAGGGAGGCAAGGGCAAAAATGAACCACTGGGACTTCATCAAGATCAAAAGCTTTTGCACAGCAAAGGAAACAGTCAACAAAACCAAAAGACAACTGACAGAATGGGAGAAGATATTCGGGAATGACATATCAGATAAAGGGTTAGTATCCAAAATCTATAAAGAACTTCTCAAACTCACACTTAAAGAACAAAGAATCCAATCAAGAAATGGGCAGAAGACCTGAAGAGACATTTCTGCAAAGACATCCAAATGGCCAACAGACACTGAACAAGTGCTCAACATCATTCACCATCAGGAGAAATACAAATCAAAACCACAGTGAGATACCACCTCACACCAGTCAGAATGGCTAAAATCAGCAAGTCAGGGAACGACAGATGTTGACAAGGATGCAGAGAAAGGGGAACCCTCCTACACTGTTGGTGGGAATGCAAGCTGGTGCAGCCACTCTGGAAAACAGTATGGAGGTTCCTCAAAAAGTTGAAAATAGAGCTACCCTACGACCCAGCAATCGCACTCCTGGGTATTTACCCCAAAGATACAAATGTAGTAATCTGAAGGGGCACATGCACCCCAATGTTTATAGCAGCAATGTACACAATAGCCAAACTATGGAAAGAGGCTAGATGTCCATCGGCAGATGAATGGATAAAGAAGATGTGGTATATATATACAGTGGAAAAGTATGCAGCCATCAAAAAAGAAAAAATGAAATCTTGCCATTTGCAATGTTGTGGCTAGAACTAGACGGTATTTTACTAAGCAAAATAAGTCAATCAGAGAAAGACAATTATCATATGATCTCACTGATATGTGGAATTTGAGAAACAAGGCAGAGGATCATAGGAGAAGAGAGGAAAAAATGAAACAAGACAAAACCAGAGAGGGAGACCAACCATAAGAGACTCTTTTTTTTTTCTTTTTGTTTATTTATTTTTATTAACATATAATGTATTATTTGCCTCAGGGTACATGTCTGTGAATCATCAGGCCTCCACATTTCACAGCACTTACCTTAGCACATACCCTCCCCAATGTCCATAACCCAGCCACCCTATCCCTACCCCCCCACCTCCCAACCACCCTCAGTTTCATGAGTTTAGGAGTCTCTTAGGGTTTGCCTCCTTCCCGATCCCATCCTGTTTCGTTTCCCTCCCCAACCCCCCCCATAACCCCCTGCCCTGCCTCTCAAATTCTTCATATCAGACAGATCATGTGATAATTGTCTTTCTCTGACTGACTTATTTCTCTTAGCATAATACCCTCTAGTTCCATCCACGTCATTGCAAATGGCAAGATTTTGTTTCTCTTGATAGCTGCATAGTATTCCATTGTATATGTATACACCACATCTTCTTTATCCATTCATCTGTTGATGGACATCTAGGTTCTTTCCATAGTTTGGCTATTGTGGACATTGCTGCTATAAACATTCGGGTGCACGTGCCCCTTTGGATCACTACATTTGTATCTTTAGGGTAAATACCCAGTAGTGCGATTAATTCTTTCAAAGAACCAGCTCCTAGTTTCGTTGATTCGTTCTACTGTTCTTTTGGTTTCTATTTCATTGATTTATGCTCTGATCTTTATTATTTCTCTTCTTCTGCTGGGTTTAGGTTTTCATTGCTTTTCTTTCTCCAGCTCCTTTAGGTGTAGGGTTAGGTTATGTATTTGAGATCTTCCTTGTTTCTTGAGAAAGGATTGTATTGCTATGTACTTTCCTCTCAGGACTGCCTTTGCTGTGTTCCAAAGATTTTGAACAGTTGTGTTTTCATTTTCATTTGTTTCCATGAAATTTTTAAATTCTTCTTTAATTTCCTGGTTAACCCATTCATTCTTTAGTAGGATGCTCTTTAGCCACCATGTATTTGAGTTCTTTCCAACTTTCCTCTTGTGACTGACTTCTAGTTTCATGGCATTGTGGTCTGAAAATATGCAGGGAATGATCTCAATCTTTTGGTACCGATTGAGACCTGATTTGTGTCCCAGGATGTAATCTATTCTGGAGAATATTCCATGTGCACTAGAGAAGAATATGTATTCTGTTGCTTTGGGATGGAATGTTCTGAATATACCTGTGAGGTCCATCTGGTTCAGTGTGTCATTTAGAGCCTTTATTTCCTTGTTGACCTTTTGCTTAGATAATCTGTCCATTTTGGTGAGAGGGGTATTAAAGTCCCCTACTATTATTGTATTATTGTTGATGTGTTTCTTTGACTTTGTCATTAATTGGTTTATATAATTGGCTGCTCCCATGTTAGGGGCATAGCTTTTATGATTGTTAGATCTTCTTGTTGAACAGTCCCTTTAAGTATGATATAGTATCCCTCCTCATCTCTTATTATAGTCTTTGGCTTAAAATCTAATTTATCTGATATAAGGATTGCCACTCCAGCTTTCTTTTGATGTCCATTAGCATGGTAAATTGTTTTCCATCCCCTCACTTTAAAGCTGGAGGTGTCTTTGGGTCTAAGATGAGTTTCTTATAGACAATATATCAATGGGTCTTATTTTTTTTTACCCATTCTGATACTCTGTGTCTTTTGATTGGGGCATTTAGCTCATTTACATTCAGAGTAACTATTGAAAGATATGAATTTAGTGTCACTGTATTGCCTGTAAGGTGACTGTTACTGTATATTGTCTCTGTTTCTTTCTGGTCTATGTTCCTTTTAGGCTCTCTCTTTGCTTAGAGGACCCCTTTCAATATTTCCTGTAGGGCTGGTTTGGTGTTTACAAATTCTTTTAGTTTCTGTTTGTCCTGGAAGCTTTTTATCTCTCCATCTATTTTCAGTGACAGCCTAGCTGGATATAGTATTCTTGACTGCATATTTTTCTCATTTAGTGCTCTGAATATATCATGCCAGTCCTTTCTGGCCTGCCAGGTCTCTGTGGATAGGTCTGCTGCCAATCTAACATTCCGGCCTCTGTATGTTACAGATTTCTTGTCTCGAGCTGCTTTCAGGATTTTCTCTTTGTCACTAAGACTTGTAAGTTTTACTATTAGATGACGGGGTGTAGACCTATTTTTATTGATTTTGAGGGCGGTTCTCTGTTCCT